>JAJJWW010013244.1:0-636632 GCA_023531295.1 Papaver armeniacum
CGATGAGTGCTAAATAGTGCATATTTATACACCGTTTTATTGGCATCTTACTCATCTTTTGCGCTTAGAAATCGAGATATTATCCCAGTTCTGTGTTTTCTTTGTTTTCAAGAATAAATATTTGTATTAATTAATTTTGTGTTTTTAGGTAATAAATAAAGTCCGGAGAAACCGAGGAGCTAAAGAGCGAAGAATTGGAGTCAAACATCTATGGAGCGAGATAGCCAAAGCCCAGCGCGCAAATCGGTTGCAACTTGACAAGGAAGACTTGGGCTAGAGCTACCCATGACCCGGATCCGAGCCCGCTCACTCTGAGCCATTGAGATCTCCCTCAGCTACATCCAACGGTCGCTCCGCCTAGCACATCAACGATTGATACTCCCGCTCAACACCAGTTTACTCTGAGCCTTCCCTCGGTAGTTCGGATCATAGCTACATCTTACGCCCGGGCCGAGCTTTCCTCATCAACATTTGATACACTCGCTTCACAAAGATAGCCCCTATATAAACCCCAAAGCCTAACCCTAAACTCATTTCTTCTCCCTCACCCCGACAGAGCAGCGAGCTCGCAAAACCCATCTCCCGACCAAACTCCCACGAGACACCACCTCCATCTCCGCCACTGACCGGATTCCGCCACCTCCATCATCAACAACTCCATCGGAGCAGCCACCTACTCCTACTCCTTAGGTCTAGATATCTCTTTTGTAGTTTCTACCAACCCAGAAACTAAATCGAGAGATAACTAGAGCTAGGGTTTCAATCAATCAACCGCATGGAGCTCTGAGGTGATTAGACAAGAGGAGAGGCGAATCAGAGTATGGGTGAAGAGTATGTTTGAATTATTTTATATTTAATTTCGATTTTGAGGAATTAGGGTTTGGGAATTTCTGTGCATGTATAAATAGAAGATGTAAAAGATGTTTTTGCTCATGCCTAGGCTAGCCAGTGCTTCACTTAGGGTTAATTTGTAGTGTAATTGTTATTTCAATGTTCTAATTTAGTTAACCAGGGTGTTTGATGAAACCCTGTTTCTATTGTCAAGCATGTCTATTTTCGGTTGTGTTTTTCTTGAGTATAAGATGATTAGGATTACTAGTTAGTGATGAACCTTGTTAGCTTTGTGATGAGCTATCTTTGTAAGAAGATAGTTCATACTAGGGGATAATTAGCTAAAATTGGTTAATGAACATCCAATGTAGACCTTCATAAGAAGGCACAAGAACATAGCTCAAAATATATAGTCTGGGCATGAGATTAGGGATGGATTCATCACCCTGATGCTTCCAATTTGTTACATTTTATTTCTCGTCCTTAGTTTAGAATCACATCTTCAACCTTAGTCGCATCGACAACAAAACCCCTGTGTTACACATTACCACCTGAAATTCAGTAGAAGTAAGCCTTTAGATCATTCAGAGCACCACAAGTCTCTGTGGTTCGACCCGTACTTGCCACGTCTCCGATAGACGCCGTGCACTTGCGGTTTATCACTGTAGGTCATAAATTAAACACATTCCGAGGCCTACCAAGTTTTTGGCGCCGCTGCCGGGGACTTGGCGTGTGCCCTGTTGTTCTTCTGCTTTTCTTTACTGCTTCCCACCTTGTACATATTCACCTTGTGTTATTTCTTTTAGCTCTTTAATTAGTGCAACTTAGCTTGTTTTACCATTGCATTTAGTTTTCTTTTGTTGCATTGCATCATCCACTTTGCATTTTTATCATTACATTTGATTAAGTTCTCCATTTCGCATCTTTACCTTGCATCTCTTAGTGCACATCTGCATCTGTAACTTAGCTGCCATACTCACTAGCCCTGTAACATCTGCATCTCTTAGTGCACATTTGCATTTGTAACTTAGCTGCTTCTCATACCGCAAATACTGCTCCATTGCTTTAAACTGTGTAATTTTTGAGAACTGAGAATTCTCTTTTGAGCTAGCAGTGCAAGTGGCAAAAGCTGAGCCAACCCAACGGAAAGCCCAGTTCTTGAGGTAAGCCTAAACTTCCCCTGTATGCCACGTATGCCCTGCAACCCATGTGTTCAAATCCAGCCCTGAAGCTGCAAGTTTAAGCCAAATTTTTATCAACCCTGAGCATGCTCTTTTGCATCTGTGAATGCTTTGACCTGTGTATGAAAGCTATTTTCATTTGCTGTTGAATTTGTGCTAGCTGAGAATATTATTACATTGCACTAAACTGCACTTGTGAATCTGTGAGCCCTGTGAGCCTTGTGAACCATCTCCACCTTGCTAGCCCCCTGAAGCAGCAAGTGTGGAGCTTCCATGCTTTGCATGATAGGCTAGAGACCTTGCGGCATATTGCTCCACCTCTGGACTTTGTGACCATTTTATAACACTTGAGTAAATGTTGTAAGTTTGAAGCACTGTGGGTTAGTGTAATCTGCGCTTACCCCGTGAAAACCTTGTGCATCTTTGAGTCTGCTGGCTTTGTCACAATTAAACCCTTATGATCTCGCTTTGTATGCATCACGCTTTCATAACAAGCCCTGCTGGCTCTGTAGCCCTTAACCTTCAATCGCCCGAGCTCCAGCCCCGAAGCCGTTGAGCCTCGGAGCATACCTTTGAGCTACCACCCGTGGAAGCTAACTGTTGAACCCCTTGTGTTGTGTCATTTCTTTTCGGAGAGTTTGCATTGCTCGTGTACCGAACTACTGTCTTTGTCATTTTTGATGTGAGTTTGCAAAAACTTGTGCCTGCATTGTGCATTTCGACTTGCACAATCTGTGCACCTATTCTTGACCAAGCTGTGCAATCATTGGGCTGCACACAACCAAGGCCGCATGAGTGAAACCCACACACTGGGTGTAAACCCGGCCAACTTGTCCAGCCGCAACAAACTGGGCTGCCAACCCACATAAACCAAACCACATACCCCGAAATGAACCCTAAACAGCTAAGCCCACATATAGCTGGGTTGTCCAAAGCCAAAAACTAGGCCCACATCACATCATCTGGGCTGTGCAATTTCACCGTGCACTGGGTCGCTTATAATCGAGCCCTGGTTCCACTTTGGGATGTGCAATAGACTAAGCCCCCATCTCTTTTGTCTGTGCACAAAGATTTCAGCCCACACCCATTAAGCATTGCACACAACTACTGGGCTTCCCACAAAAACCAAATGAAACCCAATAAACCAAACCAATCCTATTAAAACCAAACTTAGTCCACTTCAACTGGGCTTTGAGTTCAATTTGAGTAATAAATCATGTCAGGATTCAGTCCGCATGGCCGGGGATACAAACAAATCCCTTAGAGAGCTTGCTTACGGGCACGCTTCACAGGATGAACTCCCCACATACCATAGTTATTTTAGGGATTTTTATGAGCCTTCTCGGGCCCCCGATCTCACATACCCTAATCATTATGATCACATACATCATTCACCACGGTGGGGAGATGAACAATTTTGTACTTCTCAACTGTGGAGGAAAATCTTAGACTCATCGAACAAAATAATGCTAGGAGTGTATTGCATGATAAACCATATAGCATTGATTATGAATTTCCTCTTGTTGAAAACTCTCCTTTCATTGAACCACATAATGAAATTCTAGAATTGATTCAAAACCTTGAGCAATATCAAAAGTCAATCGACCAAAGGGTTGCGAGCTTAGAACTCAAATTGAGTCAAATCGTGATGCACTAAATGAGGAAAGGGAGGACTTTCAAAATGAAATGTTTATCACCCATAATGAAAATAATATGCCTAGTCTTACTCGTGCAATTGATATTGCATATGAACCTGTTTTAAATGACGGGACTAGAAATACTATGATTTTTAATAAGGAAATGCATTTCTATGATGATGATGATGATGAATATGATATGTTAGAAGAGCATGTGCATGCTGAAAATATGATGGAATCTTTTGGTTCAGAGACGTTAGGCGTCTCTTTCCGTGAACCCTATGAATGATACTTCTTCTAATATTCATACATGTGATATTAACTATGAGCTTAGTTTTGTGAAATTCTTCAGTGAATGTGAGCATGCTTCACAACTTGTTTGTGACTTAGGAAAGGATGAATCTTCTGTTGACACTAATGTTCTTTTGGATCATGATATTATTGTTGTGTCTCGATTCCCTTCCCATGTCACAATATGTTGCCTCCTCGATGAATTTGACATGGAAATTGATGAATTGTCCTGTGAAAATGAACATGATTTACCCTTTTCTGACTTTAGGAAAGTGTGTGATGGTGCAAATGATTTTATACATGAAAATAACTTGGATGTACCTAACCTCTCTCCTGAGTCACAAATTGAAACTCTTCCACCAAACCTAGGTGTAGTTTGTCACAAAATTGCAATACCAACTTTTCTGAAAATGCCTAACTTAGGCCTAGAGCTTTGTGCTTCCCAAGTCCTCTTGGACTATTTTGCATCAAAGTATAACACCTTTAGGGAACCACAGTTGGTATGTGTATGTCTCCTTTGTGTTCTTAGCAATACTCATTTTGAGTTAGACCTTTTGCATGATGTACCTTTAAAATTGCAAGATTTTGTGCTCCCAAACACACCCGTTCACAAGTTTAGGTTTGGGGAAGCTCATTCACATACACAGTCTTACTTGCACTCTCATATTATATTTGTGTAAGGCTGTTAATGTGTGTACATATTTTCTATTGGGTTGATCCTCAACTCTTTAGATTGTTAGTGTATGGTGAATTTTCATTGTATATATCCAGTAGGAATTGTTAAATTTTCTTTTCTTGAATCGGTTGAGTCTTCATGCGCATATATTATGCTAATCCGATATGATCTCCGTTGAGAATGTTGGATTCTAGCCTTGACTAAAGAAGCTCAACCTTGCTCCCGCCGACATCCGGTAATCTCTTCCCTTTTCTCTTATCAAACATAGTTCTCTCGGACGTGATTGTTTAAATTTTTCCTATATCGTGACACATTGAGGACAATGTTTGATTTAGGTTTGGGGTGCATTTGCATATAGAGTTTTTAGTCTTTTTAATCTTTTATTTTCAAAAAAAAAAAAAAAAAAAAAAAATTAAAAATTCTTTTTGTAAAAACCTCCAACTTTTAGAGATTTTAGAGTCACTAGCATGCTTTTAGCTATGTTTACATAGAGAATTTTTTCTGACCGAAATAACAGAACTTGGAAGTACCGGAAAACACAATCGGGTTCCTTAGTTGATTAGAGCGTTAAAGTTGGATTTAACCATACTGGGAGGGCTAATTAGGTCTTTGTTTAGATATTCGGTAGTAGAATTGTGATCACCCATAGTGGAGACTACCCATTTGACATCAAGTGAGGCACCAACCTTCAATTTTTGCAACTTTCTAGAAAAGCTGTTAGAGTGTGTGTCACCGTACATCAATTAGGGTAGGAATGGTGAGCTACCCAACTTCGCACCATTTTCAGCACTACTTTTGATCTCTTGAGTGCTAGTTTTTGTCAATCATGAGGGTGACGTTTAAAGATGAAAACTCCTTCTAAACATCGATTTGCAGTTAGCATCACTCTCTCTCTCAATCAGCAAGACCCATAGAAACACATCATCGTCAACAAACGGAGCAGCATCAGAATATTGAAAGAAAAGTTGAGATAGTCCAAGGTTTATATGCAACAAAACAAAGAAAAGAAAATAGGATGAGAATTAATAAAATTTATAAAATCAAGACAATACAAGTTGTGTAAAAATTGAGTGATAAAGTCCTTTGTCCATGGAGTTAGTTATTTCATTATTTGTATTTTTATTTTCACTTTTTGTAAAAAAAAAAAAAAATCAAAAATCAAAAATCAAAAATCAAAAAAATATTGTAGTTTATTTTTGCTACCACCATGGTAAAGAAGAATTTAAAAAGAAAAATCCAAACAACAAGGAAATTGAGTAGAAAAGTTAAAAATTGTCAAGTTTTGTGAAGTTTAGAAGTTCGTCATCAACATTTGAAGACCGAAGACCGAAGATTGAAGACGTTTCTATGGTTCTTATGAGAGAGTGATATTAATTGCCGATCGGGTGAGAAGGTAAGTGAGTACTCCCACCCCTTGCTAATGGTTGATTTCCTTTCTTAGAGATCATCGAGAAAAAGATTCTTTTTGTCCACACTTCGTGGAGTCTCCGAAATTATTTCGGAAGGTTATCCTTCTTACCTACAACGTGTGCGGGATTTCTCTCTTTACTCCCGCCCGCACACATGAGAGACTAAAAAAGCGATCTTTTTGAGTGCAATTATCATAAAATCCTAATGGTGAGGCAGAAGTTGAGACTTATGATCACAATCGAATCCGAATTCTTTCATATGGTATGGTTACTTCTCGCTCATCACTTAAGGATGAGAATGCGTTCTTTGATAGTTCTAACTTTCTGTTACTAGCATGCAGAAACTCTATGTCCTCATAGCTTCTTGGATGCTTGAGACTCTTTTACACTCTGAAGTTGGAGAAGGTTTTGTGGGTACACCTCTTGTAAACCCTCACGAGACTACAACTCGTCCACTAGGGACACCTAGGGGTTTAAAGGCTTAGTGCATACGCTAAATGCATTCGAGAGACTGCGACGGGGTATAGTTAGGATTTCTTCATTTCTGTTTCACTTGAGGACAAGTAAAATTCAGGTTTGGGGGTATTTGATGAGTGCTAAATAGTGCATATTTATACACCGTTTTATTGGCATCTTACTCATCTTTGCGCTTAGAAATCGAGATATTATCCCAGCATTCGTGTTTTCTTTGTTTTCAAGAATAAATATTTGTATTAATTAATTTTGTGTTTTTAGGTAATAAATAAAGTCCGGAGAAACTGAGGAGCTAAAGAGCGAAGAATTGGAGTCAAACATCTATGGAGCAGATAGCCAAAGCCCGCGCGCAAATCAGTTGCAACCCAGCAAGGAAGACTTGGGCTAGAGCTACCCATGACCCGGATCCGAGCCCGCTCACTCTGAGCCATTGAGATCTCCCTCAGCTACATCCAACGGTCGCTCCGCCTAGCACATCAACGATTGATACTCCCGCTCAACACCGGTTTACTCTGAGCCTTCCCTCAGCCGTTCAGATCATAGCAGCTACATTTTACGCTGGCTGAGCTTTCCTCATCAACATTTGATACACCTGCTTCACAGCATAGCCCCTATATAAACCCCAAAGCCTAACCCTAAACTCATTTCTTCTCCCTCACCCCGACAGAGAGCAGAGCTCTGCAAAACCCATCTCCCGACCAAACTCCACAGACACCACCTCCATCTCCTGCCACAGCCGGTTCCGCCACCTCCATCATCAACAACTCCATCAGAGCAGCCACCTACTCCTACTCCTTAGGTCTAGATATCTCTTTTGTAGTTTCTACCAACCCTAGAAACTAAATCAGAGATAACTAGAGCTAGGGTTTCCAATCAATCAACCGCATGGAGCTCTGAGGTGATTAGACAAGAGGAGAGGCGAATCAGAGTATGGGTGAAGAGTATGTTTGAATTATTTTATATTTAATTTCGATTTTGAGGAATTAGGGTTTGGGAATTTCTGTGCATGTATAAATAGAAGATGTAAAAGATGTTTTTGCTCATGCCTGGGCTAGCCAGTGCTTCACTTAGGGTTAATTTGTAGTGTAATTGTTATTTCAATGTTCTAATTTAGTTAACCAGGGTGTTTGATGAAACCCCTGTTTCTATTGTCAAGCATGTCTATTTTCGGTTTGTGTTTTTCTTTGAGTATAAGATGATTAGGATTACTAGTTAATCGATGAACCTTGTTAGCTTTGTGATGAGCTATACTTGTAAGAAGATAGTTCATACTAGGGGATAATTAGCTAAAATTGGTTAATGAACATCCAATGTAGACCTTCATAAGAAGGCACAAGAACATAGCTCAAAATATATAGTCTCGGGCATGAGATTAGGGATGGATTCATCACCCCGATGCTTCCAATTTGTTACATTTTATTTTCGTCCTTAGTTTAGAATCACATCTTCAACCTTAGTCGCATCGACAACAAAACCCTGTGTTACACATTACCACCTGAAATTCAGTAGAAGTAAGCCTTTAGATCATTCAGAGCACCACAAGTCTCTGTGGTTCGACCCGTACTTGCCACGTCTCCGATAGACACCGTGCACTTGCGGTTTATCACTGTAGGTCATAAATTAAACACATTCCGAGGCCTACCACCGTCTCTTTGGCCCAAGCAATTGCTTCATTTGGAGATTTTATTCCCTACATAAGGACAACAATTGGAGATTATAAGGAGGTACATTACAAGCAATCCATTAGTAAAGTTGAAGATACTAGGTGAAAAGTATTCTTTGGTAACATACCGGAGGCATTTTATAGTATTCCGACGTATCCCGACCAAGCGGCCTTGCATTTGTTGGATCAATATATGTCACCACCTAAGGATCGAATGAAAATAAAATAAATTAGTTCCAAAAAAAATAAAAAAAACTACGCCGGACTACAATTTCGGCATGCTCGACCAATGTTCCGACATGGTCAATATGAACTAAAACTAAAGACCAACTTTGAAACATTTTCCGGCATACAAATTTCATTTGCAATCAACGCTGAAAACATAGGTGCCGGCATGCTCGTAATCTATGGTTTAAATCCGGTACCTGTTTCCGGCGTAACCCATAATTAATATACTATGCCGGTATTTAGCTTTGGAGAACAATCATTCCTGTATGTTTTTTTGTAGGTACCATCATGCTAGTTATCTATGGTTCCACGCCGGTAGACAGTTCCGAGGTGGTGGTTGATTAATTTACCATGCCGGCTAATGAGTTTTGGAAAGGCACTGTTCCCTGTATGTTTTTCATGCAGTACCGGCATGGTAACCTTAGAATATAACCATGACGGTAGCATATTCCGTAGAATATTCCTTGGTAGGTAAAAAGTAACTTTTGTATCGGCATAGTTTTTTGGTTGAATACTATGCCGGATTTAATTTCAAAATGGGGGATATCGGGCTGCCGGCATGGCCGTAGTATGAATACCATGCCGGTTTGAAGGCTTCCGGCATTGTATTCATACCACGTCCATGCCGGCACTGAGTTTTTTCAGCTGAAAAAATGGTGGGTTCAAAGAAAAAAATCAAATTTTCAACCTCTTAGTAGCTTTACCTATGTATTGGGGATGCTTGTATGTTGTGCAAGTTTACTTTCTTGTGTAGGTTCTTCAAAAAACTCTCCATGCTCGTAAAAATCAGCATTCAATGGTGTTGGCTCAACAAAGAGTTGCAATTGTGAGTTGTTGTCATTATCTGAATATTCAAGATATGCTCCTTGTTGTAGTTGAGCTAAAGATTCAGCAGCAACAAATCTCTCTTCACAATCATCCTCCATTTTCACCAAAAAAAAGTTCCCTCTCAAATACTTTTTTCCCTCCTTCTACTCTCACCTCACTCACTCAAATACAAATAAAAATACACCTAATCTTTTAACAAATACTTAAGATTTTTCTTAATTATAATTAAAACACTAATCCTGATTAATGAGGGGTAGATTAGGAATTACGTAAAATATTTAGATAAGGGGTGACCCTGATTTGTTATTTGGATCCATGTTTTGTCCTTTTCCACTATCCCCCAATCGTGGGTTCCTTGAGAATGGAGTCCAATTATGTGCACACTCCTTTAAAGAATGTCCACAAAACAAAACAATCCTATTGGTTGCTTCAAAACCAACTTTACCTATTTAGTAAAATTGGCTTTTCTTTTATATAAATTTAATTTTAAACTTAGAAAAAGGAAAGGAAGAAATATATCATATCTAATATCCCTAAAATATAAGGAATTCACAAAAGAGAATATATAGTTGTAACGATAATATTTAATTTTAGGGCGAAAAACTTTTAACTGATCATGTGTTTTACACATAGACTAAAACTGAAATGATGAGTTTTTTTCCCCCCTGAAGATGTGATGATGAGTTGATCATCGTGCTAAAGTAAAATCAATATTTCCATCAGTAAGTGCATCTTATATATTCTAGTTGAAAATAATGTGGTTTCGTCCGATGGATTTTGTTGAAGTCGATTGAATAAGTGCTAAAAAGGAATCAGATTTTCTGAAAAGGGTTTCAAAGGATTATTTTCGGTTTTTTAAGCAAATGCTAATATATATTTGTGTCAAGAAAATTATGTTGTAATCGACTATATTGAAAAATAAGTTAACCTAATCCACACAAATGTAATCACTAAAAGTCAATATTGATTATCTATATTTGTTTCTAGGAGTCCTATATTTTAGGCATTATTAGATATGAAATATATTTTATTACCTTTTTTGAGATTTGAATTAATAAAAAGACGAATTATGTTACTTAGTTAACCGGTTGTTATGAAGAGTCAATGGAATCATTTTCTTTTGTGCACATTCCTTTGAGTGTGCACAAAATTGGACTCTTAAAAATGAATTTATGAATGTAAAAGATTTAATTTTTGTTAAGAGGGAGAGCAAAATGTGATTCGAGAAGAGCATAAATCGTGATCAACTCGCTAAATTGAACATATCCAATATTTAATTCTGACTCGGACCAGATTAACCCTACTCACAAAATACACCTAATACCCGGCTACGTACACTTGTGCTTTTTCCTTTCTCTAATCAACTCCACCATATACGCCAATGGATGATGAACACCGATAGAAGTAGCAGAAACCAAAATGAAAAACATACATAACAATCTATGTAGTTGCAGGAAATCCCACAATACACCCCTCACTATATTTTGTTAAACTAATCCATTCAAAAGATAATAGATGAACAATTATGAATGTTTATTAATAACTTTCTTGGATCTTTACACAGGAAAATAGAATTACACTTAAGAACTTACAAAATTCTCTCTCTTTCTCTCTCCTAATGACTTGCTCTCCAATCCCAAAAAGACACCCCCTTTTACAATAGATTCACTCATCCCTTTATATAGGGTAATACATAGTGAATGACAGCTAAGCTATCCTTTATTTTCGGGAATATCTCGCGAAGTGTCGCAGGCGTGCAAGTACTCGTATTCGCGACACTTCTTACCTTTCGCGATTTCATATCTTCCTACCGTCATCCGGTCGTCATTCATACTTAACCCTCTGCGACTCATTCGCAGTGTTGTTATCCATTGTCTTCGCGTAGAGTTGTTGTCGCGATATTCGATCCTACAACTTGCCTCTTTTTCTTGAATATTGCTTGGAGAGCGATTTTTAAGAAAAAAATTCGTTGTTGTTGTAGTCTCTGATTTTTATTGATGAAGGAACGAGCGAAAGAATACTGGACTTGAAAAGTACGTACTTGCCTCTATTCTTTGGCGAAGTTCCGAAGTTTTTAGAAGTACGTATGAAATATCATTCCTTGCCTCATGGGTTATGGAGAATAACGGATTTTACAATCTCTCCTCGCGAGTTAGGAAAATAATTGAGTCTCATATGATAAGAAAATATGCTGTGCAATACCCGAATATTACATCTTCTCGCCTCTCTTTATGTTTCCTTATGTTGTGCGATATCCGAATTCTTTGTCGCGATCGTTCATTTTCCATTGAAAATCTTCTTCAGTATAATTCCGTGAATCTAGGAATGACCGTTTACACGTGTTTAAAACCATTCTTTTTACCGGTACATTTAATGTTATCCGGTCATAACACTTTCTTGCCTATTTATAGGAGAGTCTTTTGTGAAGAACACTTCTTTCCTTCTATTTCATCTCCTTTATCGTCTGCAACTGTTCTTCTGTTGTTCTTCTTCAATATCGTCTTCATCATCCTTCTGTTATTTCTTATTTGCTATCATTTCCATGGCATCCAGGTTGGTTAATCTTGCTAGATTCGATTGATTATATGATTGATTGATTTTGTGATTAACTTCCCTTTTTGAGATTATCTTATTCCTTTTAATCTTTTTCTGCCATTTTTGTTTCAGCAAGAACAAACCCATCACCAAATTCACCGTGAAGAACCCCCTTCTCTCTTTGGATTCACAGTCGAAACCAACTTCTCAACATGAATCCACCTTGCCACCAAAGTCCTCTTCGCAAGCTAAACATACCGTTTCCAAAAGAAAGCCTGCGAGCGATAAGGTATTTTAAAGAAGTATTTGCTTTTTAAGAGCAATATCGTTGCCTCTGTTTCTTACTTAATTTGTCATTCGCAGGATGACAATACTATTGACAAGACTCCCAAAAGATCTCGCCACCCTAAACCTGTTACTCCTGATGTTCCTTTTCCCTCATTTTCACCTTCTTCTCCTGTTGCGAAATCATCGCAAGACAATCTTGTCACAAATGACAATATTCTTATGCCTCAACTCCTTATAGATCAGGTTCCTCATAATAATCCTACTACAAATGAACTTATCCCTTCTCCTATCATCAATGTCCCGGTCGTTCCTCCAACCGCTACCTTTCCTGAAATCTCCCCTTCTCATGATGTTCCTTTGGCGAAGAATGATTCGTACATTTCCTTCCTTCCCCGAGCAAATCCCTCTTCTGCGAGAAAATTTGGAAGGAATAGACGTGGCTTTCAAAGTTCTCTCGGACCTTGTGAATGATGCCAAGAAGACTTCCTTGATCTGTCAAATCGATGTCTGCGAGATTCTAAGTAAACATATTGGTCCCGATAGGATCTCGCAAGCATCCTTGGTTCAAGAAATTAATGTCTTTGAAAAACGATCTTCAAGCTATGATTTGCTAAATGCAATAATCTCCATCTTGAAAATCAAAAATTTCACAACCTCTCACTAGATCGTGATAATCTTCGCAAGAAGAATGAAGAGTTAAAAGGTATACTTCTTCCTCAAGCTTTTTTTTTTTTTTTTTTTTTTTTTTTTTTTTTTAACAACTTAAACTTTTGTTCGCCCTTTAAGCTCTAAACCGAGAAACGAATAATGGAGATATATCGGTTGGAATCAACTGTTGAAGAGGTTCGAGTTGAAAGAGATGCTTGGATGGAGCAATATAACATCTTAAATAATCTTCATACATATGTTGTTGATCAAATAGATAATTTGTCTAAAGAAAACTTTGATTTAATTCAGCAGCAAGACTTATTAAGTAAAGACTTATCTCGCCTTTCTTACTCTTTGACTAAGGCTAATTTGGAGTTGGGAACTTTATCAGATGAGAATGGGACCCTTTCTCAGGAAAAGCGATCTCTGCTAAACAAGGTCGCGACCTATTCGCAAGAATATGATGCTTGTCGAAAATTACGTGAAGAACAAGAACAAACTATTCATTCCTTGAAAAAGCAACTTGGAGAAATTACTGCCGAAAGAGATAAACTTATTCAGGGTAGAATAACCTTGAGTCTAAAAGCAAACCAATTCAAGGATCAATGTTTCAAATTAGAAAAATCCAACTGTACTCTTATGACCGAGAATTCTATACTTGTTTCGAATGAAAAAAGCTTGCGAGCTCGATTGAAAGGCCTAGTTGGAGATACATTTGATGATGCCATGGACTGTTTGGGGAATAATTTTGCAGCTTTAATTCAGCATCTTACTTCTCAGAAGGAAGGTAGTCATATTATTTGACTATCTTAATCCATTAATTACTCTAAAAATCTTTAATTATCTTTAATCTTGTGCACTTGTTATGCAGACTCTGAGAAGAAACTTCGCTCTACTATCTCCACTCTCAGATCAGATTATTCTAGGATTCGCAAAGAAAATGGGTTACTCGCCGCCTCTCTTGCTCGTTCTCGCGACCGTGCAGAACGAAGATTTGATTATATGTCTTACTGTAAAGACATAGATAGTAAGAATCGTCAAAAGGCGTTGCTTCGTCAATTTCCCCTCAAAGCTGAAGTTCTTGTGAATGAGATTTTATTGTCTAAGTCCCTTGATCCTATTCATGTTGATCCTTTGGAAGTAAGTGATGATGAAGTCCCTGATTCTCCTGACAGTGATTATGACTATGAAAGCGGCGAAGATATCGCTAATATTGAAGTTATCAACAAAGACCCGACTGAAAAAATTTCTGATGAAAATCCATCTGCTGGCGAAAATGAAGGTGCTGAAAACATTTCTGGTGAAAATCCACCGACCGGTGAAGGTGAAGCTGATAAAGGCAGTGAAAGATCTCAACCATCCTCTGTAGTTGATAATATTGATGTAGAGAATTAAACTTTCTTTGTACTTTGTCAAAACTTCTTTTTGTTTGTAAGGATTAAGTCGTTGATCGAGTAACCCCCTTATTTTCTCCTTTTTCTCTTATTTAAGATGTTTGAACATATCCTCGCGAGCATGTTCGCTTATTGATTCCTTTGTTAAGTAAAATCATCCCAATTAGGAATTTCACTTTATTTCTTCTCATTGCGACAAGATCGCAGGCCGCCTTTACATTTTCATGTATTGACCCATTGACCTTGCCTTATCATTTTTGATGGTCTTCTAAGTTTGACCTTCCTAATTAAAGGTCTCACTCTGCCACCCTTTATTGCGACAAGGTCGCAGGACGTCTTTACACTTGCATGTAAAAACCCATTGACCTTGTCTTATCATTTGTCAAGTATTTTTGCCTCTGCGCAGATACTTTGCTTGCGACAATATGACAGGCCTAAATTTTCTTGCGAAAATAAAGCCCCGTGACATTGTCGTCTTGCGACGAAATCGCAGGACGTCTTTACACTTGCATGTAAGGACCCATTGATCTCGTCTTACCCTCGCGTTAGTATTATTGCCTCTGCAGGATCATTGCACAAATATGACAAGCCTAAGTTTTCTTGCGGAAACAAAGCCTCGTGACATTTGCGTCTTTGGAACTTATCAGCTCCCTAATGGAGGGTGCCGCCCTTATCACCTCCCCGGTTGCCCCTTCAAGGAGGCGTACATCGGCCATACAAGGCTAGCTCCTCCCATCCGGTCTTAACAACAACCGATTGTTTTCGTGACCTCTTATCCCTTATACCTATAGAGTTTATGGTTACAAGGCTGCACCCTAAGTGGAGTTTTCTTCGGGCCGAGTGCAGCGTGCGCCAAGACTTGTCAAGAGTGGTAAGGAAGTTCCATGCTCCCCGCACTCTTGACTCAACCGGGTACCTCGGCGCCTTGATCATACGCTGACTCCTTGAAAGAGACCCTCGGTCGCCCAACCGGTATAACCTACATATATAGTTGGGAATCCAAGGTATCTCCTCCGGATAGGCTTTCATGGGCCCCAAATTTGCATGACCCAGTTCCGGGCGGTGTAACCTTTTCCCCGAGCCATGTTAAGAGATACCCCCTTATATGACGCACTTTAGGTCTTACATTTGCCTCTTACGAAATGTAATTCGCGAACTAGGTGTACGCCATAAAGGTTCGTCCCATTCATTCGATCATGTTTATTCATTCATTCATCCGTTATTTCTTGCCATTACGCTTGCGAGACATTCGTTGATATTTTGATTTGAATTTTATTGATTTTCTCAGATATCTTGCATTAAAGTACTTCATCTGACCCACTTTTATGGGTAATATTTCTTTAGATATAATCTGTTCCACGGCTTGCCCAATCTTTGTCCCATGTCTTTACCTTCAGGATCCATCAATCTATAAGCCCCTGTACCAACTACTTCTTTGATAATATAAGGTCCATCCCATTTTCTCTTGACTTGCCTCCATTTTTTCGCTGATATATTGGTGTCTCTCGCAATACCAGGTCCCCTGGTTAAAATTCACGTATCTTCACACGCTTGTTATATTCTCTGGCTAATCTTCGTTGATAATTCTCCATGTGTCGTAACGCCTTCTCCCTTTTCTCTTCTAATTCGTCCAACTTGATTAGAATGTTTCCTGCACTAAGATTTTTCTCCCAAACTTCTTTTTTAGTTGTCGGGATCATGACTTCTGTTGGGAGTACAGCTTCAACTCCATATGTTAAGCAAAAAGGTGACATTCCAGTAGCTTCTCTTCTTGTTGTATTGTATGCCCATACTGCACTGGGTACTTGTTCGCACCATCCTCTATTGTATCCTTCTAACTTCTTCTTCAATATATCCGCAATTGTTTTATTTGTTGCCTCCGCCTGACCGTTAGCTTGCGGATATAGTGGAGTCGATTTCCCACATTTTATTTGAAATGCATTAAGTAACAACTCTATGTTTTGCCCTTCGAATTGTTTCCCATTATCAGATACCAACTGTGCGGGAATCCCAAATCTGCATATAATATTCTCGAATATGAAAGTAAAAATATCTTTGTCGCGAATGTGTTGTACCGCTTTCACTTCTGCCCATTTTGTGAAATAATCCGTTGCGACAATTAAGTATCTTCTCGCCTGTTCTCGGTAAAAAAGGTCCCACGATATCTAAACCCCACTTTCCAAAAGGCCACACACTCTTAGAAGAATTTAATGGTGCCCTGTGTGCATGTATTTTCTTCCCATGTCTTTGACATTCTTCGCAGCGTCTTGACATCGCTCTCGCGTCCTCATGCATATACGGCCAGTAATATCCTTGCATTTTTGCTTTATACGCTAAAGATCTTCCACCGCTATGATTTCCAGCATCTCCGCTATGCAACATCTTCAATATGATTTCTCCCTCTTCCCTTGCTAAGCATCGAAGTGAAGGTCCATCAAAAGATCGCCGATAAAGCACACCATCTCTTAATTCATAATTCGTTGCACGACTTTTTAATTTGTGTGCTTCTAATCTATTTCTTGGTGTCTCCCCTTTCATCAAGTAGGCGTGAAGTTCTGTTCTCCAATCTTTATCGCGACATTGTGGTATATCTTCTACTAACATTGCATCCGCTTCTTGCCCTTCTTCTTTATTAATTGATGGTGCCAAAAGTGTTTGTATTTTGATATTCCTCGCAATGGGGTCTTTCATCATGCTTGATATAAAGGCAAAAGCATCCGCGAGTCTGTTATTTCTCCTTGATATATGCCTCCATCTCATTTTTGGTACCTGTGCTGATAATTCCTCGACAAGCTTTCTATACTTTTGCAAAGATGGCTCATTTGTAGCGTATTTCTCTGTTATCTGGCGAATTGCCAACTGCGAATCACTGGTAATCCTCACATTTTCTAGCTTCATTTCTATTGCGAATCGCAAAGCATGTATTATGGCTTCATACTCCGTTTTCATTATTAGTGGATTCAAACTCCAATCTAAAAGAGAAAGCTAATTTATTGCCTTCTGGCGAAATCACAACAATTCCCACTCCATTACCTTCTCCATTTGATGATCCGTCTACCAATATTTCCCACCTATCCGGTTCAGTTAACAAATCATTTGGGTCTCCATGCTCTTCTTCTACATCCATCATTTCATCCACTGCTTCATCTTCCTCCAAAGGAAATTCGCCAAAAAAGTCTGCGACTACGTGACTTGGTTGAAGATAATATTTCATATTGGAGTTTATAATGACTTATTTGGGCATTCCACCTTTCTACTCTTCCCGATCTTTTTGAATTTTCATTACTGACTCGATTGGTACTTTTGTTACCACCCTGACAGTATGTGCTTGAAAATATATGCGAAGCTTAAATGTTGCGTAGACTAACGCTAGGATTAGTTTTTCAATCTTCGAATAATTCCTTTCTGCGGCATTAAAAGTTTACTGATATAGTAAATCGGTTTTTCTACTCCAGCGTCTATTCGCAGCAACACTGCGCTTAACGCATGCGACGTTGTCGCAAGATATACCAACAATTCCTCTCCTGGTTCTGCTTTTTGCATAATGGATACTTCCATTAGATGTTCTTTAATTCCTTGTAAAGCCTTTTCACATTAAATCTGTCCATTTAAATTTCGATCCCTTTTTCAAGATCTTTGAAAAAATGCTTGCACTTATCGATGATCGCGAAATGAATCTTCCTAGCGATGCTAACAACCCATTCAGCTTCTGGACATCCTTTATTGTCGCAGGTGTTGGCATATCGCGAACTGCTTTCACTTTCTCCGGGTCGACTTGTATTCCTTCCTTTGATACTATATAACCCAAAAATTTTCCCGATGCCACTCCGAAGGTACATTTTTCGGGATTTACTTTGATGTTGAATCGCCTCATCTGTTCAAAAATTTCTTTCAGATCTTGTACATGGTTTTCTGCTTTCTTACTTTTTACGAGCATATCATCTACGTATACTTCCAGTGTTTTATGTATCCATTCCGCGAACACTTCTTCTACCATTCTTTGGTACGTTGCTCCAGCATTTCGTAAACCAAATGGCATTTTCGTATAACAATATAGCCCCCTTGGAGCGAAAAAAGCAGTATGCTCTTGGTCTTCCTCGGCGAGAGGAATCTGGTTGTAACCTTTATACCCATCCAGAGATGATATTCTTTCATTCCCTGCTGCTGATTCGACTAGTTGTGGGATATCTGGTAATGGAAAACTATCTTTAGGACAAGCTTTGTTTAAATCAGTGAAATCTATGCAAATCCTTATCCCCTTTTTCTTCTTTGGGACTATAACCATATTTGCTATCCATTCAGGATACTTTGCTGGCCTGATGATTCCTGCATCTAGCATTTTCTGCAATTCTTCTTCTATTTGGGGGTGATAAGCTGTTGCGATTTTTCTAATTCTCTGCTTGAACGGCTTCACCCTTTTATCTATTTCCAATTTGTGACAAGCTATCGATGGATCTATACCCGGCATATCATCCATGTTCCACGCGAAGATATCTTTGTAGTCTCGCAAAGCAACTCTCTGATCCTTTTTCCTCATCCGCTTCCATCTTTTGGTCCCAATTTTCAACATTTTGGGCTCTTCATTAGTTCCGACATTCACTTCTTTCGTTTGCTCTGCCGCGACGTAACTAGCTTGCGGCTCTCCCATAGGGGTTGGTCCTTTCAACTCTTTCGCGAGTTCATTTTCTTCTCCCGAAATCTCGCTAGGTATCCCTTTTCCTTCCTTTGCTCTTATCATGTAAACTCTAAATTCTTCTTCCTTTTTAACTGCTTTCGCCAGTTTTCTGCGATATTTTCGCTTTTTTGCTTGCTCTTCATGATATTTTATTTCCATTTGATAACATGTTCTTCCTTTATCCACATCTCCTCTAATCTCGCCGATTCCAGTTGGTGTGGGAAATTTGATACATTGATGAAATGTTGATGCTACTGCTTTTATTGCATGTACCCATGGTCTCCCTAGCAATATATTGTATGGTGATTCCATATCTACTACACACAAGGTTACTCGTGCCTCGATGTCTCCCAACAGAATTCATATTTTTACTTCTCCTTTAACCTTTGTTACGGATTTACCAAAACCATGGACGTTGTAGGCCGTGGGAATCATTTCTTTATCTTTATATCCCATCTTCTCGTAAGCATGATAAAACATAATATTCACCAAACTCCCCGTATCGATTAAAGTTCTATTTACTGTCCATGTTTGCGTTGCCTTTATTAATTCTTCTCCTTTGCACGCGTTTATGGTAATTACCAGTGGAGATGTGTGATTCAAATTTTCTTTGGATATTTCTGAAGCTGTGAATGTTATCTTTTGCTTTTCCCATTCTTCTAAAGGCACCGTTACCTCTCTATCTGTGATTTTCTTTCCTTCAAAATCCCGCTTGTGTATTCTTCCTTTGATATTTTCATGAAACTCATCGATCATTATCTTGGTGCCCGAATTGTACTCCATATCTTTCTCCTTTGCCTCATCTAATTTAACATTGTCTTTTTCTTTCATTTTCTTGATTTAAATGATTCTTATTGCCTTCTTTCTTTCTTCAGGTCCCTGTTTCTAGCGCCAATATGTAGTTGCAGGAAATCCCACAATACACCCCTCACTATATTTTGTTAAACTAATCCATTCAAAAGATAATAGATGAACAATTATGAATGTTTATTAATAACTTTCTTGGATCTTTACACAGGAAAATAGAATTACACTTAAGAACTTACAAAATTCTCTCTCTTTCTCTCTCCTAATGACTTGCTCTCCAATCCCAAAAAGACCCCCCCTTTTACAATAGATTCACTCATCCCTTTATATAGGGTAATACATAGTGAATGACAGCTAAGCTATCCTTTATTTTCGGGAATATCTCGCGAAGTGTCGCAGGCGTGCAAGTACTCGTATTCGCGACACTTCTTACCTTTCGCCAGATTTCATATCTTCCTACCGTCATCCAGTGCGTCATTCATACTTAACCCTCTGCGACTCATTCGCAGTGTTGTTATCCATTGTCTTCGCGTAGAGTTGTTGTCGCGATATTCTGATCCTACAATCTATATATCAAGAATTCTAAATATAGTTTATACTTTTTGATAATCTAATTTATATAGTGATTTAGTTTAAAATAGAGTGATTCTAAATCTTGAAGACTTACGAAGATCAGTAGAGTAAATCGTTGTTGTGATATGGAATTAGGCCTATGTAATCAACCATTAATAATTAATAGACAGTGTTGCTTTGCGGTTGCTCTGAACTCTGTTTTGAATTGTTTTTTGGATCTCCACAAGATACCGTAAAATGAGATATTTAGGATGACTACTGGGATCGTTTGTGCTTAATATTGTGTTGTATCGGAATTGAATAGAAATGAAAGTATGGGATTACAAGAAGAATATGATTGTATCAAGCCACACAACTTTCCACGAGGAATGATAAAGTGTTCAGTAAGCTATTGGGTGTTTTAATGGAGGTGTTTACCTAAAACTAATCAAAATTTGTCAGTGGTGGAGTTGATAGGGATGGGGTGTTAGTTTTGTGGGCTTAGTGGGTGTATTTAGTATGGGTAACTTCGTCCAAGTCATAATAATATGTTGAATAGGTTTTAATTTGCGAGTCAACTATGATTTATCCTCTCATCAGATCACTTTTTGCTCTCCTTCTAACAAAAATCAAAAATTTAAGGGTATATTAGAGAGTTTATTTGGGAAAGTATGACTATAAACAGAAGCTGGACACAATTTTGAAACTGACAAAAATTGAATAGAGGACAGTCTTTTTAAAACAGAAGGAGTATATCATCTAATAATAAGATAACTACAAGGCTTTCACTCCTACCACTTGAACCTTCAAATATTAGAAATTTTTTATATAGAGCACCGTTTACGTGCTTCTCTTTAGTTATTTGAAAATTATCATCCCCATAACGAGTCTCAGAACAATTTTACTGTCCCTTTTTCCATGACTGTTATCTGTCACCTATAACATGTCGGAAACAGAGAGTGTGTAAGAAGTCATATTATACTCAACCATGAAACTATACTGTATTACGAGCACTGTATCCAAGAGTAGATATTACAAAGTCACACCCCCGAACTTAATGAGCATATGCATAGGCTACTAGTACATTTGTTTACTCTTAAAAGAACTCTCCTTGTAGTTCCTTACTTTTTGGTTAGTCTAGTATTCTATGTATATAAAGAAGTCGATCAACATAATATTAAACATATATTTATATACATAAAAGAGGGGTTAAAGCCTCCCTTTCAACTCTTGGGTCTCTGCTAACAATTATATTTAATGCAGGTACATAATGCATAAGACTATGAGATTAGATTAAGTGAACAGTAATAGACAACATACACTAATCATGCCAAATTCTCACAAAAAAAATAACAAGGGAGCATTCTGTCTTTAAGCACCCAGCTTAAAAATCCTCAAGTATTCACGTACAACCATATTTGAACCTTAAATGGACATTATATACAAAGCATCCATATAACGCAAACCACATGAACTCTATTTAGGTCTTAAAAACCCCTTATTAACATAGATCTAAAAGAACTTTCATAATCCTAAGTACTTCAAGAACAATACTCACTCACTTCAACAAACACATGAAAATCTATGTAGCATGTTTCAAAAGAAACCCCCATTATATTTAATTTCCACTAAGATCCATTGGAGTAAAAGATAAAATAGATATATACACATTCAACGGACAACTTGAATAGAACTTAGAAGACCAAAAAAAATAAATCATCAAGTATATACATACATACACAATTTAACGAAGAGTATAAAAAAAAAAATCAAACCCCCAAATTTTCATTAAAATCCCTATACAAACAAAAGCAGAAGCTAGACTCATACACATTTTACATTGAAAAAAAAACTTAGGTTAAATAAAAGATTCCTGCACTAAAAAACAAACCCCACTAAAACTAAAAAACGAATCAAAAGAGAAAACATAAAAACAAAGCTAGAAACCCACTGATGAAAGACGATCCACCACGAGTTGTAGTCCTAGAAAATGAGCAGAAGAAGGAGAACTGCGAGCTAGCAACCTAGCGACCGTTAGATGGGGGTGAAATCTCATCATTTTGTCTTTTTGTTTTATTGTTACAGCTGGCGACAACTGTGAAAAATATATATCATTTTTAGTACATCCTTAAACATAATTTATATTTATTAAGCACTCCATTTGAATTTGGCTTAGATTCTATTCCACTTGTTCCTGACTGATGACATGAAAAATCAACTTAATTAGGCTACTTCTCCCGTAACATATTCTACTCGTTGGATAACTTTGATCAACCGGACTCTCCTTAATATCATGTGCAGGTAGTGATAGACTAAAACAACAGAAAGATGAGTTTGGAGAAAAATATTATAAGACGAGTTTTGTGTTAGTGTTTTTGTATACAACATGTTAAGGGAGACAAGTTTTTGTAGGTAGACGGAGACACAAAATTAGGATGAGAAATTAAGTTGAATACAAACGTATTTCATAAAGATAGGTAAAAAACAAGTAAGCGTAAAATTTCGGTACTGTGTAGTACAAGGTCCTAAAAAACAAGAGTTTAGATAAGACATAAAATAAACCAAAAGAAGTTAGTCATTTGGCCCTCTGAATCTACTTGAATTGAATAGAAAAACGATGGATTTTCCATTTGTTGACGTTCGAAGTAGTCTAGTACAGCTTGAGCATCGCCATGTTTTAGCTCCAATTGGCGTCTTGTACTCAAATAATTTCTAACATCTTTTGGAAGAAACCCAATGTTCTTCACTCCACCATTCTCAACTGCCAAATAGCTTATCACCTGATTTGTTTTGACGCCTGCTAGTCGGTAGTTAACGATTTGTTGTTTTTGGCTACTACTTATATATCTCAATGACCGGAGATTGTGCCTTTTACTTGGGGAAACAAGTGTATGATTGTGATCTTCTACAAAACGGGACACAACCCATCTGTCGTTTCTCTTCTTTATCATCATCACAGCCTTGCAATATGTCCTCACATCGGCTTGCTACCTTTTCCTTTCTTCAACATGCTTAGCTCTACGGTCTCTCAATCCTTGAAGTGAACAACAAAATGTGCGCCCTATCACTTCAAAAGGCTCAACCCTAAACTTATTTGTAGAGTGCCAACGAATACTAAATCCAGTTTTACCTGCAAACCGGTTATAGAAAGCATACGCATCATCTTGAGATTCAAATTCTTTTCAACGTACGGGCGGAGACTGTTTAGTTCTTCTTCCGTCAGTTCTTTCGCGTTATTTGCTGCAATCACCTCACCCTGAAATCCATTTTCTTTTTCTCCATCAAGTAAATTCACGTTCTCAATATCTTCCATATTGATAAATGTTTCTTCATTGAAAATTTGTATCTCATCTTCATACGCATATACTATATTACATAAAAGACAAGATTATATTAAATTTGGCTCCATAATAACTGAATGGAAGAACAACTTACGGTAATTAAATTACTAATCCATTCACTAGTACAATTCTTAATAAATTAATGGTTAAGTACACTAACCAATATTATTCTTATAGCATAAAAAATTAAAAAATTAGGGTTTTAAGTTTATAATTGCTATACCATTCTTGGCTGGTGATATATCCCAATTGCTATCAGTAACATCTTTGCTACGGTCGAACTCACTCAATAGATTTCGGCAAGGATTCATTGCTCCACACCACGCAGGTAAAGCCCTAAAATTGATTCGACTGAAATATATAAACGTCTTTTTATTTTACTAAATGGAGAGGTCCTTTTAACGAAGACAAAGAAATCATAAAGTTTGTTATCATTTTGTTAAATTAAAATAAGTACTGGTTTCAAATTAAAATCCATGACAGTTGAACATTCATGATGGACGGATAAAAAGATAAATATATTTGTATCTAACGGTCGCTAGGTTGCTAGCTCATAACAGACTCCCACGCTGAAAAAGCGGGGGTACAACAACCACACCCAATATTTCGCTTAGCAATCTGTATGGACAAACTCCAATATACTTTCTAGAAAATCAACTAGACAATCACTCAATCTCTCGATTTGATATATACTCAAGCAAATAGAAATCTGCGAGTCTTTATCAAATACTAGAGAGGTAATTTGCATGGTACCAAAGACCAATATCCAAGTCTCAATCAATTTAAATCAACAACCAAAAGGTCGGATTTTCTAATTGATTGAATAACGCACAACCTGTGATATTTCAATTATATAAACAAATATAATGCGGAAATAGAAATAACACAGACACCAGAATTTTGTTAACGAGGAAACCGCAAATGCAGAAAAACCCCGGGACCTAGTCCAGATTGAACACACACTGTATTAAGCCGCTACAGACACTAGCCTACTCCAAATTAACTTTGGTCTGGACTGTAGTTGAACCCCAACCAATCTCACACTGATCCAAGGTACAGTTATGCTCCTACGTCTCTGATCCCAGCAGGATGCTACGTATTTGATTCCCTTAGATGATCTCACCCACAGCTAAGAGTTGCTATAACCCAAAGTCGAAGACTTTAATAAAAAAATCTGTATCACAAAGAAAAGTCTACGGTAATAGATAAATCCGTCTCCAACGAATATACCTACGAGTTTTGTTCCGTCTTTTGATAAATCAAGGCGAACAGGAACCAATTGATAACCTGGACTTATATTCCCTAAGAACAGCCTAGTATTATCGATCACCTCACAATAATCTTAATCGATGCAGCGAAAAAGGTATTGCGGAATCACAAACGATGAGACGAAGATGTTTGTGAATTCTTTTTATCTTGCCTATCAGAGATAGAAATCTCAAGCCAATTATTACAATTGTACTCGTACGATAAAAACAACAAGATTAGATTACACAACTACGGGAAAGTAGTATCGGTCTGGCTTCACAATCCCAATAAAGTCTTTAAGTCGTTAACCTGGTTTAGAGAAGAAAACCCAAGGTTAAAGGAGAATCGACTCTAGCTTATACAACTAGTATTACACGTAAGGTGTGGGGATTAGGTTTCCCAGTTGCTAGAGTTCTCCCTTATATAGTCTTTCAAATCAGGGTTTGCAATCAATGTTAGCTTGGTAACAAAGCATTCAATATTCACCGTTAGAAGAAAACCTGATTAGATTCAAGCTAATATTTCTCAACCATTAGATCGATAACTTAGCTTGTTATACACACATGAAATGCACATTTCTAGGCTTGTGTACCCAAACATGTACATTTGTTGGTTCAACAACAGTTAACCAAAAGGTTAGCCATATGAGCAATTTCATATCAACCATATTCTTCTTCACCATAACTAGTCCAAATGAATCAAATGAACTAGTTAGAGAGTTGTTCAATTGCTTAGATCTTTATGTGACTACACAAGACACAATTGAAACAAAAATGATTTGATTCACTCGAATCGGTTCATGAACTTTATAGCCACGGTTTGCAAAAGCATTCCTTAGTTTATTTAAACATGAGTTCAAGAACAATCGTTTTTAGATATAACCAACTCAAGTTCGCGGACTGGGTTCGTGGACTTAAGTTCACGGAAGGAGTTCACAAACTCCAGCAGAAATTCTCGGGTCGAGAACTTCCGCTAGTTCGCGGACTTGGCTCACGCCACCATTCCGATTCTCTTGATCAACAAAGTTCGCAAACTTTGGTTCAAGGAATAAGGACTTATACATATATGTGTTTCCACAACAATGCTTATATCTTACCATGGTTATGTAATCTAAACTCTCATTTCAATCATTGAAACATTCTCAGAGGACGTTATATAGTTGTTATTCACAAACCATTTTTCGTCAGAGCAATTTTCAAAGTGATTGAAACATAACATGACTTTCGTCACTAGGTAAAGATGAATTTGGTTAAAGCGAAAGCTTACCAACACATATTTCGAGAAATAGATGGGCGAGATAAACTCGGCTCGAAATACCAAATGTGTATAATCTTAGTCTATATAGCAAAACGAGTTTTGTCTCAAGATAGGAGATAAATAGACTTTTGAGTAATAGATAAGTTCAAGTCTCCACATACCGTTTAGTCGATGAAGTTCCACCGGTTCCTTGAGTAGTCCTTCGTCTTGTATGATGATTGCCATGGAGTTCTTGAGCTCAACTACACTTTTTATCCTAGTCCGAGACCTTAGCTATAGTAGACTAGAAATCAGGACTTATAGTTTTGATCACTAACATTGACAAACATGCTTGAGATAGCAACGCATGCGAGTTCGACCGAGCAATGCTCTAACAATCTCCCCCTTTGTCAATTTTAGTGACAAAACTATCAATACATATGGAATACAAAAAATAAATTGTAGCTCCTATTTCACATGTCAAATCTTCAACATTACTCGAAATATTCGTCACTTCCAAATACTCCAATGATCCCAAAGGTTGTAACTTTAGCATTATCGTTGTTGAAAATCCGTAGCTATAACAACAAGAAAACAAGAGTTCTCAATCATTCTTATACAGTGTCATAATATCATTACACAACATCAAAGTTCAATTGCATCACAACTTCAACAACAATACTATGGTAATATGTATCACTACCCCTTAGTCAATACTCCATCTCACATGGAAACCACTCCCCCTTACATAATGATCCGAAAATCATATGTATTTGTAGTGTGAACTACATATTAATTCTCCCCCTTTTTGTCAATAAAATTGGCAAAGGTAAAAGAACGGGATCCTAATGAAATTTCCGAAAGAGACATTTCATGACCAAAAGAAAGAAAACACATATCATCTTATTTAGATGCAATCATAAATCCGAAGCCAAATGCATTCATCAAGGAGTTTAAAGATACAAGATAACCCCTCAAATATTCCACAGCCGCACTCCCCACAAAGATTCGGCAATTAAGCACAAGTTCAATTAAGAACTCTCCCCCATAATATGTCATTCCCGAAAGAACAACAAGAGCGACCTTAATTTCAAAGAAAAGAGGGATTTTTTGGACATAACAAATCACATATGAATATGAATTTGAATCCAAAAATACTCAATTAGATTAACCATAAGAGAACCCATAATTAATCTAATTGGAAATGCTCAACATAAGATAACTTACGGAGCCTCACAGTATATACATAAAATATGGATCCGGGAAGATAAATTACCGCGGAATTCACAAGGATTCATTCTATTTTCCATCACTATTTGCATAATGACATACAATAGACATAATCTTTGTAAACAAAAGATTTTAACCTATCTTCCATCAAAAATTGACAATATAGGCTTAACTTTTGTATTTGTCAAAAGTACATTCATTCTTTTATCAATACATGCATATCGACTTACGAAAGACTTTACTTTTGACAAGGTATGGGACAATAACAGTTCACGGACGCAAACACACATATCCCATAACAATTGTAATATATAAAACCATAAAGATTAATACTGCAAAAATCATCTTCCAAACAATTTTAGAATTTAAACAAATAAACCTAAAAAACATGAAGATGAAAAACGTTGGACATAGCTATGCGTAATCACAATAATGGCTATTCCAAACTCTAGTAATCCTTCTCAAAAACAAGAATAAATTCTCATAAGAAGTTTCCTAGGCATCAAGACAAACTTGTAATGCACATATAAGATGATTTGTCCTTGAGGGTAGAATCAATCTTTTTCGCCCGAATTTACACCAAGAATAGCTACCAAAGGCGTATAAAAAGATTTTCTTAACAAAGAAGAACATACAAAGTCATTAACGACCATGCACCATAGTTCACATAAGATGATTGTGATCATTCAAGAATCCCATAGTAATGCGTACTACTGTCCATTCTTGAACTTCCTTCTTTGTAATTCCCCAAAAACATTCTTGGAAAAGCGACAAATGATCTTAGAATAGTATTACTCCAATAATCCAAGTGCCCAAGTCCAAGAGAAGTGGAACAAGTGCGACGAAGCGGAGCAAAACACTCAGAAACAAGAGACAGGACAAATACCATTCTTAACTCATCCAAATTCAGGAATTCTCATCTCCATTTTGAGGAGAATTCAAAGAGGAAGAGAATGCAAAAATAATGAGGTCATTCTGAATTCGAACGAAGAAGTTACGGCCAAAAAAAGTTTACCGAATATCAACGTTAAGTATGCATACCGGTTTGCAAACGAATTTTCATGACCTGGGGGAGTATACAACATGTATGCGTACTTAAACCCCTGGATTTTGATTTTAAATGATGTTATGCATACCAGGTAGGTGTACCATGAAGCCCAAACATCCCGAACTATTATTTTCAAACCTAAACGTTTAAGAACCTTAAACACAGATCAAGTTAGGTAGAAATGAACAATAAGCAAGGTACATAGATCAACACAAATCTTGCTCAGGTTTATAGACATACCTTTTTAGAAGAATCCAGTCGAATTCTACAGCCTTACCGAACATAATCTGTGTGCCCCAATTCTCGTGCTTCCCTCACCGTATACATAACAGGGCACTCCTTGGTGAGGATGCACTTACAACACAATCAAGTTGTGTTGGGGTGAAAAATGTCTTGCTCACCACAAGTTACCTTTGGATGAATTGTTTATGGCTTAACGAAAGAAAAGGTTTACAGGATGAGTTGTTTAGTCCAAGGATTGTACAGATTGATCTCTCGAATCAAAAGTACTCCCGTGCAGTGCATTGTTTAGGGTTTAGATTCGTTTCTCATCCACACACCAAAAATTACCAAAATCGGCAGAAACAATTTTCACCCACAAACAGCTGTATTGAGTTTGTCCATACAGATTTCCTAAGAAAAAAGTGGTGGTGTATTTTGGTACTCTCGCGTTTTCAATTTGTATCAGAGCAAGCAAACACGTTAAGACCTAACAAGTCTGTGTTTGAAGAAGTCTGATTATATGGACATGAATGTTATCTCTGATAGACATTGCACCAGTTTAAAAGGAACTATTTCTATGGATTCTGTAGTAGAGTCTGATTTTTCAAACTCTCTTAGAGACGAACATTGTGATTCCATAAAATAGTTAGATATTGATAAGTGTCATCCCTATTATCTTACTGATGAGTCTGACTCAGAAGTAGCGCGGGAAGCATCCAAAGATAGTTTTGAGATTTTCAAACGCATTGAATTTTAGTCTTCTGAGGTCATTCGGCTGAAACACAAAGTCAATACTCTTGTCGGTATTATTTATGCACATGATTCCAAAACAAGGATTTTTCTTGAAGAACACGCCAAAGTGAAAGCAATAATCCTTCTAATTGAAGCTGAAAATAAAGATAATGTGTTAGAGCACTGCTCGTTCGAACTCACAAGCGTTGCTATCTCAAGCTTGTTTGTCAAGTTTAGTTGCCAAAACTATAAGTCTTGATCTCTAGTCTACTTATATATAAGTCTCGTATTAGGATAGAAAGTGTAGTTGAGCATTAGACTTCACGGCATTCATAGATTGAAGACGAAGAACTACTAAGGGGAGCTTGTGGAACTTCATCAACAAAAAGTTATGTGGAGACTTGAACTCATCTATCACTCAAAAGTCTATCTACTCTATCTCCTATTTGAGACAAAAGTCGTATAGCTATATAGACTTCAATTATACACATTTGATATTTCGAGCTTAGATTAACTCGCTTACATATTTCTCGAAATATGTATTTTCATAATACAAATAAATTTGATAGATTAGCACAGCTCAGTGCAACATCCTGGTTCCTTCACATCCAATTCCATTTTTCCAAAAAACTTGTTAAGTTCCAACATCATGGATACTGCCTTCTCCATAGTCATGGAATTTTCTGGAAGATCATTCCTTTTCACACTCAAAGCATCATTGGTTTTCTTTGGTACCCATTTCTGAGTGCGTTTAGGAACAACCGGAACCTTCTTCCCATTACTCTCTTTAAGATTTCTCGGAAGAGAATTGAATTGACTATTATTTTGCAAGTTAGTCTTTCTCTCTCGAAATATGTATTTTCATTGGCAAATACAAATAAATTTGATAGATTAGCATAATGAACCTCAGTGCAACATCCTGGTTCCTTCACATCCAATTCCATTTTTCCGAACAAAAAACTTGTTAAGTTCCAACATCATGGATACTGACATCTCTTCTCCATAGTCATGGAATTTTCCGTGATTCTCCCGGGAAGATCATTCATCTTTTCACGACTTTGTGTGAAAGTGAATTGAGCATCATTGGTTTTCTTTGGTACCCATTTCAACCGTCCACATATCAACGCCCGTAAAAGACCTTTTTGCCCGTTTAGGAACAACATAATTTACAAGAAAAATAGCAAAGAAAACCTTCTTCATCTATCAATTGAGAATCCCCGGTTCCTTCACATCCACTCCATTTTTCCAAAAAACTTGTTAAGGATTTTGCAAAGCAATTGGTTTTCTTTGGTTGAAAGCAGTCTTTCTCATTAATACTCTTCATCTGGGAACATCAATTGGGAACATCGGATCTTGTCTTCGTCTTTACAAAGTTATCACATCACTGATTCATTTTGATAGGAGCCTAAAATACATCTTTTGAATGTTAATTTCTTATGCTTTTCTTAGCTATCTCTCTTGTATTTTTCGTATATTATGCTTTGCTTGCCTTTTGTAGGCATTTTGGAGTCATTGGAGTAAAAGAAGAAGAAACTTGTGCAAAAGGAGCAAAACTGTTATTATTTGGAGCCCAGCCAAGGATAAGGGGCAACCTGCTGAAAGATTCACTAAAGGCAGACTGTCTTCTACTAAGGGGCTGACACCTTCTATCTTTATAACAGAGAATCATGTTCTCACTTCTCATTCTTTAGTCAGCAGTATCAGCTGTCGGCATACATGTGGTTCTATGTTGCTGCCAAGGCGCCGGCAAGCTCAGTCAATTGGGTTGTTCTCGTCAGGATTCAGAGTTAAGACAAGTATACAAAGGCAAGAAACACACGGAGCAGTACTGAGTTGGTTCGAGTTGAGTTTAAAGCAGAGAAGACAGGGAAGAATACCTGCTGCTGTTGCCGTCGATTTGTAGCCATGAACAGAGAACACTAAGATGGATTTTGAAGGTTTGACAAGAATAAGGAATTGGGTTTATGCTCAAACTCGAGTCAAGAGGATTTGGGTTCATTTCAGCTGGACAAATCAGGGAGAAAAGAAGGAGCTACTGCCATTGAGTTTTGTTAGTTAAGTTTGAAGATTTATGAATGTTTTTGAGTCCTGAATGATTAAGAATGATGGGTTGTTGTGTGATTGAATTCGTACTGTGCAGGGAAGGAGTTGTGCAATTCAAATGTACAGCCAGTGCATAACCATCATCAGATTGCCAGACGCACGCAACCTGTTCGTTGAAACGCCTGAGCCACCAGTGCTACACAAGCTCAAGATCAGTTGCCAATGGTTCACCTCACTGTCTCAGTTACGGCTAGCCATGGGTCTCAGGGTCATACACGATGGGTTATAAGAAATTCACGAGTTCAAGAAAGTCCAGGACTTATTTTATGTTGAGATACATGAAAACAGGAGCCGACAAGACAGGGAAGACCTGGAAGTTGTCGTGGTTGGATTTATGATCAACGAAGTAGATTGAAGACGTGTTTTAGAATCCTAGATGAATCTGGAAATTGGGTTTGCGTGGTGGATTGTTGTTTGGCTTGTACTGTGGCTAGACATGCAGAGAAATTGCAGTTGGCTATGTTAACAGCCAACAAGGAAGTGGTTGTAGGCTGATCTCGTAAGCCGAGGAAGGACAGAAGTTGCTGGAGGAGGCAGTGCTACTGTTGTTGCGACAGAAGTGCAATGCCGGGAATGAAGTAAAGTGGTGCTGATGTTTGCAAGGTCAAGAAGATGGAATTGAGCCAAAGGGAACGAGTTTGGAGCTGTGTTATCGAACAGATGGTGTTGTTGTCAGTGGAGCACGGGATAGAGATGGTTGTTTCCGTTGGTTGGATGGTGATGATTTTGTGGCTGTCGAGGAGGAGAAAATATTTGGGCTGCTGGAGTTAACAAATTCGGGTTTATGAGGATGGTGATGTTGTTCATGGACTGGTGCAGCTCGAGCTTTGTTGCCATTGTAAATAGAGATCGAGAGTTGGCAGTGAAGACTGGTGGTTGTTGCAATGGATGGAGGAGTTTGAAAAGAATACAAGAATGTAGGTTGTTGGGATTAATGGAAGAGCTCGAGCTGGGAAGATTATGGCTGAGGTGAACTCGAGGAAACGGAGATGAGAGTGATGCTGGCGGAGAGCTGATGGTCAGAGAATGGATATTGACTTGTGTTGATCGAGCTAGGAAGTAAGAAGATAAAGCTAACTTTGGTTCCTGCCAGCGATAGAATGAAATGGAAAATTGGCAGTGACTAAATGATGAACCAAAAGATGGTAGTAACATGACAGGGAAGCTTACGGACTGAAAGACAACCGTATACAATCACAGAGAGAGATGAAACGAGCAGGTCAATACGATGTATTGAAAGTGGGCTGTATTTTATTGACGCAAGCCCATATTCATGCACTGGTGACTTATGGACACACCAGCTTGCCGTGGCTCACTTGAGCAGACTTTGGACGTGACTTGTTTGGCCAGAGTTTGGAAACTCACTTTGCACGAGATGTGATGCACGGGACACAATTAGGTTTTCTAGTTTCTTCAAGAAGAGGTTACAAAACTCTATATATAGAGAAGCCTAGATACAATTTGAGATATCTCCATTAGGGAGGCTTCTACTTGTTTTCTAGGGTTTCACATGATAGATTCTTTTAAACTCTTTGTGATGATTTCCAAAAACCCAAGTAGTTGATTTATTTTTATTGGTTAAAGATGTAGTTGGATTTTGAAAACAAGTTATGGATTTTATGAATTAGTTTTCTCTCAATATTATCATTCACTTTCTACGGGTTATAATAATTGCATGATTGATGTATTGCAATATGATTGAATGTTTGTTTAGTTAAGTCTAGAATTAATTGAACTCACATCCATATCTATAGCTAATTTAGGGTTCATCATCGAGCGATAACCTTGAATACGAGTAGCATGATATGATTATGGTTTGTAGTGATACATCCTTGTAGTCATATGTAGAAATTGACCTTTGTTCAAATTGTTTACGCAATGTATTTCAATTACATTGATTAGCCTATTTCTGAAACTTAATGCTCCTAGGAATTGAACTTAATTAGCGCAAGGCGTTAGGTTATTCTTTAGGTAGAATTCACATGCGCAGCTCTAATGTGTGTGTTGATGACTTAGGAAATTTATGAAGTATTCTTGTAATAAGATATTCTAGGGCTTTTTTTGATAGCGAGATTAAATACGAATTCTATTCGATACATTCAAAAGTTTGTTTACAATTGAAGATGAAACCTTTATCCAATATTTCACAACCTTGATTTGCGTGCTTTGCTTTTATTGTAGTTTTAATTTTATAAAAATCAGAAAACCCCGTTGTTATTTATAGGAAACCAAAACATATTGACAACTCTAGACCTCTCTGTGGGAACGATCCTTTCTTGCCCTTGCTTCATTATATATTTTGAGTAGTAAGAAAGTGTAATTTATTTTTGACGCCTACGGCAGCGATCAAATTTTGGCGCCGTTGCCGGGGAGGCAGCGGTTGTCACTTGTTTTTGGTTTCTTATTTTTGTTTTTAGTTTTGTTTTTAGTTTTTCTTATTTTCTGGTTTTGACATAGTTTTGAGAACTCTTGTTTCAGGTACTTATTATGGACGGATCATATTGGAGCGATGGATACGGTTTTCAACAACCTCAACACTATGCCAATTACCCACCATCTATGGGATGCAATCAAAACCAATTTATTGGCTATGATGCATATCCTAGAGAACCTTATGGTTATTTTCTTACATACCAACAACAACCTTGTAGTGGGTATGTAAGTCAAGCACCTAGGTGGGATAATTCTACTTTTAATTGGCTTTATTCGAGTTGTATGCAGATTTTGAATGGATTACAAGACATGCAACAAAGGCTATACCAACTTGACCGTGATAGAGAGAACGTCGCACAAACCAATTTTTGGAATATTTCTTCTTACCCGACTCCAGATCGTAGTTATGATCATTCACCCATTCAAAGGGAAGAGTCATGGGAAAGAGAACATATTGTAGTCAATGGTGGTAAGCGTGTGAACGTCAAGAAACTTGCGCATAAATTATACAAGTTGGAAGATGATGGAGCCTCGGAAGAGCTTGTCGATGAAATTAGTAGGACCATTCATATGGAACTTAAACGACGTCGTGATAAGGGTTGGGAAACCGACGACGATTCTTATTATGGAGAGTCTGAAAATGAAGACGATGATGATTGTGTTAAAAAGGACCAACCTTTGGAAATATTTGATGACATTAGTGTAGTTGACTCAACTCTTGATCTTTATAATGATCAAACACCTATTCAAAAGGTACATGAGTATGATGAAACTAGTGTTTTGCAGAACTTCCTTGCAACAAGGTTTGAGTCAAGTGAAGAGGAGAATGTTGAGAATGAAACCGATATGACCAATATTGTGGAAGACCCAATTGAGCTTGCAAATGATTGTAATGATGATGTTTATGTCGAGACTTTGGTTAAGGCAGAAACGGATGAAGAATGGTTGCAAGGTTTGATAGAGGACCATGATATACAAGAGGTGAATACTTCACTTGAGTTTTTCAAGGATGAAGAGGATTCCGTAATACAAGAGATTGTGATAGGTTTGTCTAACCCGTTGCCTATTGTTTCTTCTCCTTTACCTCTTATTGGTTTGACTGTATGTGCTTCGAGAATATTGTTGAATGACTTTGTTTCGCGATTTCCTCCATTAGAGATACTTGATTCTCATACTATGCAGGTTTTGGAACAACAAACCGTGGTAGTCCCTGACTTCTATATTCTTTATACACTTTGATGGTATTTTTCAATGATGTTGTAGTAATAAGGGTTGTCGTTCACTCGGACTTGACGAGATTGATTTTAAGAATTAATAAAAGAAAATAAAAGAAAAATATATACAAATATTGTCACAGGATGAAGAGTTACTAGGACGCAGGATTTCACTACTTTTCATATTCTTGTGGTTCAGTCATTAACTCGAGACAATATAACTCAAACAAAAGAAGTTGTGACTCTAATTCCTTGCCAAAAATAGATTTCATAAAACATTATCTGTAAGTCGTAAGCATGACGCATCAACAGTAATTTAAACTAAGCATGCGACATCAGACAAAATAATGAGATAATTAATAGAAATCATAAAACAATTAAATCTATGCAAAAAGTCATATAAAGAATTAATTCATTTACCACAATCATGAAAAGTTTCTTCCTCCGTTGTCCCGGTGATGGGTTCTAGCTCCGCATATTGGAAACACACTCAGAATAATTTTTCATTGCTCAAAAAGTGTTTACAAGAGGTGAAAATGGAATGAATATTGAAAACCGGGTTTGTAACAATTCTATTTGTTACAAACCAAACTGCTACAGAGAACGATATATATGATGTGTCACGGCACTCGCTCAAAAACGATCGCCTCCTTAACTACGACCCAGAACTATCTGTCGTTGACACTGTTGAAGAACGACAGTCTTTGGCTGTCTCTGTTCTTCGTGTTCTTCGTCTTCAATGGCAGCAGCAGAGACGAGCTCTGCAACTCTGATTTCTTACCCTATCGACGCTCTAAACTCTCCCCCAAGCTCTCCTCTTTTTTCTATGACTTCCAAGCATTCTATATATACCCATCAGACACCACCAAATCTCGAGAATAACTCAAAATAATCCTCATTTACTCCCGACCAAGTTACGGGAATAATTCCTTTATTTTTCTTCTTCACGTGTTTGTTGTAGCTTAACACACTCCCAGCATGCTTCTCACTGATCTCTGATGATGTCAAACTCTCTCAGGCACGCGCAAATCACCCAAAAATGGCACAAAATCTCGAGAATATCTCACGGGAGAATATTCTTCTGTGTTCTCTCGTGTTTGCAACTAACTCCCTTATTTCTCCAATCCAAGTAAGTTACCAAGCCTGTTTACCCTTAACAGGCCCAAACCAAACTGAATCCACGAGAAAGTTGCCTGAAAATCACGTCCAAATCCATAATGTAATCACCGCAGGTGAGTGTTTTTTTTTCCCGCCAAATTCTGTTTAAACGAAGAAGAAAGGGGGGGGTACCCTTATCCGAACTGGGGTGCGAATAGCACTGGGTTGCCCCTTAGCAGTTAGGTTGCCCCTTATCCAAAGTGGGGGTCCGAATATCAAATGTCCTCTGGGGGTTCTCCGAGTAGTTTTTCGAGCCGATTTTTCCAAAAATGTTTATTTCCCAAAAATACCTACAAAAACACAAAACACCAAAATTAGTACAAAATCGAGTGCCAACAATATATAGTATTGAGATCAAATTAGACACAAAAATGTGTCTATCACACTTCCAAGTGTGGACAAGAATAAGTATGGGGGGAACTTTTATCGGTTAATAGCTTCATTTATGTTTTGTATTACTAATATTTGTGTGAAGCTAGTGTTTGCAAAACAGGTTCTATGGAAGGATCCCCAACTTTTCAGATTGTTGGTATATGGGGAATGAATCTTGCAAGGATATAGTCGGGCTGACGACTTTAAACCAAGCGCTACATGGGAGGCAACCCATAGGTTTTGTATCTCTTACCCTTTATTTTTCTTGTCTTGTATTTATTTTTTCTGATTTCTTGTCGCATATCATGTAGTATTTCCCACCTTGACTTTCTTTGGACGATTCAATTTACATTGAGGACAATGTAAAGTTTAAGTGTGGGGGAGTGGTTAAGCATTTGCGTTGTAAATTTTTCAATTTTTTTAACTTTTGTGTAAGATAGTGAATAAAAAACTCCAACTTGTAGTTAGTTTAGAGTCACATAGTATACATGTCGCTAAGATTACATCGACAATCTCACAAGAGTGACTGAACTTAGAGATGACAGAGAACATGATCGGGTTTCTTAATTGTATGAGAGTTAAAGTTGGATTTAACCATGCCAATGGAAAATAAGGTGCAGACTGAATTCGGTATTAGAGTAGTGGTCCCCTTTAGTGGAGACTACCCATGTTACATAATGTGAGGCACCGACCTTCAATTCTTTGTACATGCCTAAATTTGTGCTTTTAGAGTGTGTGTCACCGTACGTTAATTCTGGGTAGAATGGTGAGCTGCCCAACCTCCCACCAATAAAAGCACTATTTTGATCTCTTGAGTGCTATTTTTATCAACCATGATGGTGACATCAAATTGCTAACTTACATACCACTTGTATTCTTGTTCGCAGTTAGCACCATCCACTTTATCTCTCTCTACACCAACATGTCCATAGAAACACCATCATCATCAACAAGAGGAGCATCACAAATTTGAAGGAAAGTTGAAGACGTTCAAGGTTTACAAGCAACAGTACATAAATGAGCAGATTTCAGATTCAAGTAAAGCAACAAGACAAGCAGCAGAATTTTTACAAGTTGAAGACTTTATGTACAAGAGCGAAGATTATAAAGATGAGAGTTCGAGAAGTTTATGATATCAAGACATACAAGTTGTGAAGAATCAAGCGGTAAAATACTTATACCATGGCCATTTGTATTTATTTTATTTTTATTTTCAGTTTGTGTTTATTTCTCTTGTCTCATTCAAAGAAAAAAAAATTGAAAAAACAAAAAAAAAGACAAGAGAAAATTTCTTTAGGTTTATTACTAGTTTTATTTTTATTATTTTGTTTTGTTTTTATTTTGTATTTGTTTTATTTTTCTTGTCTCACAAAAAAAAATTGAAAAAAAAAGAGACAAGAAAAATTCATTGTATCATATTTTGGGTTTGTATAATTCGTTTTTAGTTTTGTTCTTTCAATAAAGCCAATGGAAGAAGGAATATCTACAATAAAGTTTCAAGCAACAAGGAATGAGAGGAAAAGAGTTACATTGTCAAGATTCTACGAAGTTCAAGATTTTATCATTACAAGTTGAAGACCGAAGACGAAGATGAAGACACCGATTGAAGACTGAAGACGTTTCTATGGATGCTGTGAGAGTGGTGCTAGCTGCACGTCTGATCGATGTCGTAAGCGTCAAAAATAAATTACACTTTCTTACTACTCAAAATATAAATATAGCAAGGGCAAGAAAGGATCGTTCCCACAGAGAGGTCTTGGTTGTCAATATGTTATGGTCTCCTATATAAAACACCAAGGATTTTCAGATTTTTATAAACGAAAATAAATAAAAGCAAAACAAATAAAAGTAAACACGTAAATCAAGGATGTGGAAATATTGGATAAAGGTTTCATCTTCAATTGTAAACAAGTTTATGAATATATGAATAGAATTCGTATTTAATCTCGCTATCATCAAAAGCCATAGAATACCTTATTGCAAGAATACTCCGTAATTTCCAAAGTTATCAACACACACATTAGGGCTACGTATGTGAAATCTACCTAAAGAATAACCTAACGCCTTGCGCTAATCAAGTTCAATTCCTAGGAGCATTAAGTTTCAGAAATAGGCTAATCAATGCAATTGTAAAACATTGCGCAAACAATTCGGACAAAGGTCAATTTCTGCATATGAATACAAGGATGTATCACTACAACCTAGAATCATATCATGCTACTCGTATTCAAGGTTATCGCTCGATGAAAACCCTAAAATTAGCTATAGATATGGATGTGAGTTCAATCAATTCTAGACTTAACTAAACAAACATTCAATCATATTGCAATACATCAATCATGCAATTATTATAACCCGTAGAAATCAAACGATAATATTGAGAGAAAACTAATTCATAAAAATCATAACTTGGTTGCAAAATCCAACTACATCTTCAACCAATAATAAAAACTTAGTTACTCATGGCATAGGAGTTCATAGCAAGAAGAAAGAGAAAACCTATCATGTTTCTAAACCCTAGAACCAAAAGTAGAAGTCTCCCTCATGGAGATATCTAGGTTTGAGAAAGACTTTTCTATTTATATGCTTCTCCCCAAAAGGATACTCTTTCCAAGTTTAGGTTTTCTCAAAACCCATCTCCAAGTGGTCCACGAAGCCCATGTGTGGAAAATAAGTCTCTGGATTTTTGGGTGAAAACTGGTCGCCGGATTTGATGACGTCATCGCCGGAATCCGGTCGCCGGGAAATTATCTCTGACCGCCTTTGTCATCAGGTACTATCACCAGGTGATTCTACACTTCCAGTAGTTCAACTTTGCTTCTCTGCAGTCCACACATTCACAAAAACCATTTTAGCCAATTCCTTGTTTCTTGCGAAAACGCGCCTAAAAGCGTGACCCGTAGCTCATATGTCCGGCCATAAATTCTTGCATCCGACTCATACCCCCCTCGCGATTCATTGAAATATTGCGATTCATACTTTAACTTTCGAAATCCGTTTACCGGAACTATGCTCACCGGCGCGCCATTTTCACTCCGTTTTCGCACAATTTCTGCAGCTTGGTTTCTTGCCATTCGTCCTCGTAATTTCACATCCATGGCAGCAAGCCAACATCCATTCCCTTCTCAGCTTCTTTCCATTGCATCCATCCTTGCACCTCAACCATCATCTCAGTCTTCCACCATTTTAATTGCCATTGTTCGCTGCTATACCAAACCACAGCTACATCACCATCAATACCAGCTCAGGCCATTCACTCCAGTGCCTGAGTTCATCAATTGCAGCAATGCTTTCCCCCGTTCAAAGCCACCAGAATCCACTCCTCATTCTCATCCGATGCCCGAAACTCAACCTAGCTTCATTTCGGCTTAAAACACCAATATCATGCCCTTAACCAAAGAAAGATATCCTAACTGAATCACACCTTGTAACCTAGATTTGCTCCATCCACTTCTTGTGCACCACCAAAACTCTTCCCAACTCGAGCTCTTCCATTAATCCCAGCTGCAACCAGCCACTCCTGTCAGTTCATACCAACACCTCAGTGCACGATTGCAACTTCAGAAGCAAACAATTACCACTGCCAATTTCTAAATCAACCACCACCAGCTTCATCTCATACCAGCATCACTTCTCTGCCTAACACAGATTAGCTCCAGCCACAATCCCAGGCCAGCACCACCTGTGATCTCAGAACCATGACCACCATATTGCGGCTGCGACATCTAATCCTTACTGCAACACCATTCTACTTTTAGCTCAACTCAAAGCCACCTGCAACGTCACCTGCAATTCAGATCCATCTTCCCTGCAATGCCATTCCTTGAACCCACAACAACAAACCCCAAGTGTAATCGCGGCCAGAACCCTGCAGCACAAACTCCAGCTACCATTCCTTCTCCGCAACCCCGCAACACCAAGACTCATTGTATCTCAGCCTACACTTGCAATTACTCGCAATTCCCTTCAGCACAGACCAATACAATCTCAGATTTACTGCAACAAATTGATTCCTCCGCCATCTCTTCCAATCACAGACCCAAGCCAGCACCAGTTATAACCAACTCCATCAGCTCAAGCCGCCAGCTCAATGAGCTCTTATCCCTTCTTGTTCACCACCAACCACCATCTGACACCATCAGTACCTCTTGCTCAGTTTCATATGCTCAGCCGCTTAACCAAAATACAACAACACCAGCACCTGCTCCATTCCTTGTCTGCGCCGCAGCATCACCATCTCAATCAAGCCTCCAGATCAACCTTTACCAGCACTGCATTGCACTGCTACAAAAGCTCATTAACTGCAGTCACCAACACTGCCTCAAAACCCCGTAAAACTGCACCTGCAATTTCTTTGTCAAGACATACATTCCATCTCAGAACCACCCTCTACAGCTGCAATACTCAGCTATCATCACTAGCATTCCTTGCATCTGCCCAGGCATTTTATCGAACAAGTGCTGTGCCATCTGCTGGTGTTTAACAATTGTGAACTGTTGTTGATCCTATTACACATCTCCTTCCCTGTTAAGACAATTTCATCACACAGAACAAAACCCATACATTCATTTAGTAGCTCAATTATTTCCTTATACTTCCCACTGTCAATGGCAGCCAACTTCTTTCTCCTCCCCGTGAATCAATTCCAATGGCTGTAAATATGTACCCAGATCATCTCAAACGTGTATTCGATGCTAACCCATCTTCCCTTATGATTGCAGTGCTTGGAAACTTTATTTAATCCTCTCCATTGATCATCAATAACCAACGGAAGTAACAACGTTCTGCTCCTTGTTTTTCCGGCCAAACAAACTCGAATACATGTTCCTTCTTCATTCTGGCTTCAATGGCTAACCTAAACCTTGGCAAACGACCACAAGAACCTTGGCTCAAATGATGTAATGACTTGTGCAGCTGCTGCTCTTGTTTAGTTTTTCTCAGATTCAAAATAAAGAGAGAAAATGTCTTCTCTTGATTGAATTATGGTATAAGTGGTGGGTGGATAAATGCACCCATAGTCTTAGACAAGGACCACCCCGGACTGGTTGGCTCTTAACCTTTGCCAGGCTCCCAATAGTGTTTGCCTATGAAAAGACAGTTTAGCACCATCTTCACCAAATTGGGTGATTTCCCCTTCTTTTCGTCTGTGCGACTCCAGAGTACCTAATAAACTCAAAAGCAAACATAAGATATATAATTCACACGAAAACTCGCAAAGAAAGCATAAATACTAAATATAAAATTAGGTGTTTTAGACACCTATCAGATTCCCCCACACTTAGACTTTGCTAGTCCTCGAGCAAATCAAACAAAATAAAACTAAAACAAATACATACAACTCCGTGACGTCGAGGATACGGTTAATTTTAGCATAAATAACAAGCCTTTAAACCCCTAGGTGTCCCTAGTGGACGAGTTATAGTCTCGTGAAGGTTTACTAGAGATATACCTACAAAACCTATATTTCCAACTCCGTCTAATTGTGACAAATCAATGAACGAATCCAAAATGACTACAGGAGGAGGTACCTTGCAAATTCAATTCAATTATTAGTAAATAAACTCTAATTAGATAGTCGAACAAGCCACAATACTCGGAAACTAACAAACCACAATCACAATGAAAAGATTAAGAGGATGGATAAAGATGTAGATGTTGGCGAATATTCACAAGTGTTCGATGTTTCCCATATATGTCTGAAGGTCACTGCTAAGATGAACCTAATCCTATTGGATTGAGCTGTTGGTGCTGAATGCTACATCAACTCACAGGCATATACAAGGGAACCAGAAGTGACTTTATTCAACACAATAATAATTTCTTCTCTTTTTTTTTTATATGATTGGATCAAACTGGATCCAATTTCTCTTTTTTTTAAAGACGGCATGATTAAATCTTTTAGATCCAAGCGCATGCTTCTTGTCAGCAAGTACATGATAGTTGCCTTGGATCCTGCATTCCACGCTTGTTTAGGCGACGGAGACAGGGACTACGTTTCACACATACTGCTATTCCCAAGTGTCTTTTTATTCCGTTTTGGTCTAATTGGTCGGTCTCTTTTTTTTTTTTTTTTTCATATTTTTTTTTTCTTGTTCAATTTTTTCTCTTTTTCTAGTAACTCAATCACTCTATTTCATCCTAGCAGTAATAACACGTCGATTTTTAGTGACCCACCAAAGCACTTAGAGAACAATAGATAAATATGGAAAAATAAAAATAGAATGTGATATGGTGATATTCCGAGATATGGTAACAACTATCATGTTAATTTGTGATTTCTGAGCTATATTCTTCCCTTTTAGTTAATTGGTTCCTCAACTCCTGCATTCAAAATGGTTCCATCCACTAATGGTGTCATCCTAAAGGCACAAGTTTCTAGATTTCGGAGTTCAAAAAGCACAATTTTTTCTGATTTTTCTGATTTTTTTTTTCTATGCATAAAACAAACTAAAACATATAAATGCTCCCCCACACTTAAACTTTACATTGTCCTCAATGTAAAATTGAATCGTCCAAAGAAAGTTCAAGGTGGGAAATTCCGCAAATGATATGCAAAAATAAAGAAAATAAAGATAAAAGCAAATGCATAAAAATAAAAAGATAAAGGTAAAGATACAAAACTGGTGGGTTGCCTCCCACTTAGCGCTTGTTTTAAAGTCGACGGCCCGACTTGCTTCTTGTAAGATTCATTCCCCATACACCAATAATCGGAAAAGTTGGGGATCCTTCCATAGAACCTGTTTTGCAAACACTAGCTTCACACAAATATTAGTACAATAAAGCAAAAGTGAAGCTATGAACCGATAAAAGCTTCCCCCACACTTATTCTTGTCCACACTTGGAAGTGTATAAAGAATATAGGAGTCGGGTACTTCCATGGTTTCTTGTTCCATAACCTGCATAGTACGAGAATCAAGTATCTCTAATGGCGGAAAACGAGAAACAAAATCATTCAACAATATTTTTGAAGCACATAAATTCAAACCAATAAGAGGTAAAGGAGAAGAATCAATATGCAAAGGGTTAGACAAACCTTGCACAATCTCTTTTATCACGGAATCCTCTTCATCCTTGAAAAACTCAAGTGAATAATTCACCTCTTTTATATCATGGTCCTCTATCAAACCTTGCAACCATTCTTCGTCCGTTTCTGCCGTAACCAAAGTCTCGACATTAACATCATCATTACAATCATATGCAAGCTCAATTGGGTCTTCCACAATATTGGTCATAACGGTCTCATTCTCAACATACTCCTCCTTGTTGTAAGGCACATACTCTTTTGCGGATGCAATATTGTCCATAAGGAATTTCTTTAGAACACTCATTGCATCATCCTCAAGCTCTACCTCTTGAATAGGTTCTTGATCATTATAAAGATCAATGCTTGAGTAATCTACACTTGTGTCATCATATTCCTTTCCAACTTCACCTTGGTCGCAAAAAGACTCCATTGTACACTCCTCGGGGATGTCACCATAAATTGGTTCAAACGATGTATTTTCATAATAATCATCATCACTATCATAGTCAACATAAGATTGGTTCTCGCTGAATTTAGTGTTGCTAATATCCAACTCATCCTTTTGAATAGGTGAATGATCATTATTAAGATCAAGAGTTGAGTTAACTACACAAATATCAACGAAAGTCCCCAAAGGTTCGCCTTTTTCAACATAATTATTCATTTCCTCCTTGTATTCTTCAATGCCTTGTCTTAAAGTGGAAACACCTTTTTGAAGCTCTTGGAGTGTTCCATCCAAATTTTGAATATAGTGTTCCATTTGTTTGTAAAGCTCATTCGACAAAGAAAAAGTAGAATTACTTACTTCAGTATTGTTAGGCCAATTATATTCCCTTTGAATGGGTGGATGATCATAACTACGATCAGAAATTGGGCCAAACATACTATGAGCACATTCGGTCGATGAAACTGGTTCCACGCTTGGTTGTCCACAAACTGACTCCATGCTGGCCATAAATTGTTGCATCTCATCTACCAAACTAGAGGAAAAATTAATAGGAGTATAACTAGTCTCCCCTCCTTGTGGTTGCTCACTTACATACCCACCATAAGAAGGTTGGAATGTATGAGAACAACTAAAAGGGTACGTGGAACATTGACCATAACCAAAGGATTGGTTTTGATTGTATTCCCCATAAGGGTGATAGTTTTCATGTTGTTGAGGTTGAAAGCCGTATTGATTGCTCCAATATGCTCCATCCATAGAAATTGGTACCTGAAACGAGATTCTCAAAACTCGAATAAGAACCAAAGAATAAGAAAAAGTAAAAAAAAAAAAAAAAAAAAAAAAAAAAAAAAAAAAACCAAAAACAATTAACAACCTAGATGGTAATTTGGGTTGGAATTTGCCTCTCCCCGCAATGGCTGCCAAAATTTGATCGTCGTAAGCGTCAAAAATAAATTACACTTTCTTACTACTCAAAATATAAAATATAGCAAGGGCAAGAAAGGATCGTTCCCAGAGAGAGGTCTTGGTTGTCAATATGTTATGGTCTCCTATATAAAACACCGAGGATTTTCAGATTTTTATAAACGAAAATAAATAAAAGCAAAACAAATAAAAGTAAACACGCAAATCAAGGATGTGAAAATATTGGATAAAGGTTTCATCTTCAATTGTAAACAAGTTTATGAATATATGAATAGAATTCGTATTTAATCTCGCTATCATCAAAAGCCATAGAATACCTTATTGCAAGAATACTCCGTAATTTCCAAAGTTATCAACACACACATTAGGGCTGCGTATGTGAAATCTACCTAAAGAATAACCTAACGCCTTGCGCTAATCAAGTTCAATTCCTAGGAGCATTAAGTTTCAGAAATAGGCTAATCAATGCAATTGTAAAACATTGCGCAAACAATTCGGACAAAGGTCAATTTCTGCATATGAATACAAGGATGTATCACTACAACCTAGAATCATATCATGCTACTCGTATTCAAGGTTATCGCTCGATGAAAACCCTAAAATTAGCTATAGATATGGATGTGAGTTCAATCAATTCTAGACTTAACTAAACAAACATTCAATCATATTGCAATACATCAATCATGCAATTATTATAACCCGTAGAAATCAAACGATAATATTGAGAGAAAACTAATTCATAAAAATCATAACTTGGTTGCAAAATCCAACTACATCTTCAACCAATAATAAAAACTTAGTTACTCATGGCATAGGAGTTCATAGCAAGAAGAAAGAGAAAACCTATCATGTTTCTAAACCCTAGAACCAAAAGTAGAAGTCTCCCTCATGGAGATATCTAGGTTTGAGAAAGACTTTTCTATTTATATGCTTCTCCCCAAAAGGATACTCTTTCCAAGTTTAGGTTTTCTCAAAACCCATCTCCAAGTGGTCCACGAAGCCCATGTGTGGAAAATAAGTCTCTGGATTTTTGGGTGAAAACTGGTCGCCGGATTTGATGACGTCATCACCGGAATCCGGTCACCGTCGCCGGAATCCGGTCGCCGGGAAATTATCTCTGGCCGCCTTTGTCATCAGGTACTATCACCAGGTGATTCTACACTTCCAGTAGTTCAACTTTGCTTCTCTGCAGTCCACACATTCACAAAAACCATTTTAGCCAATTCCTTGTTTCTTGCGAAAACGCGCCTAAAAGCGTGACCCGTAGCTCATATGTCCGGCCATAAATTCTTGCATCCGACTCATACCCCCCTCGCGATTCATTGAAATATTGCGATTCATACTTTAACTTTCGAAACCGTTTACCGGAACTATGCTCACTGGCGCGCCATTTTCACTCCGTTTTCGCACAATTTCGCAGGCTTGGTTTCTTGCCATTCTGTCCCTGTAATTTCACATCCATGGCAGCAAGCCAACATCCATTCCCTTCTCAGCTTCTTTCCATTGCATCCATCCTTGCACCTCAACCATCATCTCAGTCTTCCACCATTTTAATTGCCATTGTTCGTTGCTATACCAAACCACAGCTACAACACCATCAATACCAGCTCAGGCCATTCACTCCAGTGCCTGAGTTCATCAATTGCAGCAATGCTTTCCCCGTTCAAAGCCACCAGAATCCACTCCTCATTCTCATCTGATGCCTGAAACTCAACCTAGCTTCATTTCTGGCTTAAAACACCAATATCATGCCCTTAACCAGCAGCATATCCTAACTGAATCACACCTTGTAACCTAGATTTGCTCCATCCACTTCTTGTGCACCACCAAAACTCTTCCCAACTCGAGCTCTTCCATTAATCCCAGCTGCAACCAGCCACTCCTGTCAGTTCATACCAACACCTCAGTGCACGATTGCAACTTCAGAAGCAAACAATTACCACTGCCAATTTCTAAATCAACCACCACCAGCTTCATCTCATACCAGCATCACTTCTCTGCCTAACACAGATTAGCTCCAGCCACAATCCCATGCCAGCACCACCTGTGATCTCAGAACCATGACCACCATATTGCGGCTGCGACATCTAATCCTTACTGCAACACCATTCTACTTTTAGCTCAACTCAGGCCACCTGCAACGTCACCTGCAATTCAGATCCATCTTCCCTGCAATGCCATTCCTTGAACCCACAACAACAAACCCCAAGTCTAATTGCGCGAGTAACCCCGCAAAGACAAACTCCAGCCTACCATTCCTTCTCCGCAACCCCGCAACACCAAGACTCATTGTATCTCAGCCTACACTTGCAATTACTCGCAATTCCCTTCAGCACAGACCAATACAATCTCAGATTTACTGCAACAAATTGATTCCTCCGCCATCTCTGCCAATCACAGACCCAAGCCAGCACCAGTTATAACCAACTCCATCAGCTCAGGCCGCCAGCTCAATGAGCTCTTATCCCTTCTTGTTCACCACCAACCACCATCTGACACCATCAGTACCTCTTGCTCAGTTTCATATGCTCAGCCGCTTAACCAAAATACAACAGCACCAGCACCTGCTCCATTCCTTGTCTGCGCCGCAGCATCACCATCTCAATCAAGCCTCCAGATCAACCTTTACCAGCACTGCATTGCACTGCTACAAATGCTCATTAACTGCAGTCACCAACACTGCCTCAAAACCCTGTAAAAACCGCACCTGCAATTTCTTTGTCAAGACATACATTCCATCTCGTAACCACCCTCTACAAATCTGCAATACTCAAGTGCTTGCCTATCATCACTAGCATTCCTTGCATCCGTAACAAAACCCAGACATTTTATCGAACAAGTGTCGTGCCATCTACAAATGATAATATCTGGTGTTTAACAATTGTGAATAACCATTGTTGATCCTATTACACATCTTCTTCCCTGTTAAGACAATTTCATCACACATATATGAAGTTAACAAAACCCATACATTCATTTAGTAGCTCAATTATTTCCTTATACTTCCCATCGTCAATGGCAGCCAACTTCTTTCTCCTCCCCGTGAATCAATTCCAATGGTCAGTAAATATGTACCCAGATCATCTCAAACGTGTATTCGATGCTAACCCATCTTCCCTTATGATTGCAGTGCTTGGAAACTTTATTTAATCCTCTCCATTGATCATCAATAACCAACGGAAGTAACAACGTTCGCTCCTTGTTTTTCCGCCAAATAAACTCGAATACATGTTCCTTCTTCATTCTGGCTTCAATGGCTAACCTAAACCTTGGCAAACGACCACAAGAACCTTGGCTCAAATGATGTAATGACTTGTGCAGCTGCTGCTCTTGTTTAGTTTTTCTCAGATTCAAAATAAAGAGAGAAAATGTCTTCTCTTGATTGAATTATGGTATAAGTGGTGGGTGGATAAATGCACCCATAGTCTTAGACAAGGACCACCCCGGACTGGTTGGCTCTTAACCTTTGCCAGGCTCCCAATAGTGTTTGCCTATGAAAAGACAGTTTAGCACCATCGTCACCAAATTGGGTGATTTCCCCTTCTTTTCGTCTGTGCGACTCCAGAGTACCTAATAAACTCAAAAGCAAACATAAGATATATAATTCACACGAAAACTCGCAAAGAAAGCATAAATACTAAATATAAAACTAGGTGTTTTAGACACCTATCAACGTCGAACGGATAACGAGGTAAGTAAGCATATTCCCACCTTCGTTAAGTGGTTGACTTCCTTTCGTAGAGATCGTCAGAAAAATGGGTTTTCAAAAATGATAAAATATGTGGGTTTTCAAAACAATTCGGAGGATTTTGCCTTCCTACCATTCAACGTGTCGCAGATTCTCTCTTCACTCCTACTCCGGACACATGTATGACCCATAAAAAGCTGTTTATTATTGAGAGCAACTTCATAAAACCCTTTCTTGTGAGGCAGAGTCAAGACTTTCGATCACTCCGAACCCGAATTTCTTTCGATAAGGGATGGTTATCTCTCTCTCAACTTTTAAGGATGAGATTGTGTTCATTTATGTGTCTAACTTCTTATGACTAGTGTGCAGAATCTCTATGTCTTCTTAGCGCGTTGGATGCTATCATTACGGAGAACTAGTAAGTTAGAAAAGTAGGTTTTGTGGGTATATCTCTAGTAAACCCTCACGAGACTATAACTCGTCCACTAGGGACACCTAGGGGTTTAAAGGCTTGTTATTTATGTTAAAAGTAACCGTAGCCTCGACGACACGAAGTTGTTGTATTTTAGTTTTGTTTTGTTTGCTCGAGGACTAGCAAAGAATAAGTGTGGGGGAATTTGATAGGAGCCTAAAATACATCTTTTGAATGTCAATTTCTTATGCTTTTCTTAGCTATATCTCTTGTATTTTTCGTATATTATGCTTTGCTTGCCTTTTGTAGGCATTTTGGAGTCATTGGAGTAAAAGAAGAAGAAACTTGTGCAAAAGGAGCAAAACTGTTATTATTTGGAGCCCAGCCAAGGATAAGGGGCAACTCTTTGAAAAGATTCACTAAAGGCGCACTGCCGTCTTCTACTAAGGGGCGGATACCTTCTATCTTTATAACAGGGAATCATGTTCTCACTTCTCATTCTTTAGTCACAGAGATCGCCTATCGGCATACATGTGGTTCTATGTTGCTGCCAAGGCGCCGGTAAGCTACCAATTGGGTTGTTCTCGTCAGATTCGAGTTAAGACAAGTATACAAAGGCAAGAAACACACGGAGCAGTACTGAGTTGGTTCGAGTTGAGTTTAAAGCAGAGAAGACAGGGAAGAATACCTGCTGCTGTTGCCGTCGATTTGTAGCCATGAACGGAGAACACTAAGATGGATTTTGAAGGTTTGACAAGAATAAGGAATTGGGTTTATGCTCAAACTCGAGTCAATAGGATTTGGGTTCATTTCAGCTAGACAAATCAGGGAGAAAAGAAGGAGCTACTGCCATTGAGTTTTGTTAGTTAAGTTTGAAGATTTATGAATGTTTTTGAGTCCTGAATGATTAAGAATGATGGGTTGTTGTGTGGTTGAATTGATTGTGCGGGGAAGGAGTTGTGCAATTCAAATGTACAGCCAGTGCATAACCATCATCAGATTGCCAGACGCACGCAACCTATTCGTTGAAACGCCTGAGCCACCAGTGCTACACAAGCTCAAGATCAGTTGCCAATGGTTCACCTCACTGTCTCAGTTAAGGCTAGCCATGGGTCTCAGGGTCATACACGATGGGTTATAAGAAATTCACGAGTTCAAGAAAGTCCAGGACTTATTTTATGCTGAGATACATGAAAACAGGAGCCGACAAGACAGGGAAGACCTGGAAGTTGTCGTGGTTGGATTTATGATCAACGAAGTAGATTGAAGACGTGTTTTAGAATCCTAGATGAATCTGGAAATTGGGTTTGCGTGGTGGATTGTTGTTTGTCTTGTACTGTGGCTAGACAGGCAAAGAAATTGCAGTTGGCTATGTTAATAGCCAACAAGGAAGTGGTTGTAGGCTGATCTCATAAGCCGAGGAAGGACAGAAGTTGCTGGAGGAGGCAGTGCTACTGTTGTTGCGACAGAAGTGCAATGCCGGGAATGAAGTAAAGTGGTGCTGATGTTTTCAAGGTCAAGAAGATGGAATTGAGCCAAAGGGAACGAGTTTGGAGCTGTGTTATCGAACAGATGGTGTTGTTGTCAGTGGAGCACGGGATAGAGATGGTTGTTTCCGTTGGTTGGATGGTGATGATTTTGTGGCTGTCGAGGAGGAGAAAATATTTGGGTTGCTGGAGTTAACAAATTCGGGTTTATGAGGATGGTGCTGTTGTTCATGGACTGGTGTAGCTCGAGCTTTGCTGCCATTGTAAATAGAGATCGAGAGTTGGCAGTGAAGACTGGTGGTTGTTGCGATGGATGGAGGAGTTTGAAAAGAATACAGGAATGTAGGTTGTTGGGATTAATGGAAGAGCTCGAGATGGGAAGATTATGGCTGAGGTGAACTCGAGGAAACGGAGATGAGAGTGATGCTGGCGGAGAGCTGATGGTCAGAGAATGGATATTGACTTGTGTTGATCGAGCTAGGAAGTAAGAAGATAAAGCTAACTTTGGTTGCTGCCAGCGATAAAATGAAATGGAAAATTGGCAGTGACTAAATGATGAACCAAAAGATGGCAGTAACATGACAGGGAAGCTTACGGACTGAAAGACAACCGTATACAATCACAGAGAGAGATGAAACGAGCAGGTCAGTACGATGTATTTAAAGTGGGCTGTATTTTATTGACGCAAGCCCATATTCATGCACTGGTGACTTATGGACACACCAGCTTGCCGTGTCTCACTTGAGCAGACTTTGGACGTGACTTGTTTGGCCAGAGTTTGGCAACTCACTTTGCACGAGATGTGATGCACGAGACACAATTAGGTTTTCTAGTTTCTTCAAGAAGAGGTTACAAAACTCTATATATAGAGAAGCCTAGATGCAATTTGAGATATCTCCATTAGGGAGGCTTCTACTTGTTTTCTAGGGTTTCACATGATAGATTCTTCTAAACTCTTTGTGATGATTTCCAAAAACCCAAGTAGTTGATTTATTTTTATTGGTTAAAGATGTAGTTGGATTTTGAAAACAAGTTATGGATTTTATGAATTAGTTTTCTCTCAATATTATCGTTCACTTTCGACGGGTTATAATAATTGCATGATTGATGTATTGCAATATGATTGAATGTTTGTTTAGTTAAGTCTAGAATTAATTGAACTCACATACATATCTATAGCTAATTTAGGGTTCATCATCGAGCGATAACCTTGAATACGAGTAGCATGATATGATTATGGTTTGTAGTGATACATCCTTGTAGTCATATGTAGAAATTGACCTTTGTTCGAATTGTTTGCGCAATGTATTTCAATTGCATTGATTAGCCTATTTCTGAAACTTAATGCTCCTAGGAATTGAACTTAATTAGTGCAAGGCGTTAGGTTATTCTTTAGGTAGAATTCACATGCGCAGCTCTAATGTGTGTGTTGATGACTTAGGAAATTTATGGAGTATTCTTGCAGTAAGATATTCCAGGGCTTTTGATGATAGCGAGATTAAATACGAATTCTATTCATACATTCAAAAGTTTGTTTACAATTGAAGATGAAACCTTTATCCAATATTTCACAACCTTGATTTGCGTGCTTTGCTTTTATTGTAGTTTTAATTTTATAAAATCAGAAAACCCCGGTGTTATTTATAAGAAACCAAAACATATTGACAACTCTAGACCTCTCTGTGGGAACTATCCTTTCTTGCCCTTGCTTCATTATATATTTTGAGTAGTAAGAAAGTGTAATTTATTTTTAACGCCTACGGCAGCGATCAAATTTTGGCGCCGTTGCCGGGGAGGCAGCGGTTGTCACTTGTTTTTGGTTTCTTATTTTTGTTTTTAGTTTTGTTTTTAGTTTTTCTTATTTTCTGGTTTTGACATAGTTTTGAGAACTCTTGTTTCAGGTACTTATTATGGACGGAGCATATTGGAGCGATGGATACGGTTTTCAACAACCTCAACACTATGCCAATTACCCACCATCTATGGGATGCAATCAAAACCAATTTATTGGCTATGATGCATATCCTAGAGAACCTTATGGTGATTTTCATACATACCAACAACAACCTTGTAGTGGGTATGTAAGCCAAGCATAGGTGGGATAATTCTACTTCTAATTGGCTTTATTCGAGTTGTATGCAGATTTTGAATGGATTACAAGACATGCAACAAAGGCTATACCAACTTGACCGTGATAGAGAGAACGTCGCACAAACCAATTTTTGGAATATTTCTTCTTACCCGACTCCAAATCGTAGTTATGATCATTCACCCATTCAAAGGGAAGAGTCATAGGAAAGAGAACATATTGTAGTCAATGGTGGTAAGCGTGTGAACATCAAGAAACTTGCGCAGAAATTATACAAGTTGGAAGATGATGGAGCCTCGGAAGAGCTTGTCGATGAAATTAGTAGGACCATTCATATGGAACTTAAACGACGCCGTGATAAGGGTTGGGAAACCGACGACGATTCTTATTATGGAGAGTCTGAAAATGAAGACGATGATGATTGTGTTAAAAAGGACCAACCTTTGGAAATATTTGATGACATTAGTGTAGTTGACTCAACTCTTGATCTTTATAATGATCAAACACCTATTCAAAAGGTACATGAGTATGATGAAACTAGTGTTTTGCAGAACTTCCTTGCAACAAGGTTTGAGTCTAGTGAAGAGGAGAATGTTGAGAATGAAACCGATATGACCAATATTGTGGAAGACCCAATTGAGCTTGCAAATGATTGTAATGATGATGTTTATGTTGAGACTTTGGTTAAGGCAGAAACGGATGAAGAATGGTTGCAAGGTTTGATAGAGGACCATGATATACAAGAGGTGAATACTTTACTTGAGTTTTTCAAGGATGAAGAGGATTCCGTAATACAAGAGATTGTGATAGGTTTGTCTAACCCGTTGCCTATTGTTTCTTTTCCTTTACCTCTTATTGGTTTGACTGTATGTGCTTCGAGAATATTGTTGAATGACTTTGTTTCACGATTTTCTCCATTAGAGATACTTGATTCTCATACTATGCAGGTTTTGGAACAACAAACCGTTGTAGTCCCTGACTTCTATATTCTTTATACACTTCCAAGTGTGGACAAGAATAAGTGTGGGTGAAACTTTTATCGGTTAATAGCTTCATTTATGTTTTGTATTACTAATATTTGTGTGAAGCTAGTGTTTGCAAAACAGGTTCTATGGAAGGATCCCCAACTTTTCAGATTGTTGGTATATGGGGAATAAATCTTGCAAGGATATAGTCGGGCTGACGACTTTAAACCAAGCGCTACATAGGAGGCAACCCATAGGTTTTGTATCTCTTACCCTTTATTTTTCTTGTCTTGTATTTATTTTTTTTTTGATTTCTTGTCGCATATCATGTAGTATTTCCCACCTTGACTTTCTTTGGACGATTCAATTTACATTGAGGACAATGTAAAGTTTAAGTGTGGGGGAGTGGTTAAGCATTTGCGTTGTAAATTTTTCAAAATTTTCAACTTTTGTGTAAGATAGTGAATAAAAAACTCCAACTTGTAGTTAGTTTAGAGTCACATAGTATACATGTCGCTAAGATTACATCGAGAATCTCACAAGAGTGACTGAACTTAGAGATGACAGAGAACATGATCGGGTTTCTTAATTATATGAGAGTTAAAGTTGGATTTAACCATGCCAGTGGCAAATAAGGTGCATACTGAATTCAGTATTAGAGTAGTGGTCCCCTATAGTGGAGACTACCCATGTTACATAATGTGAGGCACCGACCTTCAATTCTTTGTACATGCCTAAATTTGTGCTTTTAGAGTGTGTGTCACCGTACGTTAATTCTGGGTAGAATGGTGAACTGCCCAATCTCCCACCAATAAAAGCACTATTTTGATCTCTTGAGTGCTATTTTTATCAACCATGATGGTGACATCGAATTGCTAACTTACATACCACTTGTATTCTTGTTCGCAATTAGCACCATCCACTTTATCTCTCTCTACACCAACAGGTCCATAGAAACACCATCATCATCAACAAGAGGAGCATCACAAATTTGAAGGAAAGTTGAAGACATTCAAGGTTTACAAGCAACAGTACATAAATGAGCAGATTTCAGATTCAAGTAAAGCAACAAGACAAGCAGCAAAATTTTTACAAGTTGAAGACTTTATGTACAAGAGCGAAGATTATAAAGATGAGAGTTCGAGAAGTTTATGATATCAAGACATACAAGTTGTGAAGAATCAAGCGGTAAAATACTTATACCATGGCCATTTGTATTTATTTTATTTTTATTTTCAGTTTGTGTTTATTTCTCTTGTCTCATTCAAAGAAAAAAAAAATGAAAAAAAAAAGAAAACAAAAAAAAAAAAAAAATTTGAAAAAAGAAAAAAAGAGACAAGAGAAAATTTCTTTAGGTTCATTACTAGTTTTATTTTTATTATTTTGTTTTGTTTTTATTTTGTATTTGTTTTATTTTTCTTGTCTCACAAAAAAAAAAAATTGAAAAAAAAAAAAAGAGACAAGAAAAATTCATTGTATCATATTTTGGGTTTGTATAATTCGTTTTTAGTTTTGTTCTTTCAATAAAGCCAATGGAAGAAGGAATATCTACAATAAAGTTTCAAGCAACAAGGAATGAGAGGAAAAGAGTTACATTGTCAAGATTCTACGAAGTTCAAGATTTTATCATTACAAGTTGAAGACCGAAGACGAAGATGAAGACACCGATTGAAGACCGAAGACGTTTCTATGGATGCTGTGAGAGTGGTGCTAGCTGCACGTCGAACGGATAACGAGGTAAGTAAGCATATTCCCACCTTCGTTAAGTGGTTGACTTCCTTTCGTAGAGATCGTCAGAAAAATGGGTTTTCAAAAATGATAAAATATGTGGGTTTTCAAAACAATTCGGAGGATTTTGCCTTCCTACCATTCAACGTGTCGCAGGATTCTCTCTTCACTCCTACCTGGACACATGTGTGACCCATAAAAAGTTGTTTATTATTGAGAGCAACTTCATAAAACCCTTTCTTGTGAGGCAGAGTCAAGACTTTCGATCACTCCGAACCCGAATTTCTTTCGATAAGGGATGGTTATCTCTCTCTCAACTTTTAAGGATGAGATTGTGTTCAGTGATGTGTCAAACTTCTTATGACTAGTGTGCAGAATCTCTATGTCTTCTTAGCGCGTTGGATGCTATCATTACGGAGAACTAGTAAGTTGGAAAAGTAGGTTTTGTGGGTATATCTCTAGTAAAACCTCACGAGACTATAACTCGTCCACTAGGGACACCTAGGGGTTTAAAGGCTTGTTATTTATGCTAAAAGTAACCGTAGCCTCGACGACACGGAGTTGTTGTATTTTAGTTTTGTTTTGTTTGCTCATGGACTAGCAAAGAATAAGTGTGAGGGAATTTGATAGGAGCCTAAAATACATCTTTTGAATGTCAATTTCTTATGCTTTTCTTAGCTATCTCTCTTGTATTTTTCATATATTATGCTTTGCTTGCCTTTTGTAGGCATTTTGGAGTCATTGGAGTAAAAGAAGAAGAAACTTGTGCAAAAGGAATAAAACTGTTATTATTTGGAGCCCAGCCAAGGATAAGGGGCAACCTGCTGAAAGATTCACTAAAGGCAGACTTTCTTCTACTAAGGGGCGGACACCTTCTATCTTTATAACAGAGAATCATGTTCTCACTTCTCATTCTTTACTCAGCAGTATCAGTTGTCGGCATACATGTGGTTCTATGTTGCTGCCAAGGCGCCGTCAAGCTCATTCAATTGGGTTGTTCTCGTCAGGATTCAGAGTTAAGACAAGTATACAAAGGCAAGAAACACACGGAGCAGTACTGAGTTGGTTCGAGTTGAGTTTAAAGCAGAGAAGACAGGGAAGAATACCTGCTGCTGTTGCCGTCGATTTGTAGCCATGAACGGAGAAGACTAAGATGGGTTTTAAAGGTTTGACAAGAATAAGGAATTGGGTTTATGCTCAAACTCGAGTCAAGAGGATTTGGGTTCATTTCAGCTGGACAAATCAGGGAGAAAAGAAGGAGCTATTGCCATTGAGTTTTGTTAGTTAAGTGTGAAGATTTATGAATGTTTTTGAGTCCTGAATGATTAAGAATGATGGGTTGTTGTGTGATTGAATTCGTACTGTGCAGGGAAGGAGTTGTGCAATTCAAATGTACAGCCAGTGCATAACCATCATCAGATTGCCCAGACGCACGCAACTTTGTTCGTTGAAAGGCCCGAGCCACCAGTGCTACACAAGCTCAAGATCAGTTGCCAATGGTTCACCTCACTATCTCAGTTACGGCTAGCCATGGGTCTCAGGGTCATACACGATGGGTTATAAGAAATTCACAAGTTCAAGAGAGGCCAGGACTTATTTTATGTTGAGATGCATGAAAACAGGAGCCGACAAGACAGGGAAGACCTGGAAGTTGTCGTGGTTGGATTTATGATCAACGAAGTAGATTGAAGACGTGTTTTAGAATCCTAGATGAATATGGAAATTGGGTTTGCGTGGTGGATTGTTGTTTGGCTTGTACTGTGGCTAGACAGGCAGAGAAATTGCAATTGGCTATGTTAACAGCCAACAAGGAAGTGGTTGTAGGCTGATCTCGTAAGCCGAGGAAGGACAGAAGTTGCTGGAGGAGGCAGTGCTACTGTTGTTGCGACAGAAGTGCAATGCCGGGAATGAATTGAAGTGGTGCTGATGTTTTCAAGGTCAAGAAGATGGAATTGAGCCGAAGGGAACGAGTTTGGAGCTGTGTTGTCGAACAGATGGTGTTGTTGTCAGTGGAGCACGGGATAGAGATGGTTGTTTCCGTTGGTTGGATGGTGATGATTTTGTGGCTGTCGAGGAGGAGAAAATCTTTGGGTTGCTGGAGTTAACAGATTCGGGTTAATAAGGATGGTGCTGTTGTTCATGGACTGGTGCAGCTCGAGCTTTGCTGCCATTGTAAATAGAGATCGAGAGTTGGCAGTGAAGACTGGTGGTTGTTGCGATGGATGGAGGAGTTTGAAAAGAATACAGGAATGTAGGTTGTTGGGATTAATGAAAGAGCTCGAGCTGGGAAGATTATGGCTGAGGTGAACTCGAGGAAACAGAGATGAGAGTGATGCTGGCGGAGAGCTGATGGTCAGAGAATGGATATTGACTTGTGTTGATCGAGCTAGGAAGTAAGAAGATAAAGCTAACTTTGGTTGCTGCCAGCGATAGAATGAAATGGAAAATTGGCAGTGACTAAATGATGAACCAAAAGATGGCAGTAACATGACAGGGATGCTTACGGACTGAAAGACAACCGTATACAATCACAGAGAGAGATGAAACAAGCAGGTCAGTACGATGTATTTAAAGTGGGCTGTATTTTATTGACGCAAGCCCATATTCATGCACTGGTGACTTATGGACACACCAGCTTTCCGTGGCTCACTTGAGCAGACTTTGGACGTGACTTGTTTGGCCAGAGTTTGGCAACTCACTTTGCACGAGATGTGATGCACGAGACACAATTAGGTTTTCTAGTTTCTTCAAGAAGAGGTTACAAAACTCTATATATAGAGAAGCCTAGATACAATTTGAGATATCTCCATTAGGGAGGCTTCTACTTATTTTCTAGGGTTTCACATGATAGATTCTTCTAAACTCTTTGTGATGATTTCCAAAAACCCAAGTAGTTGATTTATTTTTATTGGTTAAAGATGTAGTTGGATTTTGAAAACAAGTTATGGATTTTATGAATTAGTTTTCTCTCAATATTATCGTTCACTTTCTACGGGTTATAATAATTGCATGATTGATATATTGCAATATGATTGAATGTTTGTTTAGTTAAGTCTAGAATTAATTGAACTCACATACATATCTATAGCTAATTTAGGGTTCATCATCGAGCGATAACCTTGAATACGAGTAGCATGATATGATTATGGTTTGTAGTGATACATCCTTGTAGTCATATGTAGAAATTGACCTTTGTTCGAATTGTTTATAATGTATTTCAATTGCATTGATTAGCCTATTTCTGAAACTTAATGCTCCTAGGAATTGAACTTAATTAGCGCAAGACGTTAGGTTATTCTTTAGGTAGAATTTACATGCGCAGCTCTAATGTGTGTGTTGATGACTTAGGAAATTTATGGAGTATTCTTGCAATAAGATATTCTAGGGCTTTTGATGATAGCGAGATTAAATACGAATTCTATTCATACATTCAAAAGTTTGTTTACAATTGAAGATGAAACCTTTATCCAATATTTCACAACCTTGATTTGCGTGCTTTGCTTTTATTGGAGTTTTAATTTTATAAAAATCAGAAAACCCCGGTGTTATTTATAGGAAACCAAAACATATTGACAACTCTAGACCTCTCTGTGGGAACGATCCTTTCTTGCCCTTGCTTCATTATATATTTTGAGTAGTAAGAAAGTGTAATTTATTTTTGACGCCTACGACAGCGATCACATTTGCCTAAAGGTTGGACAATTACAACCTGTAGCATTAAGGGGATTATTCTTAACATATGATCTTGGTTTCACAACTTCTTGTGATGCCCAAACAAGAATATCATGAAGTTTCTCATTCCTTATACGGAAACGACATCTCCTTTCCAGGTGACCTTTATTTCCGCAATAGTGGCAAACATAAGGAATGTTCTTACCTCGATCCGTGTGTGCTGACTTTGGAGGTTGATATACTTTTCTCTTTTGAACCTTAACTGCCGGTGAAGGTATTTCACTTTTTCCATCATTGGAAACCTTTGTTGAGAAGAATCACTAGCCTTGAAAAATTTTACCTCTTTGCTAATACTTGGAGCATCTATTCCCTTATAAATCCTCGTGTATCATGATGATTTTTACTTGCTCCTAGAATAGTGGTTAATTTGATTGAACTAGTATTGAACTTTTTCAAGTCATCTTCCAACATCTTGATTTTATCAAGAGCAGCAGCTAAATCAGCCTCAAGGCGTTTTTCTCGAGCGAGATAAGCGCTTTCTCTGTCATCAAAACTTGCTTGCTGGGAGTTAATCCTGGTTTCAATTTCTGCAAGTTTCCCTTCTAACAAGAAGTATTTTTGATAAACACGATCACATTCAAGTGACTTTTTACTCAGGTTTTCCTCGGTATCTTTGAGGACTGATTCGCAAGAGCGATTCTGACCATAAAGACCTTCGTAAATCCTTTTCAATTTCTTGTTTTCTCGACAGAGAGGAGTCAGAGGAGGTGTGACATGAGAAGTTGTAATCTTCTTCATATTCCACAAATCCAAAAACTTAACATACTCTGAGACTTCCTCATCAACGTCTCTATCAATATCTGAATCACCTTCATCAGAAAGTTCATCCAACTGTTCTTCTAGGAGTGTTTCCCAATCAAAAGTTTTTAAGATATTAACTTAGATATGACAGTTCACTTAGGTGAATACAAGCTTTCAGAATTATCTGGTAATTTCTGAACTGGTGCGTTATTAGAGATAGACTCGTCCATAATCATATCGCTACAAACACAGACTTATAAGGTCTTTAAACGTGTTTGCCTGCTCTGATACCAATTGAAAAAGCGGGGGTACAACAACCACACCCAATATTTCGCTTAGCAATCTTTATGGAAAAACTCCAATATACTTTCTAGAGAATTGTTGATGGTGGATTTTCGTTCAAGGTTGAGTTTGTAAAAAACCAGAAAAATCATGCGCTGACACCTTGTAAAAGATAAAGCCATTTATAAGTGTTGGATACTCCCTCACTTAATTCAGCCTTGTATTTCTGTACTCATTATCGGTGTGGCATGATGACGAGTGTTACTCTTATAGAGTAACACGAACCTCCAAGCACTATAATGAATCATTATCGGTGTGGCATGAGACCGAGTGTTACTCATACGAGTAACACGAACCTCCAAGCACTATAATGAAACCATGTACGAAATACCCGTACAGCCGATTCTCGGTGTGTTATACTAGCCCGATTGAGCCCCTCTCGGTGTGTTATACTAGCTCGATTGAGCATCCGGACTTGATGTATCGGTCTGGGATATGATTCGATCGCAGATCATCCAACTCCACAAGCATGATTGGATGACCACACATCAATTCCATCACCCTAAGCATGGTATGGAATACCCACGACCTTAGCTTGCCGGATATGATCGATCGCAGTCATCCAACTCCACAAGCATGATTGGACGACCCCAGCATCAATTCCATCACCCCAAGCGGTATGGAATACACACGGCCGACCCCGCATGGTCGACCATTGGCCTTTGCTTGCCAAGAAACCGTCCATACCAAGCATTATGGGCGGAAAACCCTAAATTAGGGTTTGCGGCATATTACATGTGCCACAAAACGGTCTCAACCATCCATCTTCGCAGGTATAGATGGAGGGTTTTGATGCGAACTCAAAGGGCCGGAGCATGTCGACACAATCACCATGTGACCGCCTACACACTTGACCAATCGGTCAAAACCAACCATGGTTGGTTACAACACATTCGTCCTTTGAAATAGCATGGTCGCGCGGCTTTGAAAGCCAAAATTAGGGTTCAAGCCATCACGTGCGTCCATCTTCTCCGGCACGAATGGAGGGTCACAGATTAGATTAGCGGTCCGGTCATACCAAAGATGACCACCGTGGGCCCATCTACCTCTTCATGCGGTCGGCCAAGGCATATCACGCCCGGCCAATCCAAAACGCCCGCTCAAACATGCGTGGATACACTTCCCAAATTGCAAATCGATCTCGACCACCCAACTTCACCGGACGAGGTGGGTGGCTTAGATCACGTTTTCATGGGACGGTGAGACATGGGCGTGAACACCAGCCCACCACCTACACGCTAGAGTGACCAGACCAAGACCGACCAAGGACGGTTGTCTTGGAACGTGAGCGGGAATATCACGCGGTTACCAATTCCTTTGCGGTAAGAGATTTGCCGCAAACCGATCTCAACCACTCCTCTTTTTTCGGTCAAATTGAGTGGCCCAGATCGCGCTTTCATGAGGGAACGGAATACAGGCGCCTACACCATCATGCTGTCAACACGCATGTATGGTCGGTCCTCTCCAAAATCCTTCCCATGCTTGGTTTCGACCAAGCTGGAGAGTGATGCTTGCGCACCTCTTCAAAAACCCTAATACTCATTAACGGTCGCGAGATGAGTGTCTCAAAGCTCATCTCATCCGTCGAACTTCACCGACTTGGTTATACAACCCCAGTCAGAGTCAATTGGTCGAGAAGGCGTCATTACCCATCACCTTACCACACCACAATGCAGTACCAGCATAAAATACACACGATACTTCACAAGTATCGACTTCCGAATAACGCAGTTATTCAATTCAGCATTACATGCTATCTTTCGTGGATCCACGATCCACACATTCCAGACATCAATCATGTCACAAACTGGGGGGATACATCGTGGGGGATTGGTCTGGCGGTTTACGGCGTGCGGCGTGCAACGCGCCATCACAAGAACGTGTTAGGAAGTCATGGGCGGTTAGAGATGAACGGGAGAAGTGGGCAAGACTGGTCGTGTATCACCGACACACAACTCCACTACTCCATCATTCCACTACCTCCACTTCCCACGAGAAACGTGAATGAGGCTCAATGACTTGTATAAATAGGTTCTCCGCCCTATTTCAAACAGGACACAGAACAACACAAGTTCAGACGACAGAAACCAAGTGTTAATACAAAAACCGTATTCAAACACCCAGAGCCTGCTTGCATCTACCGTAAGCTTGCTCATCTTTCTGTTACAAGTCATAAGCAAGCCAACACTTTCACAATCTCAACACCTTCTTTGCTTCCCTCCCTAAGATCAACCCCATCTCCTTCACTTTGTGACCGAAACAAGTCTGGAACGGCCATTTCTTGGTTTAGGCCGGACTTGCACAGATTGATCTCTCGAATCTACAAGCACTCACCGCGCAGTGCATTTGTTGAAGGTTTAGATTCATTCCTCATCCACACCACGAATTACCAAATTCTGCAGGAGTAGTTTTCACCCATCAACAATTGGCGACCACAGTGGGAGGTTGATCTATCGGTTGCACAAAATTGAATTATCAATTCTTCGGTTTTCGGCTCACGATGCATCCTGATCGAGAAACCACGGGTGGTTCGAGATATCATGGGAAGCATAGCTAGAATCTTTGGAGGATGTCTTGGCAAATCAAGTCGGTATCACCAGAAGGCAGAGCGAGACATTTCGCCTTTTGAATGATATGGCGGCACAATTACAAGAAGCATCGACAGGCATCCACTCGGGCAATGCAGAATCTTTAACCAGGAGTCACATCTTTACCGGTGGAGAAGCAAAAGGGCGCGCAACCGCAGGAGACCCAGGGAAGATGAACAACATGGTCCGGTCAACAATGGAGACCCGATGCAACTCCACAGGAGAGGAGACTTATCCAGAATGCTACGATGTCTGCCAGATAAAGAAGGGGAAACCTGCAGCCTATGGAGCCTTGCCGGAGGATTTATACCTCAAAGCTCTTGCCGAAGCCCTAAGATCTTGTCCAATCCGCGTCGGCCTTCCAACCAATCAAGAAACGCTTGAGGAAGGAGAAATCAATCAAGAAATGCCTGAATACGAGAGGATGGGAGCGTTCAATCCGGTCACTCGGCGGTGACATTACGACACCCTCTACATCCTCTACTTAGGAAGACAATCCGCAGACATGATGGCGCTCGCAAGTCTTCCAACTTCATCTCCTGTTCCATATCAAAGCCACGGGAGACATCGCAACGCCGCTAACGCAGGAAAAGCTGGACACAAGGTACTTACATTTCCCCTTCCCAATGAAGAAGAAAGAGCTACCGGAGACGTGGGTACGAAACGGAGAGATAAAGTTGCCCCGATACGGCGCCCACCTCATTGGTCAAAAAGTAATGGACCCGAGGAATCTTGTCATTACCACCGGTCCCTTCATCACCCCACCCGGTGAGTGCAACGCTTTGAAGCGCATTGTTCAGGAGAATCTTGGCTCAGAGGGATAGCTTTGAGAAGTTAGTGCGGAGGATTTTCTTGGAGAGGCTACTCCGGTTTGATACAAATGAGGCTTCAAAAGCAAGTAAGTTCTACTCAACAATTTTACAAGAAAGATAGTTTAGAATTCACTGGGGACTTAGCATCCCACACGTGGAGAAAGAGGCTCAGTAATCAAACACCGTGTCTGTTTCATTCATGCTTTCCTTTCACACAACGTTTGCAACTTCATGTGACATGTGCAATCATTCATGACCAAGATGCAAATTTCATTTAAAATAACCTCTTTCAGAAAAAATCATTCACCAAACTATCTCAAAATGAACCAATTCAATTACCTATTAATTCAAAACCGGTAGTCAAAGGAATCCTCACTATCACTCAAAAACAAGAGCATCTAAAAAGACAAGTAGGTAGCTACGATCCTTCAAGGAAAGTCCTTCAAGAAGAACTCGTCCTTATGGGCAAGAGAGACTTTCATACTTTGAAGTACAACCTGCTTGACTTCAATTCCTTAGGCAACTTTTCAACCTCTTCTTCCTGGCGAGTAACACAGTATACAGAAGGGGCTCCGTCCTATAATTTCTGGAGCTACCGTGGTCAATACACCTTATGCAGCCGTCACTTCTACCACCGGTGCCAGCGTAGCAGGAGATGTTCCAGTAAGTGTAACACCTCCCGTCACCAGAGTCGGAGCAGCCGCAAATCCCGACAACTCCTCAAGCGTAACGCCTCCGGTAGTCACCAGAGCAACAACTTTCACTCCTGCATCAGGACGAGGATCCGGAGGGACGAGAGGAGGACCACCATCCATTACCATTTCAGACTTGATGGAGAAGCAGGAAGTTCTTGCTAAGACTCAAACGGATATGGCCGCAACTCAGAAAGAGGTATTTCAGCCGCGCGGACCTACGTGGACCTGATAAAATGAGCGACATCAGATATGAACGGTCCTGTCATGGAGATTCCTACACTGGGGACTGATCCTCACAACGATCCTCCCCAGGTCAACAGATTTACTACGAATCAGAGACCAGTGGATTAGGAAGCGGCATCTCTAGTGGAAAGCTTGTGTGAACTCTTGCGCCTCTCAAAGAATCAACGTGCAGAGATGTTTCCTGTAATTAATAAAATAGCTCTGGACGTACACCTGACTCCTTCACGTCCAGAAGTCTTAACTGCATCAAAAACACCTGTAAATAATGTTACATTTACAGAAGACGACATGATGGCAGAAAAAGATCACGACCGGCCCTACATGTTACCGCACACATCAAGGGTTCAGAGTTCAGGAGGGCCCTCGTCGACACAGGAGCATCTTCCATTGTGATTTCTCTCAAGACTCTCAGGACGGCCAAGTTTAGCCCATGCAAGATTGTGCGTCATCCCACCACAATGACGGACTTCGAAGGAAACCAGACCAGCACATACGGTGAAGCCTCAACCCATACTCACACCAAAAGGGGACGCACTTTCGAAGCAAGACGTGATTAGAAGGGGAAGACAATATACGGCGTCGCTGTTAGCAATTAGCAGGAGAGACTGACACCCAGTCTCCGCCCAATGGAATGCTCCAAAAGCGATTCTCCTCTACTGAACATCGACATGTTAGTAGATGCAACCAGCGGACACGGCATGTTCTCCTCCATGGATGGATGTAGCGGCTACAACCAGATAAGGATGTACGAGCGTGACGCAAGGGCATATATCTCACCAACAGGCGATACAACCTTCAGCCTTCTGTAAGCAGTTCCCTGAAGCAGCAAGGGGAAAACCACCGAGATACAATATCTGCGTGTCCGCCAACTCCAACTCCGGTGCCACATGTACGACTCCCGCAATGATGCAACAACGTTCGAGATATTCCATACCAGGCTCGACAAAAACCACTACGAACAAACCATGTAAACCACGCTTGGGGACTGAGGCTCGGCATGAAGTTCCTTCACCGTCAGTCAAGGACTTCTTCAACACGAGAAAGATGGTCTGTCAAGAATCATGGAATTCGCAAGGGTAAATCGAATCGGAGAGGAAGCCACTTCAACTCTCCCTCCCTCGGAAAGCTGCTTCAATAGTCTATTCAAGAGACGCCTCAATGCTCTCTCCGGGACCCCTGTTCGCTTCGGAATCCTGCTTCAACACTCTCTCCAGGATCTACCTCAACGTTCGCGCCAGAAACCACTTTAACATCCTCTCGAGTCGTTTCAACACTCAAGCTACATCAATAATCTGCACTCTAAGTTATCTTTGATGTACTCATTGCTTAAACGTACGTCTCATCCATCCTTCATGAGGACCCAGCGGAGCATGAAGAACCCTAAAGTCGATATGAGGTGGGTTATCCGGTGGAACGAATATTTTCATAGTTGAAAGGGCGCGGTGAACAGCTCATCATCAACGTTCGGCATATCTTTGAAGCTATCAACACTTCCTGACTTGACACCAGCATTATCTCCAGAAGACATCTCAACAGGGATTCTTTCTACCGCAATGAAATAAAAGACATGAGTTAGAACTTGTATGAAGGCATATGAGAAGTGTCGCCACACACGGCAAGACACAACTCACACAATGGCCAGTCCAAACATCATTCAAGTCTGGTATTGATCAAGCTTCGTACGATACAAGCCTCAAGTCTGGTATTGCTCAAGTCAAAAGGCTGGTATTGCTCAAGTCGCAAAGGCTGGTGTTAATCACGACATAAGGCTGGTATAATAGGCGCACACAGCGTGGCCGGTTTGATCGAAGCACATGGCTGACGTTTGAAGCATGTACACAGTAGACCCACTTTCAACCGAAGCAGACACAACAAGCCCACGTTCGATCAAGCGGCGCATAACCCCACGAACGAAAAAGGCGCAACGGTCAGTCGATTAGGCACATCCCCACGATTGAACGAAGCAGCGCAATAGCCCCTCGACCGAAGCGATCATAGCAAGGTCGATCAAGCGAGCAAGACCGACATCATGCTAGGGAAAACTTTTACGTACGTCTCTTGAACGTGACATGCTCGAAGGACGGGACGACCCGTCTCTCTCGGGTAACATCTAACATTGTCTCATAAGTTTTATCTTTAATTGTCACCATCTCATGCCTACCACACAATAGTGTAACCATTGTGTGCTAGGCGAGGACTTAATGTTGAAGGTGGATTTTCGTTCAAGGTTGAGTTTGTAAAAACCGAGAAAAATCATGCGCGCGACACCTTGTAAAAGATAAAGCCATTTATAAGTGTTGGATACTCCCTCACTTAATTCACCTTGTATTTCGTACTCATTATCGGTGTGGCATGATGACCCGAGTGTTACTCTTATAGAGTAACACGAACCTCCAAGCACTATAATGAATCATTATCGGTGTGGCATGAGACTGAGTGTTACTCATACAGAGTAACACGAACCTCCAAGCACTATAATGAAACCATGTACGAAATACCCGTACGGGGATGATTCTCGGTGTGTTATACTAGCCCGAGCCCTCTCGGTGTGTTATACTAGCCCGATTGAGCCCCTCTCGGTGTGTTATACTAGCCCGATTGAGCATCCGGACTTGATCAGTATCGGTCTCGGATATGATACGATCGCGATCATCCAACTCCACAAGCATGATTGGATGACCACAGATCAATTCCATCACCCTAAGCATGGTATGGAATACCCACGGCCTTAGCTTGCAGATATGATCTGATCGCAGTCATCCAACTCCACAAGCATGATTGGATGACCCAGATCAATTCCATCACCCCCAAGCAGGTATGGAATACACACGGCCGACCCCGCATGGTCGACCATTGGCCTTTGCTTGCCAAGAAACCGTCCATACCAAGCATTATGGGCGGAAAACCCTAAATTAGGGTTTGCGGCATATTACATGTGCCACAAAACGGTCTCAACCATCCATCTTCGCAGGTATAGATGGAGGGTTTTGATGCAGACTCAAAGGGCCGGAGCATGTCGACACAATCACCATGTGACCGCCTACACACTTGACCAATCGGTCAAAACCAACCATGGTTGGTTACAACACATTCGTCACTTTGAAATAGCATGGTCGCGCGGCTTTGAAAGCCAAAATTAGGGTTCAAGCCATCACGTGCGTCCATCTTCTCCGGCACGAATGGAGGGTCACAGATTAGATTAGCAGGTCCGGTCATACCAAAGCATGACCACCGTGGGCCCATCTACCTCTTCATGCGGTCGGCCAAGGCATATCACGCCTGGCCAATCCAAAACGCCCGCTCAAACATGCGTGGATACACTTCCCAAATTGCAAATCGATCTCGACCACCCAACTTCACCGGACGAATTTGGTGGCTTAGATCACGTTTTCATGGGACGGTGAGACATGGGCGTGAACACCAGCCCACCACCTACACGCTAGAGTGACCGACCAAGATCGACCAAGGACGGTTGTCTTGGAACGTGAGCGGGAATATCACGCGGTTACCAATTCCTTTGCGGTAAGAGATTTCTGCCGCAAACCGATCTCAACCACTCCTCTTTGCCGGTCAAATTGAGTGGCCCGGATCGCGCTTTCATGAGGGAACGGAATACAGGCGCCTACACCATCATGCTTGTCCAACACGCATGTATGGTCGGTCCTCTCAAAATCCTTCCCATGCTTGGTTTCGACCAAGGTGGAGAGTGATGCTTGCGCACCTCTTCAAAAACCCTAATACTCATTAACGGTCGCCAGATGAGTGTCTCAAAGCTCATCTCATCCGTCGAACTTCACCCGGACTTGGTTATACAACCTGGTCGGGAGTCAATTGGTCAGTAAGGCGTCATTACCCATCACCTTACCACACCACAATGCAGTACCTGCATAAAATACACACGATACTTCACAAGTATCGACTTCCTGAATAACGCAGTTATTCAATTCAGCATTACATGCTATCTTTCGTGGATCCACGATCCACATTCCAGACATCAATCATGTCACTAACTGGGGGATACATACGGGGTATTGGTCTGGCGGTTTACGGCGTGCGGCGTGCAACGCGCCATCACAAGAACGTGTTAGGAAGTCATGGGCGGTTAGAGATGAACGGGAGAAGTGGGCAAGACCGGTCGTGTATCACCGACACACAACTCCACTACTCCATCATTCCACTACCTCCACTTCCCACGAGAAACGTGAATGAGGCTCAATGACTTGTATAAATAGGTTCTCCGCCCTATTTCAAACAGCGGGGACGAGAACAACACAAGTTCGGACAGACGACGAAACCAAGTGTTAATACAAAAACCGTATTCAAACACCCGAGCCTGCTTGCATCTACCGTAAGCTTGCTCATCTTTCATTACAAGTCATAAGCAAGCCAACACCTTCACAATCTCAACACCTTCTTCGCTTCCCTCCCTAAGATCAACCCCATCTCCTTCACTTTGTGACCGAAACAAGTCTGGAACGGCCATTTCTTGGTTTAGGCCGGACTTGCACAGATTGATCTCTCGAATCTACAAGCACTCACCGCGCAGTGCATTTGTTGAAGGTTTAGATTCATTCCTCATCCACACCACGAATTACCAAATTCTGCAGGAGTAGTTTTCACCCATCAACAAGAATCAACTAGATAGTCATACTCAATCTAGACAAAAAGTATATCAAAGAGTTTATATCTCAATCTCTCGATTTGATATATACTCAAGCAAAGAAATCTGCGAGTCTTTATCAAATACTAGAGAGATAACTTGGATGGTACCAAAGACCAATATCCAAGTCTCAATCAATTTAAATCAACAACCAAAATGTCGGATTTTCTAATTGATTGAACAACGCACAACCTGTGATATTTCAATTATATAAACAAATATAATGCGGAAATAAAAATAACACAAACACCAGAATTTTGTTAACGAGGAAACCGCAAATGCAGAAAAACCCCGGGACCTAGTCTAGATTGAACACACACTGTATTAAGCCGCTACATATACTAGCCTACTCCAAATTAACTTCGGTCTGGACTGTAGTTGAACCCCAACCAATCTCACACTGATCCAAGATACAATTATCCTCCTACGTCTGTGATCTCAGCAGGATGCTACGTACTTGATTCCCTTAGCTGATCTCATCCACAACTAAGAGTTGCTACGATCCAAAGTCGAAGACTTTAATAAACAAATCTTTATCACACAGAAAAGTCTATGGTAATAAATAAATCCGTCTCCCATGAATATACCTACGAGTTTTGTTTCGTCTTTTGATAAATCAAGGCGAACATGAACCAATCGATAACCCGGACTTATATTCTCGAAGAACAACCTAGTATTATCGATCACCTCATAATAATCTTAATCTACGTAGCGAAAAAGGTATTGCGGAATCACAAACGATGAGACGAAGATATTTGTGACTTCTTTTTATCTTGCCTATCGGAGATAGAAATCTCAAGCCAATTATTACAATTGTACTCGTATGATAGAAACAACAATATCAAATCACACAACTACGAGAAAGTAGTATCGGTCTGGCTTCACAATCCCAATGAATTCTTTAAGTCGTTAATCTGGTTTAGAGAAAAAAACCCAAGGTTAAAGGAGAATCGACTCTAGATTATACAACTAGTATCACACGTAAGGTGTGGGGATTAGGTTTCCCAGTTGCTAGAGTTCTCTCTTATATAGTATTTCAAATCAGGGTTTGCAAATCAATGTTAGCTTGGTAACAAAGCATTCAATATTCACCGTTAGGTGAAAACCTGACTAGATTCAAGCTAATATTTCTCAACTGTTAGATCAAAAACTTAGCTTGTTATACACACATGAAACGCACGTTTCTAGGCTTGTGTACCCAAACATGTACATTTTTTGGTTCAACAACAGTTAACCAAAAGGTTAGCCATATGAGCAATTTCATATCAACCATATTCTTCTTCACCATAACTAGTCCAAATGACTCAAATGAACTAGTTAGAGAGTTGTTCAATTGCTTAGATCTTTATGTAACTACACAAGACACAATTGAAGCAAAAACGATTTGATTCACTCGAATCGGTTCATGAACTTTATAGCCACGGTTTGCAAAAGCATTCCTTAGTTTATTTAAACATGAGTTCAAGAACAATCGTTTTTAGATATAACCAACTCAAGTTCGCGGACTGGGTTCGCGGACTTAAGTTCACGGAAGGAGTTCACAAACTCCAGCAAAAATTCTCGGGTCGAGAACTTCCGCCAGTTCGCGGACTTGGCTCACGCCACCATTCTGGTTCTCTTGATCAACAAAGTTCGCAAACTTTGGTTCAAGGAATAAGGACTTATACATATATGTGTTTCCACAACAATGCTTATATCCTACCATGGTTATGTAATCTAAACTCTCATTTCAATCATTGAAACATTCTCAGAGGACGTTATATAGTTGTTATTCACAAACCATTTTTCGTTAGAGCAATTTTCAAAGTGATTGAAACATAACATGACTGTCGTCACTAGGTAAAGATGAATTTGGCTAAAGCGAAAGCTTACCAACACATATTTCGAGAAATAGATAGGCGAGATAAACTCGGCTCGAAATACCAAATGTGTATAATCTTAGTCTATATAGCAAAACGACTTTTGTCTCAAGATAGGAGATAAATAGACTTTTGAGTGATAGATAAGTTCAAGTCTCCACATACCTTTTAGTCGATGAAGTTCCACCGGTTCCTTGAGTATTCCTTCGTCTTGTATGATGATTGCCACGGAGTTCTTAAGCTCAACTACACTTTCTATCCTAGTCCGGGACCTTAGCTATAGTAGACTATAAATCAAGACTTATAGTTTTGATCACTAACATTGACTAACATGCTTGAGATAGAAACGCATGCGAGTTCGACCGAGCAATGCTCTAACACACGCAACCGTGTGTGATAGCACGACCCTAAAAACAAAGCTAGAAACCCACTGATAAAAGACGATCCACCACGAGTTGTAGTCCCAAAAAATGAGCAGAAGAAGGAGAACCAACTTACCTAAAAAGACAAAATCACAGACCATTAGACATTGAAAAATATCACGAAAAAAATAGAAAAAATCCAAAAATTATTTAGAGAAATTGATCAAACCCACCACTGACAAGAGATTTAGAAGCCTTTTGAGATCACAATATTTTTTCACCGCGACTCTGGGGTTTCTATCTAGGCGATTGAATCGGTGATGTCAACTCAGTAAACCAAGTTTGCAATTTCTCCCTTGTTTCCTTGATTAATCGCAGATTCCATGATTTTTAAATTGTTTTAAACTGAATGCATCTTTTCCTAATACTTTTGTTTGTTCTTTCGTTCATAATTAACTGATTAAAAGGTTTTCTCAATCTTTTCTGTGTTTCATTACAGACTGATTACTTTTGTTTAAAAAAGAATGGTTTTCTAACTATCCTCCTTTTCCCTAATGTGTTTACAGATTGTTATCTCCTTAATGGCGTTTGCCTTTATTAATGTTATGATTTCAGCGTTTGCTCTGCTAGCTAAGAAGATTTTTGAAGCCATGTTGTTGCCACTGTCACTAGTACAGAAATGGCCTTTAGCCACGCCAAATATAAATTTCCCTGTCACGCCTTTTTGGTTTTGGCTTGTCTATAGGGTATACTTCTACCCTATAGACACGCCATGTTCAATGGGCGTGTTCATATAAGTGCTTTCAGCCACGCCAGGGCTACTAGCGTGTCAAAATTTCAACCGTTTAGTCACGTTAACTTCAAATTTTTGATTGGGCGTGTTTATAGACCAGTCTATGGCCACATTAGGTATTGGGCGTGTTTATAGACCAGTCTATGGATACATTAGGTAGTTGTGGCGTGTCTAAAAGGTTAGTCACGCTATTTAAAGTGTGTGTCCCTAGTGTACGATTGATTGACACACCAAATTCAAAGTGTGGCCAAAAAGTTCTTCTTTGGACACGCCTATACCAGCGTGTCCATAGTGTATGATTTATAGACACGCCAGTATATGCGTGTCCATAGTGTAGGACATATAAACACGCCAAATTGAAAGTGTGGCCAAAACTTTCTTCTTTGGACACGCTAGTATATGTGTGTCCATAGTGTGCGTTCTATAGACACGCCGGTTTTATAGCGTGGCTAAAAAGTTCGTTTTTAAAAAATTAATAAAAATCTTTCGCCCATATTCGAACGCATGACCTCGAAGGATTTAGATAATGTACCAATCCACCAAGCTGCCCATATTTAGATGTTTATGATTAGTGTTTTGAAAATACTCGACTAGTTGAACTACTAAATATTTAAATAAACACGCCAATTTGAAAGTGTGGCCAAAAATTTCTTCTTTGGACACGCTAGTATATGTGTGTCCATAATGTGCGTTCTATAGACACGCCGGTTTTATAACGTGGCTAAAAAGTTCGTTTTTAAAAAATTAATAAAAATCTTTCGCCCATATTCGAACGCATGACCTCGAAGGATTTAGATAACGTACCAATCCACCAAGCTGCCCATCTTTAGATGTTTATGATTAATGTTTTGAAAATACTAGACTGGTTGAACTACTCAACATTTAAATAAACACGCCAAGTTGAAAGTGTGGCAAAAAATTTCTTCTTTAGACACGCTAGTATATGTGTGTCCATAGTGTGCGTTCTATAGACACTCCGGTTTTATAGCGTGGCTAAAAAGTTCGTTTTTAAAAAATTAATAAAAATCTTTCGCCCATATTCGAACGCATGACCTCGAAGGATTTAGATAACGTACCAATCCACCAAGCTGCCCATCTTTAGATGTTTATGATTAGTGTTTTGAAAATACTAGACTGGTTGAACTACTCAACATTTAAATAAACACGCCAAGTTGAAAGTGTGGCCAAAAAGTACACCCAAAACCCTCAAGACTAATTCCCTAGCTTTCTCGGGAATAGATTCTGACTTGCATGTTCTGCAAGTTATTGGGTTCTCCAAAACTATTTCTGCAAATCTTCTAAACACCTATAATCAAAATTTCTTTGGTAATCCGTTTGATAGGGTGTAGAATACATTCTATTTATTATCTATTGGTTATGCTTTCTTTGATATTTTTCTTGTAAATTATGTATTTTTACGCTTGTTTTGAGTTTTATAGCTACTATGGAGTCGCACGAACGAAAAGAAGAAGAAATCACCCAATTAGAGCAAAAGGGCAAAATTGTCATTTCATGGGCGAACACTATCTGGAGCCCAGTCAAGGTTAAGGGGCGACTCTCTTTTGGAGGAGTACTAAAGCCAGGCCCGCAGAGGTTAAGGGGTTGCCAGTAGATGGCCCTTATCTAATAAAGGGTGGTCCTTATCCCTGGGGTGGATAAATCCAACCCAATCTATAACCCTATATCGAGAGAGTTTTCTCTCATTCATACACATAAAGTGAGAAAGAAAAGCAGTCATGGCTGCTGTTGAAACCAGAGAAAACACATCGAGAAATTGAGAGAAATTGGAAGGAAATAAGAGGAGAGGTAATGTTTATAGCTCATAGAGAAGAGGAATCAGCAAGACCAGCTGCTGGAATCGTTACCAAGACTAGATCGAGAAGCAATGAATTAGGGTTCACCTCTGTAATTGAGGAAAAGACGCAGTATGAAATGGATCTGGTGAGTTCGAGTTGGTAATACAGGATAAAGGAAGAATGGGTTTCGTCTGGTATTGGTGATGGTTAATCTAAGTTCGACAGAGAAGAGAATCGAAGGAGGAATCGAGCTTGTTCTTGAGCTGTGATAATATACATGGAAAGGGCCAAGAGTGAATTATAACTTGAGATTGAGTCCGAGAAGAGCTGGTGATGATTATTAGTGGAGCTTGAGTCGTTGTTGGTGTTATGAAGAAACTCAGGGAATAAGAAGAATTAATGGGGATCTGGTATGAGTTAATGGGTTTCGGTGGCTAAGTTAGATGAAGAACAAAGATGGGTTGAGCTTGAATGAGTTGTTGTTGCACTATGAGATGAATAAGAGAAATTGTTGTTAAGGGCTAATGGCAGAAATTGAAGCTGGGGTTTTGCAGAGAAGATTGATTTTGTGTTGCTGCTGTCAAATTGAGACAAGAAGAAGCTCAAATGTATGAAATGGGCTATGTGTTGGAGGAAGAATTGTTGGGTCAGTTGCAGAAAGGGATTTGATGGAGATGATTGAGCAGCTGGGATTGGAGTTGCAGTTGTGCAAGAGCATGTGGTGGCGAGAGGGCGGTATTGCGTTGGGTTACGGTAGAGTTGCGGTTTTTAATGGTGTTTGGGAATGGCTTGAATCGGACGAAGGCGAGTTGTTGCACAAGTGAAACTCGGGTTGCGGGGTTAGTGATGTTGCATTAATGGAAAATAGAGATGGTCTTGCGGGAGGTAGTGTTAGTGTAATGAACAAATGCGAGATGCGGGTGGTGGGTGCAGACAAGACGGGGAGATGGAAATGATGAATTAAGCTCGTTCTTGAGCTATAATTCTACAGGAGGAAGTGTTTGATGCAATGAATAGTGGGAATGAAATGCTTAGATGTATGTTAGGAATTTTACAGAGGCGAAGACAGATCGGCTGAACTTGGCACGAGGAAGTCCTATAAAGAGCTGAAACTCGGCCGGACTCTGGTTCTGGCGAGTCAACTCAATGATTCAGATGACCGATCCAGAGCCGATCCAACTCAGAACGATCCAAGCAGCCACTCAGACTAGTAAGCTTAGTAAGATTGACTGAGGAGCTGACTCAAGATGGCTGACTAGTTCCCTTGACTTAATTGACTAATAGTTGACCAGTTTGACCGTTATTTCGACGGTCTCGTGACGGAATATTCCGTCGACATAGAAAAAGAAGATTAGGTCTTAGGATTCCGGCCAAATTCCGACCATAATACCAGCTTTCCGGCGACCAAAATTACAGATTTTTGTGTGGATTCCTCTCATGGGTGTGAAGACTTGGACTTGGAATTGGATGGAGAATTTGGCTCAAATTTGGAAAGAGAAGATGGAAGATGAGAAAGACTTGAATTTGGAAATTGAATTACTATGGAATGAGGATTCTATTCCTTGGAAGATTTGGAGAATATTGAAGCCTATAAATATAGAAGTTTTCTATATCTTTTACACATCTCTCTACACACACAACACTTGTGTTTTTGCTTTCAATTCTTCTTCTTAATTATTTGTGTGAACTTGAAAATTCTCCTTTTAATTATTTTGTGTGAATTTCAAAAACATGAGTAGCTAATTTTATTATTGATTGAGGATGAATTCTTAGTTCTTAATATATGATTTGAGTTTTGTTTCAATTCTATCTTGAAGTTTTTCACATGATTATCGTTTGTTTTTACTAATAGGAATGTTTATTCATTCATGATTGATTGATTGATAGATTGTTTAGAGTGCACGCTAAATTGATTTGTTAGTTTAATCTAAATCTAGTATAAGTTAGGGAATAAGTAATCGTTCTCGACACTTTATACAAGTAGAAAACACGAGACCTTGCGGAGGGATTTCGTGGAGCGATTGTGTGTAAAAACAACGCTAGAAAGTGGACCAAGCGAACCGAGTTTAACTACTAGTACTAAACCTAAATTCATAGATCTTAATGCATTCGGGGAATTACATCTTGTAAGCGAACCTCAAGGTGGTTCTTTTGAATAGAATCTGATAACTAAGCGGACTTGTTACTCAGTGAAATAAGGGATTTTGGGGCTAGCTAAGCGAACCTGCTATCCTATGGTTGGTGATAATCTGTGACTAATAACATGTGGATGAAAAACATAACTTGAATCATTGTTTTGAAACGAAGAAGGATTCCTTGATCTTGTTTCTCTTATTGATTTCAACTTTATCTTTTAATTGCTTTGTTTACTTTCTTTTGCTTTACACCCCCCCTTTGTGTGACAATTTTTACAACTAGAATCTCTTGCTCCTCGTGGGAACGAACTTGACTTCCATTATATTATTTTTAATTGAGTGGAAATAAGATATTAATTTGATTGCACCTACGACACGCATCAAATTTTGGCGCCGCATTCTCAGGGAGCAATGGACGATTTTAGTTGTTTTTATTTTTCTTTTTGCTTTATTCTTGCTTTGTTAGATTCTTTATCGTATCTAACTTAGTTTTTGAGAATATTGTTTCAGGTGTTATACCTTTGGTGAATGCTTAAAAAGGGCAGACCGAGTCCAATACGTCTTCGATCCGGCACTCAACTAAAGGATTTCATTCGAGCGGTTAAAACTCCACTTCCTCCTTCTTCATCAAGTGATTCGGACAAAGAGGAAGAAACAATGGCTGAACGTACACTCAAGGACCTAGCTTCTCACAAGCTTGATACACAACAATGGTGTATCCAAACTAACTCAACCTTCGAGATCAAGCCGGGGTTGATTAGAGAGTTACCAAAGTTCCATGGCATGGTGAATGAGGACCCAAACAAACATCTTATGGACTTCTATACCATAGTTATGGCTATGCTTCCACCGGAGACTAATGCGAATGGAGCAATGTTGAAGGCTTTCCCGTTTTCTTTGGCGGGCAATGCTAAGGAATGGTTATATTATTTGCCTTCCGGAAGTATCACAACATGGAATGGGATGAAGAAACTTTTCCTCGAGAGATATTTTCCCGCATCCAAAGCTACTCAAATTCGCAAGGAGATTTGTGGATTGAAACAACATGTGGGAGAGTCATTGTATGAATGTTGGGAGCGATACAAGAGGTTGGTGGCAAGCTGTCCACACCATCAATTTAGTGACGTTATGATACTCCAATACTTCTACGAAGCTCTCCACCCAAGTGATAGGTCTCTTCTTGACGCCGCGGGTGGTGGTGCACTAGTGAACAAGACGGTGACCCAAGCTACCGAGTTGATTGAAAGTATGGCTGCGAACTCGCAACAATTCTACACAAGAGATGAACTAATGGTTAGGCGAGTGCATGAAGTTAGTGATTCATCATCACATCTTGATCAAAGGATGGGTAACATGGAGATAATGATTCAAAGAATGGCCGCGGTAATTATTCCGGATGGTGAGACCGAACAAGTAAATGCTTTATATCCAAATCAAAAGCCAAGGTACGATCCATACTCCAATACCTATAATCCCGGTTGGAAGGATCATCCCAACTTTAGCTATGCAAACAAACAAGCGGCGGCTCCTAATCCATATGCGCAACAAGGCGGTTTTCAACAATCACGCTTTCAACCTCAACAATTCCAACCACAACAAGTCAAGGAGCGTGATTCTTTGAATGATGACAAGCTCAATGCGTTAATGCAAGGTATGCAAGGTCTTACTTCTATGTTCCAACAAAGCCAACAAAAGACCGATTCGGCCATCAAGGATTTACAAACTCAAATGGGACAATTGGCGACCGATGTGAACTTATTGAAATCTCAAGCATCCACAAAACTTCCTTCACAACCATTTGTGAATCCAAGAGAGAATGTTAATGCGGTTACTTTAAGAAGTGGAAGACAAGTGGAGAGTCCAAGTCATCATGAAGAAGCTATTGAAGAGGTAGTCAAAGACAATGAGGAAACCGCACCAAAGGAGAATTCCACACCAACCGACCAATCCAAGGAACCGGTTTCTACTTTCACTACTCCACCTCCTTTTCCTAGTCGTTTTGCTAAATCCAAGAAAGAAGCTCAAGACAAGGCACTAATGGACATCTTCAAGAAGATTGAAATCAACATCCCATTCATTGAGGCCATCAAGACAATTCCAAGGTATGCCAAGTTCATGAAGGAATTATGCATCAAGAAGGATAGGTTGCTTGATAATGAAATTACTAAAGTTGGCGAGAGTGCGTCGGCTATGCTATTAAAGAAGATGCCTACAAAGTGCACGGATCCCGGTGGTTTCACGGTGCCAATTACTATTGGTAAGAAAAGGTTTGAACATGCTTTACTTGACTTGGGTGCTTCCATTAGTGTGATGTCGGCCGAAATATATGACTCCTTGAATCTTGGACCTTTGAAAGAGACGAGAGTTATTATCCAATTAGCGAACAAGTCTAACATATACCCAAAGGGGCTTGTAGAAGACGTGCTAGTGCAAGTAAATGAGCTTATTTTTCCGGTGGACTTCTTCGTGGTGGATATGGACAACAATGAGAACCGATCATCTACTTCTTTACTTCTTGGGAGGCCATTTATGAAGACCGCAAAGACGAAGATTGATGTTGATAAGGGTACACTCACTATGGAATTCGACAAGGAGATAATACACTTTAACATATTTGAAGCCATGCGCTACCCAAGTGATGTGCATTCCGTTTACTCCATTGATGTGGTTGATTCATTAGCGCAACAAATGGTGGAATTGAACCAAGAGGATGAACTTGATGTGGTGTTGCAAAAGAGCATTGAATTGGACATCCACGGCTTGTCTAACTTGGATGTTGAAATCTCCAAGGAATTGGTGGAAATGTGTGGTGCTTTGGCGACATTGCAAGAAGCTAAAAAGGGTAATGTTTCATATATCTCTTTGCCCATGAATGATGAAATACTTGTACCATCTATTGTGAAGGCGCCCAAACTAGAATTGAAGTCGCTTAGGACCATTTGAAGTATGCTTTCTTGGGAGATGGAGATGAGCTTCCGGTGATTACTGCAAAGAACCTCACACCGGTACAAGAAGACCGTTTGCTTAGAGTCTTGAGAGAGCACAAAACGGCTATTGGGTGGACAATTTCGGACATCAAAGGCATTAGTCCATTCATGTGCATGCATAGGATTCTAATGGAAGAGAACGTGAAGCCGGTACGTGATGCTCAACGTCGGCTTAATCCTCCCATGATGGAGGTTGTGAAGAAAGAGATACTCAAATTGCTAAGTGTGGGGGTAATCTACCCAATTTCCGATAGCAAGTGGGTTAGTCTGGTACAAGTGGTACCAAAGAAGTCCGGAGCCACGGTTGTTCGAAATCAAGACGATGAACTTGTTCCTACAAGAGTTCAAACCGGTTGGAGAGTGTGCATTGATTATAGAAAGCTTAATTCCGCAACCCGGAAGGATCACTTTTCTTTACCTTTCATTGATCAAATGTTGGAGCGGTTAGCGGGGCATTCTTATTATTGCTTCTTGGATGGTTATTCGGGATACAACCAAATTGTTATTGCACCGGAGGACCAAGAGAAGACCACTTTCACTTGTCCGTTTGGAACGTTTGCATATAGACGGATGATGTTTGGCCTTTGCAATGCGCCGGCTACTTTTCAAAGGTGCATGGTAAGTATATTCTCGGATTATGTGGAGCGCATCATCGAGGTATTTATGGATGACTTTAGTGTTTATGGCAATTCTTTTGATGGATGTTTAAACAACCTTGAACTAGTTCTTAAACGATGCATAGACACAAACCTTGTCCTAAATTGGGAGAAATGTCACTTTATGGTAAACCACGGCATAGTACTTGGTCACATTGTGTCCTCTCGAGGGCTTGAAGTGGACAAGTCAAAGATAGATTTAATAAGAAACTTACAATATCCCACTTCGGTGAGGGAGATACGTTCTTTTCTTGGCCATACAGGTTTCTATAGGCGGTTTATCAAGGATTTCTCCAAAATCTCCATGCCGATGTGCAAGTTATTACAAAAGGAGGTACCTTTTGACTTCAACAAGGAATGCAATGATGCTTTTGACAAATTGAAGGAAATGTTGACAAGTGCGCCGATTATCAAATCACCGGATTGGAATCTTCCATTTGAATTGATGTGTGATGCTAGTGATTATGCGGTTGGAGCCGTTTTGGGTCAAAGAGTGGACAAGTTGTCCCATGTCATCTATTATGCATCTAGGACCCTTAATGATGCACAAATCAATTATTCTACCACGGAAAAGGAGTTATTGGCTATAGTTTTTGCATTGGAAAAATTTCGATCATACTTGGTGGGTACAAAGGTTATTGTGTATTCCGATCATGCCGCACTAAGACACTTAATAAAGAAGAAAGAAGCTAAGCCAAGATTAATCCGGTGGATCCTATTGCTACAAGAGTTTGACATAGAAATTCGAGACAAGAGAGGTGTGGAGAATACCGTTGCGGATCATCTTAGTAGACTTGTTATGTCTCAAGAGGAACTTCCATTACATGACCGCTTTCCGGATGAACAACTTTTCTCCATGGAAGAATCAACACCTTGGTATGCGGATATAGTGAATTACTTGGTGACAAGGAAAGTACCTAGTACAATGTCTAATTTCCAAAATATGAAACTTAAGAAGGTAGCTAAGCAATATGTGTGGGATGAACCATACTTATGGAAATATGGCGTTGATCAAATAATGCGAAGGTGCGTACCTAACTCCGAATTTCAATCCATTCTCTCCTTTTGCCACACTTTTGCTTGTGGTGGCCACTTTGGTTCTAAACGTACCGCTCTCAAAGTTCTCGAGAGTGGATTTTATTGGCCCACCTTGTTTGAAGATTCATATGTTTTTTGTAAATCGTGTGATAGATGTCAACGAACGGGCAATCTAGGTGCTCGAAATCAAATGCCACTCACACCAATTCTCGCCATTGAGATTTTTGATGTGTGGGGTATTGATTTTATGGGCCCTTTTGTCAATTCGAATGGAAAGTTTTATATACTTCTTGCCGTAGATTATGTTTCGAAATGGGTGGAAGCTAGAGCCACCAAAACTAATGACTCTCAAGTTGTTTGTGATTTTGTAAGGGAAAACATATTCACAAGGCATGGTACACCAAGAGTGGTGATAAGCGATGGAGGCTCACATTTCAAGAAGGCTTTCCATGCTCTCCTCAAGAAGTACAACATAACACACAAAATTGGTACGCCTTACCATCCACAAACTAGTGGACAAGCGGAAATTTCGAATCGTGAGATCAAGTCCATTCTTGAGAAAACGGTGAATACCACAAGGAAAGATTGGAGCTTTAAGCTCAATGATGCACTTTGGGCGTATAGAACGGCGTATAAGACACCGATTGGTATGTCTCCATATCGGTTGGTTTATGGCAAGGCTTGTCATCTTCCGGTTGAACTTGAACATAAGGCTTATTGGGCGATAAAGAAATTCAACATGGAGTATGATGAAGAGGGGAAACAAAGGAAGTTACAACTAAATGAACTAGAGGAGATACGTAATGATGCTTACGAGAGTTCCCGGATTTACAAGGAAAAGACCAAGCTTTTTCATGACAAGATGATTTCTCGGAAAAGTTTTGTTGTGGGGCAAAAAGTTCTTTTATTTGATACTCGTTTACGTTTATTTCCGGGTAAGCTTAAGTCCCGTTGGGTGGGACCATTTGTTGTTACTAATGTTTATGATCATGGTGCAGTTGAAATTGTTAGTGACAAAACAGGACAACATTTGAAAGTCAACGGCCATAGGTTAAAGCCATATTATGAAAACTTTCCAACGGAGCATGTGGACGTAATTGGACTTCAAGATTCACTCCCTCTGGAGGAGTAGTGTGCAACAAGAGCTAAGTCGGGCCGTCGACTTTAAAACAAGCGCTTAATGGGAGGCAACCCATAGGTTTTGTATTTCTTATCCTTTTGCTTTTTGTTATTTCTTTTTCTTGTTCCATATCATGTTAAAATTTCCCACCTTGACTTTACTAGGAGGATTCAATTACATTGAGGACAATGTAAGGTTTAAGTGTGGGGGAGTGGTTAAGCATGTATTTTTTTTTTTTAAAAAAAAAAAAAAAAAAGTTTTACATAAAACCTCCAACTTTTAAGATTTTAGAGTCACTAGGATACTTCTAGGTATGTTTACATAGAGATTCTGACCGACATAATTGAACTTGGAAGTGTTAGAGAACTACATTAGGATTTCTTGCTTGTTTGAGTGTTAAATAATGGATTTAATCATGCCGGTGATGCGAATTTGGTGCAGGGAGAAATGCATTATTAGAGTTGCTGATCAATCATTAGTGGAGACTACCCGTATTCATATCATGTGAGGCACCGACCAGAAATTTTTCCATCTAACTAAAGAGCTTTCTTTTGAGTGTGTGTCACCATACGTTAATTCCGGGTAGAATGGTGAGCTACCCAACCTCCCACCAATAGAAGCACTACTCTTTGATCTCTTGAGTGCTAATTTTGTCAATCATAAGGGTGACGTCTATAGATGAAAGCCTCCTTCTTGTAGTTCGATTTGCAGTTAGCACCATTCTCTCTCTCGACAACAACGGATCCATAGAAACACCATCATCATCAACAAGGAGCGACATCAAAATCTACAAGGAAAGTTGGAAAAGTTTAAGGTTTATAAGCAACGGAACGTGAAAAAGAGCAAATTTCATATTCAAGTAAAGCAACATACAAAGGGCAGATTTTTACATATATGTTGAGGACTTACAATATAATGAGGTAATTCTATATCCAAGTATAAAGACTTATTCACAAGAGCGAAGAAAATCAAAAGGTGAGAATTGTTGAAGTTTATGATTTCGAGACGATATAAGTTGTGAAGAATCAAGTGGTAAAATACTTCTCCCACGGCCATGGTTTGTTTTTGTATTTTCTTTCTCTTGTTTTCAAAAAAAAAAAAAAAAGAAGATATAAAAAAAAACAAGATATAAAAAAAAAAAAAAACAAGAGAAATATTTGTTTTGTTTTTATTTATTTAATAAGCCGTGGGGAAGGAAAATTTATAAGGAAGTTTCAAGCGACAAGGATTTAAGGTAAAATGAGTTACAAATTGTTAAGGATTTATGAAATTCGAGAGTTTATCATCAATAGTTGAAACCGAAGACGAAGACCAAGAAGATCAAGACGAGGAGCAGAAGACGTTTCTATTGGATGCCGTGAGAGTGGTGTTATCATAATTGGCAATCGGATGTGAAGGTGAGTAAGTAATCTCATCCTCGATAATAGTGGTTGATTTCCTTTCTTAGAGATCGTCAGAAAAATGGTTTTTCAAAATGTTAAAAGATGTGGGTTTTTAAAAATATTTCGGAAGTTGTCCTTCCCACCATTCAACGTGTCGCAGGATTTCTCTCTTCATTCCTACCTGCACACATGTGAGACCCATAAAAAGCTGTCTTTTTGAGTGCAATTATCATAAAATCCTTTTTGGTGAGGCAGAAGTCGAGGCGAAATGCTTATTGATCGTTTCTCAAACACGCGTTCTCTCATTATGGTGTGGTTATTTCTCACTCAACAGTTAAGAATGAGAATATGTTCTTTAGTATTTCTAACTTCTTATTACTAGAATGCAGAAACTCTATGTCCTCATAACTCTTTGGATGCTTGTGACGCTTGAACGCTTTGAAGTTGTGAGTTTTTAGTTTGATTTGCTCGAGGACTAGCAAAGTCTAAGTGTGGGGGAATTTGATAGGGTGTAGAATACATTCTATTTATTATCTATTGGTTATGCTTTCTTTGATATTTTCTTGTAAATTATGTATTTTTACGCTTGTTTTGAGTTTTATAGCTACTATGGAGTCGCACGAATGAAAAGAAGAAGAAATCACCCAATTAGAGCAAAAGGGCAAAATTGTCATTTCATGGGCGAACACTATCTGGAGCCCAGTCAAGGTTAAGGGGCGACTCTCTTTTGGAGGAGTACTAAAGCCAGGCCCGCAGAGGTTAAGGGGTTGCCAGTAGGTGGCCCTTATATCTAATAAAGGGTGGTCCTTATCCCTGGGGTGGATAAATCCAACCCAATCTATAACCCTATATCGAGAGAGTTTTCTCTCATTCATACACGTAAAGTGAGAAAGAAAAGCGAGTCATGGCTCTTGTTGAAACCAGAGAAAACACATCGAGAAATTGAGAGAAATTGGAAGGAAATAAGAGGAGAGGTAATGTTTATAGCTTATAGAGAAGAGGAATCAGCAAGACCAGCTGCTGGAATCGTTACCAAGACTAGATCGAGAAGCAATGAATTAGGGTTCACCTCTGTAATTGAGGAAAAGACGCAGTATGAAATGGATCCAGTGAGTTCGAGTTGGTAATACGGGATAAAGGAAGAATGGGTTTCGTGCTGGTATTGGTGATGGTTAATCTAAGTTCGATGAGAGAGAAGAGAATCGAAGGAGGAATCGAGCTTGTTCTTGAGCTGTGATAATATACATGGAAAGGGCAGAGAGTGAATTATAACTTGAGATTGAGTCTGAGAAGAGCCGAGTGATGATTATTAGTGGAGCTTGAGTCATCTGTTGGTGTTATGAAGAAACTCAGGGAATAAGAAGAATTAATGGGGATCTGGTATGAGTTAATGGGTTTCGGTGGCTAAGTTAGATGAAGAACAAATATGGGTTGAGCTTGAATGAGTTGTTGTTGCACTATGAGATGAATAAGAGAAATTGTTGTTAAGGGCTAATGGCGTAAATTGAAGGCTGGGGTTTTGCGAGAGAAGATTGATTTTGTGTTCTTTCTTTGTCAAATTGAGACAAGAAGAAGCTCAAATGTATGAAATGGGCTATGTGTTGGAGGAAGAATTGTTGGGTCGATTTGCGAAAGGGATTTGATGGAGATGATTGAGCAAATGGGATTGGAGTTGCGGTTGTGCAAGAGCATGTGGTGAGCCGAGAGGGCGGTATTGCGTTAAAGGTAGAGTTGCGGTTTTTAATGGTCTTTGGGAATGGCTTGAACTGGACGGAAGCTGAGTTGTTGCACAAGTGAAACTCAGGTTGCAGGGTTAGTGATAATAAGCTGCATTAATGGAAAATGGAGATGGTCTTGCAGGAGGTAGTGTTAGTGTAATGAACAAATGCAGATGCAGGTGGTGTCAGGTGGTGCTGCAGACAAGACAGGGAGATGGGAATGATGAATTAAGCTCGTTCTTGAGCTATAATTCTACACAGGAGGAAGTGTTTGATGCAATGAATAGCTGGGAATGAAATGCTTAGATGTATGTTAGGAATTGTTACAGGAACTGAAGACAGATCGTCCTGAACTTGGCCTGAGGAAGTCCTATAAATAGTCGAAACTCGGCCGGACTCTGGTTCTGGCGAGTCAACTCAATGATTCAGATGACCGATCCAGAGCCGATCCAACTCAGAACGATCCAAGCAGCCACTCAGACCAGTAAGCTTAGTAAGATTGACTGAGGAGCTGACTCAAGATGGCTGACTAGTTCCCTTGACTTAATTGACTAACAGTTGACCAGTTTGACCGTTATTTCTGACGGTGCCGTGAAAAGAATATTCCGTCGACAGAGAAGAAGATTCCGGTGCCGGATTCCGGCCATAATACCATCTTTCCGGCGACCAAAATTACAGATTTTTGTGTGGATTCCTCTCATGGGTGTGAAGACTTGGACTTGGAATTGGATGGAGAATTTGGCTCAAATTTGGAAAGAGAAGATGGAAGATGAGAAGACTTGAATTTGGAAATTGAATTACTATGGAATGAGGATTCTATTTCTTGGAAGATTTGGAGAATATTGAAGCCTATAAATAGAGAAGTTTTCTATATCTTTTACACATCTCTCTACACACACAACACTTGTGTTTTTGCTTTCAATTCTTCTTCTTAATTATTTGTGTGAACTTGAAAATTCTCCTTTTAATTATTTTGTGTGAATTTCAAAAACATGAGTAGCTAATTTTCTTATTGATTGAGGATGAATTCTTAGTTCTTAATATATGATTTGAGTTTTGTTTCAATTCTATCTTGAAGTTTTTCACATGATTATCGTTTGTTTTTACTAATAGGAATGTGTATTCATTCATGATTGATTGATTTGATTGTTTGAGTGCACGCTAAATTGATTTGTTAGTTTAATCTAAATCTAGTATAAGTTAGGGAATAAGTAATCGTTCTCGACACTTTACACAAGTAGAAAACACGAGACCTTGCGGAGGGATTCCGTGGAGCGATTGTGTGTAAAAACAACACTAGAAAGTGGACCAAGCGAACCGAGTTTAACTACTAGTACTAAACCTAAATTCATAGATCTTAATGCATTCGGGGAATTACATCTTGTAAGCGAACCTCAAGGTGGTTCTTTTGAATAGAATCTGATAACTAAGCGGACTTGTTACTCAGTGAAATAAGGGATTTTGGGGCTAGCTAAGCGAACCTGCTATCCTACGGTTGGTGATAATCTGTGACTAATAACATGTGGATGAAAAACATAACTTGAATCATTATTTTGCAACGAAGAAGGATTCCTTGATCTTGTCTCTCTTATTGATTTCAACTTTATCTTTTAATTGCTTTGTTTACTTTATTTTGCTTTACACCCCCCCTTTGTGTGACAATTTTTACAACTAGAATCTCTTGCTCCTCGTGGGAACGAACTTGACTTCCATTATATTATTTTTAATTGAGTGGAAATAAGATATTAATTTGATTGCACCTACGACACGCATCACCGTTGCATTGGAATGCTATAAATAACTTGGGAGTCTGCAATTTGGTTTCTAAAAGATCATACTACTGGACTATGTGTGCTATCAAAATTTCCTCTCAGCTACCACATTGCATTTCTGGTAAGATTTTTCATTGCTCTCTCAAGCATTCCTGTACTAATATGTTATTCTATCTCTATAACTTCAAAGTTGCCTATGCTACCAGTTGGAGTAGTTCATATGAATGCCCAGATAAAACTATTAATCCCATAAAACAATTTCAAACCTTCATGATAACCCCCTTTCAAATTCCCCCTGCTATTTACTATAGTCACCATATCAGGCTCAAAACCAAAATTAAACACAACATCCACTCAACCAAGCATAATACAATAACCCAGAACCACATATACATTCAATTGAACATCATTGTCTTTAAAACCAACACTATCAAATCCAAAATCAGCACCACTAGCATTAACTGTTTATCCATGAGAAACATATGCAATATTCAGCCAAAAAAACATTTACAGGAATACTTACTTTACCATCTGGAAGGGGATGGTTCAATAATGGTCAAGCTCCTGGTGCAACCCCAGAGGTCCCCACACCACTTCCAACAACCTTCTTGTTAGCTCCACTCTTTTCTGGTGCAGCCCTCCTCCTTGGCACATAATAGTTTCCCCTAGGAGGAGGCATAGGCACTACTACATCCTCAGGAATCTCATTAGAATCAGTTATCTCCCATGGTCCGAAGATTGCAATATCATAAGCATCCTCTGCCAACTTTCACATCACTGGTGCCAGCATGAAGATATTGGGGAAGACTACCACATCATTGGGGAGACCATGAGTGTAATTCTCCCGAATCTTAGCTTTGCATGCAACTGGAACTGGTGCAAAATTGAACCCCTGTGTAGCACCACCACAAACCACCTCCTCCTCCCCTACAAGCACCAAACCTTCATTAATCACAAACCGGCCTTTGTCGGGATGAACGACATACACCACCCACCCTTCATCAGCCCCTTGGAGTTGAGGAAGTTGAGTATCCAACGCATAAGCACTGGCACTATCATGCATAACAACCCTATCCTCTTTGACTTCTCCAACACCTCCAGTACCAACTTGCATGTTTGGCTTTGGTTCCTCACTGCTGCTACTGCTTATCTCTACTACCTGTCAAATTGGAGAAATGGGGGAATCCCAATCAATAACACCATCACAGTTACTAATAAAGCCAATTACAACTATGAAATTCACTTTCAACACCTTTTTTTTTGATAAAGAGAAAATTTTATAGAAATTAGCCAGGATTGTGATCTTTTGCCAGAAGCTCACAAAAGACTGGGTTAAAGTTTTCAACATATAATATTGGCATTGCTGTCTGCCTGACATGTTTGGCAACATCGCCTGCCACTTGATTATCATTACGGCTTACATGAATAAACTCACAAACCAAAAAACTAGAGATTAAGTGTTTTATCTCCTTTATTAACTTTCAACACCTTGAACCCAACAATTCTTCCATGATTATCAAAAATCAATACCTGGTTTTCTTGCATATTCATCTTAGCCTTCTTTTCTTCTGGTCTACCCATGGATTCCTGATTTGTAGACATGGCTGGGCGATCATTCAGATTTAGATATGCATTATAACCTCACTTATACATAGCTTCAACAATTGGAACACTGAAGGGATTTTGCGGAGATGGAATGTGGAAGTTACAGAGTTACAGAATTGGAAATTATAACTGATCTCTTCCGGAAATTATAACTGATCTCTTCCAAACAGGCCTTATGGACGAGAAGACCAACAGTTAACACATCTCACCCATCCTTTTTCAATCCTCGAGATCAATTAGTTGAGATATCGGGGAGGCACATGCCTACTAAGTGCATGCAAAGACCTATTGAACGCCACCCCAACTTATTGGCCGTTCAGAGGCGGCAGCAAACACTTGGCAGCTATTTGGCAAGCGGAATCTCTAAGTGGGCTACCCGTGACCCGAAGTCGAAACCCAGTACCGAACCGCAGCTGCCCTCAACTATTTTCGTCAGAGACGGGCTTGAAGTGGCAAGTGGAAGCCCAATTAACTTAAAACTTCTATAAGAAGACGCTTTCATCCTTCTGAACAAGCCCATCCTTCTGAAAAAATTAATAAAAAGCTTTCGAACGCATGACCTCAAAGAAGTTAGGTAACGTATCAATCTACCAAGCTGCCCATCTTTAGACGTGTCTATAGGGTGTTTTGAAAAAACTAAACTGGTTCATCTACTTAACAATTTAATAAACACGCCAAATCAAAGTGTGGCCTGTTATAATATGCATGGGATATGATGGCTATCCACTTAGCACCATTAGTTACACCAAGCACCTTGCATAAGCACCTTGTTACACCAAGCACCTTGTATAAGCTACTTAAGCAATAGTAAGCTTAAGATGAGATTAACACCTAAAGCTAGTGGGTGTTGAATTGCATGGTTTGCAAGCTAGAGGTGTTATTGCTACATAACATCCTACATGTAGTGTGACATGTAATACTAGGTGGTGTATACAAGCTAACACCTTAAGAGCTTCTCCAATGGAATGTATGTGAAGATAAATGTCTAAGTCCACATAGGATAGGCATCCATTTTCCTTAAAATTCTTCTCCAACCCCAACTTCATAAATCAATGTGAAGATGACATGGCTTAGTTTTTGTTAGACATTGTCAAGGTGAATGTCGAGTTTTAGACATTCACCTAGACAATGTCAAACTATCCTAGTAAGCTTTTGCTTACTAAATTAATTCAAATATATTGAATAACCCTTTATAGCTCCAATAAAATCTAAAATTTACTAAAAATAAAAAATGCATTTAACCCATAAAAAATCACAAACAACACCTTTGGAGATGAACTATTTTTTCCCCCTAAATTTAAGGAAAAAATGAAATAAGGATGTCTTGTTTGGGTTGCCACCTAGGAAACACACACAACCACCATTGGAGAAGCTCTAAGACATGTATAAGCTTACAATGAAGCCTCCCAACTGGTGCTTCCATCGCCTAGTATGCATAAAACATAAAGAGTTAATTAGACTCCAAAGATAAACATCAAAGTTTGGTGACCCACCAGATACGCCCTTAATGGCAGTTCCAAAGAGGGTAAAAGTATTAATGGGAATTAGGTGTTGAAAATACGTCTTCATAGGGTAATGATGGTTATTAGAGTGAAGGGGACACGGATGGCTTTGAATGGGCGTAGTTAACAAAGTGATATGACGGCTAACTAAGCGCCATAAATGGAATTGAATTGGCACAATGGGGTATTTGAGGGGTTAATTAGCAGAGAGATTACCATTTTCAGAGAGATCTTTAACAGAAGAGGAAAGGTTTAGGTTTAGCAAACTAAATTGAGAGTATGGCTGATCCTTCCCAGAATTCAACCAATTCCATTGATAGGTGTAGAATACGCCGTATTTATTATCTATGGTTTATGCTTTCTTTGCTATGTTTTCTAGTAAATTATGTATTTTACGAGTGTTTTTGAGTTTTATAGCTACTTTGGAGTCATGTGGAGGAAAAGAAGAAGAAATCATCCAAATTACACAAGAAGGGAAAAACTATCATTCACCTGGCAAACATTATCTGGAGCCCAGTCAGGATTAAGGGGCAACTCTCTTTTGGAGGAGTACTAAAGCCAGGCCCGCAGAGGTTAAGGGGTTTCCAGTGGGTGGCCCATATTAGTTTTCATAGGTGTGCTATTAGCATCCAAATCCAAACCACCTCATAACCCTACAGGAGAGACGACTTTCCTCTCATTCATCACATTTCAGTTTCTCTGAAATTGAGAAGAATCAGATCGAGAATTAAAGTGGGTTTTGATCAAGTTTTAAGAAGAAAAGAAGATGGTGGAATTTCGTTGCTACAATTGTCCGATAAAGAAACTTAGGGTTTTGTTGTTGCTCAATCGAATCAAGAAAATATAGTTAAATTTACAGCCATGGATGTTGCGGTCGAGATTCAGTAGATCAAAGAAGAGATGGGTCTGTGATGATGTTGAAAAGAAAGAATTGATGGAGACTGGTGCATGCAATGGCTAGGTCAGAAGATGAAGTTAGGGTTTGTTGAAGCTCGGTGAAATGGACTAGAAGTTGATGATGTGATGCAAAGCCATGAACAGACAAGGAAGAAAACGATGGAGCTGTCATAGATTTAAAATGGGTTTGAGAGATTCAGGTCATGGAGATGAAAGTGCTGCTGCTTTCGTGACTGAAATTAGGAAATGGGTTTGATTGATTCATGGCTGTGAATGAGTAGGTTTTGCAGAGGATTGATTTCAGAGATGATAGAAGAAGAAGCCATAGGAGATGGGTTAGATCCGTTTAAGGTTGAATTCGAAGCTGTTGTTGATGTTGCTTTTCATGGAGGTTGATGGATCTGTTTTAATGGGTTTCCATGAGAGGTCATTAGATGCCATGAAAGTTCAGGGAAGAATCAAGATGGGTTTCTGATAATTGTTGTGGATTGTGAGAAAAAGATGCAGTATGTGTTGGTGGTGCTGAGCTGATGGTGGCTGATCCTGGTGTTGATATCAATATGCAATAGCAGATGAGATAGAGTGATATTGGATGTTGCGATGAATAAATGCTTGAATTACATTAGATGTATGCTAGGAATTGTCGCAGGGAAATAAAGCAGAAAGAGGCCGGAATGTGGCATGGAAATGCCAGAAAACAAACGAAACTCTACCTGAATTTCTTACAGGCGAGTCAACTCAGTGACCGATCCAACTCAGCTGAGTAAGACCAGTAAGACCGAGTAAGATGCTAACTCGGTGTCTGAATACCCACTTCCTTGACCACTGACTAACGGGTTGACCGTTTGACTGTTTACTATAACGGTATCAGACGGAATATTCCGTCAACAGTGAAGAAAACTCCAATGACCGGCGGGGGCTTTTCTTGCCGGATTCCGGTGATCCCAGTAATTTTCCGGCGGACCAATATGTGCAGAATTTTGTGAAGAGTATTCTAGACTCATGGGTGTGAAGATTTGGGTTTGGAATTGGATGGAGAATTTGGCTCGAATTTGGAAAGAGAAGATAGAAGATTTGAAAAAAGACTTGGATTTGGAAGTTGAGCTACAAAGGGAAAGGGATTCTATTCCATGGAATATTTGGAGAGCAAATCTATAAATAGAGAAGTTCTCTATACACTTCACACACCTTTTTACACACACAACACTTCTCTTTTCTTTATTCTTTGTGTGAACTCCTTAACATGAGTAGCTAATTTTATTATTGATTGAGGATGAATTCCTAGTTCTTAACATATGATTTGAGTTTTGTTTTCAATTATATCTTGAAGTTTTTCACATGATTATCGTTTGTTTTTACTAATAGGAATGTTTATACATTCATGGTTGTTTGATAGATTATTTAGAGTGCACGCTGAATTGATTTGTTAACTCAACCTAAATCTAGTATAAGTTAGGGAATACGTAATCGTTCTCGACACTTTACACAAGTAGAAAACATAAGACCTTGCGGAGGGATTCCGTGGAGCAATTGTGTGTAAGAACAACGCTAGAAAGTGGACCAAGCGAACCGAGTTTAACTACTAGTGCTAAACCTAAATTCATAAATCTTAATGCGTTCGGGGAATTACATCTTGTAAGCGAACCTCAAGGTGGTTCTTTTGAATAGAATCTGATAACTAAGCGGACCTGTTACACAGTGAAACGAGGAGTTTTGGGGTTAGCTAAGCGAACCTGCTATCCTACGGTTGGTGATAATCTGTGACTAATAACATGTGGATGAAAAACATAACTTGAATCGTTGTTTTGCAACGAAGAAGGATTCCTTGATCTTGTCTCTCTTATTGATTTCAACTTTATCTTTGAATTGCTTTATTTACTTTCTTTTGCTTCGCCCCCCCCTTTTGTGACAATTTTTACAACTAAAAATCTCTTGCTCCTCGTGGGAACGAACTTGACTACACTATATTACTTGTTAATTAGGTGAAAAAATATTGATTAATTTGTTGTGGTTACGACACGCATCATCAATCGGACATCTTCCAAACGCACCACCAGTAACACCTGAATTTGCACAAGCCAAGTCAATTCTCCCTTCTTTGAGCATAGAGGAATTGCAGCAGTTAAGAGAAGATGCACAGTCTGAAATTGATCATCGGATTCAAGAGCAAACTCGTCAGAGAGAGGCAGAAGAGGCTGTTCAGGAGAGGAAGAAAAGGAGATTTGAGGCTCTCTACAATGCATGGCTACCCAAGTTCTTAGAATGGCAAGAACGGAAGGATGAGGAAAAGGATGAGAAGCAGGCCAAGACCCCAAAGTATGGCAGTTCAACAGAAAGTGATTCCGAGGCCTCATAAGGGTGTGAGTATTAAGTGGAGGAAGTGGATACCAGTGACCTAGATTCGGATGCTGCGGAGGACAAGCAAAGGATGAATTCTTATCATGATGAGAAGGCGAGAAGGCGATTTGAATATGAAATTGCCAATCCCAAGATTTTTGCTCGCACCATGAGTGATGGTGAACCTGTTGCAGTGAAGGTGAGCCGTTGAATCGCTGATCTCGATGATGAGTCAAGTGAGGAAGAAAGGGAAGAAGGGGATGAGGATAGTGATGATGAATCATCATCCAGTGGGACTTCTCCTGCACCATCTGATAGCGAGGACTATGGTGAAGAGGGTCTGGATACTGATGAGGATGAAGTGTGGTAAGCTCATCAGAGTTACCAGGAAAGGCTAGATTTCCAGGCATTGCATAAATCCTGAAAACGATCAACAAGTTTTTTGCAAAACAACTTTTCTGGTAATTTTCCTTCCTTCTACTCTTCCTGATGTTGGTGCGAAAGATAATAAGTTTCTTTGTATTTTGAAAGTTGATGCGGACGGTTTTTTATGTCAGGTAAATTAGTAATGTGCATCTTTGAATTTTGATTGTAAAAAGAAAGTTGTAATGGCACTGGTAGCCTGTCGGGTGTTTAGAAGTCGTATTCTGTTTGCTTTGTCCTTCTTTAGATGTAATTAAACTAGTTGTGTTCTTCCAGTTGTTTGAATTTTCAGTAGTATTAAACTTGTGATGGATGTATGTTTGAAGGGTTTGAACATAATGTCTCAGTTTTTCTTGCTCTTTTGATTTCAGTAGTAATGGATTGAATACAGTAAATGTACAAACAAGCAATGTTCTTGGTGAATGATTCTAAAATTCCAATGATTGTTAAGTAGAGATGGGTAGGAATGACTGAATTAATGAATCAATAGGTTATATAAAATACTGTTTAAGATGGTGGGTATTACTCCAGTTTATAATATGTTGTTGGAGTAAGATTAATTCAAAGACTATTTTATGCCCAATTCCAAAAAAAAATCTATGTGCAAGCCTAGTACTATTACTACTAATCCTAGCATGACAAAATATTAATTCAACAATCAGTATAGCCAAATCCAAACTCATCCAACATTGCTAAAACCCATCTGCATACAAAACCCCACCATGAGTTAAGAATCAATTTTTTTCAACAATCCATACATTCATTCTCTAGTTAACGAGAAAAATCCAAACAACTACATTCTATCACCCGGCTTGTCGCTTAGTCCTTGGAAATGGTTGCTCGAGATGCGATCGTTTGAGAAGCGTGGATCTGCTGTTGGTCTTGGTCTTTGGTGCTTTCCTTGCAGTTCTACCTTTAATGTCGTCCCGATAGTAATCATCCCTGGATTTCCTTTGCGGGTCAAGTTTATCTACCTTTGGCAATTTCTACTCATTCCGACAAATAACTGCCGTCTTTGAATTCCTCGTCGACTTCATCACCAAACATATTTCAGATTTGGGTAGGTGCACCTAACACAATAGACTTTTTTTTATTTTCATGGTCTGGCACATAAAATACCTGCTTAGCTTGGGAGGCTACAATGAAAGGATCATCATGGAGTCCCAACTTATCAAGCTCAACCAAAATGTAGCCAAGTTTGTCTTTTGAGACCCTGCTTTGGTAACCCATTTACACCTGAAAAGTGGCACTTTCAGCGAATGATATGTCAGCACCCATATCTCTTGTAAAACACCATAATAATCCGCCAGATTAAGGGTAATCCCCGCTTGTCTAATGTGCGTGTCAGTTGCCTCTACGTAAACCCCACTATTCTGGTTAACGGAACCATCATGAGATTTTGTGCGAAACAGGTATCCATTGATGTGATATGCTTCGTATGTCTCTACTTGTGCATTCAGTAGGATTGATAGCCACCTTAAGTCCTGATTGAAGTTTTCCCTAGAGTCTGCCCACTCACTCTCAACCTGAAATACATTATAAGGATTAGCCTCCGTCTCAACGCAAAAGTTACATAGCAAGAGTGACATTTTCTGCAAACTCTTACCACTTTTTGTAACCATTTGGCGAACTCTTCACGATGTTTTTGATCTAGCTTTCTATCACTCATACCAAGATATTTATCCTTCAAAAAATTCAGGTGTCAGCTGGACAGCGCAATGATTAATGTTATCATCTTTACAGAAATTCGGACACAGAATCAAAAACTAAATAAAAATGAGGTTATTTGGTTAGATCTAGTTATACTTACTCAACGTAAGGAGCAACTTCAGGCGAATTCCACAATACATAGAAACACGCTTTATCAAACAGATCCTTATCAACACGAGGAAACTTAGGATTTGACATTGGTTTTCCCCTGAAAGAATAAGAATCTTCACCAGTGTCAGATGTGTTGAGTTTGTCTGGTGGAATTTCGACTGTATCATTCATGCTTTGTTGGTGCTCACTGATAACCTCAATTGTCTCTTCCGCAAGGTTCCTTTCATCAATGCTTCCTCCAGGTATGTTTCTGTTTCGCACATGCCCTTTAATGACCTTCATGCACCTTTCAAACGGATACATCCATCGAAAGAATACAGGACCACAAATTTGCACTTCCCTGGTAAGATGCACAGTTAAATGAACCATTATGTCGAAAAAGGATGGAGGAAAGTATTTCTCGAGCAAGCACAACGTTACAACGAGATCCGACTACAATTTTTCTAGCTCTGCCACCTTGATTTCTTTGCTAGATATTGCCCTGAAAAAGAAAAAAAACCTGATAATAGCATATCTTGTTGGCTGTGGCATAATTGATTTAATCGCAATGAGCAAAAAAATGTTGCATTAGCATGTGATAATCATGCGATTTTAGTCCGATAAGCTTTCGATCTTTTCGATTCACCAGTGTTGAAAAGTTTGAACAATACCCTTGTGGAACCTTTATCTCGGATAATGTTTCACAAAACTTGTCCTTTTCCTCCGGGCTTAATGAGTGACGTGCTGCCTTTAGTATATATCCCCCTTTGCTTTTCCCGAGGTTGCAACTCGTCTTTAAAACCCATCTCCTTCAGGTCCATTCGAGCAGTAAGGTGGTCTTTTGAATTAAATTCATTGTTCAACAATGTTCCAACGATACTCTCGTATACATCCTTTTCGACGTGCATGAAATCTATGCAATGGTGGACAACATGATACCGCCAGTAGGGGAGGAGCCGGAACCATATATTGAACTTTTTCCAGTAGCGCCTTTCGGTCTCCTTCTCCTTCCCCTTCTCCTTCCCCTTACCCTTTTTTGGGTCGATGGTCTTTTCGATTCTCTTCATCTTTCCACCTCTTCCAAGGTTATCCTGCACGAATTCCACCACAATATTCTTCCGTCCCTTTCCCCATTTATTCTTTATAGACTTTACCTCATTGTATATTTGTGACGGGGTCATAAGTTTCGGAGCCTCTTCAATTTCATCTTTTCCGTTGAACCCCTTCTGATGTTTGAATGGATGATCGTATGGTAGGTATCTTCTATGCCCGGTATAAACCTCTTTTCTACAATGTTTTAGCCTGACATAGTAAGTAATTCTCCCACACACCTTACAGGCGTCTCGTCCCTGGTAGGGGCAGCCACACAATGTACCGAGAGCAAGGTAATCATTTATTGTCCATAAAACAACCGCACGTAGAGTAAACATCTCTTGTTTCAGCACATCAAAACATTGGACTCCCTCAAACAATTACTTGAGATCCTCGACAAACGGTTGTAACATAACATCAATGTCCTTACAAGGCCCCCCATCGATAATTAATGACAGCATGGTGAACTTTCTCTTCATACACAACTCTGGCGGAAGGTTGTAAATCATTGTCAGAATTGGCCACATACTATGCTGTTTTTGCATGCCTTTGTTTACGTCAACCGAAATGCCTAGCCGCAGATTTCGAGGATCATCACGAATTACGGGATATCTTTCATCTATATTTTTCCATGCTGGTGAGTCCGCCGGATGCCGTAAAACACCCTCTTCTTTCTTTCTGGTGTCGTGCCACAATAAATATTCGACAATTCTCTTTGATTGAAACAGCCGTTTCAGTCTTGGGATAATTGGGAAATACCACAAGACTTTTGCCGAATTTTTTTCATAAACCTCGTGGACGGTGTCGTCAACTTTCCATCTTGATTCCCCACAGGTGGGACACTTGATGTGATCCTTGTAATCCTTCCTATAGAGAATGCAGTCATTGATGCATACATGTATCTTTTCGTAACCTGAACCCAAATCTCTCATTACCTTCTTAGCTTCATATGTACTTTTCATCATCTCATTTCCTGGAGGGAGCATGGATTTTAACAGCGGTAGAAGTTCATTAAATAACTTGTCGGAAGCTCCGTGATTGCTCTTCAGGTTAAACAGTTCACACATTGCAGATATCTTTGTAAAATCGGCACATCCTTCGTATAGGGGTTTCCCAGCATCTTCGAGTATCTGTTGTATCTTCTCAGAATCCTTTGAAAAGTTCTCTCCTGCTAAGGAACTAACCATTTCTCTAGTCTCTGCAGCATGTGTTGGTTCATCAGAGTGCGGACCGTCGCTGCCATTACCATCCAGAAGTGTCCACCATGATGACTCATCTCCTTCTCCGTGCTTAGTCCACACCGCATAATTTTGCATGAATCCAGAAGAATATAAATGATACCTAACTTTACTTGCCTTGTGCGCGTAGAGGTTGAGACATTTCACACATGGACATAGAAACTTAACCTTGCCATTGTCGCATGGTTTCCATTTCCCATTCGCAATATCCTGTTGGTATGTATGCGTAGCAAACTTTATAAATACATCAACCCCGTCTTGATAACGCTATTTGTGTTTTGTCAGTTCTATCGGTATACATCCAAGATTTATCCATTACTCTAGGATCCATTATGAATTCTCAGATACGGACGGAGAAAAAACTTGTGAACATCTTGTGAAAATGCTATTGTGGTCCGAATAAAACTACGAAATATCATTGCAAAGAGTAATACGTACACAAAGAGTAATCACAAATCACAATGTGAGTTCAGTTATCATATATGAATCATACAAGTAATCAGAGGTTAGCTACCTACATACAGTTGCATGTGAAGATAATATTTACCATACTATGATCATTAGAGTTACAATCTCAGTTAACAAAGCAGTAATCGAAAATATTTTGTCAATCATGAGGTAGCGTCTATAGATGAAAGCCACCTTCTTGTAGTTTGATAAATACATAGAAACACATCATCATCAACCGACATCAAAATCTACAAGGAAAGTTGAAGACGTTTAAGGTTTACAAGCAACAATTCACGGAAGAGCAAAATTTCATATTCAAGTGCAAAATAGGCAGATTTACATATATGTTGAAGACTTACATAAGGAGCATAAACTATATCTAAGTGTGAAGACTATGTACAAAAGAAACGAAGAAAATCAAAAAGATGAGAGTTATTGAAGTTTAGGATACAAAGACATACAAGTTGTGAAGATCACTTCTTTCAGTCATGTTATTTATCCGTTATTAATTTTGTAGTTGCAATCTTTTTGTTAAAAAAAAAGAAAAAAAAAAAAAGAAAAAAAAATATACAAAAAAAAAAAAAAATATATATATATATATAAAAAAAAAAAATACAAAAAGATTTGCATTAGGTTGGATCCATGGGAAGAAAAAATATATAAAGAAATTACATAGGGATCACGATGGCGTGGTTTTCAATAGGATATTCTTGTTACATTAGTTCCAGAAATATGAATCAGTCTGAGGTTGGGGAGATGATGCTGATGATCATGATGATCAGTTGTAGAATCTAGTTTGCGTAATCTGGTGAAAGGAGGTGATGAAGTGCATATTTCACATATATTTGGTAGAAGGTTATTCCATGCTAGTATTTGTTGGTTTTCTTGCAAATTATGGTTGTATATTACGCTTTTGCTTTTCTCTTATTTGTTGTTTGATTGATGGTAAATTGCATGTACAAGGAAAGAAGCTAAGATAATGGATCAATTTACCATGATATTTTTGGACTATTTTGCATTTCTTTGTGATCAGTTTTAGAGAACTCATAAGATTTCAAAGGACAAAAATCATTGTCTCCTATTGGATATCTAAGATTATTTGGTTCAACTGGCCCAACTTGGGTAATTCTTCTACTAGTATTAGGGTTGATTACGTGACCAAGTAGTTACACGGTCGATCCGATTATTCCGCAAAGCAAAACTGACAGGGGAATATATGGTTTATCCAGAGATCAATCAGATGATCAAAATCGAGAGAATACAGCAACAGATTCTCCTTTCCGGCTCTATAACAACGCCGACTTAATCTACAATGCAACTTTTACTCCTTATAGCAACAGAAGCTAATTCCTAAATCCATAAAAAAACCACTAGTAACAAAATTTAACTCAACCTAAACCAAATTCCACAATTTTCGTCACAAAATTAATACTGTCTAACAAAATTCAATAATGAAATCATAAGGAAACGTGATCATCCATGTGAACCCAAACCCAAAATTACAATCTTATTATTAGAATTTATCAGAGAATGCTCTAGATGTCCTCTCTCTAAATTGGTTTATGATCATACCCTTGGAGTATTCAAAAATCAAAATTGAAGTTCTCTTAACACAGCCGTATAAAGTAAATTCAAGTTCCCTTATCATGGTTCACTGGATTATCTTTATCCTCACCAACTTACTACTCCATCTACAATCCAATCCATCAACAATCCAAATAGGTCAGGTATAGCATAAAATCTTTGACCAAGTAGAAAATTTTTGTAGATGGGGCAAAACGATTTGCTGGTTTTTATGGAATTGAGGAGACGACCGTACGGAGGAGACTCCTTGAACCGAGCGAAATGTTCAACCTCACACAGATGCACTGCAAGGAGGGAGTGCTTTGAATTCGAGTGATCAATCTGTAGTACTCCGGACTAAACCAAGACAATGGCCGTTCCGAGTAAATTCGGTCACAGGAGAGGATGGGTCGATCAGTAGGAGGGAAGCCGAGAAATGTGTGGAATCAATGGTAATCGAAGATTGTAGGTGTGTTGTGAATTCCGAATATGATAAGTTACGAAAGATTGAAGTTACTCAATTGATGAGTTGTTGAGCTCGTGTTGTCCGTAAGACGTGAGATTCTCGTTTTCTTTCAATCATGATTGGGGACTTATTTATATTGCTTTGAAATTGTAGACACAATGATCCCATGAAGTGTGACAGTTGATGGAGTCAAGGAGTGGGGAAATGGAAATCGTGTTTGAAACCCGATTGCTCATCGTGTGGAGACTTGGTCGATTTTCCATCCACTACTTTGTTAACTCCTTCAAGCGATTGCACGACTTTCTCACATTCCATCGTGTGTTTGAACACACGTGCCGTAGACCGCCAGACCAAAACCCTAGTTAATATCCCCATGTAACACGAATGATGTCTCGTGTGATTGTGGAGTCTGCAAGGCAGACGTGTATTTAGTTAGTCAGTTGCTGACTTCATGTGACGATGAGTCCTTGTTTTTTTGAGTCGAACGTGATTTGGAAATGTTCTGAGACTCATGAATTGAACATGTCTGTTGAGACAGAGATATGATGTGTGAATAAGTTGACATGAGCAAATATTGCTCATTCGATGAATTGTTGAATATTTATAGTTGAACCAATATTCCTTGGTTTGAGCAAATATTGCTCATCTGAGCAAATGTTGCTCATTCGATGAATTATTGGTAGTATGACCAAATTAGATACTGGTAATTGAACCGAGTATGATAAATAAAATGCTGATCACGGGATCAAGCGTTTGAATATGGAATTATGAACCTTGGACTCAAAACCCTAATTTGATCAATTGATGATTAACTGATGATTTATTGAAAGTTAACCACGGAGCTGAGGAGGGACCGGATACATGGGATTATGGATCAACCATGTAGCGCCCAAATGCTCATGTGAGCAAATATTAAGGTCTCCTAAAGACCAGTTGATTTAATGAAAGAATGATTAAATGATGGCTTAATCATTTTTAAAATAATGCTGGTCTGAACCTTAGGTAATAAAACCTGATTAATTATGAAGAGGTGAGGGACCGACAAAGGGGTCAAAAAATCATCCCTAGGTGGTCACGGGATCGACTGACGATCATTCTATGAAAATCCAGAATTATTTGGAAGAGTTTTGGACCTAATACGTGCAATTGCGCAAATTAGGTCAAATGGTGTAAATACGCGGGACCGGCTCCTTGCGAGCCAAAAGCCAACCTTGGTCGGTAAAGGTAACATGCTCATGTCACTAAGGTGTTCGTATCTCAGTTCTGAGAATTTTGATATTTTCAGATGTGCATTTGAGCAATCACTTGAGAAAATATGAAGAAATCAGGGTTTTTGATGAAACCGTCAAAACTTCACGAGATGAAGGAAAAATAATAAAAGGGTGAAGGAATCATGAGGTGTGGGACCGGTCATGGCCAAGGCATGGCCGGTCGGCCAAGGAGCTTGGTCCCACACGTTTTTTTCCCAATTTTTTATAATATTTTCATGATTTTAGGGAAATATGATAAAACCAATGAATTTGTTAAAACCAAGGAGTTTCTGTTGAAATCAAGGAGTTTCCATGAGATGAAGGAAACAAAAATATTAATAATAATAAAATAAGGGCGTGTGGGACCGCCTTGAGCATGGTTGGCCGGCTAGGGCCCGGTCCCGTGAGTTTTCCCTTATTTTATGTATTATTTCATGATTTGAAGGAGTTTTCATAATTTGAAAGAATTTTCATAATTTGAAGGAAATATCATGAAATCAAGGAATTTCATAAAATCAAGGAAATATAAAAATAATAATAATAGAATAAGGGGTTTGTGGGACCGGCTAGGGCATGACCGGCCAGCTTGGGCCCGGTCCCACAAGTTTCCTTAATTTTATGTATTTTTGTGTATTTTCCCATAATTTGAAGGAATTTCATAATTTGAAGGAAACATCATGAAATCAAGGAATTTCATGGGATTAAGGAAACATGAAAAAAATATAATAATAATAAAATAGGGCGTGTGGGGCCAGCTTGGGCCCGGTCCCACAAGTTTCCTTAATTTTATGTTATTTTTCATGGGATCAAGGAAATATCATGAGATTAAGGTGTTTTCATGAGATTAGGGAAATAATAATAAAATAATGAGGAACCATGAGGTGTGGGGCCAGCCGGGATCAAGGCATGGCCGGTTGGCCAATAATCACGGCCCCACAATATTTTCCCTAATTTTATATTATTTCCTCAGTGTGAAGGAAAAACCATGAAACTGAGGAGTTTCCTCAAAACGAAGGATATTTGTTCAAATGAAAGGATTTTTATGAGGTCAAGGAGAATAATATAATATGATAAAATATAGAATTTGGGCGTGGGAATGATCACGGCATGACTGGCCGGTCGGGGAGCCAGTCCCCTAGCGCCTTGACTATTATTTTATTATTTTCTTTCCTATTTGCATAGGTTCATCGTCTCGTCGTATTTTGAAATACTTGTTTGTTCATTCAGGTGTTTGTTAATGCATTATTTGTCGAATACATTTACACCATTTGGTTGGGGCTTACTCGAAGGTAACTCAAATGCCCGCGTATTGAATATTTATTACTAACCCATGGAATTCTGCTAGGAAGAGCCATAAATTGAAGTAACGAAATATTATGAAAATATTGAATATTTTCCAGGGATTCAGTTAATGAATCTATTGATTTTGAGAATAATTAATTAATGGCTCTATACTAGTACGATCGTCTAGGAGCATTAATTATTCAGGAATTGAGTGATATGAGCTTGTTGAAGCGTCGTATTTCTTTCACATAGTCAGGGAAAACATTGTTACATCCTGATATGAGCTTGTGTGATTAGGTTTTGGAAATAAAACTTGATATAAAAGGGGTAAATCCTTTTTTTATTTTATTTCTCTTGACAACCGGCCATCACCTTCATCACCTCTTCATCTTCATCGCGCCAGCAACCAAAGGAAGAAAATTTTCGCCGGAGCTTGTCGCCGTTCGACCGTCCAGCCATACTCCGGCCGGCGCTTAAAGGTCCGCGTTTTTTTTTTTTTTTTTAAAGTTTGCTGAGTTCATGAGTTGTTCATGCTTTGATCATATTGAAATTATATACATGTGTATATATGATGGTGAGTTTTGTTGAAAATCCTTATTTTAGAAAACGTATGTTCGCTTCATCGTTAGTTTGAGAACCCATTAATAATCCCTGACTTAGTAGAGATTTTTCTTTGTATATGAGGATTTAGGTCCAGTGATAAAACTAAGTTTATGAGCTTTCATGTGAACTAGAGTTTCATCATGAAAAAGGTGAATTTTCACAAAACCGAAATAAACTCTTCTTTTAAAGAATGACGATGATATGAAGAAAGAGTTTTTTTTTTTTTTTTTTTTTTATATATATGAACTTGCGTCCAGTGATAAAATTTTGTTTATGAGCTTTCATGTAAATCAAAATTTTATCTTATAATGTGTGAGTTTTTCACGAAATTAGAATGAATCTTCGTTTCGAAGACGTATGACAATACGAAGGAAAAGATTTTTTTTTTTTACATAAAACCATGGTCTATTCATGTATTTTTTTTGTTTACTAAAACCGTGGAGTGTCCACAAATTCTTTTTCGTGAGTCTTGCTCACGTCAAAAATATATACATTATATATTTATTTTTTTTATTTACGTGATTGAATCACGTTTTCTTATATATATATGTGTAAATATATATTATTTTCTTTAAAGTCAAAACTTGAGTTTTGTGTAATATTATTTAGAAGTGAACAATTATTTATGAATAATGCTTTAGTTTTCATAATTTCGTAGTGAATGTTCACACAATCGAAGTATTTATGTTTTTATGAAATTCTGAGTTTCGTTCGTTTTTTGTAGGTTTCAAAGAGACGAACGATTTTGGAGTTGTTAACTCTAGCATTTCTATCACTATTGTTAGTGGAATCGTAAAAGGTAAGAGTTGAGAATTACCATTTTGTAGACGTCTGCATCTTGTATGAATGGTATACTGAAGCGAAGTATTGTGTGCACATTACAGCTACTTTGCAAGGATGTATGATTCTCAAGTCAATGATGCTTCCAGAGATGATATGTGTGTGGACAATGATGCTTCCACGGAAGACTCACATATTGATAATGATGCCTCCAGGGATGATTCATGCATGGATGAGACCTCCATTGGTGAAGATGAAACTCCTGGAATCAAGAACGTTCCGAATATAGAGGATGCATTCTTCATATATCAAGGGCCTGAAAAGCGTCTCAAAACTCCAGCATTTCGTCTTCTGATAAATCACAGAGAGGTTACTCAGAAAAAACTGGTGACTCCCCAGGCAGCTATTCGGTTATGTCTCGAACGAGGATATTTTTCTGCATCAATCATTGAATTCAAGCTTTCTCGACGACCATTGGAAAATTTTTATGGATGGGTGAGGTACATGCTAGGTTTTCCTCGTGTTCGAGCTAAGTTGTATGACGCACGAGTAATACGAGCTATTCAAGCTTCTGGAGACTTGTTCATTTTTCATGATGCGAGAGGTATTGTATATTTACTTGCTCGATGGTGTATTCCAACTCACTCTTTCATATGCAGATGGGGAGAGTTTACCATTACTTTAGAAGATGTAGTTGCTTTGTTGCATCTTAGATCACGGCAATCTTCCTGAAAATCTTTCTTCACCAGAGGAAGTTGCAATCTCTAACATCTAAAGCATCTGGCAGCAAAGGTTGTTATGCTCATTGGTTAATATACTGGTGGCCGAGAGATACTCCTCTGGAGTGGCCTGTTGACGGTACGTTATCTATCGTTGCTTTCTTGTGTTTATGGCTGTCTAGAGACGTATTTGAAGATGCTGGAAACTTGTTGAAGCCGTTCGTGATTCCTTTTGCGATTAAGATGGCTCAGGGTGAGAAACTCCCAATAGGTAGATTGTTCCTGGGTTCTTTGTATTCCAACTTGGACTCCTTGATCATGTACTCTAGTGTCTCGAACAGTTTTATGAAGATTGAATGTTACGCTAACACAATGTTTCTTCAAGCTTTGATGTGGGAGCATTTCAAGAATTATGCACCTATTCCTCGTACCATTTTGCAAGGATTGAATACTGATGCTCGTCATGTTTTCTCTGAGAAAGTTAATGCTAGGATCATGCGTTGGTCCACAAAGCAACCTCGACTAAAGACCCGCTTTGTTGATGTTCTGGATTGTGAATCTGAATTCAACTTCCGCCCATGGGTATCAGTTCCCCTTTACATCTCTCAGTTGAGAACTTTTAATGATGAAGAGAGCATGACTTTGAAATCTGGTGCTGATTTGGACGAAGGCGAGAGAGCTTTTATGCTAAGTTGTACTCTCGGTTATCTAGTATCCATAATGCATGGCGAATTCTCAGTGGAAAAATACAATATTGATAGGGCGGCTCGGCAAATGGGTATGGATCAGTGTGTTCCGACTTTCCGAAGAAGAAAACCCTAAGTTCATCAGCTTATGACTCGTCTGGACTGCACACATGTGGAAGGAAGTGAATTCTGGTTTCCTAGCTCTGGAAGAGTTTCATATGTAACTCCAGGTTACATAGATTTTTGGGATCAACAACTCAAGCGCTTATCTGATTTTGTAAGAGTTAATCAACCCTTAGTGAAGGAGCCTCCTTCTTCTGAGATGATTGCTACTTGACCAAGATTGAAGCATTTCCCTGGTAGCGACAAACGGAAAACATCTCCAGGATGTTCACAAGTACGTATTTTATAAAGTCTTCATAAGATTATGATGATTGTATTTTGACTATTGTATCAAAATTTTCTTTTCCACAGGGCGGTCATAATGTAAGACCGCGAATTGATGTAAACCTCTCAGAAGCTGAAGCGACTATTCATGGTGGAGAAGGAAGGAATAAGAATTATAATATGATACCTAACACCATAAATTCCCCAGTGATTTGTTTGGTGAGTTTATCGGTATCTCTTTCGTCATGACTTCTTCTCATCCGTGTGATTGGGATCTTGAAAACGACTTTTGCTATTCCGTTGCAGGATTTCACTCCATCAAGTATTGACGGTCTTGGTTCTCTTCGCTGGGCGCGACGGTCTCTGACTTGAGCGTTGAAGAAGAAAATATAGTGAGTATTCTCCCTCATAGCCAATCATAAACGCCTCATGAGAAAATGCTAATTATTTGAGAATGTGTCCAAGAGGATGTTTCCGTGGAGGTAGAGAGTGCTAATACTCTGTCATCTCCCTAGAATAGAGGCGAAGGAAGTCCCAAATATTCGAAACCGAATGAAAATGATGAACCTCTTGATGTTGACACGGGCAATCCCAACTCCTTGAACACTTCGAGGACCCCCCAAGTAAGCACATATCTTATAACCTCTTCATAGAAGCATGAAATCTCTGATTTATGAGTGAATGAATGAGAATCCATGTGAATATATGAAAAGCTTTGCCGAAAACACGTCACCAGAAAATTCAGAACTCAGCCTCTTAGCATAAGTGCCATAGAATCTTCGTCCGATGTCAGATTTTCGTGATCCGCATATGTATCTTCAAGCCCGGAGAATTTCCAAGCTTTGACAGGAAGCTTTTTGGATTCCGAGCGCGTTTAGGACCTGAAAAAGGCGAAACAGTAAACTTCCAGGAGACTTCCAGATTTTTTTTCAGATTGCATGTTGCCCGATGTTTCAACCACATCTTTTTGCTCGTTCATCGGATTGTCATGAAAATTTGACATGTGGTAGAGGACATCCATACGAAGATAATGGTATATGACCCATCCTCAGATTCCTTGTAGGTTGCTCCCAGTTCGTCTTTTAATACAGAGTAGAGTACAGTTTTTTAGACGAGATCACCATAAAACGTATTTTTGTGACTTTCATGCCATTTGATCGTGACTTGAGTGTATAATGATGAAATTTGATGATGTGGTATTGATTGTATGCTGTATTTTATAATCTCACTTGGTTTCATACTTTAAACGACTCTAACCTCATGTAATCTTCGTATTAGGTGTCAAATACGGAAGTTGAGGATGTTGAAACCAATGAGGATAATCCAGATCTCCCTAGGGTTGTTGATGAAGAGACCACCATAACTGCACCTCAAGGCCATGAGAAGGTTGTCACTGAAGTTACGGAAACCCAGATTGTTGCTGCTTCAGTGATAGAAGAAACCGAAACACCAGTAGAGAATACTGAAGAAATTGTTACCCCGATTATAGAAGCTGCCCCAGTAATTGAGAACCGTATAGTGTTGCATGAGTATCCAAGTGCAGGAGTTGTTTTTGATCCTCCCTTTGATGCTTCACTCCCGTATCATGAACTAGTAGGTGGATTCAGCGTTCCCATTGGATATGCCGACTTGTATGAGAAAATATGGAAGAAATTCGGTCACATCGTCATTACTAGGGACCCAAAGCGTGCTTATTCTTTAACCATGCAAGTAAGTGTTATCTTGCGTGTTGTAAGCGATATATGCACTAGAGCTAGAAATACTGTGACTCCAGATGTATACTTTGATTGGGAGTTCAACTTGGAGAATTCTGAGAGACTTGGCTTCAATGTGAAGTGGCTTCGTAAGAAGATGAATGCTATTAAGGACTCATGTGAGAATAACATACCCTTTCCCAATGATGCTGTGATGGAGAAGGAAGACAAAATTGCGGATCGATCAAGAGTCGAACATGGAGAAGGTGGCTTTGCAAATCTTGAAGGATGCAGAGGAACAGAAATCTTTCTTTGCTGATTTCCTTTGATTTCTTTTCATAATCTCTTGAACTTCTGAACTTCTGAGAGATGTGAGGTTTTATTTTTTTGGTTTTGATCGGTTTTGGATCAGCAAATGATTGAGGATTTTCTTTGGGTTTGATAGATATTTTCTTTAAGAAAACTGAATTTTGATAAATTGCTGGATTTAAATTACTGAATGCAAGTATTGCAAACATTTTGGAGGAATTGAAATACAATGAAAGAAAACTCTAAATGCCAAATATTTTAGGTGTTCGTGCCATGAACATCCAATACCTCGAATATCCAAAACCTTATACATCAAAGGCCTTGAGCCAATTCTCATGTATCACGGCCACGCTTTCCTTGTTATCCATGTTGATCACTTGTAGTATCCACCGACAGAGACTTAGAGACCATGTAGGGTCCTTCCCAGTTCGAATTCTTTGCAGAATGGGAGTTACGCTTAGTTGCTTTGAGAACCAAATCTCCTTCCTGGAATTTGCTAGGCTTGATCATTCGTGCCCTGAATATTTTCTGCTGGTTTGGAATTCTTCGTGCAGTGGAGTTCCACGGCTGTGGTATGTATGGACACTCATGCAAAGGAGAATATTTGAGGTACTGTTTATCATGCTTGGCTATGTCTTCAGCAATAAACCTTTTGATGACATGCTCAATTTGAAGAATCTCTGAACTTAACCACTTGGGGCTAGGTTATCCATTCATAGCATTTTGCAATTGCTAAGTTGTTGGTGGAGTAAAGTCCTCGGACCAAATAAGCATATTTGAAAACTGATGATATAGACACATGAGGAGGAATAAGACTTGCCAGAGTGCGAAACCTTTTGATGAAAGCATTTGTATCTTCTTCAGGTTTTTGTGTTAGCTCTGCTAGGGTTCTGACCTCCTTCAGATACTCGAATGGTGAAGTATCTTCTTTTTCTTCTTCCGAATCGGAGGTTTCTTCAATAGAGAGATGTGCAACTGAAGGTTCTGGTGTTGCCTTTCCAGTGTGAATCCACGTTCGTCCAAGAATCATATCATATCCTGGATATTCTCGAATTATGAAGAATTTTGTTTCTGTCCAGGCTGAGTTTATGTTCATCTTGAGGGTGATGCGGCCATAAGCATCTCTGGGTGTTCCTTCATGATCTGTGATTGTTACTGGAGCATGAATGGCTTATTGTCGTGTGATGCCATCAGCTCTGAGAGTTTTCAGAGGGATAATATTAACAGCGGTGCCGACATCAATCAATGCTCGTTTGAACTCGTTTCCCTTGAGATGGACTGTGGCGAGGAGTCCACAGTCGCACATTTCTTCATCTGTTGTTGAGGGCGGATCAGGGAATGCTTATCGAATCAACAAACGCTTTCCTAACACGATGTGGTTCAGTGCAGCGAACATGTTTCCCCTCTGAGCTTTTGATAAGTATAGCAATTCACAGATATGTTCAATTAAGGATTGAACTGCTTCTTTGACAGGTGGTTCAGAAGGAGTGAAGGTTCTGACAGGGAGAGGATCTCTGTGTACCCCTTCGATCCCCATGTTGAGTTCTCTGTTTCGACCTTTTCTTTGAATATGCGCTTCAAAGTTCTCGCAATCACTTGTGGGATGGTTGACAAACCTATGAAAGCGGCGATAATGAGGATTTTCCATGGCTTCTTCAGTTGGTTCTTTCTTGACATATGGGAGCTTGATCGCGCCGTCTTGAATCCAGGCGTCTAGAAGTTCAATAACTTCCTCAATGGAACAAGGGAAGTCAGGCGCCTCTGGATCAGCTTCCGTGTGTTGAGCAGGGACTTGCACATCATCCTTCCTTTGCGCCTTTGAAGGGGTTGATGAAGTATGTTTGCGCTGTGGGTCGGATTTTCGTTTACTCCTTTCTCCAACAACATTTGTGGAAGGTTGGAGGTTGTATTGTTTGTTGATTAAACGTCACGCTACCTCGGGTCTCCCGTGGCTCTTCGACTTTTGTGGTCTTAGCTCTCTCCAATAGAGAGGTGCAGTAGTTGCCGATCTCTTGGCTGCTTCATGGAGTTCTGAGAAAGTCTGGAACCTGAGATTTTCCAATAAAGCTCTATAGACTGGGATCATTCCATTGATGCATAAGTCCACGAGTTGTTTCTCTGTGACGTTCGGATCATGGCAATCCAAGGCCTGAACCCTGAACCTTTTCACATAATCGTTAGGATGTTCTTTGCTCCTTTGAAACATCCTTCCGAGATCAGAGAGGGTGATTTGTTCTGAAATGAAGAAGTATTTCCTATAGAAAGCATTCACCATTTCTCCCCAATTTTTGATGCTTCCTGGTGCGATGTTGTTGTACCAGGTATATGCTCTACCTTTCAGAGATTTCGAAAATTCCTTCAGACGGACAGTATGGTTGTGCTTAATCTGTAGTACTCCGGCCTAAACTAAGACAATGTCCGTTCCAGAGTAAATTCGGTCACAGGAGAGGATGGGTCGATCTGTAGGAGGGAAGCTGAGAAATGTGTGGAATCAACGGTAATCGAAGATTGTAGGTGTGTTGTGAATTCTGAATATGATAAGTTCTGAAAGATTGAAGTTACTCAATTGATGAGTTGTTGAGCTCGTGTTGTACGTAAGACGTGAGATTCTCGTTTTTATTTCAATCATGATTCGGGGGACTTATTTATATTCTTTGAAATTGTAGACACCATGATCCCATGAAGTGTGACAGTTGATGGAGTCAAGGAGTGGGGAAATGGAAATCGTGTTTGAAACCAGTTGCTCATCGTGTGGAGACTTGGTCGATTTTCCATCCACTACTTTGTTAACTCCTTCAACTGATTGCACGACTTGCTCACATTCCATCGTGTGTTTGAACATACGTGCCATAGACCGCCAGACCAAAACCCTAGTTAATATCCCCCATGTAACACGATTGATGTCTCGTGTGATTGTGGAGTCTGCAAGGCAGACGTGTATTTAGTTAGTCAGTTGCTGACTTCATGACTTCATGGGACGATGAGTCCTTGTTTTGTTGAGTCGAACGTGATTTGGAAATGTTCTGAGACTCATGAATTGAACATGTCTGTTGAGACAGAGATATGATGTGTGAATAAGTTGACATGAGCAAATATTGCTTCGATGAATTGTTGAATATTGATAGTTGAACCAATATTCCTTGGTTTGAGCAAATATTGCTCATCTGAGCAAATGTTGCTCATTAGATGAATTATTGGTAGTATGACCAAATAAGATACTGGTAATTGAACCGAGTATGATAAATAAAATGCTGATCATGGGATCAAGCGTTTGAATCTGGAGACTCAAAACCCTAATTTGATCAATTGATGATTAACTGATGGTTTATTGAAAGTTAACCACGGAGCTGAGGAGGGACTGGCTACATGGGATTATGGATCAACCATGTAGCGCCCAGATGCTCACGTGAGCAAATATTAAGGTCTCCTGAAGACCAGTTGATTTAATGAAAGAATGATTAAATGCTGACTTAATCATTTTTAAAATAATGCTGGTCTGAACCTTAGGTAATAAAACCTGATTAATTATGAAGAGGTGAGGGACCGACCAAGGGGTCATGAAATCATCCCTAGGTGGTCACGGGATCAACTGACGATCATTCTATGAAAATCCAGAATTATTTGGAAGAGTTTTGGACCTAATACGTGCAATTGCGCAAATTAGGTCAAATGGTGTAAATACGCGGGACCGGCTCCTTGCGAGCCAAAAGCCAACCTTGGTCGGTCAAGGTAACATGCTCATGTCACTAAAGTGTTTGTATCTCAGTTCTGAGAATTTTGATATTTTCAGATGTGCATTTGAGCAATCACTTGAGAAAATATGAAGAAATCAGGGGTTTTGATGAAACCGTCAAAACTTCACGAGATGAAGGAAAAATAACAAAAGGGTGAAGGAATCATGATGTGTGGGACCGGTCATGGCCAAGGCATGGCCGGTCGGCCAAGGAGCTTGGTCCCACACGTTTTTTTTTCCAATTTTTTATAATATTTTCATGATTTTAGGGAAATATGATAAAACCAAGGAATTTGTTAAAACCAAGGAGTTTCTGTTGAAATCAAGGAGTTTCCATGAGATGAAGGAAACAAAAATATTAATAATAATAAAATAAGAGCATGTGGGACCGCCTTGAGCATGGTTGGCCGGCTAGGGCCCGGTCCCGTGAGTTTTCCCTTATTTTATGTATTATTTCATGATTTGAAGGAGTTTTCATAATTTGAAAGAATTTTCATAATTTGAAGGAAATATCATGAAATCAAGGAATTTCATAAAATCAATGAAATATAAAAATAATAATAATAGAATAAGGGGTTTGTGGGACCGGCCAGCTTGGGCCCGGTCCCACAAGTTTCCTTAATTTTATGTATTTTTGTGTATTTTCCCATAATTTGAAGGAAACATCATGAAATCAAGGAATTTCATGGGGTTAAGGAAACATGAAAAAAATATAATAATAATAAAATAGGGCGTATGGGGCCAGCCAGGGCATGATCGGCCAGCTTGGGCCCGGTCCCACAAGTTTCCTTAATTTTATGTTATTTTTCATGGGATCAAGGAAATATCATGAGATTAAGGTGTTTTCATGAGATTAGGGAAATAATAATAAAATAATGAGGAAATAATAATAAAATAATGAGGAACCATGAGGTGTGGGGCCACCGATTCAGTTTGTCTTGTTTTTGGATCAAGGCATGGTTCTCAAGTGAATCGGAAGGTTGAATTGACTTCCAATAATCACATGGCAGCAAACCTGCTTCGATACTCTGCTCATCATCGACTCGCATCATTAATCATTGGCAACACACTCCATATTATCTTGTCCTCATCAATCTTCACAATATTTTCGAGACCCTAATTTTATATTATTTCCTCATAGTGTGAAGGAAAAACCATGAAACCGAGGAGTTTCCTCACGAAAACCTTCGATAACAGGATATTTGTTCAAATGAAAGGATTTTCATGAGGTAAAGAGGAGAATAATAAAATATGATAAAATATAGAATTTGGGCGTGGGGATACTTAGGCGAGGCGTTAAAAGCGATCACGGCGGAATATAGGGATGGATTCCTCGGGCGCTTGTGCTGCGCTTAGTGCGCCTTTAGCGCTTAAGCGCCAAAGCGCATTCCCATAGCGCAATATTTTCCCTTGACTATTATTTTATTATTTTCAAATGAAAGGATTTTCCTATTTGCATAGGACTATTATTTTATTATTTTCTTTCCTATTTCATCGTCTCGTCGTATTTTGAAATACTTGTTTGTTCATTCGGGTGTTTGTTAATGCATTATTTGTCGAATACATTTACACCATTTGGTTGGGGCTTACTCGAAGGTAACTCAAATGCCGCGTATTTAATATTTATTACTAACCCATGGAATTCTGCTAGGAAGAGCCATAAATTGAAGTAACGAAATATTATGAAAATATTGAATATTTTCCAGGGATTCAGTTAATGAATCTATTGATTTTGAGAATAATTAATTAATGGCTCTATACTAGTACGATCGTCTAGGAGCATTAATTATTCAGGAATTGAGTGATATGAGCTTGTTGAAGCGTCATATTTCTTTCACATAGTCAGGGAAAACATTGTTACATCCTGAAGGCGTTATTGCTCTATACTAGCAGGCAAGCTGTCTAGGAGCCGTCTAATCTTTCGATTATATATAGAAGTAATTACTGAAGTTGCTCAGTATTTGTGAGACATGTGATAGGTGTCGTAAAACACCTAATATTATATCTAGTATTTATGCTTTCTTTGTTATTTTCCTTGGGAATTGCATCTCTTATGAGTGTTTTTGAGTTATTAGGTACTCTGGAGTCACGCGGAGGAAAAGAAGAAGAAATCACTCTAATTGAGCAAGAAGGGCGAAAGCGTCATTTCGTATGCATGAGCTATCGAGAGCACAATGGAGGATGAGGGGCTTTCATGCTGTGGTGGCTCTTTTATTCACTCCTTTGGGGTGCCCCGAGTAATTCCTATTACTACACAAGACCTAAATTTCTGAGAAAATCATTTCTCATCATTGTTTCTTCTACTCTCTTCATCACTGCCTTCAAAGGGCTGCAGCTCCATTAATTTTCATGGAGGAAATTGAGAGTTAAAATGAAGAATAAGAAGATGTCGGTGGTGATAATAAACCCAGGGAAGAAAGAAAAGGGGATCTGTGATGATAAGGAGCGGATTGAGTGTTTCTGAGCTCGAGTTCAACAACCCAGAGATGGAAATAAGGGTTTTAGATGGAAAGATGAAGATTGATGGGGGTTTGCATCTGATACAGTCAAGAACACGAAATGAAGAAACAACTACTACTGTTGATGTTGGTTAATGGAGTTAGGGTTCTGCTGGGTTTGAATTCTCAGTCGAGAACTCAGTTGAAGAAGAAATTGATGCTCAAAACGATTCAGAGAGAAGATATGGAATTAGTTGAAGTTGTTGCTGTGATTTGAAGCGAGAAGATGAATCAGATGGTGATTTTCCACAAATTGAAGTATGGGTTTGTTTAATGTGAAGGTGGATTTGTGTTGATGCTGTTTCGTGTGAAGAATAATGGGATTATGAAGTTCATGAGTTCAGTTGACCTAGAAGACAGTGAGATGGGGTTTTTTGAGTTTGTTATCTGAACAAGGAAGCTTCAGAGCTCATTGAGCTGGATTTAGAACTGGAAGAAATTACATCTACTGTTGTTATAAGCTGATGAATGAATGGAGCCCGAGCTGAACAAGGAAGAGGTGGATTTGAGAGATGGTGATAATTGAATGGAGTTAGGGTTGGTGTTGGTTTTCACTGTAGCAGAGGAGATTGCAGGTGGACTTGGTGTTGCTGTAGTTACATAGAAGCTTAAGGAAGCAGAAACAATGGTTCTGGTACAGTCGAAGCAGCAAGGAGTCATGGCAGAGGAACTGAGTTGTTTGTCTTGAATTGCAGGTGATGAATTGTTGTTGTTGATAGTTGGAAATTTAGCTGAGATGAATGGAGGTTGTACAAAGATGGGTCTGATGCTGTGAGCTGTTAGGGTCTGAGATTGGCTCGAGAATGAGCTGAGCAGAATGCATTGGTGATGGGCTCATTAGTGGTGATTGCCATGGGATTGAGAGGATACAGAAATGCCTAGATTATGTTAGGGTTTGCTTATGCTTGGCAGGGAGGTGATGAAAGAATGGTAATGGATCTGGAGATGGCTACAAAGCTATTGCAGGTGGAGTTGAAGCTTAACTGTGTGCAGGATTGAACTGGGTCTCTGATGCTGAAATGAAAAGGCTGAAATAGTGGAGCTGTCCTGAGGTTATGTGGGCTTGTATGAAGGCAGAGGAGAACTAATGAAATTGCGAGATGAGGTTGAAAGAGAAACAGATGGAATAGCCGGGATGGCTTGAACATTGAAGTCGGGTGCTTGCTATTGGCTTGATTTGGGTATGCAGATTAGAGCTGGTGGATAGTCAATTCTTGTTGAAGCACTTGCAGCTGTAGGCGGTGCTTAAGGTGCTTAAGGATATGGCAGTGGAGTTGCAGTTCAAGAAGCAGTTGTGAAGGGAACCAGCTTGAAGCTTGGATGCTGCTGGTCAGGGATTGCAGGTCATATGGTGATTGTGGATGTTGATGTTGGTTCAATGGAGCTGAGAAATTTCAGTTATGAATCTACAAGAAATGGGTGTTGCAGAGTGATGAAATGGATGAAATTATTGGGGCTATTGTGAATGAAAAATGATGAGTGTTAGCTGAATAGGAGGATGCAATGCCATCTTGGCTGGAATGAAAATCTGATGCACAATCATTATGCAGCAAAGCCCTAGCCTATGCGAAATGGTTGTGGCCTAGAACAAGTCGGCACCGAGTTAGCCCCTAACTCGGACCGACTAGGTCACCTTTCGACCATAATCGACATATTTTTTGGCTGATTCACTTGATGACATCATTAGAGCTGAGTTGATTGACTCGACTTGAGAGTTGACTCCTGTCTTGACTTCGTTGACATAGTGGTGACCTGGCGGATTTTGCCGGTCGCGGAGCTCGTTGGTCACCTTTCCGCCGATTTCTGGCCATAATACCGTTTATTTTTTGCGACATATTTTTGGACATATTTTCTACATGGGTTTCTCTCTCTTATAGGCTTGGTGGATTTTCATCTAATGGACTTTGAAGGCTAGACCTAATTTTGGAACAAGAGGAGCTATAAAAGAGAAATCCTCAACTTTTGGAAAAAAAGATCAAACACATATTTTTGAGAGACAAACTAAAAGATGAAAAGGAGGGGAAAAGAAAACTATATATGGGAAAAGAGCCTCGAGAAAAAAGGTCATTTAATGCGAAGAGACATGAGCCGGTCAAGAAAAAGTGGTTGAAAGAGACGTGTCAAGAGAAGACATTAATAATCAAAACCGTGTAAAAGTACAAAAGGCGAAGATTCTAAAGATAAGTAGTCGCGGCAACAATATTGTAAAAATCTCATGGGAGCAAAGAATCTCTCCCCTTCACGAGAATAGATATTCGAGAGTTGAAGAAAACAATTCCTAACGACAAAGTGGAGAATTTTACAATGATCGCAATGGAGGCATGGAGTATGTTTGTAAGGATCACAATATCCCGGTCCTTGAAAAGAAGAGAAGAAGAAGAATGAAATAACTCAGAAATGTACATGCGTCTTGATCCTTATTATAGTGTATTTCTTGGTAGTTCTTCCTTGTGATATAATTGGCTAACATTATTGATGTATAACTCTTTCATCGGAATATGAATAACAATATTTCACTTTCCCATTCCCATACTTGCCTCGTTATTTATCTTCGGATGAAAGATCTTATTTGTCATCATTGTTATTAAAATGTATCGTTGCGACAATATCGCCTTATGCTTTGGGTGGTCTTCACTTTATTTTTTCTTGTTGCGACAAGGTTTTTACATTTTCATGCAATGGCCCATTGACCTTGCCTTATCATTTTGTGTGGTCTTCCAAGTCAGACCTCCCTAATTAGAGGTCCTCCCCACGCCACCTTTATCGCGACAAAATGGGAGGGCGTCTTTACACTTTTGTAAGGACCCTTTGATCTTGTCTTACCTTATCATTTTCCAAGTATTTTTGCCTCTGAGGATGTTTTAGTTGCGACAATTGGCCTAAATATCCTTGCGAACATAAAGCCCCATGACATGCGACGAAATTAGTTGTCTACATCGTGTAAAGTTGATCTCGCCTTACCCTCAGGCACAAATATGACAAGCCTAAGTCTCCTTGCGAAAAACAAAAGCCTCATGACATTTGTCTGTTTTTCAATCTAAGGAGGCGAAACATCGGCCAACAAGACTAGCTCCTCCCATCCGGTCTTAACAACAACAGTTGTTTCGCAGCCTCTTATCCCTTATACCTTTTTGATGACATCAAAGAATCCTCTCACAGTTCTCTTAAGATTTGTTCATTTGCCTCTTAATTTGATTCTCTTGGTCTTTTTAGCTCGCTTCTCTCCTTCTTCGCTCGTGCCTATTTTGACCTTCCACTCGTTATTTTCTCCTCTCTTCCTCCGACGCTCTCGGCACGCCATTATATCGGTTGTTCTCTCTTCTTGGTTGCCTCTCGGCTCTCATCATCGCACCCTCTCATATTCTTCATTAATATTTCTATTTGACTCGTTTGTCATGGCGTCCATCTGATTTTCCATTTCGTTGGCCGCTTTGTTCAATGTAGTGTCCATTTTGGTTCTTGGAGTTGCATGTTTCCTTGGATTCCGCTCATTTTGAGGATTTTTGGCTGAGAATATAACGATCTTCTATTTCTCCTCTTCTCTCATGCTCATTCGGATTTTGTGTTTCTTCATTGGTTCTTTGTTGGTAAAACTCTCCTTCTTTCTTCTCCATTCGATCTTGAACTTGATCTCACGGACATATTTTCTACATGATTTTGGGTTTCTCTCTCTTACAACCGTGGATTGCCCTTGGCTTGGATTCTTGGTTAATCCAAATTTTCGATCTAATGGACTTTGAAGGCTCGAGCCTAATTAATCCCTAGAACATTTATTTTGGAACAAGAGGAGCTAAAAAGATCTCCCCCTTTTGCTGAGACTACATCGACCCTTTATATGGTGTAATAGTGGATAGCTAAGCTATCCTTTAAAGAGAAATCCTTCCTATCCCAACGTTATTTTTGGAAAAAAAGATTCAAACACATATTTTTCTTGGAACTTTGGAGAGCCGGATCAAACACATATTTTTCTTGGAATTTTTGGAGAGCCGGTTTTTGTTTACGCTTCTAGGGTTTGCTTTTGTTCATCTTCTTCTTTTCAATTAATATTATTATGATGAACTCCATAGCTATGAGTAGCTAAACATATTATTGGTTATGGGATAAAGTTGATTTCTCAATATGTTATATGATTCAATGAATTAGTTTTGTCTCAATATTTTATTTTTTGTGATTCACAATTAATAGTGTTATATGATTTGATAGTTTGTTTGGTTGAGTCCGGAATCAATCCGATTTACATTCATCTCTAGAGCTATATTAGGGTTTTCAATACGAAAAAGTTGTTTATCCCTGATTCTAAGTAGCATAATTGTGGGTAGTGCTTGTAGTGATATATCCTACTAGTCACAAGTGAATCATAACTTTTGTTAAAACGTTTAGTGCTTTTACACATTCGTTTGCATTGATTAGTCTTATTCCATAGAACTTATTGCTTTTAGGGAGTTAAATCTAATTGTGCTTTTACACTTTAGGTTGCTTTCTAGGAAGAATTCACATATGCATCTTTTAATGTGGTTGTGATGAAAACAGGGAATTAGCGGGATATACTTGCGATCAAGGTATCCTAGGACTATTAGTAGATGAGAGATTAAAATACCAATTCTAATCATTGATGAAAATACATGTTTGTGAATGATACTATCCCATGACCAATATCTTCTCCTTATTGATTATTCCAACTATTTGCTTTGCTCTATTTTATTTTTACTTTAGTATTTCGCTTAAACAACAAACATCCCCCCTTGGTTACCTTAGAAACTGAATATTGCATAACAACAATTGCCTCTCTGTGGATACGAACTCTTCCTTACCTTGTACTTCATTTAAATTTAGTGAGTAAGAAAGTGAAATTATTTTTGACGGATTGACAACCGATTAAATTTTGGCGCCGCTGCCGGGGAGGCATACGACTTGTTATTGAGTTTTTAGTTTCTTTTTACAATTTCTGCTTTTATCTTTGCTTTTCGGTTCTTGTCTTGTTTCTCACTTGTTTGGGAGAATTGTTTTTAGGTACCTAATCCCTGGCTTCTAAAGATTGGAATTATCCAAGGTGCGGGATAACTACTCGAAGAGGCACAATACTCCAACCAAGTCAAGACACAACAGAAAATCTAGAGTTAAAAGTGGAAGAAGAGTTACAAATAGAAGGAGAACAAGAGGTTCCATTCGTAGACGAACCACAAGTTGAAGAAGAAGAAGCAATGGGTGATGCAAATCGTTCACTCAAGGACTTGGCTTCTCATAGGCTTGATACACAACAGGGGTGTAATCAAACGAACTCTACTTTTGAGATAAAGCCGGGGTTGCTTAGAGAATTACCAAAATTCCATGGCATGGTGAATGAAGATCCAAACAAACATCTTATGGACTTCCACACCATTGTCATGGCCATGCTTCCAGGGGATGTTGAGGCGGATGGTGCAATGTTGAAAGTTTTCCGTTTCTCTTTAATGGATAGTGCTAAGGATTGGTTGTACTATTTACCTCCCGGAAGTGTCACAACATGGAATGGGTTGAAGAAACTCTTTTTAGAGAGATATTTTCCTGCATCAAAGGCTACTCAAATTCGCAAGGAGATTTGTGGGATGAAGCAAAACGTGGGAGAATCCTTATATGAATGTTGGGAACGATACAAGAGATTGGTTGGAAGCTGTCCTCACCACCAATTCAGTGACGCTATGATCATCCAATACTTCTATGAAGGACTCCAATCAAGTGATAGGAATCTTATTGACGCTGCGGGTGGTGGTGCACTAGTTAGCAAGACGGTGGCACAAGCTAGAGAGTTGATTGAAAACATGGCGGCGAACTCCCAACAATTCTTGAGTCGTGGTTCGGATGTGCTTCTAAGAAGAGTGAATGAAGTGAGCGAGGTTGAGGAACTTCGTCAACAAATGGGTAACATGTCGGCAATGATGCAACAAGTTGCAGCCGCGGTGATACCAAGTTCCTCTCAAACTTATGAGGACGAGCAAGCTAATGCGATCTTTCCAAATCAACAAAGACGGTATGATCCCTACTCAAACACTTACAATCCGGGATGGAGAGATCACCCCAATTTTAGCTATGCCAACAAGCAATGAGCGGTTCAACAACCTACCTTCAACTTTTCAAGTGGATTTCAACCTCAACAAAAACAATTCCAGCCGAGACAACAATTTCAGCAACCACAAGCACAACAATCAATGCAAAATCAAGGTTCCGATATTGATTCAAAGCTTCAAACAATGATGCAAGGTATTTCTACCATGTTCAAAGAAAGTCAACAAGAAACTAAGAGTGCTATCAAGGAGTTGCAAACACAAATGGGCTCCATGGCTATTGAGTTGAACCAATTGAAGGCACAAAATAGTGGGAAACTCCCTTCTCAACCTATTAACCCAAAAGAGGGTGTCAATGCTATTACATTGAGAAGTGGTACACAACTTGTGCAACCCGAAGTTACTTGATTCGGGCAAGGTGGAAACACCAAAGGAACTGTTTTGGAGGAGAAGAATGAGGATTCTCCCCAAACTTCGAGGTACCTATTCCTAACTCTAAAACTCCGGTTTCTACTTATGTTCCTCCTTTACCTTTTCCTCGCAGATTTGCAAGTTCTAAGAAGGCGGAACTAGAAAAGGAGATTTTAGACGTTCTAAAGAAGATCCATGTGAACATACCACTCATTGATGCTATTAAGCAAGTACCAAAGTATGCAAAGGTGTTGAAGGACTTGTGTACAAACAAACAAAGGCTCAAAGGTAATGAAGTGCTTAGTGTGGGGGAGAATGCCTCGGCAATCTTACAACACAAACTCCCACTTAAGTGCAAGGATCCTGGTAGTTTTGACATTCCCGTCACAATTGGTAACACAACGTTTAACAAAGCTATGTTGGATTTAGGTGCATCCGTTAATGTTATGCCTGCGTCAATGTATAATTCACTTGATCTTGGTCCTCTTAAAAAGGCTGAAATTGTATTGCAATTAGCCGATCGCTCTAATGTCTACCCAATGGGTATTGTTGAGGATGTTCTTGTGCAGGTTAATCAACTTGTATTTCCAGCTGACTTTTGTGTGTTAGAGATGGATGAAGGTTCACCTGACTCGTCTCTTCCATTGCTACTTGGGCGTCCCTTCATGAAAACGGCGAAAACCATAATTGATGTGGATAAGGGAACGTTGACCATGGAGTTTGATGGAAAAACAATACGTTTCAACATTTTCGAGACGATGAGATATCCTAGCGATGTCCACTCTTGTTTCTCCATTGATGTTATGGATACATTGGCACAACAAATGTTTGAATTAAACGGTGATGATTCTTTGGAAACCGTGTTAACTACATCCATGGATAATGGTGTAGAGTGTGGTAATAAAGTCAAGGAAGCTCTTGGTGATCTTAATTCACTACAAGGATGCCCGGAAACTCATAATATCTCTTTTATTTCTTTACCATGCAGTGATGAAAAGCTTGTACCTTCAATTGTTAAATCTCCAAAGTTAGAATTGAAACCTCTTCCCGACCACCTAAAGTACTTGTACTTGGGTGATAATGAAGAGTTACCTGTGATTGTTTCTAATGAGCTTAATGATTTACAGGAGCAAAAACTTCTAAGGGTGCTAAGGAAGTACAAGACGGCCATAGGATGGACAATTGCCGATATCAAGGGTATAAGCCCTGCCGTTTGTATGCACAAAATTCGTTTGGAGGATGATGCAAAGCCTACAAGGGAAGCGAAACGTCGTTTGAATCCTCCCATGATGGAAGTTGTGAAAAAGGAGATATTCAAGCTTTTGGAAGTGGGTATTATCTACCCCATATCCGATAGCAAGTGGGTGATCCCGGTACAAGTAGTACCAAAGAAATCAGGTGTGACAGTGGTGGAGAATGATAAGAACGAACTTGTCCCAACTCGTGTGCAAACCGGTTGGAGGGTTTGTATTGATTATAGAAAATTGAATGCCACCACTAGAAAGGATCATTTTCCATTGCCTTTTATTGATCAAATGCTTGAACGTTTAGCTGGACACTCTTATTATTGCTTTCTTGATGGCTATTCAGGTTATAATCAGATTGTGATAGCGCCGGAGGATCAAGAGAAAACCACTTTCACTTGTCCTTTTGGTACTTTTGCTTATAGAAGGATGCCTTTTGGCTTATGCAATGCTCCAGCTACTTTTCAAAGGTGTATGGTGAGTATCTTTTCGGAATATGTTGAAAACATAATCGAAGTGTTCATGGATGACTTTAGTGTCTTTGGTGATTCATTTGACCTTTGCTTGAACAATTTGTCTCTAATCCTTGAACGATGTGTTGAAACAAATCTTGTGCTGAGTTGGGAGAAGTGTCATTTCATGGTAACTCATGGCATAGTTTTAGGCCATATAATATCTTCTAAAGGCTTGGAAGTTGATAAATCTAAGATAGACCTTATTCGTGCTCTAACCCCTCCCACTACGGTGAGGGAGATACGTTCTTTTCTTGGTCATGCAGGTTTCTATCGTAGATTCATCAAGGACTTTTCCAAGATAGCATCACCACTTTGTAACTTATTGCAAAAAGATGTGGTTTTTAACTTTGATGAAAAATGTATGGTGGCATTCAATCGTTTGAAAGAACTTTTGATTTCAGCCCCTATCATTAAACCACCGGATTGGAGCAAACCTTTTGAGCTCATGTGTGATGCAAGTGACTATGCGGTTGGTGCGGTGCTTGGGCAACGTGTGGGGAAGCTTCCTCATGCTATTTATTATGCTTCTAGGACGTTAAATGAGGCCCAACAAAACTACACAACCACTGAAAAAGAGTTATTAGCCATTGTTTTTGCTTTAGAAAAGTTTCGCTCTTATCTAATTGGTACAAAAGTTGTTGTTTTTTCTGATCATGCAGCGCTTAAGTACTTGCTTACAAAGAAAGAGGCGAAACCGAGGCTCCTACGGTGGATTTTACTCTTGCAAGAGTTTGATATTGAAATCAAGGACAAGAAAGGGATTGAGAATACCGTTGCGGATCATTTGAGCCGACTTTCTGTGGACAAGGAGACTATCCCATTGCGTGAAAGTTTCCCGGATGAGCAACTATTCTCAATTGCCTTTGGAGAACCATGGTATGCCGATATTGTTAATTACTTAGTTTCTAAACAAATCCCAAAGAACTTGTCTCGTGTTGAGAGGGACAAACTTAAGAAGTTAGGGAACCAATACATATGGGATGATCCATACTTGTGGAAACATGGTAGTGACCAAGTAATACGAAGGTGTGTTCCCGAATCTGAATTTAATTCTATCTTGTCGTTTTGTCACTCCTATGCTTGCGGAGGACATTTTGGGAGTAAGAGAACCGCTCACAAGGTACTAGAAAGTGGTTTTTATTGGCCAACTTTGTTTAAGGATGCACATATATTTTGTACAACTTGTGATAGGTGCCAAAGAACCGGCAATCTAGGTGCCCGAAATCAAATGCCACAAACTTTTATTCAATTTATTGAAGTTTTTGATGTATGGGGTATTGATTTTATGGGGCCTTTTGTCAACTCCCATGGGAATTTTTATATCTTACTTGCGGTTGATTATGTCTCGAAATGGGTGGAAGCTAAAGCCACCCCAACTAATGATTCAAAAGTGGTTTCAGATTTTGTGCAAGCTCATATTTTTGCAAGGTTTGGAATTCCAAGAGCCATAATTAGCGATGGGGGTTCTCACTTCAAAAACAGGATTTTGCAAAGCTTGTTGACGAAATACAATGTGTCGCACAAGATTGCAACACCTTATCATCCCAAAACCAATGGACAAGCCGAGGTGTCTAATCGGGAGGTGAAATCTATTCTAGAAAAGACGGTGAACCCAACAAGGAAGGATTGGAGCATGCGACTTAATGATGCTTTGTGGGCTTATAGAACCGCATATAAAACACCTATTGGGATGTCTCCCTTTAGGCTTGTTTATGGTAAACCTTGTCATTTACCCGTTGAAATTGAGCATAAGGCGTTTTGGGCTATTAAACAATGCAACATGGAGATGGATGGGGCTGGAAAGCAAAGGAAGTTACAACTCCAAGAGCTAGAGGAGCTTCGCAATGATGCATTTGAAAGTTCACGGATTTACAAAGAAAAGACAAAAGCATTTCACGATAACATGATTTCTAGGAAACAATTTTGTATTGGGCAGAAAGTGCTTTTGTTTAATTCTCGCTTGCATTTATTTCCGGGTAAATTAAGGTCACGATGGATCAGACCTTTTATTGTTACTAATGTGTTTTCTCATGGTGCAGTGGAAATTCGTAGCATAGCTACGGGGAAAGAACTTAAAGTTAATGGGCACCGGTTGAAACCATATTATGAGAATTTCACTTCCGAAGTGGTGGAAGGAGTTAACTTTGTGGATGTGCTCCCTCTGGAGGAGTCATAGAAAGCAAGGAGATAGTCGGGCTGACGACTTTAAACCAAGCGCTAATTGGGAGGCAACCCAAAGGATGAGTATTTCTTGTCTTGTATTTATTTCTTGTCTTGTTTTTAGCTTTTTTGTGTCTTGTTTTTTGTTTTTTTTTCTGATTTCTTGTTAGAATTTCCCACCTTGACTTACTTTGGACGATTCAATTTACATTGAGGACAATGTAAAGTTTAAGTGTGGGGGAGTGGTTTGCGTTGTAATTTTTTGCAATTTTTCAACTTTTGTGTAAACTAGTGAATAAGAAAACTCCAACTTATGGTTAGTTTAGATTCACATAGTATACATGTCGCTAAGATTACATCGAGAATCTCATAATAGTGACTGAACTTAGAGATGACAGAGAACATGATCGGGTTTCTTAATTGTATGAGAGTTAAAGTTTGATTTAACCATGCCAGTGGCAAATAAGGTGCAGACTAAATTCGGTATTAGAGTAGTGATCCCCTATAGTGGAGACTACCCATGTTACATAATGTGAGGCACCGACCTTCAATTCTTTGTACCTGTCTAAATTTGTGCTTTTAGAGTGTGTGTCACCGTACGTAAATTCCGGGCAGAATGGTGAGCTGCCCAACCTCCCACCATAGAAGCACTATTTTGATCTCTTGAGTGCTATTTTTATCAACCATGATGGTGACATCGAATTGCTAACTTACATACCATTTGTAATCTTGTTCGCAGTTAGCACCATCCACTTTATCTCTCTCTACACCAACAGGTCCATAGAAACACCATCATCATCAACAAGAGGAGCATCACAAATTTGAAGGAAAGTTGAAGACTTTCAAGGTTTACAAGCAACGGTACAGAAATGAGCAGATTTCAGATTCAAGTAAAGCAACAAAACAAGGAACAGAATTTTTATAAGTTGAAGACTATTGTACAAGAGTGAAAATTATCAAGGATGAGAGTTCGAGAAGTTTATGATATCAAGACATATAAGTTGTGAAGAATCAAGCGGTAAAGTACTTACACCATGGCCTTTGTACTTACATTTTTATTTTATTTGTATTTTACTTTCTCTTTAGGTTCATTACTAGTTTTATTGTTTTATTTCGTTTTTATTTTGTATTTGTTTTATTTCTTATTATTAAAAAAAAAAAAAAACAGAAAAAAAAAGAAGAAAAAAAAAATTATTTATTTTGGGTTTGTATAGTTCGTTTTTAGTTTTGTTCTTTCAATAAAGCCAATGGAAAGAAGGAATATCTATAATGAAGTTTCAAGCAACAAGAAATTAGAGGAAAGAATTACATTGTCAAGATTCTACGAAGTTCAAGAGTTATCATCAAGAGTTGAAGACCGAAGACGAAGATGAAGACACCGATTGAAGACCGAAGACGTTTCTATGGATGCTGTGAGAGTGGTGCTAGCTGCACACCGAACGGATAACGAGGTAAGTAAGCATATTCCCACCTTCGTTAAGTGGTTGATTTCCTTTCGAATAGATCGTCAGAAAAATGGGTTTTCAAAAAAAAAAAAAAAAAAAAAAAATTATTAAAGATGTGGGTTTTCAAAACAATTCGGAGGGTTTTTACCTTCCTACCATTCAACGTGTCGCAGGATTCTCTCTTCATTCCAACCTGGACACATGTGTGACCCAAAAAAAGCTGTTTATTATTGAGAGCAATATCATAAAACCCCTTCTTGTGAGGCAGAGTCGAGACTTTTGATCACTCCGAACCCGAATTTCTTTCGAGAGGGGATGGTTATTTCTCTCTCAACTTTTAAGGATGAGATTGTGTTCATTTATGTGTCTAACTTCTTATGACTAGTGTGCAGAATCTCTATGTCTTCTTAGCGCGTTGGATGCTATCATTACGGGGAACTAGTAAGTTGGAAAAATAGGTTTTGTGGGTATATCTCTAGTAAACCCTCACGAGACTATAACTCGTCCACTAGGGACACCTAGGGGTTTAAAGGCCTGTTATTTATGCTAAAAGTAACCGTAGCCTCGATGACACGGAGTTGTTGTATTTTAGTTTTGTTTTGTTTGCTCGAGGACTAGCAAAGAATAAGTGTGGGGCAATTTGATAGGTGTCGTAAAACACCTAATATTATATCTAGTATTTATGCTTTCTTTGCTATTTTCCTTGGGAATTGCATCTCTTATGAGTGTTTTTGAGTTTTTAGGTACTCTGGAGTCATGCGGAGGAAAAGAAGAAGAAATCACTCTAATTGAGCAAGAAGGGCGAAAGCGTCATTTCGTATGCATGAGCTATCGAGAGCACAATGGAGGATGACGGGCTTTCATGCTGTGGTGGCTCTTTTATTCACTCCTGTGGGGTGCCCCGAGTAATTCCTATTACTACACAAGACCTAAATTTCTGAGAAAATCATTTCTCATCATTGTTTCTTCTCCTCTCTTCATCACTGCCTTCAAAGGGCTGCAGCTCCATTAATTTTCATGGAGGAAATTGAGAGTTAAAATGAAGAATAAGAAGATGTCGGTGGTGATAATAAACCCAGGGAAGAAAGAAAAGGGGATCTGTGATGATAAGGAGCGGATTGAGTGTTTCTGAGCTCGAGTTCAACAACCCAGAGATGGAAATAAGGGTTTTAGATGGAAAGATGAAGATCGATGGGGGTTTGCATTTGATACAGTCAAGAACACGAAATGAAGAAACAACTACTACTGTTGATGTTGGTTAATGGAGTTAGGGTTCTGCTGGGTTTGAATTCTCAGTCGAGAACTCAGTTGAAGAAGAAATTGATGCTCAAAACGATTCAGAGAGAAGATATGGAATTAGTTGAAGTTGTTGCTGTGATTTGAAGCGAGAAGATGAATCAGATGGTGATTTTCCACAAATTGAAGTATGGGTTTGTTTAATGTGAAGGTGGATTTGTGTTGATGCTGTTTCGTGTGAAGAATAATGGGATTATGAAGTTCATGAGTTCAGTTGACCTAGAAGACAGTGAGATGGGGTTTTTTGAGTTTGTTATCTGAACAAGGAAGCTTCAGAGCTCATTGAGATGGATTTAGAACTGGAAGAAATTACATCTACTGTTGTTATAAGCTGATGAATGAATGGAACCCGAGCTGAACAAGGAAGAGGTGGATTTGAGAGATGGTGATAATTGAATGGAGTTAGGGTTGGTGTTGGTTTTCACTGTAGCAGAGGAGATTGCAGGTGGACTTGGTGTTGCTGTAGTTACATAGAATCTTAAGGAAGCAGAAACAATAGTTCTGGTGCAGTCGAAGCAGCAAGGAGTCATGGCAGAGGAACTGAGTTGTTTGTCTTGAATTGCAGGTGATGAATTGTTGTTGTTGATAGTTGGAAATTTAGCTGAGATGAATGGAGGTTGTACAAAGATGGGTCTGATGCTGTGAGCTGTTAGGGTCTGAGATTGGCTCGAGAATGAGCTGAGCAGAATGCATTGGTGATGGGCTCATTAGTGGTGATTGCCATGGGATTGAGAGGATACAGAAATGCCTAGATTATGTTAGGGTTTGCTTATGCTTGGCAGGGAGGTGATGAAAGAATGGTAATGGATCTGGAGATGGCTACAAAGCTATTGCAGGTGGAGTTGAAGCTTAACTGTGTGCAGGATTGAGCTGGGTCTCTGATGCTGAAATGAAAAGGCTGAAATAGTGGAGCTGTCCTGAGGTTATGTGGGCTTGTATGAAGGCAGAGGAGAACTAATGAAATTGCAGATGAGGCTGCAAGAGAAACAGATGGAATAGCTGGGATGGCTTGAACATTGAAGCTGGTGCTGCTATTGGCTTGACTGGGTATGCAGATTAGAGCCTGGTGGATAGTGCAGCTGCCGTTGAAGCACTTGCAGCTGTAGGCGGTGCTTAAGGTGCTTAAGGATATGGCAGTGGAGTTGCAGTTCAAGAAGCAGTTGTGAAGGGAACCAGCTTGAAGCTTACATGCTGCTGGTCAGGGATTGCAGGTCATATTGTGATTGTGGATGTTGTTGTTGGTTCAATGGAGCTGAGAAATTTCAGTTATGAATCTACAATAAATGGGTGTTGCAGAGTGATGAAATGGATGAAATTATTGGGGCTATTGTGAATGAAAAATGATGAGTGTTAGCTGAATAGGAGGATGCAATGCCATCTTGGCTGGAATGAAAATCTGATGCACAATCATTATGCAGCAAAGCCCTAGCCTATGCGAAATGGTTGTGGCCTAGAACAAGTCAGCTGAGTTAGCCCTAACTCAGACCTGACTCAGTCTGACTGGTACTGGCTGATTCACTTGATGACATCACTGAGCTGAGTTGACTGACTCAGAGTTGACTCAGTTGACTCCTCGTCTTGACTCGTTGACCGGTGACCGGGCGGATTTTGCCGGTCACCGGAGCCGTTTTCCGGTCACCTTTCCGACCGATTTCCGGCCATAATACCAGTTTTCCGACGACATATTTTTGGACATATTTTCTACATGGGTTTCTCTCTCTTATAGGCTTGGTGGATTTTCATCTAATGGACTTTGAAGGCTAGACCTAATTTTGGAACAAGAGGAGCTATAAAAGAGAAATCCTACAACTTTTGGAAAAAAAGATCAAACACATATTTTTCTTGGAACTTTGGAGAGCCGGTTTTGTTTACGCTTCTAGGGTTTGCTTTTGTTCATCTTCTTCTTTTCAATTAATATTATTATGATGAACTCCATAGCTATGAGTAGCTAAACATATTATTGGTTATGGGATAAAGTTGATTTCTCAATATGTTATATGATTCAATGAATTAGTTTTGTCTCAATATTTTATTGTTTGTGATTCACAATTAATAGTGTTATATGATTTGATAGTTTGTTTGGTTGAGTCCGGAATCAATCCGATTTACATTCATCTCTAGAGCTATATTAGGGTTTTCAATACGAAAAAGTTGTTTATCCCTGATTCTAAGTAGCATAATTGTGGGTAGTGCTTGTAGTGATATATCCTACTAGTCACAAGTGAATCATAACTTTTGTTAAAACGTTTAGTGCTTTTACACATTCGTTTGCATTGATTAGTCTTATTCCATAGAACTTATTGCTTTTAGGGAGTTAAATCTAATTGTGCTTTTACACTTTAGGTTGTTTTCTAGGAAGAATTCACATATGCATCTTTTAATGTGGTTGTGATGAAAACAGGGAATTAGCGGGATATACTTGCGATCAAGGTATCCTAGGACTATTAGTAGATGAGAGATTAAAATACCAATTCTAATCATTGATGAAAATACATGTTTGTGAATGATACTATCCCATGACCAATATCTTCTCCTTATTGATTATTCCAACTATTTGCTTTGCTCTATTTTATTTTTACTTTAGTATTTCGCTTAAACAACAAACATCCCCCCTTGGTTACCTTAGAAACTGAAAATTGCATAACAACAATTGCCTCTCTGTGGATACGAACTCTTCCTTACCTTGTACTTCATTTAAATTTAGTGAGTAAGAAAGTGAAATTATTTTTGACGGATTGACAACCGATCAACATGCCGTTGCCTCAGCTGAGAGATTACATATCTATATACTCTGAGAGACAGTATTCTCAGTCAGAGATTCTCATAGCATGATCTTTCATGCTTTCAATAAGAGACATGAGCCTCAATATTCATCGATTGCTCTCTCACATCTGCCCCTATTCCGATTGGTCATTACCATTTTTCATTTTTGGGCCAACGAGTAGACAAATTATGTGATCTACTATGCTAGTAAAACACTTAATGATGCTCAATTGAATTATTCCACTCTTTTGAGAAGGAGTTCTTAGTTGTTGTGTTTGCATTAGACAAGTTTAGATCTTATTTGATAGGGTCTAAGGTCATCATTTATTCCGATCATGCCGCATTGAGACATCTTTGTCTAAGAAAGATGCTAAGGCTCATGGATACTCTTCTTACAAGAGTTCAACTCGAAATTCGAGATAATAAAGGGTCGTAAAATGTTGTTCCGATCACTTGTCTAGGTTGAATGTTGAATCTTCCGATGAGAGCGTTGATTAGATTAATCGAGACAGGTAGAGAATGCCCTTGCATTGGTCTAAACAAGACGTCTTAAGTTCTTGAAATTTGAAGTTAAACATTTCCTTTGGGATGACCCATATTTGTTTACCGCCAAGACCAAATCATTAGAGATGTGTCCCCACCGAACAAAGGGACGTCATCTCTTCTCATGACCATGCATGTGGAGGCCACTTTAGTGCCAAGAAAATCGGCCAAAAGATCTTGCAAAGCGGTTTATTGGCCAACATTGTTTAATGATATGCATGTTGCTTTGATGCCAAACTAGGAAGTATATCTAGGAGAAACATGATACCCTTTTACAACCCATATTGATTGATTCAAGGTAAGTTGTACATCCTTGTAGCCGTCTTCGATTATGTCTCCAAGTGGGTAGAGGCCATTGCATCCAAAACCAACGACCATAAAGTTGTTCTTTCTTTTCTTAAGGAGAACATTTTCTCCCAGTTTGGAACCCTAGGCAATAATCGAGTGACGGAGGTAGTCATTTCTGCAATAGACCCTTTGAATCACTAGTGCGTAAGTATGGAATCACCACAAGGTCGCAACACCTTACCATCCTTTTGGAAGTGTCCAATAGGGAAATTAAGCATATCCTTGAGAAGACTGTCCAATCCTTCTAGGAAAGATTGGTCTTTGCTCTTAAATGATGCTTTATGGGCCTATAGGAAACAAGACTCCCATACTGGGATATAACCTGCTGCATTTATGTACGGAAAAGCATGTCATCTTGAGTTAGAACACCGTAAATTTTGGGTGTGAAGAAACTCATACTGTAGGAAACTTCAACTCAATGAGTTAGAAGAATTGAGAAACGATGCATATGATAGTGCCAAAACGCATAAACATAGAATGCACCCTGTCGTCAAAGTTTTATTGTACAACACTAGATTGCACTTGTTTCCGTGGAAGCACGTTCTAGATGGACGGGGACATTCGTGGTTACTGGGTCTTTCCCCATGGAGCTGTAGAAGTTCAAGAACATCTTCAAAGTCAATGGTCAAAGACTAAACCATTTCTCGAGCATCTTCCACCGAAGTTGAGACCGATTGACTTGGAAGACCCCATCTATGTGCTTGTGTACATACTTATGGACTAAACATCCATCATCTTTCCCTTTTTCTTTTTCTTTTTCTTTTTGCATAATCTTGATGTGCTAACCAACCTTTTTGTCTTGCGCTCGTGATTGTTTGCTTTCAAAGCATTCATCTTTCTATGGTTTAAGAACACCCTCTTGCATCCTAATCTCTTCCCTTTTTCTTTATTTAACATAGTTCTCTTGGAATGTGACTTTTGAACTCTTATTATGACACATTGAGGACAATGTTTAATTTAGGTTTGGGGGTACATACATTTGCATATAGAGTTTTTAGTCTTTCTTTCAAAAAAAAAAAAAAAAAAAAAAAAAAAAAAACTCAAAATTTGCATAAAAACCTCCAACTTTAGAGATTTTAGAGTCACTAGCATGCTTAGCTATGTTTTACATAGAGAGTCTCACCAAAATAACAAGAACTTGGAAGTACCGGAGAACGCAATCGGTTCCTTAGTTGATTAGAGCGTTAAAGTCGGATTTAACCATATGAGGCTAATTAGGTGTTGTTTAGATATTGTGTAGTAGAATTGTGATCAACCATAGTGGAGACTACCCATTTTACATCAAGCGAGGTACCGACCTTCACTCTTTGTGACTTTCTAGAAAAGCTTTTAGAGTGTGTGTCACCGTAAGTCAATTAGGGTAGGAATGGTGAGCTACCCAACTCGCACCACTTTCAAAGACTACTTTTGTTCTCTTGAGTGCTAATTCCGTAAATCATGAGGGTGACGTCTAAAGATGAAAACTTCTTCTAAATATCGATTTGCAGTTAGCATCACTTCTCTCAATCAGCAGTTCCATAGAAACACATCATCACAAGAAGCTTTGAGCAACACTTCTAATATTCGAAGAAAAGTTGAGATAGTCCAAGGTTTTGTGCAACAAAGAAAAGAAAAGAAAATAGGATGAGAATTAATGAAGTTTGTAAAATCAAGACAATACAAGTTATGGAAATTGTGTGATATAGTCCTTCATCCATGGAGTTAGTAGTTTTATTGTTTTTATTTTCAATTAATGTATATAGTGAAGTTCTTTAAAAAAAATAAAAATAAAAAATAAAAAATTGTAGTTTATTTTCTTAGTTTTGATACCACCATGTAAAGAAGAAAATTCCAAGTAACAAGGAAATTGAGTAGAAAAGTTAAAAATTGTCAAGTTTTGTGAAGTTCTTAAAAGTTCGCTATCAACATTTGAAGACCGAAGACCAAGATTGAAACGTTTATGGTTCTTATGAGAGAGTGATATTAATTGCGACGGGTGAGAAGTGAGTGAGTACTCCACCCCTTGCTAATGGTTGATTGAGTCTCCAGATTTTATTTCGGAAGGTTATCCTTCTCACAAAGAAAATCTTTATCCTATACCCCCACTGAGCAAACCCATTTCCCCTTCCATCTTCTCTTTCTCTCGACCACCCCCGCAAACCCATGTCTTCACTTTCCCCTTCCATACCCTGTGCGAGCCATCACCACCTCCATCATCGCCTCCCGTCAACACCATCACTACTAGCTCCTACTCCATCACCCTATCTCTCGATTATCTCGTTCTTAGCTTCTTATCAACCTAGAAGCTTAGGTTAGAGATAATTAGGTTAGGGTTTTCACCAAACCCCCATTGCATGTCGAGAGCAAGTTTGGGTTGGATCAAGTTATTTTGAGTATTTTGAGAGTATAAATTGATATTTGAGATGAAAGAGAAAACTAGTCAATTTTAGGTTCATAGTTTCAGGTTACGTAATTTTTATTTGAAATTGCTTTTATTCTCTTGCATCATGTTCTAAAACACTGCTAGGTGTAGAGTTCTTATTATTGTGTAATGCATTAGGATTATTAACTAATTGTTGAACAAATGAGTTTGTGATAGAGTGTACTTTGTCAAAAAGACACTCTATACTAGGAGAAAGAAAGCAATTAGCAAAATTTCCATATAATACCTCCAAGGGTAGTGTAAGACTAGAACCGTTAAGAGAAGCCTTGGATCATCTTACGCACTCTAGTTCTCTCAGAATGACCGTATTTGCCACTGTCTATAAACTAGACATAGGGACTAAATAGAAACACATTCAAAGCCCTACCAACTATCCCATGACCAATATCTTCTCCTTATTGATTATTCCAACTATTTGCTTTGCTCTATTTTATTTTTACTTTAAAGATTAAACAACAAACATCCCCTTGGTTACCTTAGAAACCTAAAATTGCATAACAACAATTGCCTCTCTGTGGATGAACTCTTCCTTACCTTGTACTTCATTTAAATTTAGTGAGTAATAAAGTGAAATTATTTTTGGATTGATTGACAACCGATCAACATGCTGTTGCTCTGAGAGGATCATAGCATGATCTTTCATGCTTTCAATAAGAGACATGAGCCTCAATATTCATCTGATTGCTGGATCAAGAATACATATAATTATGGATTTACAATTTTAGCCTTTGTCGAAAATCCACCATCTACATTAAGTCCCCTGCTTAGTGGGGAAAGCCGTGTTCCTCAGTCAGCATTGAATGGTGATTTTCCGGTCATAAACAATATAAGTAATTGAACTTAGTCGTAAGTCAAGATGTTACCAGATTTCGACAGTACGAGCATACCATGACTTGAATGAAGATCCCGGTGGCATGATAGAGTGTCGTTTGGTGGACATAAATTGGTGTTTAACCGCTGATTTTATGATGGGACCTTGGTCATTTTAGGATTCACGGGTCGGGCCCAATAAGGAAATCCTTGTGTGATTAGGTTTTGGAAATAAAACTTGATATAAAAGGGGTAAATCCTTTTTTTATTTTATTTCTCTTGACAACCGGCCATCACCTTCATCACCTCTTCATCTTCATCGCGCCAGCAACCAAAGGAAGAAAATTTTCGCCGGAGCTCGCCGCCGTTCGACCGTCCAGCCATACTCCGGCCGGCGCTGACAGGTACGCGTTTTTTTTTTTTTTTTTTTTAAGTTTGCTGAGTTCATGAGTTGTTCATGCTTTGATTATATTGAAATTATATACATGTGTATATATGATGGTGAGTTTTGTTGAAAACCCTTATTTTAGAAAACGTATGTTCGCTTCATCGTTAGTTTGAGAACCCATTAATAATCCCTGACTTAGTAGAGATTTTTGTTTGTATATGAGGATTTAGGTCCAGTGATAAAACTAAGTTTATGAGCTTTCATGTGAACTAGAGTTTCATCATGAAAAAGGTGAATTTTCACAAAACCGAAATAAACTCTTCTTTTAAAGAATGACGATGATATGAAGAAAGAGTTTTTTTTTTTTTTTTATATATATGAACTTGCGTCCAGTGATAAAATTTTGTTTATGAGCTTTCATGTAAATCAAAATTTTATCTTATAATGTGTGAGTTTTTCACGAAATTAGAATGAATCTTCGTTTCGAAGACGTATGACGATACGAAGGAAAATATTTTTTTTTTTACATAAAACCATGGTCTATTCATGGATTTTTCTTTTTTTTTTTTGCTAAAACCGTGGAGTGTCCACAAATTCATTTTCGTGAGTCTTGCTCACGTCAAAAATATATACATTATATATATATATATTTTTTATTTACGTGATTGAATCACGTTTTCTTATATATATATGTGTAAATATATATTATTTTCTTTAAAGTCAAAACTTGAGTTTTGTGTAATATTATTTAGAAGTGAACAATTATTTATGAATAATGCTTTTAGTTTTCATAATTTCGTAGTGAATGTTCATACAATCGAAGTATTTATATTTTTATGAAAGTCTGAGTTTCGTTCGTTTTTTGTAGGTTTCAAAGAGATGAACGATTTTGGAGTTGTTAACTCTAGCATTTCTATCATTATTGTTAGTGGAATCGTAAAAGGTAAGAGTTGAGAATTACCATTTTGTAGACGTTTGCATCTTGTATGAATGGTATACTGAAGCAAAGTATTGTGTGCACATTACAGCTACTTTGCAAGGATGTCTGATTCTCAAGTCAATGATGCTTCCAGAGATGATATGTGCGTGGACAATGATGCTTCCATGGAAGACTCACATATTGATAATGATGCCTCCAGGGATGATTCATGCATGGATGAGACCTCCATTGGTGAAGATGAAACTCCTGGAATCAAGAACGTTCCGAACATAGAGGATGCATTCTTCATAGATCAAGGGCCTGAAAAGCGTCTCAAAACTCTAACATTTCGTCTTCTGATAAATCCCAGAGAGGTTACTCAGAAAAAACTGGTGACTCCTTAGGCAGCTATTCGGTTCTGTCTCGAACGAGGATATTTTTCTGCATCAATCATTGAATTCAATCTTTCTCGACGACCTTTGGAAAAAATTTCTGGATGGGTGAGGTACATGCTGGGTTTTCCTCGTGTTCGAGCTAAGTTGTATGACGCACGAGTAATACGATCTATTCAAGCTTCTGGATACTTGTTCATTTTTCATGATGCGAGAGGTATTGTAGCTTTACTTGCTCGATGGTGTATTCCAACTCACTCTTTCATATGCAGATGGGGAGAGTTTACCATTACTTTAGAAGATGTAGTTGCTTTGTTGCATCTTCCGATCACGGGCAATCTTCCTGAAAATCTTTCTTCACCAGAGGAAGTTGCAATCTCTAACATCTTGACAACCACAATGGATGAGATTAACAAAGCATCTGGCAGCAAAGGTTGTTATGCTCATTGGTTAATATCTTGGTGGCGAGAGATACTCCTCTGGAGTGGCCTGTTGACGACGCGTTATCTATTGCTTCGCTTTCTTGTGTTTATGGCTGTCCGAGACGTATTTGAAGATCTTTCGGAAACCTTGTTGAAGCGATTCGTGATTCCTTTTGCGATTAAGATGGCTCAGGGTGAGCAACTCCCAATAGGTAGCTTGTTCCTGGGTTCTTTGTATTCCAACTTGGACTCCTTGATCATGGACTCTAGTGTCTCGAACGGTTTTATGAAGATTGAATGTTACGCTAACACAATGTTTCTTCAAGCTTTGATGTGGGAGCATTTCAAGAATTATGCACCTATTCCTCGTACCATTTTGCAAGGATTGAATACTGATGCTCGTCATGTTTTCTCTGAGAAAGTTAATGCCAGGATCATGCGTTGGTCCACAAAGCAACCTCGACTGAAGACCCGCTTTGTTGATGTTCTGGATTGTGAATCTGAATTCAACTTCCGCCCATGGGTATCAGTTCCCCTTTACATCTCTCAGTTGAGAACTTTTAATGATGAAGAGAGCATGACTTTGAAATCTGGTGCTGATTTGGACGAAGGCGAGAGAGCTTTTATGCTAAGTTGTACTCCCGGTTATCTAGTATCCATAATGCATGGCGAATTCTCAGTGGAAAAATACAATATTGATAGGGCGGCTCGGAAAATGGGTATGGATCAGTGTGTTCCGACTTTCCGAAGAAGAAAACCCTCAGTTCATCAGCTTATGACTCGTCTGGACTGCACACATGTGGAAGGAAGTGAATTCTGGTTTCCTAGCTCGGAAGAGTTTCATAGGTAACTCCAGGTTACATAGATTTTGGGATCAACAACTCAAGCGCTTATCTGATTTTGTAAGAGTTAATCAACCCTTAGTGAAGGAGCCTCCTTCTTCTGAGATGATTGCTACTCGACCAAGATTGAAGCATTTACCTGGTAGCGACAAACGGAAAACATCTCCAGGATGTTCACAAGTAAGTATTTTATAAAGTCTTCATAAGATTATAATGATTGTATTTTGACTATTGTATCAAAATTTTCTTTTCCACAGGGCGGTCGTAATGTAAGACCGCGAATTGATGTAAACCTCTCAGAAGCTGAAGCGACTGTTCATGGTGGAGAAGGCAGGAATAAGAATTATAAGATGATACCTAACACCATAAATTCCCCAGTGATTTGTTTGGTGAGTTTATCGATATCTCTTTCGTCATGACTTCTTCTCATCCGTGTGATTGGGATCTTGAAAATGACTTTTGCTATTCCGTTGCAGGATTTCACTCCATCAAGTATTGACGGTCTTCAGTTCTCTGCTGCTGGGCAGACGGTCTCTGACTTGAGCGTTGAAGAAGAAAATATAGTGAGTATTCTCCCTCATAGCCAATCATAAACGCCTCATGAGAAAATGCTAATTATTTGAGAATGTGTCCAGGAGGATGTTGCCGTGGAGGTAGAGAGTGCTAATGTTCCCGAAAATAGAGGCGAAGGAAGTCCCAAATATTCGAAACCGAATGAAAATAATGAACCTTTTGATGTTGACACGGGCAATCCCAACTCCTTGAACACTTCGAGGACCCCCCAAGTAAGCACATATCTTATAACCTCTTCATAGAAGCATGAAATCGCTGATTTATGAGTGAATGAATGAGAATCCATGTGAATATATGAAAAGCTTTGCCGAAAACACGTCACCAGAAAATTCAGAACTCAGCCTCTTAGCATAAGTGTCATAGAATCTTCGTCCGATGTCATATTTTCGTGATCCGCATATGTATCTTCAAGCCCAGAGAATTTCCAAGCTTTAATAAGAAGCTTTTTGGATTCCGAGCGCGTTTAGGACCTGAAAAAGGCGAAATAGTAAACTTCCAGGAGACTTCCAGAATTTTTTCAGATTGCATGTTGCCCGATGTTTCAACCACATCGTTTTGCTCGTTCATCGGATTGTCATGAAATTTTGACATGTGTTAGAGGACATCCATACGAAGAGAATGATATATGACCCATCCTCAGATTCCTTGTAGGTTGCTCCCAGTTCGTCTTTTAATACAGAGTAAAGTACAGTTTTTTAGACGAGATCACCATAAAACATATTTTTGTGACTTTCATGCCATTTGCTCGTGCCTTGAGTGTATAATGATGAACTTTGATGATGTGGTATTGATTGTATGCTGTATTTTATAATCTCACTTGGTTTCATGCTTTAAACGACTCTAACCTCATGTAATCTTCGTATTAGGTGTCAAATACGGAAGTTGAGGATGTTGAAACCAATGAGGATAATCCGGATCGCCCTAGGGTTGTTGATGAAGAGACCACCATACCTGAACTTCAAGTCCATGAGAAGGTTGTCACTGAAGTTACGAAAACCCAGATTGTTGCTGCTTCAGTGATAGAAGAAACCGAAACACCAGTAGAGAATACTGAAGAAATTGTTACCCCGATTATAGAAGCTTCCCCAGTAATTGAGAACCATATAGTGTTGCATGAGTATCCAAGTGCAGGAGTTGTTTTTGATCCTCCCTTTGATGCTTCACTCCTGTATCATGAACTAGTAGGTGGATTTAGCGTTCCCATTGGATATGCCGACTTGTACGAGAAAATATGGAAGAAATTCGGTCACATCGTCATTACTAGGGACCCAAAGCGTGCTTATTCTTTAACCATGCAAGTAAGTGTTATCTTGCGTGTTGTAAGCGATATATGCACTAGAGCTAGAAATATTGTGACTCCAGATGTACTCTTTGATTGGGAGTTCAACTTGGAGAATTCTGAGAGACTTGGCTTCAATGTGAAGTGGCTTCAATGTGAAGTGGCTTCGTAAGAAGATGAATGCTATTAAGGACTCATGTGAGAATAACATACCATTTCCCAATGATGCTGTGATGGAGAAGGAAGACAAAATTGCCAGGCATCGATCAAGAGCTGAACATGGAGAAGGTGGCTTTGCAAATCTTGAAGGATGCAGAGGAGGCATGTAAATCTTTCTTTGCTGATTTCCTTTGATTTCTTTTCATAATCTCTTGAACTTCTGAACTTCTGAGAGATGTGAGGTTTTATTTTTTTGGTTTTGATCGGTTTTAGATCAGCAAATGATTGAGGAGTTTCTTTGGGTTTCATAGAGATTTTCTTTAAGAAAACTGAATTTTGATAAATTGCTGGATTTAAATTACTGAATGCAAGTATTGCAAACATTTTGGAGGAATTGAAATACAATGAAAGAAAACTCTAAATGCCAAATATTTTAGGTGTTCGTGCCATGAACATCCAATACCTCGAATATCCAAAACCTTAGATATCAAAGGCCTTGAGCCAATTCTCATGTATCACGGCCACGCTTTCCTTGTTATCCATGTTGATCAGCTTGTAGTATCCACCAGCGACAGACTTAGAGACCATGTAGGGTCCTTCCCAGTTCGAATTCTTTGCAGAATGGGAGTTACGCTTAGTTGCTTTGAGAACCAAATCTCCTTCCTGGAATTTGCTAGGCTTGATCATTCGTGCCCTGAATATTTTCTGCTGGTTTGGAATTCTTCGTGCAGTGGAGTTCCACGGCTGTGGTATGTATGGACACTCATGCAGAGGAGAATATTTGAGGTACTATTTATCATGCTTGGCTATGTCTTCAGCAATAAACCTTTTGATGACATGCTCAATTTGAAGAATCTCTGAACTTAACCACTTGGGGCTAGGTTATCCATTCATAGCATTTTGCAATTGCTAAGTTGTTGGTGGAGTAAAGTCCTCGGACCAAATAAGCATATTTGAAAACTGATGATATAGACACATGAGGAGGAATAAGACTTGCCTGAGTGCGAAACCTTTTGATGAAAGCATTTGTATCTTCTTCAGGTTTTTGTGTTAGCTCTGCTAGGGTTCTGACCTCCTTCAAATACTCGAATGGTGAAGTATCTTCTTTTTCTTCTTTCGAATCGGAGGTTTCTTCAATAGAGAGATGTGCAACTGAAGGTGCTGGTGTTGCCTTTCCAGTGTGAATCCACGTTCGTCCAAGAATCATATCATATCCTGGATCTTCTCGAATTATGAAGAATTTTGTTTCTGTCCAGGCTGAGTTTATGTTCATCTTGAGGGTGATGCGGCCATAAGCATCTCTGGGTGTTCCTTCATGATCTTTGATTGTTACTGGAGCATGAATGGCTTCTTGTCGTGTGATGCAATCAGCTCTGAGAGTTTTCAGAGGGATAATATTAACAGCGCTGCCGACATCAATCAATGCTCGTTCGAACTCGTTTCCCTTGAGATGGACTATGGTGAGGAGTCCCCAGTCGCACATTTCTTCATCTTTTGTTGAGGGAGGCTCAGGGAATGCTTCTAGAATCAACAAACGCTTTCCAGACACGATGTGGTTTAGTGCAGTGAACATGTTTCCCCTCTGAGCTTTTGATAAGTATAGCAATTCGCAGATATGTTCAATTAAGGATTGAACTGCTTCTTTGACAGGTGGTTCAGAAGGAGTGAAGGTTCTAACAGGGAGAGGATCTTTGTGTACCCCTTCAGTCCCCAGGTTGAGTTCTCCTGTTTCGACCTTTTCTTTGAATATGCGCTTCAAAGTTCTGCAATCACTTGTGGGATGGTTGACAAACCTATGAAAGCGGCACTAACGAGGATTTTCCATGGCTTCTTCAGTTGGTTCTTTCTTGACATATGGGGGCTTGATCGCGCCGTCTTGAATCCAGGCGTCTAGAAGTTCAATAACTTCCTCAATGGAACAGGGGAAGTCAGGTGCCTCTGGATCAGCTTCTGTGTGTTGAGCAGGGACTTGCACATCATCCTTCCTTAGCGACTTTGAAGGGGTTGATGAAGTATGTTTGCGCTGTGGGTCGGCTTTTCGTTTACTCCATTCTGCAACAGCATTTGTGGAAGGTTGGAGGTTGTATTATTTGTTGATTAAACGTCTACTACCTCGGGTCTCCCGTGGCTCTTCAGCTTTTGTGGTCTTAGCTCTCTCCAATAGAGCAGGATGAGTTGCCGATCTCTTGGGCTGCTTCATGGAGTTCGAGAAGTTCGGAACCCGAGATTTTCCAATAAAGCTCTATAGACTGGGATCATTCCATTGATGCATAAGTCCACGAGTTGTTGCTCTGTGACGTTCGGATCATGGCAATCCAAGGCCTGAACCCTGAACCTTTTCACATAATCGTTAGGATGTTCGTTTCTCCTTTGAAACATCCTTCCGAGATCAGAGAGGGTGATTTGTTCTGAAACGAAGAAGTATTTCCTGTAGAAAGCATTCACCATTTCTCCCCAATTTTTGATACTTCCTGGTGCGATGTTGTTGTACCAGGTATATGCTCTACCTTTCAGAGATTTCGAAAATTCCTTCAGATGGACAGTATGGTTGTGCTCATGTTCTCCCAGTGCTTCCAGAAACCGAGAAACATGTTCTCGAGCGTTGCCTGTTCCATCATAAAGCATGAAGGTGGGAGAGATATAACCTTTTGGCAGAGGAATTCTTTGCATAGTAGAAGGGTATGGAGGTTTGTGACGATGCTCAGACGGCATTTTGTCTTTTCCATGATCCTCCAAGAGGCGCTCCAGGTCTTTACGAGTGATGAAACTGGATGATTCTTTTGGATCATCTGTAGCTTTGGGAACTTCCTCATCATCTACTACATGGATTGGAGTGACTTCGGGATCAGCATCTGAAGGTTTTTCTTTAGCTTTTCCTTTCTCTTGAGTTTTCTCTGACATCTTGTGCAGTAAGAGTCTTGAGATAGTTGAATAGTTCCTTCGAGTAGCGACCATGTCGGTCGATTTTTGGCAAGAGTTTCTTGTACCTTCATGAGATCACCTATGGTAGGTGGATTTTCTCTGACTTCTTCGGGAGACCGACCAAAGAGTGGATTATTGATGGCGTCGGCGTTGCCGCTTGTAGGGGTGATCACTGGAGCACCAGTGCTTGGAGGAGTAGTAGTGGAAGGTTGTACCGGAGGAGTGGTAGTGGCAGGTTGCACCGGAGGAGCGGTGTTAGCAGTACCGCTAGAGTTTGCAATATTTGAACTGGGTGTTGAATCCGGGTTGGTAACTGAACCAGACCTAAGACCAACCATCTTTGTGATAAGTGAATTTGCAACCGAGAGAATGATCTCCCACTGTGGTCGCAAATCGTAGATGGGGCAAAACGATTTCTTTGGTTTTTATGGAATTGAGGAGACGACCGTACGGAGGAGACTCCTTGAACCGAGCGAAATGTTCAACCTCACACAGATGCACTTCAAGGAGGGAGTGATTTGAATTCGAGAGATCAATCGGTAGTACTCCGGCCTAAACCAGGACAATGGCCGTTCCAGAGTAAATTCGGTCACAGGAGAGGATGGGTCGATCTGTAGGAGGGAAGCTGAGAAATGTGTGGAATCAATGGTAATCAAAGATTGTAGGTGTGTTGTGAATTCTGAATATGATAAGTTCGAAAGATTGAAGTTACTCAATTGATGAGTTGTTGAGCTCGTGTTGTCCGTAAGACGTGAGATTCTCGTTTTCTTTCAATCATGATTCAGGGACTTATTTATATTCTTGAAATTGTAGACACCATGATCCCATGAAGTGTGACAGATTGATGGAGTCAAGGAGTGGGGAAATGGAAATCGTGTTTGAAACCGATTGCTCATCGTGTGGAGACTTGGTCGATTTTCCATCCACTAATTTGTTAACTCCTTCAACTCGATTGCCGACGACTTGCTCACATTCCATCGTGTGTTTGAACACACGTGCCGTAGACCGCCAGACCAAAACTCTAGTTAATATCCCTCATGTAACACGATTGATGTCTCGTGTGATTGTGGAGTCTGCAAGGCAGACGTGTATTTAGTTAGTCAGTTGCTGACTTCATGACTTCATGGGACGATGAGTCCTTGTTTTGTTGAGTCGAAAATGATTTGGAAATTTTCTGAGACTCATGAATTGAACATGTCTGTTGAGACAGATATATGATGTGTGAATAAGTTGACATGAGCAAATATTGCTCATTCGATGAATTGTTGAATATTGATAGTTGAACCAATATTCCTTGGTTTGAGCAAATATTGCTCATTCGATGAATTATTGGTAGTATGACCAAATAAGATACTGGTAATTGAACCGAGTATGATAAATAAAATGCTGATCACGGGATCAAGCGTTTGAATCTGGAGACTCAAAACCCTAATTTGATCAATTGATGATTAACTGATGGTTTATTGAAAGTTAACCACGGAGCTGAAGAGGGACCGGCTACATGGGATTATGGATCAACCATGTAGCGCCCAGATGATCACGTGAGCAAATATTTAGGTCTCCTGAAGACCAGTTGATTTAATGAAAGAATGATTAAATGCTGACTTAATCATTTTTAAAATAATGCTGGTCTGAACCTTAGGTAATAAAACCTGATGAATTATGAAGAGGTGAGGGACCGACCAAGGGGTCATGAAATTGGCCCTAGGTGGTCACGGGATCGACTGACGATCATTATATGAAAATCCAGAATTATTTGGAAGAGTTTTGGACCTAATACGTGCAATTGCGCAAATTAGGTCAAATGGTGTAAATACGCGGGACCGGCTCCTTGCGAGCCAAAAGCCAACCTTGGTCGGTCAAGGTAACACGCTCATGTCACTAAAGTGTTCGTATCTCAGTTCTGAGAATTTTGATATTTTCAGATGTGCATTTGAGCAATCACTTGAGAAAATATGAAGAAATCAGGGTTTTTGATAAAACCGTCAAAACTTCACGAGATGAAGGAAAAATAATAAAAGGGTGAAGGAATCATGAGGTGTGGGACCGGTCATGTCCAAGGCATGGCCGGTCGGCCAAGGAGCTTGGTCCCACACGTTTTTTTTTTCCAATTTTTTTATAATATTTTCATGATTTTAGGGAAATATGATAAAACCAAGGAATTTATTAAAACCAAAGAGTTTTTGTTGAAATCAAGGAGTTTCCATGAGATGAAGGAAACAAAAATATTAATAATAATAAAATAAGGGCGTGTGGGACCGGATTGAGCATGGTTGGCCGGCTAGGGCCCGGTCCCGTGAGTTTTCCCTTATTTTATGTATTATTTCATGATTTGAAGGAGTTTTCATAATTTGAAAGAATTTTCATAATTTGAAGGAAATATCATGAAATCAAGGAAATATAAAAATAATAATAATAGAATAAGGGGTTTGTGGGACCGTCTAGGGCATGACCGGCCAGCTTGGGCCCGGTCCCACAAGTTTCCTTAATTTTATGTATTTTTGTGTATTTTCCCATAATTTGAAGGAATTTCATAATTTGAAGGAAACATCATGAAATCAAGGAATTTCATGGGATTAAGGAAACATGAAAAAAATATAATAATAATAAAATAGGGCGTGTGGGGCCAGCTAGGGCATGACCGGCCAGCTTGGGCCCGGTCCCACAAGTTTCCTTAATTTTATGTTATTTTTCATGGGATCAAGGAAATATCATGAGATTAAGGTGTTTTCATGAGATTAGGGAAATAATAATAAAATAATGAGGAACCATGAGGTGTGGGGCCAGCCGGGATCAAGGCATGGCCGGTTGGCCAATAATCACGGCCCCACAATATTTTCCCTAATTTTATATTATTTCCTCAGTGTGAAGGAAAAACCATGGCGAGGAGTTTCCTCAAAACGAAGGATATTTGTTCAAATGAAAGGATTTTCATGAGGTCAAGGAGAATAATAAAATATGATAAAATATAGAATTTGGGTGTGGGACTGATCACGGCATGACTGGATGGTCGAGGATCCAGTCCCCTAGCGCCTTGACTATTATTTTATTATTTTCTTTCCTATTTGCATAGGTTCATCGTCTCGTCGTATTTTGAAATACTTGTTTGTTCATTCAGGTGTTTGTTAATGCATTATTTGTCGAATACATTTACACCATTTGGTTGGGGCTTACTCGAAGGTAACTCAGATGCCCGCGTATTGAATATTTATTACTAACCCATGGAATTCTGCTGGGAAGAGCCATAAATTGAAGTAACGAAATATTATGAAAATATTGAATATTTTCCTGGGATTCAGTTAATGAATCTATTGATTTTGAGAATAATTAATTAATGGCTCTATACTAGTACGATCGTCTAGGAGCATTAATTATTCAGGAATTGAGTGATATGAGCTTGTTGAAGCGTCATATTTCTTTCACATAGTCAGGGAAAACATTGTTACATCCTGAAGGCGTTATTGCTCTATACTAGCAGGCAAGATGTCTAGGAGCCATCTAATCTTTCGATTCTATATAGAAGTAATTACTGAAGTTGCTCAGTATTTGTGAGACATGCCGTTGCCTCAGCTGAGAGACTACATATCTATATACTCTGAGAGACAGTATTCTCAGTCAGAGATTCTCATAGCATGATCTTTCATGCTTTCAATAAGAGACATGAGCCTCAATATTCATCTGATTGCTGGATCAAGAAAACAGATGATTATGGGTTTACGATTTTAGCCTTTGTCGAAAATCCACCATCTACAATTTTGAACAAATAAGACAAATTGGAATCAGTGAAAAAACAACAAAGAAACATTAATGAAACAATAACAAAGAAAATATTCCAAAAGCGAGTAGCAAATACAAAAAAAATACAGCTCCAGACGGATTCAAGATGATCTATAATCCTGGTTAATAAATTAAGAGATTAGAGAAACATTAATTGAGTTTACCTTGTCAGAAAAAAATGTTCAAATAGATTTTTCTTAGAGATTTAGGAAGATGAACTCGATTGATTAACTCGACTGATTCGGCAGAGGTTTTTCCCCCGGTGTCCTAACACCAATAAAAGATTGGATTTCTTTGTTTATCAAGATCAATGAAAACTCGTATCTGCAAAATAGACCAAAAGTGTTAGGGTTCATTGATTCGAAAAGAAAAAAAAAGTAAGAGAAAAAGGGTAGGGTTTATGGTATAGTATACCTGCAGGAATCAATATTTTTATTGATTTTTCTCTTTCGCTAATAGCTTCCTTTCCGATGATTTCAAATCTGCAAAATAGAAAGAGAGAATGGAGAAGTAACGGTGAGGGGAAGAAAGAGCGAGGAATAGAGAGGAGGCGAAAGAGAAAATTGGAATAGGTGGTGTTTCTGGATGGTGGTGTTTCCGGACGTAGTTTTTGAGGGGTGAAATAACGGAAAAATCCTATTGGTTGAAATATATCCCGGTGGGCCAGAAGCTCTCAGAAGAGAGCTTTGTTCAGCTTTCAACCACAGCCGTGAAAAATCACCTGAAATCATATTATTAATTTTAATTATCCAAAATGCCATTTTACCTCGGTTTATCACGTCATTATGACATAGTGGGTAAGGATAGATTCCACTAGGGTACGTGTTGGATTAAAACTTTCAGGGACCTGATTTGCTTGACCTATGTTTGACCTGATTTGTTTGACATTAGTTGATTAATTAGTTGTTGGTCAGGACTCAGGGACCAGGGTATTGAGATATGTCATGATGTCTGAGCCAAACCATGCTGCAGTTCAGGATATGGCCCATTTGTTAACTAATTAAAATTAAATAATATACACAACTAGAACTTCACCCGTGCCGTAACGGCACGGCCTCCATAGTAAGTAAAAAAATTATGTCAATTTAAAACCCTTGTCATTCTTTTGTTGGCTCTATATAAAGTGACAATTTTTCCCCATATTTTTTAATTGTTATGTTTTTTTCAGAGAATTTCTAGGTTGACCGAAAATTTGTCTCGAAAAAATCACCGGGTGAAACATATAGAGGGATCAACTGATAACCTTTACTATCCCTATCATCATTTGGGTTTTCTCGGGTTATTTTTCGGGAAAAAATTATGGTCAGCCTGTACAATTATTTCTTTTGTGTTAATAACCATCTTATTTTCAAATTAAAAAAATCAACCACAACTTTCATAATAATGTTACATGTTAATTGATTTAATATAAAATAAGTTTATTATGTACTGTATTAATGAAATATATTTATTTGATTAGCTAAAAAAATATTATGAAATATCAATAAAACATTTTTTTATTGAAAGTTAAGTAAACTAATCATCGTTCTACCGTAGATTTAGCTTTCCCAAGAATGAATCCAGAGCGTTATGGTTTGGTATCGACATTGAGCTTGGTTTCTTTATAGTCCTCAACCGTTCATCGTTTTTCCTGTCCCGACCCGATAAAAATCTGGCCTATAATATTTATTTTAATTTAAAAAAATTAAATAAAAACAAATTTTAAAACTAATATTGTATCAAATAAAAAGAATAAACCAAGGGTAACTAATTAATTTATCTATCTTAGGACACCTTTGTCATCCCACTACCACTACTTCTTCCACCACCACCATCATTAACGTCATCACTCCACCATTCTCACTAACACCCACCGCTGATCCACCACCCCCGCCCACCATCACAACCACCATTAGTGTCAACTGATTTAGCATAAAAATAAATTTATTATGTACTGTATTAATGAAAGTGTATTTATTTGATTAATTAAACAAACATTTATTATGAAATATTAATAGAACATTTATTATTGAAAGTTAATTAAACTGATCATCTTACAGCCGTAGATTTAGCTTTCCCAAGAATGAATCCTGGCCGCTCTTTAACTTGCCTAAGTTGTCCAAACTATATGCTTTATAAGGGAGATTGTGCAGGGACCTATTATGTTTGACCATTTTTTGGGAATTATACAGATAAGGGGTACAGGTAGTAGTTCGGGACGACATACGTACGGGAATTATACGGATTTGGATAGATCGGATTCGATCAAAAATCCGGTCAATGGTTCGTTGTTCGGACAGTAGTTCGGAACGGCATATGTACGTGCATATTCATTTTATAAATGTGAGTTCGGCACTTAAAATTCGTCTAACATATATGATAAATTGATAAGTATTATGACCTTATTACGAGACTAATTTGATTTGTATATGATTTATAAGATGGAAAAAAACATTTTAGCATGATTATTTAACATGAAATAAACAATTTAATCGCATAAATGTATTATAAAACTTATAGACTTTTAAACAAAAATCAACACATAAAACACTGGTTAAACAACTACCAATAATTGTATTTAAATATAAAGTATATACAAAATCAAATAAAAACCAATCAACAGAACTCTGGTGAGAGAGTTACCTATGGGAGTTCTAGTTCGGAAATATCATTCGGATACGTTCACGAATCATTCGTGAGGTCCATATAATCCGGGAACTAGGTTCGGAGTTCAAATAGTTCGGAAGTATCATTGGGATTCGGTCAGTTCGGATACGTTCGCAAATCATTCAGGAATGATTCAGAGAATTACTAACTAGGGGTTGGGTTAACCCACCCAACCCATTCCCAACCCGATCGTTAGGAGAACATGGGCAATGTATTTCAAAACTTTGGGCAAGCTTGATCATAAATTTTATAAACCCGAGTTAAATTTGGGCAAGCATCGGCACAAATGTTTCTAGCCCAAGCAACCCACCCAACCCTAAGAACAATGATATAGCTATATAAAACTATTTTTATAATTGACATTATTATCTATTTAGAGTAATTTTAGATATTATCTTCAAATCTAATAATGAAAAAATATATTATATTTATCTCATGAATCATGAGCCATTATTATTTATTTAGAGTAAGCCTTCTAACCCGACCAACCAACCCAAGTCCCACCCATAGGTCAGGTACTTGAGATATGGCATGATACATGAGCCAAACTTGTGAACCCTGGTGAACCATAATGCTACAGTTATGGCCTTCAAATTAGGAAACCGCCTGGTTTTACTCTTAAAGATAACGTTGTGTGCAATTAAGAGATTTTTTTTGAAGGGGCAATTAAGAGATGAGACGGCTAATAATGATGTATTTTGAAAAATTGTGTCTTGACTCTTGACACTGATGAGGCGTGGTCTGCCAAGGGACAAGAAGTTTAACCATGCGCCATAAATGGACATTTATGGTTAATCTAACCACTCTACAAAAGGATAAGAAACTGATATGCAATTACTTAATCAAAAAAAAAATAAAGAAAATTTGTAGAGAGAAGAAGATTAAGAGATGGCTGAACCAAACCAACCTGATGTTGTTGAAAATCAATCACCAGCATTAGAAAATGCAAAACAAGCAACTCATGCATTAACAAGTGAAGAGGCTGAGAGATTGATTTCTTATTTAGAACAAGAAATTCCAAATAAGAGGATTCGGAAGAAGAAAATAGGAGACAGGAAGAATTTGATAGGCAAAGGATTGAGAACGAAGAAGAGTACCAGTTTTGGATCATAAAATATGAGACAAGATGTGCAAGGAAGAAGAGAGAAAGGCTAGAGAGATATGAACGTCGTTGGATTAAGACAAGAAGTGCCACAGAAAGTGAAAGTGATGAGGAAGGTGGAGAAGCAGTAAAACTTGATGAGGATGATAGTAGCAGTGAGGGATCTAATGATCCAGAAAAAGAGGCTAGAGAGAGACAAAGGCAGGAGAGAGATGATGCAAAAATGTATCTACTCTATTTGGCAGAGAAAGCTCAACCCATGATATTTGCTCATACTATGTCTGAACCCCTGAACGTGGATTCAGACGGTGAGGAGATACCAGGGATGGATGTAGATGGCAATCCTATTGCAGCAGAGGTTCAGCAAGAAGAAAATGAAGGATCGAAGATTGTGAAGATGATGAAGATGATGAGGATGGAGGTTATGGTCCTGCAGCCTTCTACCAAGACCGATAGCGGCGTAGACTTCTCCTATGAAGAAGAGGGCTTTAACATCGACGATGACGATGATCGGTGGTGATCATCGAAGAGCATTGGGAAAATCTTTTGAGGAAGACTTAGGAGGATTGCATTCCTTGAAGTCTTCGGATCGTCTTCGTGAAAATTCACAAAGATTTTCCTAATGCTTGTAGTTGTTGGTCTTTGTTGGAACTGAAGGAGAGGTCTAGTCTTCTCGTAATACATGATACATCTTCTAATGCATGGTAAGTGTTTTTTTTTTTTTTGGGGGGTTTATTTCGGCACAAGGTTTGATCTTGTAAAGGTGTTGTTTTGGTGTTGACAAAGATCAAACTCGGTAGTAGTAGTAGTGATATGTATTTTGCTGGTACTTGTTATGGAGGTTATGGGAATTTTGCTTATCAAACGGCATCGGAGTTGGTTGTGCAGGTGTAAGTCGAACTGGAATTGGTAGTGTGTCTAGTTTTTTTGCTTATGGTTTGATTGTAAATGGAACTACTTAGTAATTAGTGGTCTGATTTGTAATGGTGATGGTGTTTGTAAATGTGGTTAGTGAAATTGCAATTGTCTTTTTTCGGTTTCTCTTTGTGATTTCAACCGTGGTATGTTGAAACAAAATAAGCATTATTCACTATCCAGTCTAATTCACTTGATGGAGAGGCATATACACACCTAGTCTGAATCTACAATCTGAGATGTTCATAATCACCAAAAGATGTTCATAATCCTAAATCACCTACGATCCGAATCTACAATCTGAGATGTTTATAAAGCATGCAATTGAGATGTTCATAATCACCAAAAGATTCTCAAATCAGGGTACAATTCACATCAACATAAAAATAAACCTAAAATATGAAACATAGAGATGTTCATACTTCATAATCACCATAATAATAAATTGTACCACTCAATAAATATACACAAGTGTGCTGATTTTGTTTTGCTTATTGACCTATTTTGTTTGACCTTATGTTTGACCATTTTTTTATTTTAATTGTTGGTGAGGGACTTGAGATATGGCATGAGACATGAGCCAAACCATGCTGCAGTTCAAGATATTGCAATACACCAAAGCATCACATAATGCTCGTCAATAGGTGTGCGGCTCTATGAAAAACGCGTAAACCCTGGTAAACCGTGCATGATCAACAAGTGCTGGTGTCTATGAATTTTGCAAAAAATCAATTATGATTGTAGTAATAATGTATTAGGAAAAGTTGCGTCTGAAATTCAATAAGGAAGGAGTATTTTGTTAAATAAGGAATGTAAAATTTTAATTTTAACAAGTGTACTATCTATCTCATTGACATGAATGCTTAACGTGTCAGGATATTTAGAGATATCTTTAGGGTTACGGCAAGATTATAGGCGTCTAATTAGAACTGACAATCAGTAGTCTAATCCTACAATCCTAAATGCAATATTTTTCTGCTCGGTCTCGCAAAATCCGCAAAATCCCACTTTCCATATATCACCTTGATTTTCGTTTGTTATATTCATGTTAAACATAACCCACCCACTATATTTAGATTTGCATACTAGATATGTATAGGGAAAGAAAAAAACAACACTATATTTAGCTAGATTTGGATCCTAGAAATAATAAATTAGATACCTCATTCGTAAGTAAAAGAAAGAAGGAATTGAGAGGATGAGTTCTAATGAGAAATGTGTTGTTCCTGCCAATGGTCTTATTAATAATGATCCTCCTCCTCCGAAGGGCTTTGCTTCATGGGATGACTTTGTGGAAAGCATTGGTGATATACTAGAAGATTTTGTCGATGAAGAATGGGAATTAGTTCATAATAAGAAAATGATCCATGTTGAAAATGATCCTCCTCCTAAGGGTTTTGCTTCTTGGGATGCATTTGAGAAAAGCTACGGTGAACATTTGGATAATGATTACAATGAATAAGAACATGGGAAGCCACCAAGACAAACAAATTTATGGCTGAGCACTCGACATTGACTAAATTCAAGTTTTTTACATTATTTTTAGTATGCTAATTTTATTAATGTGTAAGCATAATTATGTAGCAGTCCTAGGCCTATTGTTCAATTGTGCTCTCAATTCTGATTTTTTTTTTTTGGTAAAGTTTGTCAGATTTGGCATTGCAATTTATGAAAAATTTGGCTATTTTTTTCAACTCTGATACAAGACTCAATATACAGTCCCTATCATATTCATGATCCTATCACTTTAACAGCAAAGCCACAACAAAATCATGGTTAACCCTAACATCCAAATCTCTACACCAAGCCCCCTTAAACACATTACTCGTTCATTCTGTTTTGTCAAAAGATTGATACTCCAACAGATGAACAATGGACAAAAATTAAACAACATATGCACTTGGAATCTAAAGAAAATATTGCATCCGTAAATATTAAACATTCACAAAAACTATACTTCCAAGCAACTTTACAAACAGACTAATTAAACATCAAAAAAAAAAAAAAAAAAAAGATTACACTAATAACACAAAAACTAAAAAGATATTTAACTAAACAAAAGATGATGGATCAAGATGTGATTGAATACCATTCTTGCATAGCAGAACCATGAAAACAGAGGACTAGATCAGTTATAATCCCCTTCTTATTCACTGCTGCTGTCGACAATGGTAACCACATCTTTGTATGGCCAATCATCATCATCAACATCATCGTCTTCATCTTCATCCTCAAGCGCTGGCCCAAACCAAAATAAGTGTTCTGGATCATCTAAATCATCATCCTCATCCTCATCATCATCATCATCATCCTCAAAATCATACTCATCATCCTCTTCATCGTCTTCCTCTTCTTCATCGTCCTCCTCTTCTTCATCGTCAACAGCATCATAATCATCAACATCTCCAAAACAAGGAACAACCTCGCAACCAAAATAACCAACAATCTCTTTGTCTCCATCAAGAAGAAGAAATCGGAAGGAAGTTACTAGAAGAGCGGTCATTTTGTCTGGTTTGATACTAAAACTTTTAGTTTTTGATACTGAAACCCTAATACTGAAACCCTAGTTTAGAGAGAGACTTGGAAACGAAAAAGCGGATCAGAATTTAGATTTTGTCAGTCTCCATTCCTTACCGTGACACACGTTTTCACTTTACCTCTAGCTTAGCCACGTGCAAACTTGGCTAGTGAACAAGTATGTGGCTTTGGAAAATAAATAAAAAGTAATATAAAAATAAAAATATTGGATGGAAAATTAAAATCAAGGAATTTATCTGGGTGGAGAAACTCCCCGTAAATTTAGATTTGGACGATAAATACTTGCTAAGAATCATGACATCGAAATATAAATTGGTTAACAAGCTCGTCCAAGAGTGACATCGGTAAAAATGGAAAATTACCATTAAGCAATTTGTCTCGGTGGAAATACTCCCCAGGAAACTTAGATTTGGACGAAAAATTCTTGCTAAGATCATGACATGGAAATAAATAAAAATTGGTTTAGAAGCTCGTCCAAGAGTGACATCGGTAAAAATGGAAAATTACCATCAATCAATTTATCTTGGTGGAGATACTCCGCGTAAACTTAGATTTGGACGATAATACTTGATAAGAATCATGACATCGAAATATAAATTGGTTAACAAGCTCGTCCAAGAGTGACATCGGTAAAAATGGAAAATTACCATTAAGCAATTTGTCTCGGTGGAAATACTCCCCGGAAACTTAGATTTGGACAAAAAATTCTTGCTAAGATCATGACATGGAAATAAATAAAAATTGGTTTAGAAGCTCGTCCAAGAGTGACATTGGTAAAAATGGAAAATTACCATCAATCAATTTATCTTGGTGGAGATACTCCGCGTAAACTTAGATTTGGACGATAATACTTGCTAAGATCGTGACATCGAAATATAAATTGGTTAACAAGCTTGTCCAAGAGTGACATCGGTAAAAATGGAAAATTACCATTAAGCAATTTGTCTCGGTGGAAATACTCCCCGGAAACTTAGATTTGGACGAAAAATTCTTGCTAAGATCATGACATGGAAATAAATAAAAATTGGTTTAGAAGCTCATCCAAGAGTGACATCGGTAAAAATGGAAAATTACCATCAATCAATTTATCTTGGTGGAGATACTCCGCGTAAACTTAGATTTGGACGATAATACTTGCTAAGAATCATGACATCGAAATATAAATTGGTTAACAAGCTCGTCCAAGAGTGACATCGAAAAAATGGAAAATTACCATTAAGCAATTTGTCTCGGTGGAAATACTCCCCGGAAACTTAGATTTGGACGAAAAATTCTTGCTAAGATTGTGACATCGAAATAAATAATAATTGGTTTAGAAGCTCCTCCAAGAGTGACATCGAGTCTTGTCGACGAAGCCAATCATAGTCGTTCGTGAATTCATAATGCCAACCAATCAAATAAACTAGTTTCACCTGATAACCTAACATCCCCAAACATCCTTGCCAATATTATCGGCTGATCGGTCCGATACGACCAATAATGCGATATCATTGGATATTCATATGTATCGTTGATATATCATGTTTCGTCCATTAAAGGCACAAACATGATAAAATCCTATATTGTCGGCCAGTATTTTAAAAAATAAATACTAATCTCGGTTCTTTTAATACAAATTTAATTGTAAGAGCTAGCTATAATTTCTTCTAAGAATAAGAATTGAGATTTTAATCAAAAAAATTGCACCAAAAAGCATTTATGATCTTCCAAGGCACTAGCTAGTACTCCAAGGAATATGTTAATCATTTATTATTTTGCTTTTAAGAATATGTGAATTGGGAGTAAAATAGTGCAATGTAGTTGACTAAAGTAGTAAAGAAAAGATACTACTATATCCAAGGTACCAAGAATAAAGGAATTAGCTAGTACAATAATAAATACTTCAGTTTGCGTGTGGTATTTTTGATCTTTGATCATTTCTACTTTAACAATTTGTGTAGAATATTGTAGTGGGACCCTATCCCAAATACCAGCCGCATCACTAAATACTAGGAGTATATATATGGAACATTCCTATGATTGATTTTTGGATTTAAGGGTACATTCATATGGTAGTTGTACTTTAGGACTTATTGTTATGTGTGACTAAAAGAAAAGTATGAGTCAGTATTGTATACCCCACAATATCTGATAACTTTTGGTCTTATCAAAAACAATAAAAAGTTGGTATAGCCTTCTCTCACTTATATTTTTAAATTTACTTTTTTTGATAACAAGATATAAAGCAGGGAAAGAAAACAACCTAACTATATGCTTCTCACACCTTTGACTACCTAAGTAGATTTTGTCAGTCATCATTACACCTCAGTTTCTCATATCATATTTCACTTCCACTAATATACGCAATCACAATGAGTCCCTTATTTTTTGTGCGCATGCAAAAGAAGAAGATCTAGGTAGCTGTTACGATCCTGAAATAAATGGGCATTTGACAGTAGTCATAATGAGTATCTTGTGCGGCCTTGATGGGTACATGCAAACGAAAAGATAGATCTCTTCAGTACTCCTCTTCTTCTGTTTTGCCAAATAATATAGAGAAGATTATTTTTTGTTTCTAAAATGTCTGTCACATTGGGTTGGCTTGACCCAAATTTGGCATTGGTGGCAAGATCCCTTGTGGTCCAGTCTTTCCATAAATTAATGCTATATTTCTTCCATTTTGGTTGTGCCTAAATTATAATTAAAAATCGATAACTCGACTGTCAAGATAAGGGATTATGTTTATATAAGGTATATTATGGAAAATCGAGTTGACTGGAAAACGAGTTGAGTTAAGATAATGAAAATTGATTGATTAACAAACAAATATCAAGCAAAGAATTTGAACACGAGCATATATTAAAGAACCAATATTTTTATATTATTCATTCTAAAACTAAACGAAGCAAAATAATACCAACATCCTCGGTATTAAAAAACAAAAACCACATTATTCGAAAGTTTCTTTGATAATTTGCTCAACTAAAACCATCGCATCCTGTACTCGTGTTGCAGCGTTAGCAGGATGTGCTGGAACTTCAAGTACCTTTTCTTCTAGAGGTGTCTCCCTGGGTATTTTCGGTGTGCCTATCCACACGGTTTCACCAACAGGCTCATTCGAAGGAATGGGAGCATGGACACTATCCATTTCAACAGAAGCAGAAGCATGAAGAGTAAGATTGTCAACATGAGCTTGAACTTCAGATAACAGGGGCATGCCAGGAACCTTACACACGCCATCAATAGTTATGGTGATCTTTAGCTTTCTAGGGACAGCCATTACTATCCTTGGAATTGTTTTAATTCTCTCGATATTGTTCTTATTGGAACTCATTTTCTTCGTCTAATATATCAATCTATCTTTTATGCTAGTGTGGTTTGTACGACCTATAATATATATATATATATATATATATGTATTAGAAAAAACCCTAATTTTTTTTAGGTTATGAGCATTATCTCCAATTACCTAATTTAGTTGTATTCCGCATATCACTCCCAAATAAACAAAATATAACAGTTTCCGTATTGATAAATATATTCTCATATACGCGTACAACACCACATTGATTTTAGTATATAGTATGATTTATCTAAATACGGAAAAATAGCACGAAAAAATTGCGTAAACACAACCATGTTGATCGAGTACATGGAGTATATGCTTTATCTTACAGTAGATCATAATCATGTACTCTTCGCTAATGTGCATGCCTTAGCTACACTCTTTCCAGGTATCTGAAGTATCTCTCTCCATGATTCGCCATGCCTAATCTTCTCTGAACAAATTTCTATTTTTGGTGTAATTTCCTCGGTAATTCACACCTACTCAAAGCCATGCGCAACAATTCCGTCCGGCCAAGCGCTATAACCATGCCCAAAGATTAATATACTATGGTCATAACCCTAATTTCTTGTCTTCAAAAGATTAATATACTATGGTCATAACCCTAATTTTTAAATTTGCAATGGACACATAAATAGAATGTTGATAAACTGGAATAAATCTCACACAAACACGTGAAAATATCCGTTTCTTGTTTGGATCATGGATTTTTAAATTAGGCATGCTGATTAAGGATGCGACCATTGGCCAAACGGTGTAACGGTTTGCACCCCTTCGTATTACGCTTCACATTAACCGAATAGATTTTGAAACACCAAAAGACGTGAAAATTCCAACAGGTGTGTTGTGTGGGGACACATATTGCATCCATTGGATGTCTATATAAGCATTCAACAAAAACGAAATCCTAAATACTTCTACATTAAAAAAAAAAATATTTCACCAGTAATAGTAATGGAAATGTTGCCGGATTTAACTCCCGAGATACTACACCTCCTCCCAAGTACAGAAGGTATTTTGGCAAGCAAATGTGTATGCAAAGAGTGGAATTTTGTCCTTGCAGACAAAAGAATTGGACTCCTTTTCGGTTTCATTCAAAAAGTGACAGAAGAAAAAGTTACGCAACTCTTCTACAAAGAACAAATTGAGGAGGAAGATTACTACACGATGATGGGAGATTTCTATCAGATGTTATTTGGAAACAATGGTACCTGGAATATTATCCAATCCTATGATGAAAACATGTCACACCCAATCGTTGGATCTTGTAATGGTCTGGTATGTTTTTATGTTTCACACCACGGCATACAAGATCCTATCTATATTATGAATCCAACAACGGGTGAGCACCTCCATCTGCCACAAATATGCGATCCAACACCAACGCCACAAATTAGTTGGGATCCACGATTCGTCGTAGGGGGTTTCGACTATTGTGAACATACCGGTGAATACAAAGTAGTTCGAATTCAAGTGGACGGTAAAGTGGACGTACACACTCACGACGAATTTAGAGGGGGATTTTCTTTTATGGTGGTCAATTTGGTATATAGGGAGGCATTTCTGTATTCCAGTTGTATTTATGGTTATAAATTTTTCGAATCTATAGGGAGACTTTTATGTGTTCATTATAATAAAATCCGAGAGGGGAAAATAAAAATGTAAAAAGAAGTGAGAATTTGAGATGCCACTCTCTTTTTCTGGGTCATGCCTTTTGATGGTTTGGAACCACGGGTTATTTGGAGACATTTATCTTTGAAATTTCGATTGGAGAAGTTTTTTTTCTTAAAACACAAAAATCCTATGTGGCCTAAAATATAGGAACTCTCCAATGTCTCATTGGATAACTACTTCATGACGTAATGGTTATCCTTTAGATTTTGTTTGCTTTTAAATAAAAATTCAGTTATAGGTTTAAGCTATAACCGCTTATGAGATAAAACGGGCAAATATGCTTTACTTGCATGCTCATTAAAGGACGCGACCTTTCAAAGATAAAACATGAAAATGTGCGTTACTTGTCTGCATGCTCATTAAAGGCGCGACCTTTCAAATAATGCCTGCTCATCAAGGACGCAACCATTCGCCAACAGGTGTATTGGATGTCTATATAAGCATTACTCATATCTGCTTGTAGCATTCTACAATATTAAGAAAATCTTAAATGCTTTAATTTTTTTTTTTTTTTGATAATCTTTCATCAGTATAATAGTGATGGATATGTTGTCGGAATTAACTACCGAGATACTACAACACCTCCAAACCGCAGAAAGCATTTTAGCAAGCAAATGTGTTTCCAAAGAGTGGAATACTATCCTCGGGGACAAAAGAATTGGACTCCTTTTTGGTGTCACACCAAGAATAGGGAAAGAAGTTACTCAACTCTTTTATAGAGAGGAAGATTTCAACCCGATCGTAACAGCCAACAATCACGACGCCCCGAATGATGGAACCCATGAAGATTTGACTAAGTTGCACCCAATAGTTGGATCTTGCAATGGTCTGGTATGTTTTTATGTTTCACACCACGGCATACAAGATCCTGTATATGTTATGAATCCAGAAACTGGTGAGCACCTACATTTTCCACAACTATGCATCCCAATTATTGCACGAGATCAAGTACTTTCTTGGTATCCTATAATTGGGGTTTTCGGATACTGTCAACGTACCAATGAGTACAAGGTAGTTCGAATTCACATGGATGGTAAAGTTCAAATACACACTCTAGGAGACAAGAAAGGATGGAGGAACATAGCATGGGAGATTCCTTATATTTTTCGGAGTTCAGGTGTGTACGCACATGGTTGTATTTTTTGGAAGGATTGTTGTCAGTGGGATAGTGGCATAGTTTCTTTCAATTTGGACACTGAGACATTTCACCAACATTCGCAACCCCCGCATCATATTCTTAGGAGTGAATTCCCTTCAGTTGGGATGGTTATGTTCGGAGTTCGCCTTTTATTTTCTACATCCATGAGGCTTGTGATGAGGGGATTAATCAGCCCTGGATAGATTTCTGGGCACCCATTTCCAAAAACAATATTCATACATGGGCACCTGGCGGGGAATAGAATTGGAATCATAAGATAAGCATTTTCTTGGAAAAGGATGAGGATGAAAGGTGGCCGACCTATTACCCGATAGCTTTTGGAAAAAACAAGGACCTCCTATTGTGGCAGAATGGGCATTTATTGCGTTACAATGCACTCACCAGAACTTGGACGGAAATTTGGGGGACGCGACTGTGGGAAACAAGCAAGGTTGCAATTATTCCTCATATGAGGAGCGCTGTCTCGTTGAAGAATTTTGGTGGACAATCGAAACATGTACTCATGATGTCCATGCCACTAACACATTCCTTGGGTTATCTATGTAGCTTTTTTTTTTTTCTTGTGTTGTTTTTTTTTTTTTTTTGGTGTTTTTTTTTTTCTATGTACAATTTATTCCTTGGGTATGTAGCTTTTTTTTCTCTTGTAGTTGTGTTTTTTTTTTTTTGGTGTTTGGATTATTTTCTATGTTGAAATGTACAATTTAGTTTGGGTCATTGTTTAACTAGCCAACCTTTGGTTTTTTTCCTTTTTTTGCGTTACACCTATGGTCTAGCCGTCCGGGCCACCCCAACCCACCTAGGTAATTAGTCGAAAAGTAGAAAAATTATTTGGGTATTTCCTAAGAGATCATGATTTATTTTAGTTTGTTATGTTTGGAATGTATATATTAGATTAAAAAGGAAATTAGATAAACATGAAAATATTCATTCCATATCTCATTATCTTTGCTACAATATCTCGTTTTTTAGTAATATAGAAATTGAAATATTCGGTGTAAATACCAAAGAATCGTGATTTAAGATAATGATGGAAAACTTAAAAAATTAGAGTTTTCAATTACACCAAGCATAGAAAAAAACTAACATAGAGTATTAAGAGGGATTGTTGATATGAAATTGACGAGAGGATCCAAAAACGTCCTAGACTGACGCGACCATTCGCCAACAGGTATATTGGATGTCTATATATATATATAAGCTTTATACTCGTATTTGCTTGTAGCATTCACAATTAGAAAATCCTAAAAGCTTGTAATTTTTTTTTTTTTTTGATAATCTTTCATCAGTATAATAGTGATGGATATGTTGCCGAAATTAACTACCGAGATACTTCAGCGCCTCCAAACTATAGAAATCATTTTAGCAAGCAAATGTGTATGCAAAGAATGGAATACTATCCTTGGGGACAAAAGAATTGGATTCCTTTTTGGTGTCACACCAAGAATGGGGAAAGATAAAGTTACCCAACTCTTTTATAGAGAGGAAGATTTTAGCCCGATCGTAACAGCCAACAATCATGATGCCCCGAATGATGGAACCCATGATGATTGGACTATGTTGCACCCAATAGTTGGATCTTGCAATGGTCTGGTTTGTTTTTATGTTTCACACCACGGCATACAAGATCCTGTATATATTATGAATTCAGAAACTGGTGACCACCTCCATCTTCCACAACTATGCAGCCCAATTGCACCGGATCAAGTACTTTCGTGGTATCCACGATACAACGTAATTGGGGGTTTCGGATACTGTCAACGTACCAATGAGTACAAGGTAGTTCGAATTCACATGGATGGTAAAGTCCAAATACACACTTTAGGAGACAAGAGGGGATGGAGGAACATAGCATGGGAGATTCCTTATACTTTTCGGAGTTCAGGTGTGTGTACGCACATGGTTGTATTTTTGGATGGTTGTATTTCATAATATCTTTCAATTTGGACACCGAGACGTTCCATCAACATTTTCCACCTCCGCATCATATTCCTGGGAGTGAATTTTGGATAAATACTTACCCATCACTTGGGATGGTCATGTTCGAGTTCGCATTTTATTTTACTACATCCATGAGGGAATTGATCGGCCCCGAATAGATTTTTGGGCTCCCATTTCCAAAGAAAATATTCATACATGGGCACCTGGCGGGGAATGGAATTGGAATTATGAGATAAGCATTTTCTTTAAAGAGGATGAATGGCCGAGTCATAACCCGATAGCCTTTATAAATAACAAGGAACTCTTATTTTGGCAGAATAGGCGTTTATTGCGTTATAATACACTCACCACAACTTGGACGGAAATTTTGAGGGCACTACCGTGGGAAACAAGGGTTGCAATTATTCCTCACATGAGGAGCGCTGTCTCGTTGAAGAATTTTGGTGGACAATCGGAAACATGTACTCATGATGTCCATGTCACTAACACATTCCTAGGCTTATCTATGTAGCTTTTTTTTTCTGGCAGTTGTTTTTTTTTTTTTTTTTTTTTTTTTTGGTATTTGGATTCTTTTCTATGCTGAAATGTACAATTTATTCCTTGGGTTATTTATGTTGCTTTTTTTTGTTTTTGTTTTGGTGTTTGGATTTTTTTCTATGTTGAAATGTTCAATTTCGTGCATTAACATGATTATTTTGGGGAGTTCTGGAGAGTTGATAGTGCATTTTTGCCTGTGCACAAATCTCTCATAGGAGTAGAGATTTGGGAGGGAGTTTGGTCAGAGAAAAATATTAGGAGGAGGAGGAAACGCTTCAGCTTCAGGTATGCTTTTTTCATCTATTTTTTTCTTCTCTAATCTCCGATTGTTTTGTTTGATTGTTACTATTTTGATTGTTTTGATATTAGTTTTAAAAGTAAAAACCCTATTTTTATTGTTTAGGGTCTCACCATGTTCTGTTAGCTCTTTTTGTTTCGATATTCATCTCAATTTGTGTTTAGTTAATCAAGTCGAACCGATTTCGTGCTAGCAGATTAACCTGTTGTTTATTTATGGTCAAACCTTTCGTAGCAGGCTAGTAGCTTACCGGAAGTTATGGTTTAAGAACTACAGAACTAGAGGTCACATGCTTTTTATGCTTATCCAACTCTGAACTAATTAGCTCCCAACTCTGAACTGCCTCTTTAGGCTATTGTACATTAGCAATGTCAGGTTTAGAAGAGGAAGACACAATTTTATATTGCATTCCAAGACTTAAGAAATCTATATTACTAGATCATCCACCCCAACAAGTGGATGCACCATCCACCAGGTATATAGAAGAACAAAATCATACAACATTCACCTTCCAGGATCAAGTTCCCATTTAATTCTGCTCGCACTAAACACAATGGATACAAAGAATTCATACAATTGTTGGTTCTTTATATATATATATGCCGAATAGCATTGCCACAAGCCAACAACTGCTCACTGTGTCAGACAACCATGCACATGCCTTTCCTTCAAAGCGTGACTATATACCTGCCTAATAATACTGGTATTATCTATACTCAAAACACATTTAATTATATGCGTGTCCAAAATTGTACACATAATTCCACAGCTACAAAACCAATTTAGGAATCTAGTAGAATCATTTTGTCCGAACCCCATTATGGCACTTAAGTTCATATTAAGTGGATACAAAATTATGTATCGCACTACCTCCGTTTGAACCATGAGACATCAACAAATTAAATACTAAGAAATATCAGTTTACATGGACCCATGTCCAGCATCACTTGTCAAGTATCATCAAGTTAACTATTTTAACTACAATTAGAATTATCTATACGTAACAACATTCACATGTATCTAGCAAGCCAAATGGTTAGGCCACCACTTAAAGGGAAATGAGGTGTGCATACTAACAATGGTTACACCCTGCACAAGTAGCTAGTATGAGTTGGAAATCATTAAAGTCCAAACTTATAAACTAAAGGAAATAACCTTAGTCCAATATTATAGGTTGTTTGATTGAACTTCCTGTTCTTCTTGGCAACTTTTGTAAAAAGATTACCATGATGAGCTTCATTTAGCTTATGATCATCCGGTCATGGAAAATATAAACTTTTTTGTTTTTGTAGGGCCGTATAGTGGGTACTTTTTTAGAATGTTGCGTATTGTGGATGCAAGCTATCCCTGCATTGAACAATCTATTCAACCCAAGACAAGATATAACCAAACTTGTATTAGATTGGTAATCTTGAATTATCGGAATAACTTACAAGTGAGTTTCTATGAGCTGAAAATAGGTTTTGAGCATATAGTTGCTCAACAATAGCATCCAGATACATTGTCGTAGTAGTACTTGCAATGATATTACTAACAGATGCATATAGTTGCTCAACAGTAGCATCCCTACAAGTGCATTTTCAGATAATTCGTGTTTGCCACCAGAAGTTAACCATACGTATTTTGCTCTTGTAAATCGCTGGAATTGTGATTTGGCTTTCTTTTCTACTAACCGGTTTAGCGCTCTTACTAGACCAGCTTTTATGTTAATACGTATCATTCAACTGAGTAGTTCAAAGGTCAAACTATCGGTTTCCATGGACCGAATAGATATGTAGAATTCTGTTTCCGTAGACTAATCTATGTTAGGAAGACAAAACATAAGGAATCGCGGCCTCACTAGGACACTTCTAGACTCTTACCATTCAATCAGTAATTTTTTTTTCCGTTTGTAGTTGTTCATACTTGAGAACCATCCATTGTTTTTGAAAAAGTGAATTAAAGGGTTTATTTATTTTTATATATTGGGAATCCGTTTTCTTGTTATTCCACACAGCATCATGAAATTCATGTAAGGTTCAGGTTAAGGGCAGGAAAACTTTAATGTATTAGTTCCCTGTAGAATGTAGTTGTTTCATTTGCATGTAATTTGAGTTTCTTTACTTCGATAAAATGATTAGTAGGAATTTGAGATTTCTGTTGTTTGTTTTTCCTGAAGATCCTTTCTTGCTTTGTTAGCGGTTTGCAACTTCGACTTGGAGTTCATATACGTGCTCAGTGGATGGGAAGGGTCTGCTCATGATTCGAAAATACTTAATGACGCAATGACAAAAAGAAATGGACTGAAAATACCGCAAGGTAATTTTATTTTTATCTAATGTGAAGTTTTGATTTTTTGGTTTAGTTATAATTGGGTTTTACTTGACCAAGTTTTCTTTTTATTTTTATTCAGGTAAATATTACTTGGGTGATTGTGGGTTCGCAAACCGACGATATTGTTTAACACCATTTCGTGGCCAACGTTATCATTTGAAAGAATTTTCTGGTACGGGTAATCATGCGAAAAAGGCTGAAGAATTATTTAACCTGCGTCATGCTTCTTTGAGGAATGCAGTTGAAAGATTGTTTGGTGTTTTGAAGTCTCGTTTCTTGATCTTTAAGTCTCAACCTCCATTTCCGTATCAAGTGCAAGCGGAGATAGTGACTGGCTTGTGCGAGGCTTACACAACTTCTTGCGAAAAGAATGCCGTTCAGATGAGTTTCCAGTCGAGGAAGAGGAAGATATCCATCCATCAACGCTTGTAAATGACGACGAAGTTTTGACACAACAAACTCAAGAACAACAACGTCAAGAAGATAATGCATGGAGAAAGAGTATAGCGGATGATATGTGGAAAACTGTTCGTGAACAAAGGGAGTTAGAATTGTATGGAGACCGTTAAAATGAAGGGAAAAAAAATTATCTCGTTGCACAACAATAACATACTATTGATACAGAGATGGGATCATTTCTATTTATTTTTTTCTTTTCATTAAAGATCATTTTTATTTGCAAATGAGGGTTTATTGTTCCTTAAAAGAGAATGAGTTAGGAGTGAACTCTCCCAAACTCTCCCAAACTCCCTCAAACTCCCCACACTCCCCCAAACTCCCTGAACTCAAAAACACAAAACTCTCTCAAACTCCTTACACTCTCTCAAACTCTCTCAAAATCCCCAAGATCCACAAATCACTCGAGGACTAACCCTCTGTTGGTTTTTTCCTTTTTTTGCATTACACCTATGGTCCAGCCGGCCGGGCCACCCCAACCGACCTAGGTAATTAAATTAAAAAGGAAATTAGATAAATATGAAAATATTCATTCCATATATCTCATGAGATCATAATTTATTTTAGTTTGTTATGTTCGTTATGTATATTAGATTAAAAAGAAAATTAGATAAACATGAAAATATTCATTCCATATCTCCTTATATTGCTATAATATTCGATGTAAATACCAAAGAATAAGTGATTTAAGATAATGATGGAAAACCTAAGAAATTAGGGTTTTTCTTAGAAATATATATAAATTACACCAAGCATAGAAAAAATTAACATAGAGTATTAAGAGGAAAATGAGTTCGCTAAGAGGAATTTGTAGAGATGGCGAAGAGAGGATCCAAAACTGTCCTCGATCGATGGCCGGTCCTCGTAAATTGAGGATTATCATTACCGTGGACGGAATAACCACTGTTCCTCGGTGTTCCTCTCGACGTTGTTATTAGTTCTGTTGTCAGTAGTGTTGACAATGATGATGTTCTTATTTATGCTGATGTTATTCCTGGTGTTCCTCTGGACGCTGTAATCAGTAGCGTTGAGGATGCTGATGTTCCTGCTTATGTTGATGGTCCTACTGTGAATGATGATGCTCCTGCTTCTATTATTGAAATTATTGATGAAGATCGTCCCGATGTTCGGATATGGCGAGATAATCCAAAGTTAACAAGCATGATCTTAACAAGCATGTGGAGCCCGATGAAGCGAGAAAATGACAAATACGAGGATGACAAGGCGCCCAAGCCTGCTGGTTGGAGTGATCAGGTTCACCTCAGCATTGCAAGAAGAATTGTTTGAAGATGGGGATGGTTCATTTGATATGGTTTGATTTATCGATTTCATTTTGTGGACGCTTTGAAAGTTGTTTTCGTTTCTTGTTTCGTTTGCTAATTTTGTCATTTAGAAGAAGGTGATGTTTATGAAATAAATCAGATAATTATTTACAAGTTCATAGACTTTACAGAATGCAATATACTCTTGCAAATTTATTTATTTATGAGGTGTGTATTCTTTTGGAAAAATAAATATAATTAGCTAAAAGAACGGAGGAAATATAGAAAAATACAGTCCCCCCCCCCTGTAAACAATAAGAATCAATTTATCACTTAAGGTTGATCTTATTATCTCCTTGCCAATACTTTTAACAAAAATACGAGTTTGAACAAGTAAAGTGCTATTGAAAGTAAAGTACTGCTATACGACGATGTTAATGATAATGATCTTTGCATGGAATTGGATGAGAATGAGGAACCAGACTAATCTAACAAAGAACCAGACTCATCTAACAAGTTCTTTGCTTTTAAAACAGGGTTTTTGATGACCATTTTGTTTTCAGTGGTGGTTTTATTTATTTTTTTAAGTACTGCACTAGATGGAGGCTTTTTACGCTGATAGATAGGTTGACATTTATGTGATGAATGATTCACGTTGAACTTTTATGTTTTCTGGAAATGATGAACATGAAAATGGATGGGTTTAGTTTATTTATCTTTATTAGCTTACTGTATGATTAGAATAATATGTTTCCTACATAGGTGCCACTAATAATTCATACGTTTCCTCCCTAAACCAAGAATAATACAGGAGACAACCTTGACTTAAAATTATTAAGGTAAATATTATTCGAAATAGGAAAGTACTTTTTTTCTATAGCCTCTTCTCGATTTGGTTAGAGATAGGAAACAAAATTTCGAAAATTTTGGGAAACAATTTTATCATAATGTCTACGATATATTCTCTCATAAAATAAGGAAACTAACCATATTGGTTACACATCAAAAATTTGGAAATAAAAAAAGAAAACACCAAAAATCTTTTGTTTGCGGGTGATGAAAATGGATTTTTTGGGCAAGGATGATTTCAAAAGGAAAATCAATTCCTTTGATGGTTTGGTTAAATTCCAAAAAGAAAAAGAAAATGAGTTCGATCTACTTTTTCAGTTTTTATTACTCGATTCATTCTCTATATGAAATCATAATTCTACTACTATCTCTAATCTTTACAAGGAACCTACCTCTTCAGACTCGATCTTTGTTGTTGGTATTATTTCTACAACCCATTATCGAATGAATATTAAATTGATGTTAGATTTTTGTTCGATCTTGTAGTTGCAGGAAATCCTACACTACACCCCTCACAAGAATCCACACAACTAAGCCATTGAAGATGAACAACTATGATTTTTATTGATTAATTCCTTGAATTTTTACAAGATAAAATGGAAAAGAGCTAAAGAAATTACAATCACTACAAACTTTCTCTCTCTTAATTACTTGCCTAACACTCGGAAAAAGATCTCTCTTCAACAGACTTGTTCAACTCTTTATATAGGGTAGTACATAGTGGATGACAGCTAGACTGTCCTTTATTTTCGGGAATGACTTGCGAAATATCGCAAGTGTACAAATACATAATCTCGCAGTTCTCCTAGATCTCGCTAGATCTTCACACTTTTCTCGTGTTCTGGCTATCGTCGTCCATTGCGTCACTTATTTTACTCGTCTGCGACGCCTTCGCAACTCTGTCGTTTATTGATCTCGCGAGATATTGATGTCGCGATATTCTGATCCTACATCTTGCCTCTTCTCATGTCTTCTCTGCGAAGAAGAGAATGTCATGAGAACCAGTATTTGGAAATGCCGCAATCGTTTGTTTTTCATCAATTTTTAGCCGACAAGATTCCGTGGATTAGGGATGATTGTTTACACGTATCTAAAATTTTCCCTTTTTACCGGCACATTTAATGTTATCCGGTTACTCTTTTCTTGTCTATTTAAAGGGGAATTCCTTATGAAAGTATTTCTTTTCTTTTACTTCGTCTTCTTCATCGTCTGCAACTTTTTACTGCTGTTTTTCTTCATCGTCTTCTTCATCATTTTTCTGCTATTATTCTTCTGCTACTGTTCTCATCTTTCTTTTTCTGCTACTGTTTCTATGGAGCCATCAAGGTTTGTTAATTTTGCTGAATTTGATCACTTTGTGATTGATCTCTTTTATTGAAGTTGTTTTGTTTTGATATTGTTCTTCTTTTAATGATTCCCCCGCTGTTTTTGGTTTAGCAAGAACAAATCTAACACCAAGTTCACCATTGTGAACCCTAATATCTCCATGGGCTCGCAACCGAAAACCACTGTCACTAAAAGAAAGCCTGCGAATAGCAAGGTATTTAAGAAACATTTACTCTTTTAATAACAATATTGTTGCCTCTGTTTCTTATTTAACTTGTAATTCGCAGGATGACAAAAATGTTGATAGGTCCCCCAAGAAACCTCGCCGTTTTAAACCTGTTGCACCTGAGCCCATTTCTTCTCCTATTGTCAATGCCTCTACCGTTTCCCCAGTCATTGATCTTCATGAGACTTCCTCTTCTCATGATATTCCTTTAACAAAAAATGACTCATCTCTTCCTTCTTCTATCGTCGTTACTTCCTTATCTGAGCAAATCCCTCTTACTAAGGAAAATTTGGAAGGAATAGACGTGGCCTTCAAAGTTCTATCAGATATTGTGAACGATGCCAAGAAGACTTCTGTCGATCCTATCAAATCTAATGTCTGCGAGATTTTGAGCAAATACCTTGGCTCCGATAGAATTTCGCAAACATCTTTGGAGCAAGAAGTTAATATTTTGAAGAATAATCTCCAAGCTATGACTGCAAAGTGTAATATTCTCCAACTTGAGAATCAAAAACTTCAAAATGTTTCGCTGGATCGTGATAATCTTCGCAAGAAGAACGAAGAATTGAAAGGTACAATCTTACCTCTTGTTTATGGGTGAAAACTATTCCTGCCGGATTTGGTAATTTGGGGTGTGTGGATGAGGAATGAATCTAAACCCCTAAACAAATGCACTGCGCGGTGAGTGCTTGTAGATTCGGAAATCAATCTGTGCAAGTCCGGCCTAAACCAAGAAATGGTTGTTCCAGACTTGTTTCGGTCACAAAGTGAAGGATATGGGGTTGATCTTAGGGAGGGAAGCGAAGAAGGTGTTGAGATTGTGAAGGTATTGGCTTGCTTATGACTTGTAATGAGAAAGTCGAACCGGCTTACAGGATGCAAGCTATCGATTCCGGTGTTTTGTATTAACACTTGGTTTCGTTTTTTGTCCGGACTTGCTCGTTGGTGGAAATAGGGAGGAGAACCTATTTATACAAGTCAATGAGCCTTATTCATGTCTCTCGTGGGAAGTGGAGGAAGTGGAGTGATGGAGTAGTGGAGTTGTGTGTCGGTGCTACACGATCAGTCTTGCCCACTTCTCCTGTCATCGCTAACTGTCCATAACTTCCTAACACGGTATTGTGATGGCGCGTTGCACGCCGCACGTCGTAAACCGCCGGACCAATACCCCGTATGTATCCCCGGTTTGTGGCATGATTGATAAACGGAATGTGTGGATCGTGGATCCACGAAAGGTACCATGTAATCTTTTGAATTGAATAAGCGTGTTATTCGGGAAGTTAATACTTGTGAAGTATCATGTGTATTTTATGCGAGTGTCGCATCCTGGTGTGGTAGAGTGATGGGTGGTGATTACCATGACGCCTCACCGACCGCTTAACTCGACCGACTGTGGTTGTATAACCAAGCCGGTGAAGTTGGACGGACGAGATGATCTTTGAGACACTCATCTGCGACCGTTGGTGGAATTAGGGTTTTAGAAGAGGTGCGCAAGCATTCCTCTTCAGCCTGGTCGAATCCCAACTTGGGATATGACTTTGGCCAGGCCGACCGTACATGCGTGTAGACGGCATGACGGTGTAGGCGCCTATACCAATTACCTCACGAAAGTATGATCTGGGCCACTCAATTCGTCCGGTGAAGTTGAATGGTCGAGATCAATTTGTGACAGAAAACCAGTGCAGCAATAGCCGCGCGTCATGCCCACTTTGGGCGCACGTTCCAAGGTGACCAATCTTGGTCGGTCTTGGCCGATCGGTCTGGTGTGAAGGTGGTAGGTTGGTGTTCACGCCTATACCTGAATATCCCATGAAAACGTGATCTGGGCCACTCAAATCGTCCGGCGAAGTTGAGCGGTTGAGATCAGTTTGCGGCTTGGGAGGTGTGACCACGCTAGTTTGGGCGCGCGTCTTGGAACAACCAGGCATGATATGTCTTGGCCGATCGGGTGAGAGGATAGATGGGTCCACGGTGGTCATGCTGGTATGACCGGACCTGCTTAATCTAACCTTGGACCCTCCATTCGTGCCGGAGAAGATGGACGCTCGTGATACTCAAAACCCTAATTTTGGGTTTCAAGGCCGTGCGACCATGCTTTATTCGGCGTACGGGTGGGATAACCAACCATGGTTGGTCCTGACCGATTGGTCAGGTATGTAGGCGGGCTCACGGTGATTGTGTTGACATGCTCTGGGCCCTTTGAATCTACATCTACACCCTCCATCTATACCTGCGAAGATGGATGGTTGAGACTGTTTTGCGACACATGTAATATGCCGCAAACCCTAATTTAAGGTTTTCCGCCCATACGCTCTGGTTTGGACGTTTTGGCAAGCTAGGCCAATCTCTGGGGAGGCCGACCATGCGGGATCCGCGTTGGTTCGGCAGTGGATATTCCATACCGCTTGGGGGTGATGGAATTGATCCGGGTCATCCAATCATGCTTGTGGAGTTGGATGACTGTGATCATATCCGGACTGATACGGTCAGTCCGGATGCTCAATCGGGCTAGTATAACACACCGAGAGTGGCTCAATCGGGCTAGTATAACACACCGAGAGTCAGCCTGTACGGTTATTTCGTACATGGTTTCATTATAATGCTTGGAGGTTCGTGTTGCTCTGCTAAGAGTAACACTCAGTCGTCATGCCGCACTGATAATGAGTACAGGAAATACAATGCTGATTGTGCATTAATTAATAATGCTAGAAATTCACAGGGTATATGGGATTGTTGCTACATGCTCCAACCTGGATGAATTTCATGTATTCACGGAATGGGATTGTTGCCATATGCTCCATTCTAGGTGAATTAAGTGAGGGAGTATCCAACACTTATTAATGGCTTTATCCTTTACAAGATGTTAGCGCATAATTTTTTGGTTTTTACAATTTTAACCTTAAATGAAAATCCACCATCAACACCTCTGTATTTTTTTATTTATTTTTTTGAACCTCAAGCCCTTGTTCGCCCTTCAAGCTTTAAACCAGAAGAGAAAAATGGAGATATATCAGTTGGAATCTACTGTTGAAGAAGCTCGAATGGATAGAGATGCGTGGATGGAGCAATATAACCAATTAGATAATCTTCATACATATTTTGTTAATCAAATAGATAATCTTTCTAAAGAAAATGTTGACTTAGTTCAGAAACAAGGCTCATTAAGTAATGAATTATCTCGCCTTTCTTACTCCTTGACTAAAGCTAATTTGGAGTTGGAAACTTTATCAGATGAGAATGGAATCCTTTCTCAAGAGAAGCGAACTCTGTTAAACAAGGTGGCGATTTACTCGCAACAGTCTGATGTTTGTCAAAAATATGTAAAGAACAAGAACGATCTCTTTGTTCACGAGAAATCAACTCGAAGAAGTTATCACGAGAAGGATAAACTTATCCAGGGTAGAATAATCTTAAGTGTAAAGGCAAACCAATTCAAGGATCAATGTTCCAAGTTAGAAAAGTCCAATTCTTCTCTTGCGAAAGAAAATGCCTTACTTGTTTCGAACGAAAAAAGCTTGCGATCTCGACTGAAAGGTTTAATTGGAGATAATTTTGACAATGCCATGGATCACTTGGAGAATAGTTGTTCGGCTTTAATCCAATATCTTACCTCGCAAAAGGAAGGTAGTCATATTATTTGACTACCTTAATCCATTTATTTATTATTTTGTGATATTTTCCTTATGAATTCCAAAAATCGAATGATTTTCTATGTTCTTTTCTTTTGCGATTTCGAGAAAAATCTTCATTCCTCTATTACCACTCTAAAATCGACTATTCAAAAATTCGCAAAGAAAATGGAATACTCGTTGCTTCCCTTGCTCGCTCTCGCGATCGTGCGAAAAGAAGATTCGATTATATGTCCTGATTTGTAAAGATATAGAGAGTAGAAATTATCGAAAGCACTCCTTCGTCAATTTCATCTTAAAGCCGAAGTTCTTGTGAATGATGTTTTACTTTCTAAATCTCTTGATCTCGTATCTATCGAACCTCTGGAAGTAAGCGATGATGAAGTTCCTAACCCTCTTGGCAGCGATTATGACTACAATAGTGGTGGAGTTCGCAAATGAAGAGACAATCCCTCCTAGTAAAGCTGTCAACGATGATCTGGGTGAAGGAGGATCTGGTGGAAATATAATAACTGGCGAAAATATGGATAGAGTTGCTGAAGAAAATCCAGTATCTCCTTCTGGTGAAAAAACTGATATTTGAGAATTGACTTTCTCTTGTAATTTTTCTTCTTGTACTGTTACTTCTTTATGTACTTCAATCATCTTTTAGGTGTTCATCTGCTTATTATTACTCTTTCTTGCAACGAGTATAATTCTTGATATTTAATAATTACTATTTTGTTTTCCATTATCTTCATTTATGTTGAAATTCATCATTGCGACAAGATCGCAGGACGTTTTTACATTTTCATGTAACGACCCATTGATCTTGCCTTATCATTGCTCTTGTGTGGTCTTATTTTGCCTTCCTAGTTAAAGGTCTTATTTTGCCACCCCTCATTGCGACAAAATCGCAGGACGTCTTTACACTTTCATGTAACGACCCATTGATATTGCCTTATCATTTCTTTAGTATTGTTGCCTCTGCAGGATTTTTTTGTTGCGACAATATGACAGGCCTAAGAAATTCTCTCGAACTTAAAGCCCCATGACATTGCCGTCTTGCGACGAAATCGCATGACGTCTTTACACTTTCATGTAAAGACCCATTGATATCGTCTTAACCTCGCGTTAGTATTATTGCCTCTTCAGGATCATCGCACAAATATGACAAGCCTAAATTTTCTTGCGAAAATAGAGCCTCATGACATTTGCGTCTTAAGACACTTATCAGCTCCCTAATGGAGGGTGCCGCCCTTATCATCTCCCTGATTGCCCCTTCAAGGAGGCGTACATCGGCCATACAAGACTAGCTCATCCCATCCGATTTTAACAACAACCAGTTGTTTTCGCAGCCTCTTATCCCTTATACCTATAGGGCTTATGGTTACGAGACCGCACCCTAAGTGGAGTTTTCTTGGGCCGAGTGCGGCATGTGCCAAGACTTGCCAAGAATGGCCGAGACACTTCAAATGCCCCAGGCACTCTTGGCTCAACCGTGTACCTCGGCGCCTTGGTCATACACTGACTCCTTGGAAGAGACCCTCGGTCATCCAACCAGGGTATAACCTTATATAGTTGGAAATCCAAGGTATCTCTCCCGGATGGCCTTTATTGACCCCAAATTTTCATGACTCGGAGTTCCGGGCGGTGTAACCTTTTCCCTGAGCCATGTCAAGAGATACCCCCTTATATGACGCACTTTAGGTCTTACATTTGCCTCTTACGAAATATCATTCGCGAACTAGGGTGTACGCCATAAAGGTTCGTCCCATTCGTATAAATCATTCATTTTTTATTATCTCTTGTTATTTTACTTGCGAGATATTCACACATTCTTTCTTTATTTTATGCAATTTCGCAATCACTCTGTCGCAAGAATTTTTCATGTGAATTCATTTCATTTCATTTCATCCATTCCATATTTCGCAACCTATTCTTTCCCTTCCATCTTCTATGGGTAATATTTCTTGAGATATAATCTATTCCATGGTCTATTGATCGGTTGTCAATCCGTCAAAAATAACTTCACTTTCTTACTCACTAAATTTAAATGAAGTACAAAGTAAGGAAGAGTTCGTATCCACAGAGAGGCAATTGTTGTTATGCAATTTTCAGTTTCTAAGGTAACCAAGGGGGGATGTTTGTTGTTTTATCTAATAAATAAAAGTAATTGAAAGCAAAGTAAGTAATTGGAATAATCAATAAGGAGAAGATATTGGTCACGGGATAGTATCAATCACAAACATGTATTTTCATCAATGATTAGAATTTGTATTTTAATCTCTCATCTACTAATAGTCCTAGGATACCTTGATCGCAAGTATATACCGCTAATTCCCTGTTTTCATCACAACCACATTAAAAGATGCATATGTGAATTCTTCCTAGAAAGCAACCTAAAGTGTAAAAGCACAATTAGATTTAACTCCCTAAAAGCAATAAGTTCTACGGAATAAGACTAATCAATGCAAACGAATGTGTAAAAGCACTAGTCGTTTTAACAAAAGTTATGATTCACTTGTGACTAGTAGGATATATCACTACAAGCACTACCCACAATTATGCTACTTAGAATCAGGGATAAACAACTTTTTCGTATTGAAAACCCTAATATAGCTCTAGAGATGAATGTAATTCGGACTGATTCCGGACTCAACCAACCAAACAATCAAATCATATAACACTATTAATTGTGAATCACAAACAATAAAATATTGAGACAAAACTAATTCATTGAATCATATAACATATTGAGAAATCAACTTTATCCCATAACCAATAATATTTGTTTAGCTACTCATAGCTATGGAGTTCATCATAAAAATATTAATTGAAAAGAAGAAGATGAACAAAAGCAAACCCTAGAAGCGTAAACAAAACCGGCTCTCCAAAGTTCCAAGAAAAATATGTCATCTCCAAAGTTGTAGAAGTCTTTCCTTTAAATAGCTCTCTTGTTTCCAAAATTAGGTCTATCCTTCAAAGTCCATTAGATAAAAATCCACCAAGCCCATAAGAGAGAGAAACCCATGTAGAAAATATGTCCAAAAATACGTCGCCGGAAAACTGGTATTATGGTTGGAAATCGTCCGGAGAGGTGGCCGGAAAACAGCTCGGTGTGACCTAAGCAAAGTCCACCTTGGCCACCGGTCAACGAATCAACTTGGGTCAACTCGGGTCAACTCGGTCAGACCGAGTCATATGAATCAGGTGGTCTAGTCAGACGAGTCAGGTCTAAGTTAAGGTATGAGTCAGTCACTGACTCGGCTGACTAAACTGATTTAGCCTATGCCTTTGCACTTGCATGATTTTGTGATGCACCATCCTTGTGCTTCACAACTACCTATCCAGCCATGATGGCTACACCTCCTTCACAACTGCAGCTGCAAAAACACTTCTTTCTAAATCAACCTCAGCTGCATCTCTGCATCCCTGGCATTCTCCCATTTCTGTTCTTATATCACACGGCCACATCACTAGATGAATTACAGCTTCATTTAAGCTGCCAATCTAGCTGCAATGACATCGATTGCACTGCAATGTTGTCATCCAATCACTGTTCTCCGCAATTCCATTTACGACTCCATTCTCTCGCCATGATCCAGTTCCCTTGTAATCTCGGTTCAACAAAGATCATAAACATCACCATCATCTCAGCTCCCAACACCATTGCCAGGCTCAGCTTTAGTTCTGCATCAGCCAATACCACCAGCTCTGCCTTCCTACCAGCTTCACCACAATCTCTCACTGAGTTGTTCTCTATGGCGCCAACACCTGCAACTTCACATACACAACACCAAATCCACTTCCTTAAGCCCACAAAAGCATATCCTCCGTAACTCAAACACCATCAGAGCCTTTAAGCTCAAACCCAACAGCATCAGATGCTCATAATGCTCCAATTCTTCCATCTTAGTTTTAGCTGCAACACAGCAGTTCAATTCCAATTCTCGGCATCAATTAAATAACATATATCACAGCCACGCATGTCTCGGCTTTAGCATCACCACCAGGGCCATTTCTTCCACTGCAACTGGATTCTTCCCCAAATTCATGTCACCAGCTCCTCCCTGATCTCCATCGGCTCATGATTCCTCCTCCTCAGCCTGTTATTGCTCAGCCACCTGCAACAAGATTGCTTCAATCCCCTGCATACTACACCTGCTCCATTCCCAGCTGCTCCATTGCAGCCAACAACACTTCAGAGACTGCATCATCCTGCAGCTGCAACACAGCCAAGCTGCCAGCCTATTTCAGACTCTCTTCACAGCTCAACCAATTCACCTCCAATTCACAACAACAATAGCAGCTGTTCAACATCTTCTGAGTCTCAGAAGAACACCCAGAACCCTTTTCAAAACCATAACCACAGTCCACAGATTCATATCCAACAGCCACATCTTGTTCTTGACAACAAACCCTAGATTCAGTTGGCAGAAAGTTCACCAAACTCTGCCCAATTTCTTCCTTGTCTCAAGAACAGACCCACAACTAATTGCAGCAGCAGGCAAGCATCAACAAAATCCATCTTCATAATCAAATATAAACCCATGATTATCTTCATCAATTTCTCCATTTCCTTTACCTGAACCCATCAATCCAGCCAACAAACCAACACCCGACTATCCTAACCTTGCTGATTCTCAATTCGAACATAAACCATCTCTCTAAACCCATGAAAATCATCGCTTCAACTCTGAATCAACTCTAAATTCTTTCAATTCCTCCTCCAACTCTTAATCAAACCCTAACTTTAGAAATCCCAGGTCATGATTCTTCATCCTGTTTGTTACCAATTTGACTTCTAACCCACCACCGTAGCCTGAATAACACTCAATTTCAGATCCATCTTCGAGCTCCTCACTGATTTGCTCACAATCACCATAACTTCTCCTTTGCAGCTGAAGAGAAAGGAAATGCTGTCTGAAACAGCCGAGTTCGACCTACTTAGGTCTATGGGACGGCTATTGACACCCGTGGGTGTTTTTAACAATTCTTATTAGTCTCCAACATGTTGTCCCTTATCTTTGGCTCGACTCCTTTTAGCACGTGCCCTGTGAAATGCCGCTTTTGTCAATTTTTGCCGATTTCTCCACAGTTCGCTCCAAATGACTCCATTACACCTAAAAGCTCAAAAACACGCGTAAAGTACATAATTCACAAGAAAAATAGCAAAGAAAGCGTAACTACTAGATAGTAAATTAGGTGTTTTAGACACCTATCAGATTCCCCCACACTTAGACTTTGCTAGTCCTCGAGCAAATCAAACAAAACAATTATAAAGAATACATACAACTCCGTGTCGTCGAGGCTACGGTCACTTTTAGCATAAATAACAAGCCTTTAAACCCCTAGGTGTCCCTAGTGGACGAGTTATAGTCTCGTGAGGGTTTACTAGAGATATACCCACAAAACCTATTTTTCCAACTTACTAGTTCTCCGTAATGATAGCATCCAACGCGCTAAGAAGACATAGAAATTCTGCACACTAGTCATAAGAAGTTAGACACATAAATGAACACAATCTCATTCTTAAAAGTTGAGAGAGAAATAACCATCCATTCTCGACCAAAAATTCGGGTTCGGAGTGATCGAAAGTCTCGACTCTGCCTCACAAGAAAGGGTTTTATGAAGTTGCTCTCAATAATAAAAAGCTTTTTATGGGTCACACATGTGTCCAGGTAGGAATGAAGAGAGAATCCTGCGACACGTTGAATGGTAGGAAGGTAAAACCCTCCGAAATATTTTAAAAACCCACATCTTTTATAATTTTTGAAAACCCATTTTTCTGACGATCTCTAAGAAAGGAAATCAACCACTTAACGAAGGTGGGAATATGCTTACTTACCTCGTTATCCGTTCGGCGTGCAGCTAGCACCACTCTCACAGCATCCATAGAAACGTCTTCGGTCTTCAATCGGTGTCTTCATCTTCGTCTTCGGTCTTCAACTCTTGATGATAACTCTTGAACTTCGTAGAATCTTGACAATGTAATTCTTTCCTCTAATTTCTTGTTGCTTGAAACTTCATTATAGATATTCCTTCTTTCCATTGGCTTTATTGAAAGAACAAAACTAAAAACGAACTATACAAACCCAAAATAAAAAAAAAAAAATCTTCTTTTTTTTTCTGTTTTTTCTGTTTTTTTTTTTAATAATAAGAAATAAAACAAATACAAAATAAAAACGAAATAAAACAATAAAACTAGTAATGAACCTAAAGAGAAAGTAAAATACAAATAAAATAAAAATGTAAGTACAAAGGCCATGGTGTAAGTACTTTACCGCTTGATTCTTCACAACTTATATGTCTTGATATCATAAACTTCTCGAACTCTCATCCTTGATAATTTTCACTCTTGTACAATGGTCTTCAACTTATAAAAATTCTGCTCCTTGTTTTGTTGCTTTACTTGAATCTGAAATCTGCTCATTTCTGTACCGTTGCTTGTAAACCTTGAACGTCTTCAACTTTCCTTCAAATTTGTGATGCTCCTCTTGTTGATGATGATGGTGTTTCTATGGACCTGTTGGTGTAGAGAGAGATAAAGTGGATGGTGCTAACTGCGAACAAGATTACAAATGGTATGTAAGTTAGCAATTCGATGTCACCATCATGGTTGATAAAAATAGCACTCAAGAGATCAAAATAGTGCTTCTATGGTGGGAGGTTGGGCAGCTCACCATTCTGCCCGGAATTTACGTACGGTGACACACACTCTAAAAGCACAAATTTAGACAGTACAAAGAATTGAAGGTCGGTGCCTCACATTATGTAACATGGGTAGTCTCCACTATAGGGGATCACTACTCTAATACCGAATTCAGTCTGCACCTTATTTTCCCTTTGGCATGGTTAAATCCAACTTTAACTCTCATACAATTAAGAAACCCGATCATGTTCTCTGTCATCTCTAAGTTCAGTCACTATTATGAGATTCTCGATGTAATCTTAGCGACATGTATACTATGTGACTCTAAACTAACCATAAGTTGGAGTTTTCTTATTCACTAGTTACACAAAAGTTGAAAAATTGCAAAAAATTACAACGCAAACCACTCCCCCACACTTAAACTTTACATTGTCCTCAATGTAAATTGAATCGTCCAAAGTAAGTCAAGGTGGGAAATTCTAACAAGAAATCAGGAAAAAAAAAACAAAAAACAAGACACGAAAAAGCTAAAAACAAGACAAGAAATAAATACAAGACAAGAAATACTCATCCTTTGGGTTGCCTCCCAATTAGCGTTTGGTTTAAAGTCGTCAGCCCGACTATCTCCTTGCTTTCTATGACTCCTCCAGAGGGAGCACATTCACAAAGTTAACTCCTTCCACCACTTCGGAAGTGAAATTCTCATAATATGGTTTCAACCGGTGCCCATTAACTTTAAGTTCTTTCCCTGTATCTATGCTACGAATTTCCACTGCACCATGAGAAAACACATTAGTAACAATAAAAGGTCCGATCCATCGTGACCTTAATTTACCCGGAAATAAATGCAAGCGAGAATTAAACAAAAGCACTTTCTGCCCAATACAAAATTGTTTCCTAGAAATCATGTTATCATGAAATGCTTTTGTCTTTTCTTTGTAAATCCGTGAACTTTCAAATGCATCATTGCGAAGCTCCTCTAGCTCTTGGAGTTGTAACTTCCTTTGCTTTCCAGCCCCATCCATCTCCATGTTGCATTGTTTAATAGCCCAAAACGCCTTATGCTCAATTTCAACGGGTAAATGACAAGGTTTACCATAAACAAGCCTAAAGGGAGACATCCCAATAGGTGTTTTATATGCGGTTCTATAAGCCCACAAAGCATCATTAAGTCGCATGCTCCAATCCTTCCTTGTTGGGTTCACCGTCTTTTCTAGAATAGATTTCACCTCCCGATTAGACACCTCGGCTTGTCCATTGGTTTGGGGATGATAAGGTGTTGCAATCTTGTGCGACACATTGTATTTCGTCAACAAGCTTTGCAAAATCCTGTTTTTGAAGTGAGAACCCCCATCGCTAATTATGGCTCTTGGAATTCCAAACCTTGCAAAAATATGAGCTTGCACAAAATCTGAAACCACTTTTGAATCATTAGTTGGGGTGGCTTTAGCTTCCACCCATTTCGAGACATAATCAACCGCAAGTAAGATATAAAAATTCCCATGGGAGTTGACAAAAGGCCCCATAAAATCAATACCCCATACATCAAAAACTTCAATAAATTGAATAAAAGTTTGTGGCATTTGATTTCGGGCACCTAGATTGCCGGTTGTTTGGCACCTATCACAAGTTGTACAAAATATATGTGCATCCTTAAACAAAGTTGGCCAATAAAAACCACTTTCTAGTACCTTGTGAGCGGTTCTCTTACTCCCAAAATGTCCTCCGCAAGCATAGGAGTGACAAAACGACAAGATAGAATTAAATTCAGATTCGGGAACACACCTTCGTATTACTTGGTCACTACCATGTTTCCACAAGTATGGATCATCCCATATGTATTGGTTCCCTAACTTCTTAAGTTTGTCCCTCTCAAAGACGAGACAAGTTCTTTGGGATTTGTTTAGAAACTAAGTAATTAACAATATCGGCATACCATGGTTCTCCAAAGGCAATTGAGAATAGTTGCTCATCCGGGAAACTTTCACGCAATGGGATAGTCTCCTTGTCCATAGAAAGTCGGCTCAAATGATCCGCAACGGTGTTCTCAATCCCTTTCTTGTCCTTGATTTCAATATCAAACTCTTGCAAGAGTAAAATCCACCGTATGAGCCTCGGTTTCGCCTCTTTATTTGTAAGCAAGTACTTAAGCGCTGCATGATCAGAAAAAACAACAACTTTTGTACCAATTAGATAAGAGCGAAACTTTTCTAAAGCAAAAACAATGGCAATAACTCTTTTTCAGTGGTTGTGTAGTTTTGTTGGGCCTCATTTAACGTCCTAGAAGCATAATAAATAGCATGAGGAAGCTTCCCCACACGTTGCCCAAGCACCGCACCAACCGCATAGTCACTTGCATCACACATGAGCTCAAAAGGTTTGCTCCAATCCGGTGGTTTAATGATAGGGGCTGAAATCAAAAGCTCTTTCAAACAATTGAATGCCGCCATACATTTTTCATCAAAATTAAAAACCACATCTTTTTGCAATATTACAAAGTGGTGATGCTATCTTGGAAAAGTCCTTGATGAATCTACGTTAGAAACCTGCATGACCAAGAAAAGAGCGTATCTCCCTCACCGTAGTGGGAGGGGTTAGAGCACGAATAAGGTCTATCTTAGATTTATCGACTTCCAAACCTTTAGAAGATATTATATGGCCTAAAACTATGCCATGAGTTACCATAAAATGGCACTTGTCCCAATTGAGCACAAGATTTGTTTCAACACATCGTTCAAGGATTAGAGACAAATTGTTCAAGCAAAGATCAAATGAATCACCAAAGACACTAAAGTCATCCATGAACACTTCGATTATGTTTTCAACATATTCCGAAAAGATACTTACCATACACCTTTGAAAGGTAGCTGGAGCATTGCACAAGCCAAAAGGCATCCTTCTATAATCAAAAGTACCGAAAGGACAAGTGAAAGTGGTTTTCTCTTGGTCCTCCGGTGCTATCACAATCTGATTATAACCTGAATAGCCATCAAGAGAGCAATAATAAGAGTGTCCAGCTAAACGTTCAAGCATTTGATCAATAAAAGGCAATGGAAAATGATCTTTTCTAGTAGTGGCATTCAATTTCCCGTAATCAATACAAACCCTCCAACCGGTTTGCACACGAGTTGGGACAAGTTCATTCTTATCATTCTCCACCACTGTCACACCGATTTCTTTGGTACTACTTGTACGGGCTTACCCACTTGCTATCGGATATGGGGTAGATAACACCCACTTCCAAAAGCTTGAGTATCTCCTTTTTCACAACTTCCATCATGGAAGGGTTCAAACGACGTTGCGCTTCCCTTGTAGGCTTTGCATCGTCCTCCAAACGAATTTTGTGCATACAAACGGCAGGGCTTATACCCTTGATATCGGCAATTGTCCATCCTATGGCCGTCTTGTACTTCCTTAGCACCCTTAGAAGTTTTTGCTCCTGTAAATCATTAAGCTCATTAGAAACAATCACCGTTAACTCTTCATTATCACCCAAGTACAAGTACTTAAGGTGATCGGGAAGAGGTTTCAATTCTAAAATTGGAGATTTAACAATTGAAGGTACAAGATTTTCATCATTGCATGGTAAAGAAATAAAAGAGATATTATGAGTTTCCGGGCATCCTTGTAGTGAATTAAGATCACCAAGGGCTTCCTTGACTTCATTACCACACTCTACACCATTATCCATGGATGTAGTTAACACGGTTTCCAAAGCATCATCACCGTTTAATTCAAACATTTGTTGTGCCAATGTATCCATAACATCAATGGAGAAACAAGAGTGGACATCACTAGGATATCTCATCGTCTCGAAAATGTTGAAACGTATTGTTTCTCCATCAAACTCCATGGTTAGCGTTCCCTTGTCCACATCAATTATGGTTTTCGCCGTTTTCATGAATGGACGCCCAAGTAGCAATGGAAGAGACGAGTCCGGTGAACCTTCATCCATCTCTAACACACAAAAGTCAGCTGGAAATACAAGTTGATTAACCTGCACAAGAACATCCTCAACAATGCCCATTGGGTAGACATTAGAGCGATCGGCTAATTGCAATACAATTTCAGCCTTTTTAAGAGGACCAAGATCAAGTGAATTATACATTGACGCATGCATAACATTAACGGATGCACCTAAATCCAACATAGCTTTGTTAAATGTTGTGTTACCAATTGTGACGGGAATGTCAAAACTACCGGGATCCTTGCACTTAAGTGGGAGTTTGTGTTGTAAGATTTCCGAAGCATTCTCCCCCACACTAAGCACTTCACTACCTTTGAGCCTTTGTTTGTTGGTACACAAGTCCTTCAACACCTTTGCATACTTTGGAACTTGCTTAATAGCATCAATGAGTGGTATGTTCACATGGATCTTTTTTAGAACGTCTAAAATCTCCTTTTCTAGTTCCGCCTTCTTAGAACTTGCAAATCTGCGAGGAAAAGGTAAAGGAGGAACATAAGTAGAAACCGGAGTTTTAGAGTTAGGAATAGGTACCTCAGAAGTTTGGGGAGAATCCTCATTCTTCTCCTCCAAAACAGGTTCCTTTGGTGTTTCCACCTTGCCCGAATCGTAACCGGGTTGCACAAGTTGTGTACCACTTCTCAATGTAATAGCATTGACACCCTCTTTTGGGTTAATAGGTTGAGAAGGGAGTTTCCCACTATTTTGTGCCTTCAATTGGTTCAACTCTATAGCCATGGAGCCCATTTGTGTTTGCAACTCCTTGATAGCACTCTTAGTTTCCTGTTGACTTTCTTTAAACATGGTAGAAATACCTTGCATCATTGTTTGAAGCTTTGAATCAATATCGGAACCTTGATTTTGCATTGATTGTTGTGCTTGTGGTTGCTGAAATTGTTGTCTCGGCTGGAATTGTTGTTGTTGAGGTTACAATCCACTTGAAAAGTTAAAGGTAGGTTGTTGAACCGCTCCTTGCTTGTTGGCATAACTAAAATTGGGGTGATCTCTCCATCCCGGATTGTAAGTGTTTGAGTAGGGATCATACCGTCTTTGTTGATTTGGAAAGATCGCATTAGCTTGCTCGTCCTCATAAGTTTGAGAGGAACTTGGTATAACTGCGGCTGCAACTTGTTGCATCATTGCTGACATGTTACCCATTTGTTGACGAAGTTCCTCCACCTCGCTCACTTCATTCACCCTTCTTAGAATCACATCCGAACCACGACTCAAGAATTATTGGGAGTTCGCTGCCATATTTTCAATTAACTCTCTAGCTTGTGCCACCGTTTTGCTAACTAGTGCACCACCACCCGCAGCGTCAATAAGATTTCTAACACTTTATTGGAGTCCTTCATAGAAGTATTGGATGATCATTCCGTCACTGAATTGGTGGTGAGGGCAGCTTGCCACCAATCTCTTGTATCGTTCCCAACATTCATATAAGGATTCTCCCACGTTTTGCTTCATCTCACAAATTTCTTTGCGAATTTGAGTAGCCTTTGATGCAGGAAAATATCTCTCCAAAAAGAGTTTCTTCAACCCATTCCATGTTGTGACACTTCCGGGAGGTAAATAGTACAACCAATCCTTAGCACTATCCATCAAAGAGAAATGGAAAACTTTTAACATTGCACCATCCGCCTCAACATCCGCTGGAAGCATGGCCATGACAATGGTGTGGAAGTCCATAAGATGTTTGTTTGGATCTTCATTCACCATGCCATGGAATTTTGGTAATTCTCTAAGCAACCCCGGCTTTATCTCAAAAGTAGAGTTTGTTTGAATACACCCCTGTTGTGTATCAAGCCTATGAGAGGCCAAGTCCTTGAGTGAACGATTTGCATCACCCATTGTTTCTTCTTCTTCAACTTGTGGTTCGTCTACGATTGGAACCTCTTGTTCTCCTTCTAGTTGTAACTCTTCTTCCACTTTTAACTCTAGATTTTTTGTTGTGTCTTGACTTGGTTGGAGTATTGTGCCTTTTCGAGTAGCTATCCCACACCTTGGATAATTCCAATCTTTAGAAGCCAGGGATTAGGTACCTGAAAACAATTCTCGCAAACAAGTGAGAAACAAGACAAGAACCGAAAAGCAAAGATAAAAGAAGAAATTATAAAAAGAAACTAAAAACTTAATAACAAGCCGTATGCCTCCCCGGCAGCGGCGCCAAAATTTGATCGGTTGTCAATCCGTCAAAAATAATTTCACATTCTTACTCACTAAATTTAAATGAAGTACAAAGTAAGGAAGAGTTCGTATCCACAGAGAGGCAATTGTTGTTATGCAATTTTCAGTTTCTAAGGTAACCAAGGGGGGATGTTTGTTGTTTTATCTAATAAATAAAAGTAATTGAAAGCAAAGTAAGTAATTGGAATAATCAATAAGGAGAAGATATTGGTCACGGGATAGTATCAATCACAAACATGTATTTTCATCAATGATTAGAATTGGTATTTTAATCTCTCATCTACTAATAGTCCTAGGATACCTTGATCGCAAGTATATCCCGCTAATTCCCTGTTTTCATCACAACCACATTAAAAGATGCATATGTGAATTCTTCCTAGAAAGCAACCTAAAGTGTAAAAGCACAATTAGATTTAACTCCCTAAAAGCAATAAGTTCTACGGAATAAGACTAATCAATGCAAACGAATGTGTAAAAGCACTAGTCGTTTTAACAAAAGTTATGATTCACTTGTGACTAGTAGGATATATCACTACAAGCACTACCCACAATTATGCTACTTAGAATCAGGGATAAACAACTTTTTCGTATTGAAAACCCTAATATAGCTCTAGAGATGAATGTAATTCGGATTGATTCCGGACTCAACCAAACAAACAATCAAATCATATAACACTATTAATTGTGAATCACAAACAATAAAATATTGAGACAAAACTTATTCATTGAATCATATAACATATTGAGAAATCAACTTTATCCCATAACCAATAATATTTTTTTAGCTACTCATAGCTATGGAGTTCATCATAAAAATATTAATTGAAAAGAAGAAGATGAACAAAAGCAAACCCTAGAAGCGTAAACAAAACCGGTCTCCAAAGTTCCAAGAAAAATATGTCATCTCCAAAGTTGTAGAAGTCTTTCCTTTAAATAGCTCTCTTGTTTCCAAAATTAGGTCTAGCCTTCAAAGTCCATTAGATAAAAATCCACCAAGCCCATAAGAGAGAGAAACCCATGTAGAAAATATGTCCAAAAATACGTCGCCGGAAAACTGGTATTATGGCCGAAAATCGGCCGGAGAGGTGGCCGGAAAACAGCTCAAGTGACCGGCAAAGTCCACCCGGTCACCGGTCAACGAATCAACCTGGGTCAACTTGGGTCAACTCGGGTCAACTCGGTCAGACCGAGTCATATGAATCAGGTGGTCTAGTCAGACGAGTCAGGTCTGAGTTAAGGTGTGAGTAAACTGATTTAGCCTATCACTACACCAAAACAAAGATTTTGTTACACAAATAAGTGTGACATCTTATTTATTGTCACACTTATTAGTGTAATAAAAAATGATGTTACTAAAGTTACACTTAAATGTGTGACAAGAGATTTACACATATTAGTGTCACATATCTTGCCAGTAATTAACAAAAAGAAAAAATATATATATCTCGCCTGTTCGGCATCCACCCAAAGACTAAACATATTTAGCGAAGATTTAGCCTATGCCTTTGCACAAAATTGAATTGTGTTATAAGTCATTCCATGATTTTGTGATGCACCATCCTTGTGCTTCACTAAACTACCTATCCAGCTACTTGGCCATGATGGCTATACCTCCTTCACAACTAGCAGTATAGAAAATTCTTGAAGAAATGCAAAAGCTGAAAAATATTAATTTATGAATCAACAAATATATGTTTTAGGATGTAATTGGCAAAAACACTTCTTTCTAAATCAACCTCATAAGCAACAAATAATGCCTAGCATCTCCTAAGAAAATGAAAAAACGCATCCCCGGCATTCTCCCATTTAACGGTTCTTATATATCACAACCTAGTGATTCAAAGACTAGATGAATTACTACTTCACCTTCTTTTTCCAATTGTATCCTTCATTTAATTCCAGGAGTAGATGCTACTTGACTCTAATCTACAGATGAGATATATACTTCAATGACTTCACTTGCAAAGTGACTTGAGTTGACGTTATGGGCAATGTTGTCATCCAATCACATGAAATCAATCAAAAAGGCCCAGATAGAAGTTAATTATTTTTGGGCACTAGTGAGCCAGGTAATCTTAGGATTCAGTGAACCAAACAATTTTACCAATAATTTAGACGGTAAAATCAAAAGTACTTTCTTGAACTATTTGCAATTCCATTTTAGAGCAGCCTCAATCACTTTTTACAATATATGCCAACTCCATTCTTAAGAAAATCAAATTGTGCCATCATTCAATAAACCAACATTTTTTTTGTTGCCTCATACCTAGACAGTACGTAGAGACATACAATTGAATCCAATGAAATTGAATATAAAAACTTCAAATATGATCCATAGGCCAGTTCCTTGTAATCTCACTACCAAATAAACTAGTTGTTCAAAGATCATAAACATCACCATCATCTCAGAAAACCCTAACAATAATATTCATCTGCAACTAACGAATCCGTAAAAGAATCTCCACGAAATCAACATCATTGCCGTGTATGGAAACGTGGTTACTGGTCGATAAGGAGAAAAATAGGCGAGAGAAAATTATTTTCACTATCATTTTTATATTTTAAATATTTTATTAATCTTCTTATGAGGGTGGATTATTAGTCACACTAATTAGTATGACAAAATTAGTTTAAAATAAAATATAATTAGATAAAGATTTAATGTTACACTTTTTAGTGAAGTCACACATATTTGTGTAACAAAATCCGTTACACAAATTAGTGTAACAATTTAGTGTTACAAATTTCTCTCAGACTTTAGTTCTCGTTTTATATCACACACCACAAAGACTAGATGAATTAACTTCATTTAAGTCGCCAATCTAGTCGCAATGACTTCACTTGCCCGCAATGTTGTCATCCAATCATCTCGGTTCAACAAAGATCATAAACATCACCATCATCTCGCCTCCCAACACCATTTGCTGCTCTGGCTTTAGTTCTCAGCATCAATACCACCAGCTCTGCCTTCCTACCAGCTTCACCACAATCTCTCACTGAGTTGTTCTCTATGGCGCCAACACCTGCAACTTCACATACACAACACCAAATCCACTTCCTTAAGCCCACAAAAGCACATCCTCCGTAACTCAAACACCATCAGAGCCTTGAAGCTCAAACCCAACAGCATCAGATGCTCATAATGCTCCAATTCTTCCATCTCAGTTTTAGCTGCAACACAGCAGTTCAATTCCAATTCTCGGCATCAATTAAATAACATATATCACAGTCACGCATGTCTCGGCTTTAGCATCACCACCAGGGCCATTTCTTCCACTGCAACTGGATTCTTCCCAAAATTCATGTCACCAGCTCCTCCCTGATCTCCATCGGCTCATGATTCCTCCTCCTCAGCCTGTTATTGCTCAGCCACCTGCAACAAGATTGCTTCAATCCCCTGCATACTGCACCTGATCCATTCCCAGCTGCTCCATTGCAGCCAACAACACTTCAGAGACTGCATCATCCTGCAGCTGCAACACAGCCAAGCTGCCAGCCTATTTCAGACTCTCTTCACAGCTCAACCAATTCACCTCCAATTCACAACAACAACAACATCCGTTCAACATCTTCTGAGTCTCAGAAGAACACCCAGAACCCTTTTCAAAACCATAACCACAATCCACAGATTCATATCCAACAGCCACATCTTGTTCTTGACAACAAACCCTAGATTCAGTTGGCAGAAAGTTCACCAAACTCTACCCAATTTCTTCCTTGTCTCAAGAACAGACCCACAACTAATTGCAGCAGCAGGCAAGCATCAACAAAACCCATCTTCATAATCAAACATAAACCCATGATTATCTTCATCAATTTCTCCATTTCCTTTACCTAAACCCATCAATCCAGCCAACAAACCAACACCCCACTATCCTAACCTTGCTGATTCTCAATTCGAACATAAACCATCTCTTAAACCCATGAAAATCATCGCTTCAACTCGAATCAACTCTAAATTCTTTCAATTCCTCCTCCAACTCTTAATCAAACCCTAACTTTAGAAATCCCAGGTCATGATTCTTCATCCTGTTTGTTACCAATTTGACTTCTAACCCACCACCGTAGCCTGAATGACACTCAATTTCAGATCCATCTTCGAGCTCCTCACTGATTTGCTCACAATCACCATAGCTTCTCCTTTGCAGCTGAAGAGAAAGGAAATGTTGTCTGAAACAGCCGAATTCGACCTACCTAGGTCTATGGGACGGCTATTGACACCCGTGGGTGATTTTAACAATTCTTATTAGTCTCCAACATGTTGTCCCTTATCTTTGGCTCGACTCCCTTTAGCACGTGCCCTGTGAAATGCCGCTTTTGTCAATTTTTGTCGATTTCTCCACAGTTCGCTCCAAATGACTCCATTACACCTAAAAGCTCAAAAACATGCGTAAAGTACATAATTCACAAGAAAAATAGCAAAGAAAGCGTAACTACTAGATAGTAAATTAGGTGTTTTAGACACCTATCATCTATCCAACCTTTGGCCCACATCTTTACCCTCAGGATCCATTAATCTATATGCCCCTGTTCCAACTATCTCCTTGATGATATAAGGTCCATCCCAATTTTTCGCCAACTTGCCACCACTTTCTCGCTGATATACTGGTGTTTCTCTCAATACCATATCACCTGGTTGAAATTCGCGTGTTTTGACACGTTTGTTATATTCTCTGGCTAATCTTCGCTGATAATTCTCCATATGATGTAGTGCTCTTTCTCTCTTTTCCTCTAATTCATCTAATTTAACCAAAATGTTACCCGCACTAAGATTTTTCTCCCAAGCTTCTCTCTTTGTTGTTGGAATAATAACTTCGTTTCTGAAGTACACTTCAACTCCATATGTTAGACAAAATGGTGACATTCCCGTAGCTTCTCGCCTTGTTGTATTGTAAGCCCATACTTGCATTATGCACTTGTTCATACCATGCCTTATTATGTCCTTCTAACTTCTTCTTCAAGTATATCTGCGATTGTTTTATTTGTTGCTTCCGCTTGTCCATTGGCTCGGGTATAAAGGAGTTGATTTCCCACATTTTATTTGAAATGCATTAAGCAAACAATTCTATATTTTGTCCTCAAACTGTTTCCCATTGTCGATACCAACTGTCTTTGGAATTCCAAATTGCATATTATGTTTTCAAATATGAAGGTAAAAATATCTTTATCGCGAATGTGTTATACTGCTTTTACTTCTGCCCACTTTGTGAAATAATCTGTAGCGACAATCAGATATCTCCTCTGCCCTGTACTTGGTAAAAAGGTCCTACAATATCTAACCCCCACTTTCCAAAAGGCCATACACTTGTTGAAGAGGTTAATGGTGCTCCTGGTGCATGTATTTTCTTTCCGTGCCTCTGACAATCTTCGCAACGTCTTGATATTTGTTTCGCATCTTCATGCATATATGGCCAATAATAGCCTTGCATTTTCGCCTTATGTGCTAAAGATCTTCCGCCACTGTGATTGCCAGCATCCCCACTGTGTAACATTTTTAACACCGCTTCTCCTTCCTTTCGTGTTAAACATCTAAGCGAGGGTCCATTAAAGGATCTTCGGTATAATACCCCGTCTCTTAATTCATAATTTGTTGCACGGCTTTTTAATTTGTGCATCTCTAATCTATTTCTTGGCGTTTCTCCTTTCATTAGATAAGCATGAAGTTCTGTTCTCCAATCTTCGCAATAGGGTCTTTGTGCTCCATCTTCTATGAGCATTACTTCTGCTTCTTCCTCTTCCTCTTTGTTGATTGACGGTGATAGAAGTGTCTGTATTTTTATGCATCTCGCAGTTGGATCTGTCATCATACTTGATATAAAAGCAAAAGCATCCGCGAGTCTATTGTCTCTTCTTGATATGTGTCTCCATTTTATTTTTGGTATCTTCGCTGACAATTCTTCAACAAGTTTTTTGTATTTTTTCAAGGATGGTTCATTTGTAGTATATTCTTCTTTTATCTGGCGAATAGCTAACTGGGAATCACTGGTGACCCTCACATTCTCCAACTTCATTTCTATTGCGAATCGCAAAGCATGTATTATAGCTTCATATTCTGTTTCATTGTTGGTAGATGCAAATTCCAATATGAAAGAAAAAGCCATTTTATTGCCTTCTGGCGAAATTACAATGATCTAAATGAAGATGAAATCCTACACTACACCCCTCACAAGAATCCACACAACTAATCCATTGAAGATGAACAACTATGATTTTTATTGATTAATTCCTTGAATTTTTACAAGATAAAATGGAAAAGAGCTAAAGAAATTACAATCACTACAAACTTTCTCTCTCTTAATGACTTGCCTAACACTCGGAAAAAGATCTCTCTTCAACAGACTTGTTCAACTCTTTATATAGGGTAGTACATAGTGGATGATAGCTAGACTGTCCTTTATTTTCGGGAATGACTTGCGAAATATCGCAAGTGTACAAATACATAATCTTGCAGTTCTCCTAGATCTCGCTAAACCTTCACACTTTTCTCGTGTTCTGGCTATCGTCGTCCATTGCGTCACTTATTTTACTCGTCTGCGACGCCTTCGCAACTCTTTCGTTTATTGATCTCGTGAGATATTGATGTCGCGATATTCTGATCCTACAGATCTCATGGAATCAGATGTTAGATCTTATAGGTTTAGTAGTTAAAGCATAATTAGGGTTTTTATTCTATCACTTCTTATAGGTTTACTAGTTAAAGCATGAGTAGGGTTTTTATTATATTACTATCTCTAATCTTTACAAGGAATCTACCTCTTTAAACTCGATCTTTGTTGTTGGTATTATTTCTACAACCCATTATCGAATGAATATTAAATTTATGTTAGATTTTTTGTTTGATCTCATGGAATCAGATATTAGATCTTATAGGTTTACTAGTTAAAGCATGATTAGGGTTTTTATTCGGCTGTATCAAAGAACAAGTTAATGACAATCACGGGTTGGACGATGAGATGTGATTTCATTTTGTTACAACAATAATATTTTAGGCTTAAGTTACATGCATGAACTATTATAAGATTTAGGTAAGGATCTTTCTTTCATGTTACTTAGTTAGGCTTTACTAGTTAGTTAGGTTTTACAAAATAAAAATAAATAAAAAACTTAACGATGCTAAAATTTTTTTAGGGTTTTTGTTATTGTTTGGATTGGATTTTGATTGAGATTTAATAACTCTACTTTGATCGACGATGTTGTGTCAATCATATTTATATACAAGGATTCTCAAGATTTAATCATTTGAGTCTATGTTACTTGGCGAGCCTGTAACGTCTGCATTTTAAGTTGCCACTTTTAATAATACCATGTTGCTGGTTGGCCAATTTGACTATATCTTCAAACTAAAAATGGATAATCACTATCTGATGCTTTAGTGCTCTAGGCTTTTGTAACAAAAAGTTATATAAGACCGTTTAACCGGTACCTTTCGCTTTGTGGATAACACAATAACCACGAGGAGATTTTGTGTGCTGCAGTGATGTTTTAGCCTCAAGTTACATGCATCAATGAGTTCATGTTTGTTTTCTGTAAATATGATGGTACCATATGTCTATATTTTTATGTGCTCCATTTATTATAAGGTTTTATTTTATTTTATTTTATTTACTTCTTTTATAAATAATTGATTCCATAAGCAATCAATGCGATGTTATTGACCCTAGAAGGGGTCAAACATAGAAGTTGCAAATTCTTGTAGTAATCCATAAAATACTGACCCCAGAAGTGGTCTAGGAGGATGTTTGGATTTAGGGATAGATTTATAAAACGTTATTATTAATTGTTTTATTAGTTTCTCTCGCCTATCTAATATATCCAATATTTATATAGACGATAGAGATATCTGTCTCAAAGACAGAGGAACAACAAACACAATTTTTTGAACCTCTAGTGATTTTATAAACTTGAAGAGGTTTTTGGAAATGTGAAATACCATTTTAGGTTCGAATAATGTGATAGACGGCTCCGGAAGAGCGTGTATCACTCTCGTGGTATAACAATCATTATTATTGACGACTTATATTATTCTGGATTCCTGGAGAATATGTTGAATTTAAGAAATATCTTGCATTACCATCATGGAACAATATATTTAGATGAGAGTCATGATGACATTGTATAATCAGATGACGATGATGATGAAGATACGGTCCACACTGCTAGATTTGAAGAATCATCAGGTAATGTGCAAAACCTTGTACTTACTTGTTTCTACTTAAACATCACATGGTTTCATATGTTGCCTCGGTTATTTCCAGAGTCAGAAGATTCTGAAAATGATGATTTGGAGGTGTTAGAAGAAAACGAATTGGAAAATGCTCCATGAAGCGTAAAAGCGACCACAACAAGAAGACTCTGTAGTGATCATAAAAGAGAGGGGAATGACAAGAATGTTGAAGCTGCATAGAGACTTCTCGAAAAAAAGATGCCAAAAGAAGGGATATTGAATTTGACAAAATGTTCCGGCCTATTGGTAACCATAGAATTGAATTCAGTAGTTACCTAGGCTATTTGATCCGTGATATGGTTGGCATAAAACATTTATGTTGGAAGGAAGTCCCTTCAACAACAAAAGAAAATATGTGGGAGAAAATTCTGGTATGCATATGCGGTTATCAATTCGTCGATTTTGTTGTCTAACCGTGAGTCTGTAATTAACATACATTAAATGTTATTGCAGCTTCATTTTGAGGTGCCCCATGAGCTGAAGCGAGTGGTCATGAAGCGTCTACATGTTCAGCTGCGGGACTTCAAAAGGAAATTGTACAACAATAATGTAAAACCCTTCCTGGAAAGGTCGCACAAACTAAGAAATTTCCCCAAAAAGTACGAAACGGTAATGGACCAAGAAAACTGGGACAATTACCTTAATCATGTACTAAAATCGCCTATATTTAAGGTATGTAATACACATTGCTTTTTCTGTTTCGTTCTTATTGTCTATCCCAGCATACTAATGAAATTATTTTTATTTCCTCTGCAAGAAAAATTCGGAGAGGGGAAAAGAGGCAATATCACAATCCAAGTTTCCACATCGGACGGGACGAGGAGGATACTCGGGATTAAAACTAAAATTAGTAAGTTTGTTGTCTTATTTATTATACACTGCACAGTAAAACCGGCAATATCAGATACTTCTGTTTTGTATGTCGTGTTGCGTTTCTCATATATGCAGAAACCTATAACGGTATAGGGATGTGTCCTCTTACACCAATCTGTAATTTTGTCATATTAGATGCTTTGGAATAGGTTTTCTGTTTGACATAGTTAATATCTGTGCGGATGTAAATCCTTACTTGTTTCTGGTAACTACTAGGTCCAAAGCGGAAATGTTGTCGAAGAAGATCTTGAAGACCGGTGCTTCATGTGGGCAAGAGCACGCGAAAACAAACACGGAATTGTTCCAAAGTAGTATGTCGGGGAAGAAGACATCCGAAGTTGTGAGAAAACGAAACTTTACAAGTCCTCATGTTTTTAACCAAAGTAAGTGCAAAGTAATTGTGCAAGGTTTAAATCAGAATTTAACACATTATTTGAACAGGAAGAGAAGCGGAAGATGATTGAATAGGGAACTCTAACGGTTGGTCATAACGAGGATGCCCTAACAGTTGTGATCGGCCCGGATAAGGGTGGACGTGTCAAGGGGAATGGCTTTTGAGTGACGGCAACCCTTTACTTTCCAAATGGAAGAAAACCAAGACACTCTAAAGAGAATGATGAACTGCGTGAAAAGCTGAAAGCTAAGGAGAAAGAATTAGAGTTTACTAAAAATATGTATCAGAGATTGACAGATAACTTGTTATCTCAAGGAGTCGACATTGCGAAAATTGTGGGCAACAAGATATCGCCCGATCTGGGAGGAGAGGTAAGTGAACCGAGTTTTGATTAGATTGTGTAATTTTTTGAAAAAATTGGCAGACAGTATCTGATTTTTTCAAATAATGTGTTCAACTACAGTCACAGGATGCAAGACCTAGCAACGCCTCCAATCGATCTAAGAATAACATAGGTCCAGAATCAGTTAAGCAACTTCCAAAAAAACATGGGAAATCCGGTCCACAGAAGTCATCTGAAAGCACCAAAGGGTCCGCGAAGCGGGTCTCTCCTTGTACTAAAACGCCGACCGTTTCTACTGAATCCCCGACGTCTTTAGTATCAAAGAAGAAGTCTTCATCTCCTCCATCCACTGGGAGTCTCAGAATGTGCCATCTGAAAAAGTTACCATTGATGTATGGTTTTCCAACGCGTTTAAATTTTTAATCTTCCATTTACTATCTCTCATGCGCCTTGTGTTTCCGCAGGGCAGAGGATGCAAACTTTGGTTTGGAGAAAAGGACAACATTGTTTCCATTGGTAGATCTTACTCTTCAAAGAAGGTATCTTATAAAATGAAGTCAGGAATGACGGGTGAGGTTACATGCTATAGCGTCCAGGTTAGTGAAGTACTAAATGAAACCATCAAATTACCCTTTGGCACATCTTCTGGGATAAAAACTTTAAAAGATGTTGGTGATGCTGAAATTAGTTGGCCATCAAATCAAACCATCATGGATCAAAAGGTTGGTTGCTATGCTTGTTTGCTTTATTAACTCATTGGATTGGATATGTTTTACACAAACCAGTTATATATATATATCTTGTTTTATATAAGAGACGAATATGTTATCAGCTATATGAATCACGGACATTAGTGTATATTTTAGAGAACCTTATAGAACGAGATATGTGGTTAGCTATTTGATTGTGAGTCAGTTGTGCATTTTGCTTAAATGGTTTCAATTTTCTGATGTATGTAAGTCAACCAAAACATTCAGAGGCTGTGAAATCACCGGATCTACTCAACGCAAGCCAATCTCGTATCGCAATATCTGAAAAAGTTCTGAAGGTATGTAAACCAGTTACATGATCTTAAGACCATATGAGTCTGAAATATGCTATCAACTACTATATGAATCACGGATGCTAGGGTGTATTTTGGAGAACCTTGTATATTTGTTACCTATTCATCCGTGCCTTCATATTTACGGTGGAATTTGGCATATTTGTCACCCAAATATGGAATATTACTCTACTGCTGCAGGTAAGTCAACAAAATTTGGGGAAACATACTCTGGATGTGACATCAAAAGATCCACCTAGTCGGAGCCAATCTGAGATCACGACAACTAAAGCAGTTTCTCCGGTATCTGTTTTATTTTTACATGCATTTAAATCTCAATTTGTTTTGAAGTTTTCGCTTGAAGATGTTCATATGCCATATATTTCCGCAGGGTAGAAGGTGCAACCTTTTTGACGAGTTGTCTAAGGCAAACGTCCTTGTTAGAGGTAGAGCTTTTTTCATTAACGGAAAACAACAATTACATGGAAAGGATGGGTTGGAGGTTGATTGCCACAAAATCCGATTGAGGAAGTAATAAAACCGAATTTTCGTCTACCCGCACGATTTCTTTGGTATAAAAACATTAGGGAAAACTCTTGGAAAAGCGATTCCTTGGCCAAAGTATGGTGTTCAGTTTACCGAGCCTGCTAAGAATGTTAGTTGCTTGGCTTGTTTGATTTGTAAGTCGAATATACATAAACCAGTCTATCAATTATATGAATCACTGATCCAATTGTAAATTAGAGAACCTAGAAAAATAGAAACATGTGTAAATTTCAAAAGTAACTAATAACTCTTTTAAGCTTATGCAGAACCCTACCAGTAATTCACAACCAACTACTTCTCTGTGGAAGTCTCCTTCACGTAGCAACCCTTCTGATGGATCTAAGAAGCAGTCTCCTAATCTTATGCAGAACTCTACCAGTAATTCCCAACCAAATCCTTCAATTTCTCTAGAGAAGTCGTGCACATCTACGGCAGAACATCTGGATAAGACATCTAATGGAGTATGTTTTTTTTGATTTTTTTTTTCTTCGTAAATCTATATTGTTAATTCTAGCATCTTCTTTTTATATGATGTTCATATGTCGTATCTCCGCAGAAAGCAAAATAGGACTTTTGAAATGGATCTAGGGGAAACGTCGTTGCTAGAGGCAGTATTTTACCTATGGTGCCTAACCAGAAAATACATGGACAAGATCTTCCTAGTAATCGTTATCTTTGTCAATATTCAGGAGGTTATAGTTCCATCGTTCGTGTTAACCGAACCAAGTGGTGAGTTTAAGTTATTAGGGGAAGCTAGAGATGGTTTTGTGGCATGGCCGAAAGATAACTGTTCCATCTCTGATGACAAGGTTAGTTTCTTAGCTCTTTTGCTTTGTTAATCAAGTATATAAATAGTTTTACATAAATTGTGTATTCAGTTTGATTAAAGAATAAGTACGAGATAGAAATATATTAACACCTAAATGGAACATGAATGCCAGTGTAAATTTGAAAATTGATGGTTACGGATTTTATTATGGGCGTCAGCTGTGAAAAATGTCGCGGCCTTCAGTGAAGTTGGCTTTATTACATTCTTGGAAAAATGACTTTTGTCTGTCTCTTATTGAGAATTCACATGACATACGAATTCGCCTTGGATTTAGAATATATATATATAATACATTTAATCTCTTGCTGCAGGAAACTCCATAGCATGGAAAACCTCATAAGCAACCAGAACCAGTTTTAGATTCTGAGAAGAAATTGGACAGTGACCTAAGAACAACAAGCAGCCTTGCAGAAGATAAACTGAATGAGGAGCACCTAGCAGTCAATCCACATTCGGGGAGTCATGCAGCCTCTGACAAGCTTCCAAAGAAGATTACAAAGGCGCAGAGAAAGTTATATGTACAAATTGTAGATCAGGCATACCAACTTCCAGATGGGAAACAGAGGATGACAAGGTTTGCCGCGTCGAGAATGTTACAACCTGATCAATTGCTTGAAGAGACACCACCATCAAAAAAGTTGAAGAAAAACTCGATGATTTTTGGATAAATGCTCTTTAATATTTTCTTTTGCAAACCTGTTAGACCAAAGCTCAACATTTTTTCTGTGTTATTAATAATAATATGAATTTTTGGCATATATGAATTTCAGATTTAACCACAATTTATAAAGTATAAGAGAATTTGGATAGTGCCAGGTGGATTGTTTAGATGCCTCATATCTGAACGGCTTAGAGGCGACACAGAGTAATACACACGCTTCGAGATTAATTGGCGTGGCTAAACATAACATAAAGACACATTATACAGATATAAATTGGCGTGGCTAAATATCACATAAAGCCACACTATATGGCGTGTCTATAGGTTCTCCGATGAACGGCTCCCAACGTTACATGTGGACGGTCAACGTTACATCTGAACGGTCAATATTGCATCATCTTAAACGAGATCCAATGGTTCCTAATACAACCACGTGGATGAAGGTAATTGTAAATTGGCGTGGCAAAATATCACATATAGCCACGCTATATGGCGTGTCTATAGGTTCTTCAATGAACGGCTCAAAACGTTACATGTGGACGGTGAAGGATGCATATAATTTAAAGGTCAATATTGCATCATCTTAAATGAGATCCAACGATTCCTAATATGGCCACGTGGATCAAGGTAACTGGAAATTGGCGTGGCTAAATATCACATTAGCCACGCTCTATGGGGCGTGTCTATAGGATATCCAACGAACGGCTCACAATGTTACATGTGGACGGTGAAGGATGCATATAATTGAACGGTCAATATTGCATCATCTTAAATGAGATCCAACGATTCCTGATACGGCCATGTGGATCAAGGTAATTGTAAATTGGCGTGGCTAAATATCACATATAGCCACGCTATATGGGGCGTGTCTAAAGGATATCCAATGAACGACTCACAACATTACATGTGGACGGTGAAGGATGCATATAATTTAACTGTCAATATTGCATCATATTAAATGAGATCCAACGTTCCTAATACGTCCACGTGGATCAAGGTAATTGGAAATTGGCGTGGCTAAATATCACATATAGCCACACTCTATGGGGCGTGTCTATAGGTTATCCAATGAACGGCTCACAACGTTACATGTGGATGGTATTCAACGGTTCCTAATACACCACGTGGATGAAGGCAAGTGAAATTGGCGTGGCTAAAACATAACATATAACCACGTTAAACCTATATGGCGTGTCTATCGGATAACCAATGGCTACGCCAAAAAGCAATTTGCGTGTCTAAAGTGAACCAAATAGCCACGCCTAAAAACTATTTGCGTGTCTAAAGTGAACCAAATAGCCACGCCAAAAAGCAATTTGGGTGTCTATAGTGAATCAAATAGCCACGCCAGAAGCACTTAGCGTATCTATATGGAACCAAATAGCCACGCCAAAACAATAAATCGTGTGTCTATAGAGTACCAGTACTTAAGTTTTTGGGACACTATATAGCAACGCCTATATGGCTGCATGAAATAGACACGCAAGGCAAGCGTGGCTATAAGCTACCTAAACCACGCGGTGTTACCTAAAACCACGCAAGCAGAATCCACGCCAAGTCCAAACTAAATAGGCGTGTCAAAACCCCTATGGACACGCCAATTTGGCGTGGCAAAAGGCTCATCCTGTACTAGTGTGTTCTTCCATTATGAGAGCTCTCAACTCGTTCATGACCGATTCAGCAATATCTGTTCAAAAAGTCAAAAAAAGAAAAGGCGGAGGAAAAGGAGTTTTGAAATTCAAAATCACAGTTACAAGTTTGGTATCAATTTCCTAATTTTACTCATTGGGTTTTTAGTCATATATTCTGTTACTGGAATTAGAAGAGCTGATATTAATCATCGTATATCCTCAGTCCAAAATTCTCGCATAGGATTTTGCAATTTTAGTAGGAAATACCCAAATTCTCTAGGGTTATTCTTATCTAAAAATTCTCTACACATACTCTCTTGGGGAACACAGTAAAGCACCCAATTGCAAAAAAAATTCATAGCGGCTGAAAATGATGAAAGGGTTACTTCCCTAGTTGAAAGATTTAAACAAGCTGCTCTGGATCTTGATGAGGATACTGAAATACCAAACCATCCAGGAGAAGAAGTTGCAACTGAAGCTGCAGATGAATGGGAAAACTGCCTTATTGGTATGATAATAATGGAAGAAGGATCAATGGGTTTCAAAGCAGTACAACATCATATCAAGTTTACCTGGTATTTCATCCCAGAAGAGGAAGTTAAGGTGGTTGAGATTGAAAAAAACATAATGGTTTTTAAGTTCAAAGATGAAGATACAAAAAACAAAATCTTCATAACTAGGCCATAGTGTATCAATAATAATCTTGTCATCCTTCATGCTTATAACTCTGAAGTCATCTACAAAGAACTAGATTGGGATCACCAATGTTTTTGGATTCAACTTAAGAAGCTACTACCTGAACACATGAATGAATTTTCTGTTACAAAGATTGGAAAACTAATGGGTGAGGTGATAGCCATTGAACCAAAAGATGTCATTCATGTGGACAAAGATGGAGTTAAAGTTTGTGTTTTTATTGACATAAACAACCCTTTAAGAAGAGGAGTCTTGGCAAAGACAAATGCAGGGTACACAATATAGATCAAGTTTTTCTATGAAAAACAGCCCCATAATATTTGCCCTAGTTGTTACATCATCAAACATACAAGAGGTGCCTGCCAGGCAGCAACTGAGTTCTTATCAAAAGCTCATGCAAAACCATATCCTCTTGGTAAACCTATTGCTAATACCAAGAAATTGATAGAAGACAAAGGTACAACAATTGCTCCAAGCTGTCAAAAGAATAAGGGTACAAAACATGTCCCATTTATCCCTCCAAAAGATGGCATTCTCATTGTTCCAAGGATTAAAAGCTCAGAAATACGAGAGGAAGAAAATGAACCAACTAGAGTGGGAAAGAGGCTTAGAATTACAAAAGCTCAGGAAGCTGAATCAGAAGGCTGCACAAATAGCTCTCAAGATGGAAAAACTTTGGCAACACAAGCTACGGACAGAATCATAACTAAGGAGAAGCATGACAACAACACTAAAAGGGAAAATAAGGTAACCATCAAAACTCTCTTCTTAAAACCTTTTATCATTCATATTCTAGATTTACCCTGCTTGAATCTTATATCAATCTCTCTCTATTCAAAAATCTGCACTGCTTATTTTAAACCATTTGAAAGCATGAAAATTATATCATGGAATGTCTGTGGATTTGGAAACAAGGATACCATAAATCATTTGAACATGCTCATAAAATCCCAAAATCCTGATATTATTTTTTTGTCAGAAACCAAAAATCAGGAAAAAAGAATGAGTTATCTTTTGAAAAGATTCAAATATCCTAACATCCATATTGTTAACCCTGTTGGTCTCTCAGGAGGTTTGTGTTTGTTATGGAAAGATGGCATTGATCTTCAGATTATTGACACTCAGTTAAAAATGATAAACTTCTTAGTTAAGTTGGACAGTCAAAATGCTAGCTCTCTTCTGACCTATATGTATGGTTCCTTAGATGTCACTGAGAAAAACAATCAATGGGATCATCTTAGAGATATTAGATTGTCTTACAACAATCCCTGGATAGTTATAAGTGATCTAAATTTCATTTTGCATAGTAATGAAAAAGAAGGTGGTAATCCTCATAGCCAATCTGATATTAATGCTAATAATTTGCTTATTGATTATAATAGCCTTAGCAGCATGAATTATATTGGTAACCCTTTTACTTGGACTAATAGAAGGAATGGTGAAGATCTTATCCTAGAGAGACTTGATAGGGCCCTTATCTCTCATGATTGGTCTAGGAACTATCCTCATGCAGCCCTTTATCACTTAACTGTTCTAGGTAGTGACCACTGCCCAATAATGCTAATTACTAGCAAAATGGAAGCAAGTACCAAAGCCTTTTAGAGTCAATAAAGCCTAGTTTAGAGACCCTACCTTCTCTGAATTAATCAAATCTGAATGGAAATGCAATATCTCTGGTTCTAATACTTTTATTCTTGCCAATTGTCTTCATTCTACAAAATACATTCTCAGAAATTGGAATTATCAGCATTTTGGTAACATCTCTTTTCAAATATCTAATCTAGAAGCTCAATTATCCAATATTACTGGAAATGGTAGGAATCCTAATGATAACAGAGTTGAGGAGTTAACTAAGAAACTAAAGTATTGGTATGATGTTGAGGCAGACTTCTGGAGACAAAAAGGAAAAGATGATTCCATGCTACTAGATGATAGAAACACTGCTTACTTCCATCAAAACGCTAATTTTAGGAGACAAAGAACTCAGATTGAATCCTTACAAAATAATATGGGTATTTGGCTGAATGATAGAGAAGATATGAGACTGAGTTACTAAGGCATTTTAGCAACATGAGTAGAACCACACATCCCCCTAATTATGATATGTTCCTTAATAATATTGATTATGTTATATCTGATCAGGATAATTCCATGTTAACTGCCATCCCTTCTAGTGAGGAAATTATGAAAACTGTTTTTGATATGAAGCCATGGACAACTCCAGGGCCTGATGGCATCCCACCAGTTTTCTACCAATTGATGTGGGAAACAGTTGGCCCTGAAGTTATAAAAATGGTACAATATTTCTTTCATTCTCATCATATTTTTAAACAGCTAAATCACAATTTCACTACTTTAATTCCTAAGAGCAATTGTCCTAAAAGTGATGTGGATTTTAGACCTATTAGTCTTTGTAATGTGACATACAAGATTATATCTAAATTTTTAGCTTCTAGACTAAAAGGTGTCTTACATAAGATCATATCTCCAGCACAAACAACTTTCATTTCTGGTAGATTAATACATGATAACATTATTATTGCTCATGAGCTGATACGTTCTATGAAAAAAAACTAAGGCAAAAGATGGTGGTGTTGCTATTAAGCTAGACATGTCAAAAGCTTTTGACAGAATAGAATGGTCCTTCCTTCTTGATAGTCTTAAAAAGCTTGGTTTCTCTGCTGATTGGTGTAACATGATTAATCAATGTATTTCTACATTTTCTACTTCCATACTTCTCAATGGTGCTCCAGGTAAGGTTTATTACCCTCAAAGAGGTTTGAGACAAGGGGATCCCTTGTCTCCATACCTCTTCATTCTTTATATGGAAGCTTTATCCAGAGGTTTGATTCAAGCTGAAAAGGATAACCTTATTCATGGATTCAAAGCTAACAAGCATTGTCCTTCTATCTCTCACATTTTTTTTGCAGATGACTGCTTAATTTTCATTAAGGCAAGAACCAGAGAAGCTAGGTACTTAGCTTCTTTATTAGAACAATTCAGTAAGTTCTCTGGCCAGTCTATCAATTTTGATAAATCTGCCTTAGCTTTTAGCAAAAAAATCCCAAATGATGTGAAAAATGAGATAGCTAACATTCTCAGAATAAGAAGAATGTCCTTAAATGAGAAGTATTTAGGTGTCCCATTGTTATTGCAAAAAAGAAAATTTGATTCTTTCAAACACTTATTGGATAACTCAAAAAATAGACTTGCCCAGTGGAAACCAACTTATCTTGCTCCACCAGGAAGAACTATTATGAACCAATCTGTGCTGGGGACTTTAGCTAGTCACCACCTTGATGTCTTTCCCATGCCAAGGGAGTTAACTGATAAATTAGATAGTATTCAAATGAGATTCTGGTGGGGAAAGAAATAAGGTGAGAAAGGCTGCTATATTAAAGGATGGAAAGATATTGCCTTACCAAAAGAATTAGGAGGTTTAAACATGAGAAGAACTGAAATTCTTAATATTGCTTTACTGGCAAAACTTGCATGGAGAATGATTACAAATCCAGATGAGGAATGGGTTAAACTTCTCAGAGGTAAGTACTTACATAACTTAACCCCTTTGACTGATAGTGTCTCTAAACATGGGTCTTGGATCTGGAATGGCATCTGCACAGGTTTGGATATAATTAAAAATTTTCATGTTTGGGAAATTGGTAACGGTGATTCTGTGCACATTTGGAAAAACAATTGGATTCCTAATATGCACAGTCCTCCAACATCTAATTTTATTTCCTCTCATATGGTGAAAGTGAGTCAGTTAATTAATGATGATCTGAAGTGCTGGAATGTGGATGTCCTTAATAATCTTTTTGATAATACAACAGTGAATAAAATCTTAAAGATTAGAATTCTTTTTGCAGGGGAAGACAAACTGAGATGGGAACCTAACAGAAAAGGTTGCTTTACTGTTAAATCTGCTTATAATGTGATCTTGAATGATAGATTAGTTACAAATCCTAGTAACAACTCTATCGCAATAAACTGTAGATCTTTTTGGAAACATAAACTGCCTCCTAGAATTCATCATTTTATGTGGAAGTTTATACATAAGTGTTTACCAACTAGGTCTAAACTAGCAAGGATTACTAGACACCAAGAAACCTCTTGTCCAAGTTGTGATCAGAATATAGAGTGTCCTCAACACTTGTTTCTTAACTGCAATGTTGCTAGGGGTGTCTGGAACAAAATTGATGGTAGTCTCTTCAATCAGCTCATTAACAATGACTTACACCATTGGGTGAGTCAATTTTTCCCAACTGGGAATAATTCAGCAGCACTGGATTTTAAATTATATGAAATTACAGCTTTCTGTATGTGGTCTTTGTGGAAAGCAAGATGTGCTAAAGTATTTGATAATGTGCAGATTAATATTGATAGTATTGCCAACTCTATCATAATGCAGAGAAATGAACGGACTGGTACTCTGAGTACAAATCATAATAATACTGTGATACCAAGACAGATACAACATCACTGGTCTTCCCCCCAAAATGATATTATCAAAATTAATTTTGATGCTTCACATATTGACAGCAATTCTCTTTCTGGATGGGCTCTAATAGCAAGAAATTTTGCAGGTGATTGCAATGGATTGCGAGGAGGTGCATCTACTGCAATAGACCCTGAACAAGCAGAAGCTCAAGCACTATTACAAGCAGTTTTGGTAGTTGTCATATTGTTGAGGTTGTTGAAAACCGTATCCATCCATGTAGTATGCTCCTTCCATGAGAAACAAGCACCTGAAATAAAATTCTCAAACCAAGGTTAAAACCCAGAAAATAAGAAAAATAAAACAAAAACTAAAAACAAAACAAAAAATAAGAAACCAAAAACAAGTGACAACCGCTGCCTCCCCGGCAGCGGCGCCAAAATTTGATCGTTGTCGTAGGCGTCAAAAATAAATTACACTTTCTTACTACTCAAAATATATAATGAAGCAAGGGCAAGAAAGGATCGTTCCCACAGAGAGGTCTTGGTTGTCAATATGTTTCGGTATCTTATAAGTAACACGGGGTTTTCTGATTTTTATAAACGAAAATAAAATAAAAGCAAAACAATAAAAAGTAAACACGCAAATCACGGATGAGAAAGTATTGGTCATGGATTTCGTCTTCAATCACAAAAATGTTTTCAACACAATAACTAGAATTGATATTTTAATCTCAACTTTTATCAAAGGCCCTAAGATACCTTGATCGCAAGAATACCCCGGTAATCTCCTCTTGTCATCAACAAACACATTAAAAGATGCGAATATGAATTCTACCTAAAGGAACAACCTAACGTGTAAAAGTACTAATCAAGTTTAATTCCCTAGATGCATTAGGTTCTATGAAATCAGGCCAATCAAAGCAATCGAACGTGTAAAAGCACTAATCCGATTTAACAAAGGTTATGGTTCACATAAGATCATAAGAATATATCACTACAAACTATAATCTTATTTATGCTACTTGCAATCAGGAATTATCACTTTTGCGTATAATAACCCTAATCTAGCAATAAAGATGAAAGCAAACTCAATCGATTCGCGACTCAACTAAACAAGCATTCAAATCATGTAACAATATTAATGGTGAATCATAAACGATAATATGAGAGAAAACTAATTTATTGCACAAAAATTCATGTTTGGAAATCCAACTAATTCATAACCAAAAGAAAACTCTAGCTCATATTCATGGAGTTCATAACAAGAAGAAAGAGAAAAGACTTCATGGTGTAAACCCTAGAAAACAAAGTAGAGGCAAAAAGATAGATAAGATAAAAGATATTCCTCTTAAAGAAAGGTGTCTAGGCTTATATATGTTTGCTCCCCACTTCCAAATTAGGTCGAGACCAAACAATTCATTCAAAACCATCTCTGCCTGCATAATAAGCCCATGTATGGAGCCCAGCTGACCAAGTCCACGTCCATCCGAGTTAAATCGGGATCACTCACTGAGTCGACTCAGCCATCACCGATTCCTGATGAGTTCTGGCTATAATCTGATAAATTCCGGCCGAATCCAGGCCACTCAAATCCTTCTTCCCTGCAGCATTTCATCCTAACATACATCTAAGGTTCGGTGCTTCACTTCATTCTCAGCTCAACCTACAATCATACACAATGGAAGCAACATACCCATTTCAATCATCATATAACAATAGCAACAACACCACTCGTCCAGCTGCAAAATTGAGACGCTTTTGTCTCATCGCTAACGCCAACTGCAGCTTCTTTAATTCTCTCTCCGCCTGACAACAACAGCTACCAGACCAGTGCCTTACTGCTACTGCAACTCATTCTTCTATTACAACTCAAACACCATTACCTTAAGCTCAGTCCCATATCACCAGAGTCCAATTTCATCCTTCAATTGCATGTTCTTCACTGGATTCTCGACCTCAGCAACACCACCACTATATTCCAGCTGCAGCTACATCTCCTACGACAGCAACACCATTGCACCCATTCAGCTGAAATGCACACACTCTCCTACTGCAATTCTACAGCTTCTTTGAACAACAATAGCTTCTTGCCTTTCTCAGTTGTACCAGAACCACACAGCCATCCAGTCACAACATCTCTTTCTTGCTGTTTCATTCTCTTGGCATCCTAACACAACACCACCAGGGCCATTGTTTCTCAGCATCCTTAACTCAGACCCTTTCCATTGGCACTAATATCTGCTCCTCCAACAGACTTTCTTGTTACAGCTTCCATGTCCATTTGCTCCACTCAACCTCTTGCAGCTGCAACTCTGCATACAACAATTCCAGTCTGCCAGTTCTATTACTAGCAGCACCACCTGCAACACCTCAGACTCCAACCAATTCATACTTATACCACCAATTCCACAGTTCATCTACCTGCAATTCATACTCTCCTTTCAGCAATTCATGGCCACCAGCAAAAACCCATCTCACTTGCTTGTTCAATTTCAATCTCTCTTCTAACTTCTCAGATCTTCTTTACTGCTCCAAACCCATTACCAACTTTATCAGCACCAGTTGAAACTCAATTCAAACAGACCCATAACATCAGATTCACGAATCCCTAACTTTAATTTATGAATCAACCCACAATCTATACTTCAATGAACAACCTCAGAAACATCATATTCAATTTCTCTTCTGTCTTGCTTCATCAATTACAGGAACCCCCATCATTTAAATTTACAAACCCTAAAACATTTCTCCCTGAATCTGCTCTTCAACGTCTTCATCGAAATCAAGGAAATCTCACGTTCAAATCATCACCACTGAAACCCATCGATACCACCATCTTGTTCTCCTAATTGCTCAACTGACTCTTCATTGAGAACCAATTAGACCAATTTGTGAGTAACCCAGCAGATTCCATACTCAAAACCCATGTCTAATCTCTTCCGTTGTCCCTCCATAATCATCTTTTATCTCTGTTTGACTCTGTTATCCAATCTGCCGGCGTGAACTCCTTTGCCCTGGTTTTGGTCTGTGTTGTAAGAAAATAACAAAATTGTGTTGTTCTGTATCTGGCTCGACCTAGATGAGGTCTACTGCCCTGGAGCGGATATCAACATCCCACTCATCAGGATAAGGGCCACAACCTAAAATGGCAACCCCTTAGTGATTTCCATTCAGCTGTCAGTCCTGCGAGACTGACGGTTCAGTTCAATTCCGCAACTCTAATACGCTTCAAAAGCTCGCAGCTTCTTCATATGAAATCGGAATGACCTCACTCTTTCACCGTTGGCTTCGTCTTTTCGTCCTCTTCAAGATGAGGATAAGAAATATAGGATTTGAGCGAATTCCACTTTTTTTTGCTCCAGTGACTCCAAAACACCTATAAGACTCAAAACGACCGTAATAATACATAATTCGCCAGAAAACATAACAAAGAAAGCATCAATTATAGATATAATCAAGGTGTTTAATACACCTATCAGGTGCATCTACTGCAATAGACCCTGAACAAGCAGAAGCTCAAGCACTATTACAAGCAGTTTTGTGGGCTCAACATACTGGACTGACCAAGATTCATCTGGAGGGAGATTGCCAGAACGTGATTAATGCCGTAAATGGCCATTTAACTGCTGTGAGATGGACAACTTGCAACATAATAAATGATGCATTAAGCATCCTTAGTACTTTTACTTTTTGGTCTTGCACTCACTCTCACATAGATGCAAACCATTTAGCAGATAGCCTTGCTAAATTTGCAAGAACTCAGAATGTTTGTTTTCAGTACTCAAACATAAATCCTGACTGGATTACAACGTTGATTCAGTAGGATAAAACTCTGATGTCATCTTAATCTCTTTTCAATATATCTTTCCTATTAAAAAAAAACAAGAGATTTAGAATAAATTGGGTTAGCTGTTTAGGGATGATGAAACTCCAAGTAACCTGATTACTCCATTCTCAGTGAGAGAGAGAAAAAAAGAACTACTAATTGATACCTGTGTAGCGATGTTGGAATAGTATGATAAAAAGGTTAGCTGTAAAGGGAAGATCATGAAACTAGAGAAACCTTTTTCAGTGAGAGGGAGAAAAAAAGAACAACTAATTGATGCTGGAATGGTATGAGAAAAAAGAAAATAAAAAGAGGTTATCTCTTGGTTTTATTACACTCTTATAACACCACTCTATTGGGTTCCAAGTAAAATGACGTGGCAGTTGATTTTTTGTATTGGACTAGAGACTCGAAAGAGACTAGAGATTGCACTGCAGAGTCAAACTGACAAAGATGCTTCTTCCAAAAATATTATTTATTTCATAGTGAAGTTTTTTTTTTTCCCGAAAAGGAGGCAAGCCTCAAATATATTGATCATCAAACTGTGATTCAAGATTAACAGAAATTACATGGCAGACTCGGTCTCCAGCAGCTATTACAATAAATTCAAAAATTTCAAACACACAACAAGCTAACTCGAACCATTTTACACCATAGTCCTGGACCCTAATTTGAAAAAAAATTCCTACCATATCTAACCAATTCCAAGATATCATGACAAGTTTAAATGACCTTGGTCGGATCAAAAGTAACGCATCCGAACCATATAACAATTCTACATGTAGTAGAGATGTTAGGATCCAAAGATCCAACCATTCCTCAAAGGTTTTTATAAAATCATAGTAACACAGGTGGTAAAGGTGTAGTAGGATCCAAAGACCCATCCTTTTACCAATGATTTTTTCATAGTAACAGTAACATAGGTAACTAGTGTAAACGGTTATCTTTTTGTTGAATTGGTGTTGATTGGTACGGGTCTTCTTCCAAACAGGTGCTGGTGTCTTGGGTGTCTTTGAATCGGTTTGTAGCTGAGTCTTTGGTGTCTTTGAAACTGTTGGTGTCTGAGTCTTTAGAGAAGTTGCTGATGTTGGAGTGATAAATGGACCGAGATTCATGGAACCTTTAGATGATTCCGCTGATAGAATCTTTGTTGCTGCTGCTACTAATAAGTTTGTTGAAGATGACAAAGTCTTCTTTGAAGAGAAGAAAATGCACAGTAGGATCAAAAATTAATCAACAAGTACTTGAAACTATCTTGATGAAAAATACCAACCCAATCACTTTAATCAAGAAACAAGTCACTTTAATCAACAAACAATAGCAGATTTGAAATTTCAGCAAAGATATGTAGATCCTATGCAGCAGATCCCTGAAAATAGGCTGCAAATATAAAAACAAACGAGAAGATGCCGCAAGGGAAGACTATAAAATAACAAGATTGAATATCAGAGAGACGAGTAGATGTTGTTTCAAAAACAGTTCTCGAATCGAAAAACTCATATCTAAAAAAAGAACGAAAATCAAATTAAAAAAAAAAAAAAAAAGCAAGAACAAAGGAAAAGATCAGAAGTTCTAGGAGATGGGTTGTTAAAATTACTAAAGAGATCCATATTTTATGAGATAAAAACGACTCTCTACCTCTCTTCCCCAGAAAAAACTCCAATCGGTTAGTGTTTCAGTGGGTTTGGAGGAAAAAAAGTTTTTGGGAGAGAAGGAGAGGGGAGCTTGTTTTCAATCGGCTAGTATTTCATAGTGAAGTGGGCATGTATATGTATGTCCCTGGGCCAGTTTCGCCTTCCGGCCCTTGCCTCATGTGACGTGTATAAATGAAGAAGACAAGTCACTTATTTTATTTTTGTCCCCCAAGATAGTAAAATTACTAAAGACCGGTTGTGATCCATATTTTATGAGAAGTAAAAACAATGGGGTAAATACATAGTTATGTCGTAAATCTTCTAGATCGGCGTGGATGACTATAAGGCAACTTATCTTATCTAATGTTAATTTGATCTCATCTTATGGGATAAATATGAACTCTATGTTTTATGTATTGGTGACACGCGTTTATTACGTGTCCCAATGGTGTTCCACATACCATAAAATGACCTTCAAAAAAAAAAAAAAAAAACCATAAAATGAAGTCTATAAATACTGGTCAATGTGCGAATGTTTGTAACGTTATCATTCTGTATGAAATTAAATGAAATCAATTGCCCACTATTCGTTTCATTTCATTTTTAACATCCCTAGATATTATATAAAGGGGAAACTTATTTCTAGCCCATTTTGTTGTTTTTATTTGTGGCAAACCCATCAATAAGATTGCATATATAGAGAACCCGTAATTAAATATCTTAGGAGTTTGATTACACAAATAACCTTTGACATATATATAAATCTTAGAATAAAAAACGTGAGTTCTTCCTTAACAAAAATAACTATTAATATGTGATAAATATTAATCCCATAATTATCTCCCTAAAGATCTCTTTCTTCCCTAACTAATATAACCATTAATATGTGATAAATGTTAATCCCATAATTATCTCCCTAAAGATCTCTTTTATTAATTTTTCTTCGGTTATCTCCCTAACATGTCTCGTTTCCCTGTTTCCTAATTTAGTTTTCCTATCTTCTTTCTTTTCCACCCAAGTGAAAATCGCAGTTATCCCAGTTGTGATTATTTCAGTTTTCACCATTACTAACAATTACAATTTTGGAGAATCGATTTTTTCACTAAAACTCGAGTGAAAATTGCAATTTTCCCTAATTTGTGATAATTTAGGTTTTCATAATTACTAACAATTACAATTTTGGAGAATCGATTTTTTCACTAAAACTCGAGTGAAAATCGCAATTTTCCTTAGATGTCATAATTTCAGTTCTCAAATTTATTGATAATCATAATTTTCACCGGCTGGGGTCGGCACTATTTCGTGAAAATCAAAGTTATCATCAGCATCATCAACTCACTGTCAAGGTAAACCATATAATCAAAAAACAAAAATAGAGATCATATGGTGCTACAAGTTTAATGAGGAAGCAAACACTTTGTGGGGAATCCTTCATTGTGGACCAGAAATAATGATAATGAAATCAGTGGAGAATCTTTGTTATCTTGGATAAGTGTGTCTCATCCGTGAGGATGTTGACAAGAAGTTCGAGAACAACATTTGACTAAAGAGATCTCGTACACCCACTGACCAATAAGTTGCCATATAGTTGTTCTCTCATAAATCACCACGAACTCCGGTATTCACACTCACGTACAAAAAAGGAAAAAAAAACCTAGAAACCACTAATAACCAAAAGATCTAGACAACATTTACATTGTTGACATAGGATCTTAATCGAGGTCAAAAAATATTCGTTAAATACAACTTCCTCTTTTCTCTTGTGATCAAAACCCTTTTTATCAACACAAATTGTATTTGCAGCGAGAAAACTTATTAACGATGATCCAATATACATTACTGTGCTTATAGTGATGAGAGCAGAAAAGAGAAAGAGAAGAGATAACCAGGATGAACATACAATAATGGTAACAAATTGACCTAAATTAATGAGCGATGATAAAAGTTTAAGAATAAAGAAATATAAAGAGAGAAAGTTACCCCCACAAAAAACACCCCAAAAATAACGCCTTTGACCAATCAACAGATTTTATATGGATTTTTTCTTCTTTTTTTTATAATAGGGTTTGGATAAAGGTCAATTTGGTCCTGTTAAAAATATGAAAATACAAATTTAATCTAAAACTAGTAATCTCAGCCATACATCTTGTATTTTGGGCTACAGATATATAGTATCTTATTGATGGGTTTCTAAAAGAGAGAGGAACCAAACATGGGTTCCTCAGAAATTTCCACATTATATAAATATAATTAGTACAGTCATTAGTACGTCCACTTTAATTAACATATTTTGAGTAGTAATAATATTTCTCGTTTACTGTTTCATTTCTTCGAAATGTATATATCTCACTTAATATATCACCATTATCTTCGTCATGTGCTGGTATCGTAATAATCTAATAATTACAATATACATTTTTTATTTTTGATAAAGAAATGGGAAAATTTGATTAAAATTTAGTATCACCAAAGCTGTGACAGTCTAAAGAGGCAATAATACAACAAATTGGTTACCAGTTGCTATTGCCAACAACAGCTTCCCATTTACAAATAAGTGTACTAAGAGAATAACCATCAAACAACTTAGTTGAAGAAGCCCAATTATACATAGTGCATTTAACGGAGATGATTAGTTGATTCCAATTTCTTCTTCTCCCACCATATAATCTGTCATTTCTCTCATTCCAAATTGTCCACCAGACTGCAAAAGGTAACATACCCCATATTTTCTTAACCATAACTCTACTTCTTATTCGGCCATTCCCAAAGAGTAGCCCTAACAGAATCCGTAAAAGCCCAGTTTATACCAAAACTAGTGAAAAAATAATTCCACAGCCTAGCAGTCTCTTTGCAATGCAAGAACAGATGCATATTTGTTTCTTGCTCGATATCGCAAAATAAGCAAATACTAGAATTGGTTCTACCAGCCTTTTCCAAAAAGTCAAGAGTGGGAGCACCATTAAAACACAAAGTCCAAACTAAAAAAAAAAACAACTTTTAGCGGGACTTTATTGTTCCATAATTGCTTATGAGGGAAAGAAAGAAGGCCATCCACATATAAAGAAGTATAACAATTGGCCACCGTAAACTCACCTCCTGCAGCATCCCAGGTTCTTACATCATTTGCATCTGAATCTCCCAAGATGGTAGTAGGATCACCAAGCAGCTGAATCAGTCTAAAAGCATCACCCAATTCTTGCTCTTTTAAATTCCTTGCAAAACCAAAATCCCAAGCAGATGAGACTAAAATTACCTCTTTGATTGAAGCATCGTTTTTTCTTGAAAGTTTGTAAAGCCTCTTAAAAGAAATATGTAAAGGTTGATCACCAATCCATTTGTTCTTCCAAAACAGCACCCAATTACCACTCTGAATATGAAATTTAGAGTTCTGAATCATATGATCTTTAGCCTTTAGGATCCCCAACCATAAGCTATGACCTACAAATTTAGCAGAAGAGTTAGGAAGAAATGCTTCATAATTACCTTCAAATTTTTCATGGACTATTTTTCTCCACAATGCCTTCTTCTCCTCCCCATACCTCCATAACCATTTACAGTGTAATGATTTGTTAACCAACTTAAGCTTTTTAATCCCAATGCCTCCTCTCTTCTTAGGAAGAACAGTTTTTGTCCAGGCAACCCAACTTCTCTTCCTTCCATTACTATTAGAACCCCAGAGAAAAACTCTCATGATCTTTTCAATTTCCTTCATAACAGAAACTGGCATCTGAAACATTGATAAATAATATATTGGCAAGCTGGCCAACACACTGTTAATCATTAACAATCTCTGTCCTTTGGACAAATATCTTCTTTTCCAGGTAGACAACCTAGCTTGAATTTTCTGGATTATGTCATCCCAAATATGTTTATTATTGGATTTACTGCCTGAGGGAATTCCTAGGTAGTTAATTGGGAATTGAGTAAGTCCACAACCAAAAGCTTCAGCACATAAAACACCATTATGATTGCTTCCAATACCCACAATTGTACTCTTCCTAAAATTTACTTTTAAACCAACTATGAGTTCAAAAGCAAATAAAACATTTTTTTAATTATTTACCTATTCCACAGAGTCATCCAAGAAGATAATGTGATCATCAACAAACTGTAAATGATGTATTACAGTCCCAGTAGGAGCTACTTTGAATCCAGAACTCAAGCCATTTGCAGCAGCCTTCTTTAACAGGAGAGAAAGAACTTCTGCAATAATAATGAAAATAAAAGGTGAGATTGGATCACCCTGTCGAATACCTTTCTGAGACTTGAACAAATTGGTTGCCTCCCCATTAATTAAGATAGAAAACCTTGCATAGGAGATACACCACTTAATCCAACTTCTCCAAACATGGCCAAGACCAAACTTTTATAAAGACAAGTCAAGATAGCCCCAATTTATATTATCAAATGCTTTCTCAAAGTCTACCTTACAAACAATTCCAGGTTTGTCTTCTCTTTTCCTTGAACCAATGATCTCAGCAGCAATCAAAATACCATCATTAATCTGCCTATCATGAACAAAAGCACCCCGATAATCTGAAGAAAAAAAATATAGAAGGAATGAATATTTTGAACCTCTGAGCCAGTAGCTTTGAAATAATCTTATAAACACCCCCTATTAAGCTAATTGGCCTGAAATTATGAAGAGAAACTGTTCCACTGCATTTAGGTATAAACTTCAGTATAGTGCAATTAATCTTCCAAGAGAGTAGGAACTTTCAAATTATTTAACCAAAAGCATGAGATCATATTTTATATTTTCCCAAGTACATTTAAATAATTATATAGTGAATCCATCATGGTCTAGGGCCTTATTTCTACCAAACTGCCAAATAACATTCTTTACCTCTTCTTCTGTAACAGGTCTTTCAAGAGAGATGCTTTCTTCAACAGAGACACTAGGCATTGTAAGGTCATCAAATCTAGGTCTAGAAGGATGCATTTCAGTAAAAAAAGTTAGTATAAAAATCAGCAGCCTCTTTAGAAATCTTATTCTTGTCATAAGAAAGTTCACCATCAATATTAAGGCAATTGATACTACTAACCTTGTACTTGTAAGAAGCTAATTGATGAAGATACTTAGTATTCTTTTCACCATCTCTAAGCCATTGATCATTAGCTCTTTAACCCCATTTCCTAGCCATGTCAAGAGTAAGGGAAGCATGCTTCAGTCTTGCATTTTCTCTAAAGACAACATCATCTGTTGAAAGTTGATTATTTTCTTTAGCAACATCCAAAGCCTCAATTGATTCTTCCAAAGAGTTAATCTGATTCTGCAAATTCCCCAAGTACTTCTTCCAGGACTTGATGAAAAACTTTAGAGCTTGAAGTTTTTTAGCAAAAACATAGCTAGGTTTACCAAAAAATGTTTTTTAGCAAAAACATAGATAGGTTTACAATACAATATCAGCATGAAAAGTTCTTGACGGTTAAGCTGCTATTAAGGTCGACTCCTTTTGATCGATTAGCGGAAATCGACGATATGGACTGGCGGAGATTATCACCTTTATGTTTTGTTTCTATTAGTTATATGTAGTTGTTGGTGCAAAATTAATTACCCCTACAATCTTGAAGATTTGTATATGTTGATCGAATCTCCGCCGTTGCTTTATTTCCCCATAATTGTAGATGAAAAATGAGGGGGGTTCCTGCAAAGACACTCCGATGCTTAAGTCAGAGAGAGTTCTAGACAGGTTTTTTTTAGAGAAGAAAATGAATTGTGATTGCGTACCTTTTGAGTTGGATTTCAGCCTCTATTTATAGGCAGAAAACAAATCTAATTGTTATAATTTGTAGTTATCTCAATAACCACCAAGATTTACCTTTATCTTATGAGATTTGTAGTTATCTTGAATAACCACTTAGATTTGTACTTATCTTCCCAATATTTGCATATATCCTGGAAGATTCATGTTTATCTTCATCATATTTGTACACATCTTGAAAGCTCCATGTCTATCTTGTCAAGATTTGCATTTATCCAAGAAGATCTATATCTATTTTTATAGATCTGGATATATCTTGAGAGATTTAAATCCATCTTCTCCAGATTCATAATTATCTCAAAAGATCTATATTTATCTCTTTGAGATTTGTATTTATCTTCAATGGTTTCCATAATAAACCATTGGGCCTCTTTAATAAGCCATTTTTGGTTTCCTTAATAAACCAATGGGTTACCTTGATAACCCAGCCGGGCTTCTTTAATAAGTCATTTTTGGTTTCCTTAATAAACCACTGGGTTACCTTGATAACCCAGACGGGCTTCTTTAATAAGCCAATTTTGGTTTCCTTAATAAACCACTAGGTTACCTTGATAATTAGCTTCTTTAATAAGCCATTTTTGGTTTCCTTAATAAACCATTGGGTTACCTTGATAACTCAGTAGGGCTTCTTTAATAAGCCAATTTTGGTTTCCTTAATAAACCACTGTGTTACCTTGATAACCCAGCCGGGCTTCTTTAATAAGTCATTTTTGATTTCCTTAATAAACCACTGGGTTACCTTGATAACCCAGCCGGGCTTCTTTAATAAGCAATTTGGTTATGTGGAGCTTGTGTGCCCCGTACATCATTTTATGATGGTACAAATATCGCCCCCTTTTAATTCTCAACTTGCTGATGGGTTAAGAAAAATGAAATTCCCCGTGTCAAAAAACAAGAAATGCCGGTAAGCCTCAATAGCCTATAAGCATGTGCCGTTGATTACTGCGAAGTAGCATCCGTCTTAGCATGGCATTTCCGTGTGCTTAGGACCGATATATGCATGGACCTAATTGCAGTGGATCATTCCCTTTTGGTCACGTGTCCATATTGGCTCTATATAACAATTCAGTTGGATCTCTTCCATAGAAGAGAAATGTTGTCTTCTTGAATCATATATTTCAAAATCTAATAAAATGGAAGGACACTCCCACTCTTTCACACATGGTATCGTATGCTTAACATATGGTAAACGTTAACCAGCGTGTGAACCTTCTTATGGGAGGACCCACGTAGCCTTATATTTCCACGAGCGTGAATAACCTCCAATCCTAGGTGCCACTTCCCGACGTCCTTTTGATGTGAAAACATATCCATGCCCTGTCCACGTCAATTGAGCTAGTTGATTTCGGTGGTGTATTTATCAAGTACTCTGTGGTAGGTGGATAATATTCAACAAATCGGGAATACTTACTTTACATCATTATATATCTATCATCGGGCCAGCGTCGGGAATAGTACAATATTCAACAAATATGCATTATGTGGTTTGAGTGGGTGTCGGGGAAGTTTTGATGAGTACCAACAATTTGGGTTTAAACATTTGGTTTTCCATCCTTTACGGAGGAGAGGGGTGTAAATTGGGTGAGGATCTACCTTGCTTAAAATGGACTCCCGGATACATTGGTGGAGTTACATCATTATATATCTGATGTTCATCAATGGAGGTGGCCGGTGCAATATATTGGGAAGAGAAGTGGTCTACTATGAGTTTGGTGATGTTATTTTTATTGAACGTCCATCTTCCTTGTTGATCCTTTTTTAGTCCGAATATTGTTACGTCCCAGGTGAATGGTTGCGGTAGTATGGAAAAAGGTTGTGTTATTGTCTCCCGATTGTAGCCATTGAATTCTTGACCGTTGTTTCAGTAAGTGGCATGGTTCGCGAGTAAAATCAAATATAGCTTTATCATGGTGGGTAAGTGACCAAAAGTGTTCCGATTCCCAGGTGTTGCATTGTAGTAGGTTGGTTGATACCTCTGCAATTCCATGCTATGATACTCATCTTTTCCGACAAAGACAAATTGTAGGTGAAGTCTGAAATACTGGCTTTGCAAAACAATAGCCGAAGAAAGGAAGAAAAAACAAACTAACAAGCTAGGAAACCGAGGTTTAGTTCAAACTATTTAAAAGGTACAACAAAGGCTACTTAGTAGTAGTAGTAGCAACTTTGAATGGACCGAAATTACAAACGTCTGACGGCTTAAAACAGGGGGAAAGCAAACACACTAAACGAAGAAGGGAAATTAAGTAATCTTAAGGGCCTATTAGATCAGAGCTAAGCCCAATCTGATCGATGGGTATAACTCATGTACAAGAAGTGATGTCAAATTCTTCATGAGTTAGGAAACATCATTGATATCTAGGTTTTCATCCCATTTTTCAAAGACAAACAAGTCACCCCATATTATTTCTAGTTTCTTGACGCAAAACACGAACCATCTCATGATAATACTTAAACACGATAAGGTAAATATGTTCTCTTAGATTAAGCACGAGACATACCTCCACGAATCCTCCATCTATATTTGCAGGCACGATCGAGGTCGTTAGGTCTAACCTCGGCTTTTGAAGCAAAACCACCAATAAGGCAGAGTGTCTCCATAAGTTCTTTGGAAGCATCTAAAAACTCATGTGGTATGTGGGAGAAATTATTGTGCCTTCCACCGGCGGGTTCATGGAATCTTGAATAAAATTGGCAAGTACTGTTTACATCACCAGTCCAAAGAGACGACATGGTAATGATGGATTTTATAGAAAAACACACTCGGGTTTGGGTTCACGGGGCAACCGAAAAAAAGAAAGGGAAAAATAGGGGTAACAAGGATTGATAGAGGCGGGTTCTGCTCAAGGTGTTGGGGTTAAACACTAGCAGCAAACAACTAAATTTATACATGAAGCCAAGGAAAATTCGAAGAACGGTGGACATGATATCAATAAATTAAGGGTATTGCAGCAAGTTCCAGGGGACAAAAGAATGTTGCGGGAATATAGATCGGAGGAAAATTGATTGGAAAGGTGTTATTGAGACTAAACCTTACAATTTTGACATCTGTTCTATCGGATGCAGCATCAGTCGACACAACTAGGTGAAGTAAAAATTCAAGAGGTAATAAGCAATTACTGCAGGTATGAAGTGTAAGGAAGGAGGAGCAATTCGAAGTAGGTGAATCATCAAATTGTCAAGGCGAAAGACAGGTAAAAGCCGGGATTCATGAACCACTTTGAGAATTAGGAAACCCATTTGAACAAACTCCCAGAGCAACGACCAATTGGAGACTCACATCAATCAATTTAGTAAACACTTCTACGCCAAAGAACCCGTATGAGAAATCAAATCGAGTTTAAAACCTTTGAATCCTTTTTTGATAAGAACAAAGACCTGTGAATCCTTTGAATCCCTAAAAGAAATTAAATATCACATAGATTTGTGAACAACATAACCTAATTTGCCGTAGGACCGGTGAACAAACTGATTAGCCTCTCAGGATCGAGAGAATCATTGAAAAAATTTTGGAAAAAATGAGATTTGGGAGAAAAAACCCGAAGGGGGTTTTAGGCTTCAGTGGGAAAGCGTTTGAGTAGTACTGGCATTGAAAAGTTAGGATTGGTACGAATTTATTTATGGTAAACGTTAACCAGCGTGTGAACCTTCTTATGGGAGGACCCACGTAGCCTTATATTTCCACGAGCGTGAATAACCTCCAATCCTAGGTGCCACTTCCTGACGTCCGGGCAAACGTCACGAGTATTATACGGTTTTGTAAAATTCAGATCGGTCCAAGATTCGATCAACGGGACGTGATTATGAATAATCGGAACGGCATACGTACATGTATAATTCGATTTATAAATGTGAGTTCGGCTTCGAAAATTCGGTATCTATATATACTAAATAATTTATATTTATAAGGTCATAGACCAATTTTTATGCATATGTGTGAGTTATTTAAAGAAAAAATAAAATTAATATGATGATATTAATAATATATACAACATTAGTCATCCAAGAGGACGTGGTATAGTGGTTTAGATGCTTGGTCAGTGAGTTTGAGATCTCTCTCACCTTCACCTTCAAAAATTTTCAGTCATTTTTATTTCATAAAAATTACAACAACGTCTAATATTGGGTCGTGTATGGCCGGGAGGCAGTAAACCCCAAAAAGTGGGGCCTTTAAAAACGTAAAAGCTAAAGAATTTATGGCGAATTAAGCGGGCGTATCATTCGGGATACGGGATACGTAAAATTCGTGAACGATTCGCGAATAATCTAGAATGCCACATAATACGCGACTTGGGTTCGGAGTTGCAAACGTACGCGAATAAAACGGCAAAATTCGTGATACGGAAAAATTCGCGAACTTACTAACTAGGATCCAGATCTTTTTGAATCCCTAATGTTTATCTTATACAACCTTAACTTTGGCTTCTTTGGTATCCCCTGGATCACGGAGATTTATCTGTAGTTGATCTCAAAGCATAAACGATTGCTGCGATTGTAAATGCAGCTGCTAACTTCTACTGCCACTCTTTGTTTAGCTCGTGGTATATCTCTGCTGTTAGAGAAAATATTTCCCATTTGAAATATCCAGCCTTATCGTTCGTACCATAAATCTATTTCGATAAACTATGATCAGGCTCGGATTTATCTAGCTGCACTTTTCTTTTTGTACGCAACTTGTTTTTGTCCTATAAAAGCCGTGTTGTGGAAACCCCTTCGTCCCACCATCAACATCAGGAGCTGCTGATAAATCATATTCGTTCAAGTAAGCTTTTAAACCTTTACTTGCAGTATATCATCTTTACTAAATATATAGTTTACTTCTTTAATAACGCTGTCAAACTCTAATCTTTGTCCTCGTTCGCACAGTTACGTTTGCAGCAGTGTACTTCAAGGCATCAAGGTATATCAATTCTTCTATCTATACCATTAATTAATCAGTAGACTTCTTGTTACTTTCCACTTGTTCGAATGCAGACACCACCAGTAGCTAACCAGGCCCGTTAATTGCCCAGCTACTTCGATCTTGTTTTAGCACATTTTGCTCCATCTCTTTGGTAAGATATTGCCATAACTCACTCGAATGCAGGCTGCTACCGTAACTTGTTAGGCACAGTGATTGCCTATCTGCTCTCGTGCTGGCGTAGAATTTGCTGACTCAAACCTCTTGTGCCTGCGAATAACGAATGTACGACAATCTCCGGTGTACAGGTTGACCGACTCTAGCTTTTTGTCATATATTTCCTTTTGCTTCATCTTTTGTTGAAACATTTTACTCTTATTCTTCAAGTACTTCTGTCAAAACACTTCGTCTTTGTTTTTCTCTTTTATAGAAAAACATTGCAACTATTTCCTTGAAAAGCAAAACACTTCGTTTTTGTTTTTCTCTTTAATAGAAAAACAATGCAAGTATTTCTTTAATAAATACGTGCGAAAGTGCCCTAAATTGTGACTATAAACTCGATTTATAATGTAACAATCGGTGAGGACTTACCTCCCCGGGCGTTCGTTCCTTCAACCTTAGCCGCCCCCATTACTTGCCATGATACTGAAAAAGACGTCTTCTATTGTTTGACTTCTTTAAACAAGTTGCTTTTGATTGCATGCTCGGGGTCACTTTAGCCGCCCCCAATATCTGCAGAGATATTCTCAAGTAGAAAAGACGCCCCCATGTGAAGCAGGAACTAGATATATTATATCCGTTCCTCACTTGCTAGATGGCTCTGGGATTATGATCAGGTATCTTTTCCGTTGCCATCTTATTTATGGTTCCATCGTGATTTTTCCTTTTGGAATCACCCTCAAGCGTGAGTAGAGACATTACAAAGACGCCCCCAACTGTAATAACCTGCAATAAAATTTGCTCACGTGCTAGACGAGACTTTTTGCCACGTGGTGTACTTGTGATGCTCGAGAACTAGTCGAGTCTTGAATGGAATATAATGTGTGCTTGCGGCTGGGGCAAGGCTTTTTGCTCGCAACGTAACAAGGCTGAAGCGCTCGCTGCTCGGGCAGGCTGGATGTTTGCTTTTGTTGAGTACGAGTCTTTGGACCAATATCGGGCATTGGGCTCGTGGTTGAGACGAGACTTTATGATTTCCAAGGTGCAAGTCTTTCATACTCGCGTGCAAGGCGAGATTTTATGCTTGCGATAAGAGCAAGACTTATGTGCTCACGTGCAAGGTGAGGATTTAGGTTCTTGCGATGTGATGCAAGGCTAAATATTGAAGGGTATAGGCAATCCTCATCTCGCACTCGATCATGTCGCTGATCACGAACCTCGAAATCGATTATGTCGCTATCCACGAACCTCGAACTCGATCATGTTGTTGCTCCAAGTGCATATAAAAGTTTTCCGAATGTAGAAATTTTTTCTTCCATGTTGTAGGGAATTGAAAGATGATTTGAACGAGCCAAAAATCACTCAATTCGGACTTAAAACGAATAAGTTATTGACGAAAAAATATTTAAACGAAGCGCGCGTGTTGTTGCATACATGGCAGCGCTGACAGGGTCAGATGGATGACGTGGCACTGCTGACTCGGATGACCATACTGACGTGGCACCCGACCAGTGATGATGTGGCAGTAGAAAACAAAACCCAAACAAAGTTGCTAATGTGGCAGCTGAACTGGATGCTGACGTGGCCGCTGACTCGGATGCGATGTGGCGGTTTGCTGGTTGTTGATGTGGCAGTTGTTTAAATGCTGGCGTGGTAGCTTAGAATTGTTGACGTGGTACTGTCTCAGTTCTTGACATGGCGCAGACACCGTTGATTTGGATCCGATCTCTGGCGATGTGGCGAGTTGCACCGCTGACACGTCATTACTGATGTGGCGGATGTTGACACGTCGCCGCTGACGTGGACTAGGTTGGACCAGTTGTTGAAGAGGTTAGACCAGAACCGAACCGAACTGGATGAACCGGATCTGCTGCAGAACCGGTTGGTGAACCGGAAGCTGGATCTGAAGTTGGACAGATCCTATGGACGAGATCTTCTGAATCTGACAGTGAAGATTCTCTTGATCTGGAGCTATACGTGAGGTTGGACAGATCTAACAGACTAGATCTCATTGATCTGACGGATCTGAGTGGCTGGATGATAAGCTTTCACAACGCTTTCTGCAATATCTGTACTTGTTACTGTTTTCTGGATTCTGTAACACCTCTGCTGTTGTCTTCGCCACAGTTTCTGCAACTATTTGCAACGCTGTTTTGTTTGTAACACTTACGGATAAACTATTTTTTTCCCTTTTTTTTTTTTGCTGATTTTTGTTGGAATCCGTGTGATTTCTTCCGTAACTTCTCTCAATGGTAAAACACGATTGTTTTCACGAATCCCCTTAGTCGGCGCCAAAAGATGTTGGTGCAAAATTAATTACCCATACAATCTTCAAGATTTGTATATGTTGATCGATTCTCCGCCATTGGTTTATTTCTCCAGAATTGTAGATGAAAAATGAGGGGGGTACCTGCAAAGACACTCCGATGCTTAAGTCGGAGAGAGTTCTAGACAGGTTTTTTTTAGAGAAGAAAATGAATTGTGATTGTGTACCTTTTGAGTTGGATTTCAGCCTCTATTTATAGGCAGAAAACAAATCTAATTGTTATGATTTGTAGTTATCTCAATAACCACCAAGATTTACCTTTATCTTATGAGATTTGTAGTTATCTTGAATAACCACTTAGATTTGTACTTATCTTCCCAATATTTGCATATATCCTGGAAGATTCATGTTTATCTTCATCATATTTGTACACATCTTGAAAGCTCCATGTCTATCTTGTCAAGATTTGCATTTATCCAAGAAGATCTATATTTATTTTTATAGATCTGGATATATCTTGAGAGATTTAAATCCATCTTCTCCAGATTCATAATTATCTCAAAAGATCTATATTTATCTCTTTGAGATTTGTATTTAACTTCAATGGTTTCCATAATAAACCATTGGGCCTCTTTAATAAGCCATTTTTGGTTTCCTTAATAAACCAATGGGTTACCTTGATAACCCAGACGGGCTTCTTTAATAAGTCATTTTTGGTTTCCTTAATAAACCACTGGGTTACCTTGATAACCCAGATGGGTTTCTTTAATTAGCCAATTTTGGTTTCCTTAATAAACCACTGGGTTACCTTGATAACCCAGCCGGGCTTCTTTAATAAGCCATTTTTGGTTTCCTTAATAAACCACTGGGTTACCTTGATAACCCAGCCGGGCTTCTTTAATAAGCCATTTTTGGTTATGTGGCGCTTGTGTGCCCTGTACGTACATCATTTTATGATGGTACAAACAATAGTCTTATACTTACCTATATTATTGTGATTAGTATGTCATAAAGGCCAATGGTTTCAATTTGTACGATTAAATTGCAAAGATATTAATTAAGTTGCATATATATTAGCAGAATATATATGTTAATCCGCTTGGTAAGTATGGGAAATGTGAGAATCGTAATTCTACCAATTTTAATAATAATTTTTGTTTTATTTATTTGTTATGGTACCAATGGTGTTCCCTCCGAAAAAACGAGAAATTATCACATCTCTGAAGGGTTGCGTAACTTTGATTTCCTCAGTTTTAATAATCTCTAGAAATCATAAAGTAGTTCCATCAGAAGCTGGATATTGCGTGACATGAGATATGGGCACAAGGTGCCCACCCTTCTATCTGGTCGGTCCTAAAAGTGACCCGTAAAGAAGTGATGGATGGTGTCCATCAGTAGTCCCTGAAGTGACCTGTAACTAATATTAAGGAAATTTTTTGCCATGATGAATATGTGCATGTGCATACTTGTAAAATATTATTTTGTCGAACCTGAAAGTGAGGAAGATGGAGATTTTTTGTAAATATGATGGTACCATATGTCTATATTTTTATGTGCTCCATTTATTATAAGGTTTTATTTTATTTTATTTACTTCTTTTATAAATAATTGATTCCATAAGCAATCAATGCGATGTTATTGACCCTAGAAGGGGTCAAACATAGAAGTTGCAAATTCTTGTAGTAATCCATAAAATACTGACCCCAGAAGTGGTCTAGGAGGATGTTTGGATTTAGGGATAGATTTATAAAACGTTATTATTAATTGCTTTATTAGTTTCTCTCGCCTATCTAATATATCCAATATTTATATAGACGATAGAGATATCTGTCTCAAAGACAGCGGAACAACAAACGCAATTTTTTGAACCTCTAGTGATTTTATAAACTTGAAGAGGTTTTTGGAAATGTGAAATACCATTTTAGGTTCGAATAATGTGATAGACGGCTCCGGAAGAGCATGTATCACTCTCGTGGTATAACAATCATTATTATTAATGACTTATATTATTCTGGATTCCTGGAGAATATGTTGTATTTAAGAAATATCTTGCATTACCATCATGGAACGATAAATGAGCATTTTTATGGATTATTTATTACTTCATATGTTTTGTGCCAAATGCACATTGTAAAGAATCTGAAAGCTCTCTTTTATGAGGTGTGCCATATGAGAATTTAGACAATTGATTCTCGTGTTGTCATTAGCCAAAAGTTTAATGAATTTGAAACATACTTGCTTAGGTATGTTTGGTTTGGAAACTCAAGTTCTACCAAGATGAGTGTAACAATACAAAATGCTCATACACATCCTTTATAGAACTTGAAGCTTCTGCCAACGGATAAGGATGTAAATTGTGTTGTTTATTCCATGAGACATTTGGTTGTTAAAATTGGGATTAACAGGGATTAACAGAAGCATTACGATAACTCGTTGAATCACCAACATTCCTGCAGAGGAATTATAGTGGCATATGTAGGGCTTATTCACCTTACACTATGGACAGTTTCCAATACTTCACTGTATTGATGAACGCATCTACTAAATGGCCTTCTTGTTACACTAACACGTAATATTGTGTTTGCCGAACTGTTTGTGCAAACCTTGTGGTTGCCTATTTATTTTTAGACCTTACCTTTAAGTTAATTTATCTCGATGGTTTATTTATAGGCTTCTGATGCTTTGCCTTAAGTTGGTGTTATGCTGAGCACTAAATTGCACATGGACTGGCGGAGATTATCACCTTTATGTTTTGTTTTCATTAGTTATATGTAGTCTTATACTTACCTATATTATTTTTGTTGTGATTAGTATGTCATAAAGGTCAATGGTTTCAATTTGTACGATTAAATTGCAAAGATATTAATTAAGGTGCATATATATTGGCAAAATATATATATGTTAATTCGCTTGGTAAGTATGGGAAAGGTGAGAATCGTAATTCTACCAATTTTAATAATAATTTTTGTTTTATTTATTTGTTATGGTACCAACGGTGTTCCCTCCGAAAAAACGAGAAATTATCACATCCCTGAAGGGTTGCGTAAATTTGATTTCCTCAGTTTTAATAATCTCTAGAAATCATAAAGTAGTTCCACCAGAAGCTGGATATTGCGTGACATGAGATATGGGCACAAGGTGCCCACCCTTCTAGCTGGTTAGTCCTAAAAGTGACCCGTAAAGAAGTGCTGGATGGTGTCCATCAGTAGTCCCTGAAGTGACCTCTAACTAATATTAAGGAAATTTTTTGCCATGATGAATATGTGCATGTGCATACTTGTAAAATATTATTTTGTCGAACCTAAAAGTGAGGAAGATGGAGATTTGTTGTAAATATGATGGTACCATATGTCTATATTTTTATGTCCTCCATTTATTATAAGGTTTTATTTTATTTTATTTACTTCTTTTATAAATAATTGATTCCATAAGCAATCCATGCGATGTTATTGACCCTAGAAGGGGTCAAACATGGAAGTTGCAAATTCCTGTAGTAATCCATAAAATACTGACCCCAGAAGTGGTCTAGGCGGATGTTTGGATTTAGGGATAGATTTATAAAACACTATTATTAATTGCTTTATTAGTTTCTCTTGCCTATCTAATATATCCAATATTTATATAGACGATAGAGATATCTGTCTCAAAGATAGCGGAACAACAAACACTATTTTTTGAACTACTAGTGATTTTATAAACTTGAAGAGGTTTTTGGAAATGTGAAATACCATTTTAGGTTCGAATAATGTGATAGACGGCTCCGGAAGAGCGTGTATCACTCTGGTGGTATAACAATCATTATTATTGACGACTTATATTATTCTGGATTCCTGGAGAATTTGTTGAATTTAAGAAATATCTGGCATTACCATCATGGAACGATAAATGAGCATTTTTATGGAGTCTTTATTACTTCATCTGTTTTGTGGCAAATGCACATTGTAGAGAATCTGAAAGCTCTCTTTTATGAGGTGTGCCATATGAAAATTCGGACAATCGATTCTCGCGTTGTCATTAGACAAAAGTTTAATGAATTTGAAACATACTTGCTTAGGTATGTTTGGTTTGGACACTCAAGTTATACCAAGATGAGTGTAACAATACAAAATGCTCATAGACATCCTTTATAGAACTTGAAGCTTCTGCCAGCGGATAAGGATGTAAATTGTGTTGTTTATTCCATGAGACATTTGGTTGTTAAAATTGGGATTAACAGAAGGATTACGATAACTCGTTGAATCACCAACATTCCTGCAGAGGATTTATAATGGCATATGTAGGGCTTATTAACCTTGCACTATGGACAATTTCCAATACTTCACTGTATTGATGAACGCATCTACTAAATAGCCTTCTTGTTACACTAACACGTAATATTGTGTTTGCCGAACTGTTTGTGCAAACCTTGTGGTTGCCTATTTATTTTTAGACCTTACCTTTAAGTTAATTTATGTTGATGGTATATTTATAGGCTTCTGATGCTTTGCCTTAAGTTGGTGTTATGTCGAGCACTAAATTGCACATGTGCGTACTCAACCCGGCATAGTTGAGTCCTTTGTTTAAGCATCTTTAGTTGATTTCTTGACCAACTATTTACCATAGATATTTTTTTAGGAAGCAACCTGACACTTCGTAGTTACGTGTTCGATCCATAGGGTCACCTAACTATATATATATATATATATGTTGGTTTCGGTTTCGGTTTCGGTTTCATAAGACATTTAAAACCCCGAATTGGTCATGTCTTATAACAGATGGGACTGTACTCCCACGGGGGGGAGATTTAGCCGCTACAAGAACGACGTGAAATATCTCGACTTTTATTGAGTGTGCATGCACTGAAGAAATGTGTGAGATCTATATGATTGTCGATTATCTATTTACAATAGTGGTTATGTACCCCTCTGCAGAGGAACATTGACATTGTGATTAGCAATCATATAATCAAATCCCTTCAAACTAAGGTGGAGATTGGAATCTCTCAAAAAATCGAAAAAGTTCGGATCCGACTCACACCGTAAAGTTGTGAGGACTGAATGTTACATGTTGGTGTTTGAGATAAAGCACAGAGAGAGTAATACAATCATTTTAAGTGCGATTTAGGATTTCCTACTGAACCCCATGATTGTTTCTGTAGTACTAAAGTATTCTCCTACTGTTGATGCATTTTAGCGTGGTCGTCCCTGACGGACTAATATTACATCTATGTATTGGTGATGATGTTTGAATTCCTGAAGGATTCGAGAGGCATCCACCTTTGTGAATTACATCAGGCTTGAAATTAAGTCATAATATTTGTGAATAATCCTTGTGTGTATTTTATGTTCTTCGTACAAGTTTAAATCCAGATGAATTGATGATATCATTTTTGGCTTCTTAAAAGAGACCTTAATAGTTTAGGGATTACAAAACCTGCCGACGTTGAGAAATTCGTCTAATTGCAGCCAGACATCAAATAAAATGCGGAAGTGATCAATTGTCGAAATCCTCCTTCAGAGATTTCAAAATCGTATTCACATAACCTGCTAAACTTTCCTGATATTGACTCAATGCTCGGTTCAAACATGTTTTTTGATAAATTTTGGAGGTTTTTTTTTTTAATAAAATAAGTTTGACACTTGATGTATTCAATTTTTACCCCTTCAATTTTTACCTCTTTTTACCCATATCAAAAGAGTACCAATAATCAAGCCAACCATTAAGAATGAACAACATCTAACATAATCCAGATACTATATTTCCATATGAATCATGGATCATAACACACACAAAACAAAATGCAATTACATAAAAATTCAAACTTAAGATTGTATTTCATTACAAGGGTTTTCCAAAATGTAAATATATACGAAACCAAACAAACTGAATTACCAAACCAATACCTCAAAAAACAAGGTAGATAAGTAAACTACAACTATTTTTTACTAACCCATAGTCCAATTTCATCACCATGTGCTCCAAATCCCGAAAAAGGAACTCAAATTAAACCACCTTTACCTTGTACTGCTTAAAATATCGTTTAAGATTCATCATTCTATAATAATGTCAAGAGAGACGTACAAAAACTGATCATTAGTAAGATACTAATCATCCTATATACTCATAGTAACCTTCTTAGGGTTAACCAAATATACCCTTAAAACAACTTCAGTCAAATTCCTCAACCCCATTTTCTTGCCTTCAGATTCCTAAAATATAAAGAAAGCAATAAATGAACCTCTATGTTCTATAAACTCAAATGATATACTCCTTGGATTTTTAGATATGAATATCATTGGGGAAAGCTATTTGCAGGGAATCATAGTGTATTTTAAATACACGGTATGCCTAAGGGAGAAGATATGGAAACATATTTTCAAAAAAAAGTAGATGAAACCTTCAGTGGTATGCTTGTAAAGAGAGACAAAATAAGTACAAAAATATAGTCATGAAAGAGCTAGATGCTACTCAAATTTGAAAAGTATATTTATGAAGGAGCTAGAGGCTACTTAATAAATCAGAAAAAAGAAGAAAAGCTTATCGTTGCAGAAACCTTGACTCTATCGACGTGCTCTTCAATATTTCTTATGAAACGGATAAGATGTATCGTCCGTTGAAAATGATCGCTTGTATAACGGGCTTTACCACCTGCAGTCGTAGCTTTTGTTAAGTTGGAAACCTCAACCGATTTTTTCCTAATGACAGCCTCCCAAGAGTGCTTACCTGATACCTTATACTCTTTGGGGTTACCTCGAGGTCCTTGTAAGAGTATCCCCCAAGCTAATTCTGTTTAGATCACTCAAGAAATTCGTCACTTGATGCTTTGTCCTTGGCGACGGTATAGTTGAATTGAGAAAAATCAAGATACCCACCACAACTTAAAATTATCTCACTAAGCTCGTGTAAAAATAAAAAATATATTTTGAGGTTTCAATGAGATGGGTGATTTATTATGATCTATGGGTTTCTACCAAACTCTTCTAGTTGTTTCAAGAAAGTATAGTTATATCGCATTTTCATAGTTCTATTTTTATCAACATTTATTGTACCATCACAAAACCCTTTTCGGTCACTCTTTGTTTGAAATATTATAATTATTCACTGATATCAATATTACATGCACCTAGTCCCCGAGGATCGACTTGTACTAACCCTGTTTACAGACTTGACGTTGTATATTTACATCTAGTACAATTGTAGGTACTGTTGAGAGACCTACCAGAATCATTACTTCCGTCCACGTTAATGCCTTGATTTTCATCATATTATCTGACCGTGAGCGTCGCTCCGATGATTGTAGCATCTTCTTCAGTAATGTAGTGAGTTACCATGTTTCTTCTTCTTTGTTTTTTTGCAAGACTTTGAGAGTTTCAGAGAGAAATTTTGCACAATCTCTTTATCGAAGAAGGATCATTTTATAGCCAAAAATGACTCGGTGATTATTTTTTTTGAAAAAAAACTAGTCGTTCCTCGAAAAACTCATTGCAATCCCAGATCTACGGCCAGGAAAAATATAACAAACCAGGCCGTAACGAAACAATCGACTGGGGCGTATATGAACCGGCTGGGAAAGTTCATACTTACGGCTTGGTTGGGTTAAAACCCAGCCATAATTTCTTATAAGGCCTGGTCTCTTTTGGGTATCCAGTCCGTAATCTGGGATTGCAGGTTTTCTACACAGTCGATTGTGATGTTACGACTTGTTATGTCCTATTTTTCCTTGTCGTAGATCTAGATTGCAATTATTATATTGAGTTTTTCGAGGAACGACTAGTTTTTTCAAACAACAAGTCGTTGGGTCATTCTTTGCTATAAAATGATCTTTCTCCAACAAATAAATTGTGCAAAATCTCTCTCTCAAACTCTCAAATTCTTATAAAAAAAGAAGAAGAAACATGGTTACTCGCTACACTACTGGGGAGGATGTTGCAATCGTTAGAGACCGACTGACGGTAGTAAAGCATCACGAAGATGTAAACATTTACATAAATGAAGAATCCAATTCTTTTTGGAACAACGCCTGTATTGTTTTTGTTGCATATACGGAAATCATAATGGAAGATCGATAAAACTCATTAAGAAAAGATTCGAGAAGATCTTTCCACAATTGAAAGCTTTCAAAGAGGAAATGAAATTCGTAAACAATCCCAATATGCCATGTGCTGAAAGAGTATGTTTGTCTATAATTCTCCAATCAAAAATTATTTAAATACTAACTTGAAATTGATTTGTTTTTTAGTGGGAGATGGCCGAAGACGAGTATGAGGATGTCCATGGTAAGAAGTTTGACCTTCATGGTTGCTATCATGTCTTAGAAGAAAGTACTTATGATGATTTTGATCACTATTATTGAGACCCATGTTCGCAATGTAGTGGCCTTTTCTTTGAATTTTATATTATGAAATATGTATGCCTTTTCCTTTTTTGTTGAAATGCTATGAATTGCCTTTCCCCTTTCTGTTTTTTTTTTCTCATTTGCAAATACAAAACTAGTAACTTTTAGGAAAGTCCCAACCGAGTTACATCTCACGGCTAGAAAAACTGTGAAACCTAGTCGTTAAATGTACTTATGTCCGGGAAACTTGTGTCACGTCTGGGACACTGCGGTCACAATTAGGAATTCCTACCTGAGCCAAAAGAAAAAATTCTAGTATTTTTCAAATACAGTTTAACTAACGGCTAGGAAAGTGCCAGCCGTAATGGGAAACTCATGGCTGGGAGTTCTTAGAGTCCCAACCGTAACTGTCATTTTACGGCTAGGTCGACAAGAAATCATTGTCGATGTCAACCAAAAAACAGTTTCCTAAAACCTAAATTCATCAATCTTACCTATTAAACCAATTTAAAGGTAAAATAAATAGTGGGTTTTTCAATTCATAACATTCTGGAGGATTTGCTGGTGTTTGGGCGGTTGATGGTGGATTCATCGAAGCTTCAATTTGTGGTTTAACACCTTCATAAACATTGAAATCATAACCAGTAAATGGCAAATTCAATCCAAAACGCCATGATCTTATGGTATGGAGTTCATATGTTTTTAGAACCGATGAAGATTTGATCAAAAAAAAAATCAAAAATTTTGATCAATGGTTTTGTTGTTTGATTTTGAGAAGAAAAGGAGAGAGAAATGCTGGCGAGTTAATGTTGGTTTTGAGTTTTTAATTAATTTTGATTTTAGGTGATACAAATATTTAAAAGGTAAATTTGACTTTTAACACCGATTTAGCTCTCTCCTATCCACATTTACGATATTAGAGCAAGGGCTATGGGGGTTGAGAGTCTCTTTCAAAATGAAAGAGTTGACCAAAATTGATCAAATTATGTATTACTATGGGTAGAGGGAAACCCCCCTTCACCCCAAACTCAATCACCATCTCTTTCAATCGATAGAGTGAGTGAAAGTCTTCCGGTTTTTTGTTTGTCGTTTGATACAAAGGAATAGATACGGCACTTCGTATCCCGTTTTAAAAGATAAAGAAACATATACGGCTGACCAAAATTCCATTTGAGAAAAAAATGGAGTATATACGGCTAATGGTCAGCCGTTTAAAAAGCTTTCCTAATTTAAACCTACCAAACATATTCCCGGCTAGAGGTGTAAACGTCTTGTCAACCAAGACCTGACAAGACACGAAGTCGCGTGCTTCACGTGCCATGTCGTGTCATCTTTGTGCCAACGATTTAAACGTGATGTGCCGTCTTTGTGTTTTACTAGTCAAAAGCTAGGCACAACACCCACAGCGCACAAAGACACGAATAAACGTCCGTCTTTGTCGCCGTCGGCACACGTGCTATAAACAATTTGAAGTCACTTAATGTATACATTAAGTCGGACATTATCACAAGAATTTAATTAGACAACATATCATTTGAAATTATTTCAAGTAAAATTAACAAGTTTATTCAATAAAAATAAATAGCCCATCAAATATAAAATTGGATTATTGTCATGTAAATTAATGTTCTAGTTAAATATAGGTGACGACATTATAACAACGATATTGAAATATATTTTCCAAATATTAAGGTATTATATATGTTGTTATAAACAAGCCAACATAAAATGTTAAAAACTAGCTAGAATAGTGACTCTTTTGTGAAATATACAAAAAATGTGATGTATTATGCCTTGTAATATGGTGTATTTGTACATATTATGACGTGCTCTCTTAACGTGATGTGCTGGGCTGGGGCACGTGCTTATCCGTCAGCGTCTTTGTCTTTGTGCTCTTTTGTGCCAATTAGTCAAACCCAAAGACGTCCCATTTAACTAACGTGATGTGCCGTCTTTGGGCTAAGTCACGTCTTTGGGTTTAAGTAGCTCAAATTTTAGCGTCTTTGGGTCAACAGGCTTCGTCTGGCACAGCCCAATTTATACCTCTCCCGGCCATTTTAAACTTCAGCTTTTCATATAATATTACATTCAAAAAAAAATTTAGACGACACTTAATTAGCCGTATAGTGTTTCATGTTCTCTATCTCGTGGTAGGGAAAACAGTCAATCACATAAACTCATTCACTCTATCCCACAACCCTTATTTTTAGAATCCTGTAAAGCCCCAACCCCCAAACAAAAAAAAATAAAAAATATCCCAATAACAACATTCTATGGTTATAGTTGTTTACTTTATTCTGGCGCATGCATGATTGGCTTACCACAACTAAGCCATATCTCATAAATGAGCTAATAAGTGTAACCCATATCCCCACGGACATCACGCGGGTTACATACTTACATACCCACACCACAGTAGACATTACCTACGAGTCAAATTTCTAATCTATAAAGAACCTGATGATTCAACAGTCACACGACATATTATTTTGTGGCGGGTTACGATGTGTTTTTATGAAGTTTGTTACATGAACGTTTTTGTGATGCGGGTATGTTACCCCTTATGTCTGACGCCGTGTAGTGTTTGGGCTTTGGAGTGATAGAGTTCTTCTTAGCTAATGCCTGACATCATGCATGACACATAATATGGTATCTTGGATTCTGGGTATAGCAAGATAATGGATTCGTTCAGCCCTACAGGAAAGTGGGATTCTTTTTCCAAGCAAAAAGAAAAAAAAAGATGCTGTACTTATTTTTTGTGTTAATTTCGCATGCCATTAGATGAGGGCGGTTTCACAAGTACCAGCCTAATGAAAATTTTTTTAGTACTCTAGACTGTAGTAGTGTAGAATCCTAGTATATCTAAAATTTGTTTTTCTTATTTCGTTGCTTGTAGCCACTGAACTGTTTCAGGTGCATTTTATTGACTTGACTACCTGTTTCAACATTATAGCAATCCTGGCAGAATTTTCTCAAAACTTGCACGATTTTCAATGCACGGCAATAGCAAGCCCGATATAATTGGAATTGAAATGACTGTAGGGGTCATTCTCTTGTACGCTTATATAGACCATCTGCCATGATAGGATGAAGCATTACGGATATTAATTACGCTGGAATCTGGATTAGCCTTTGAGGGTTCGCATAATGGCATCTTTTTTGCTCGTTTCTCTTCGAAAACAGCAAATAAGCCACAAATAAAAGAGATAAATCGACCGTGAGGTTTGTCAGGATTTTAGTCTTCAATAACTAACAAGGTTACATTAGAGCGAGTCCAACAGTGGAAGAATTTTATCTTCCCACCTCAGTATTCGGAAATCGGAATAGATCCGGAAGTTTTAACTCGGTGGTGGAAGAATTAAGAGCGGCAAAAGAATTAACTTCCGCTTAGGAATTTTTTTGGCCAATCGTTGAGCTGCTCTAACGTGATGAAAATCACTAACATTTCAAATGTCATGGCTTATGCTTTTCACAGTTTAATTATAAAACAGAAACAGTAGATGATTTTGTTTTTTGGTCAAAGCCTTGATGGTATTTCCATTTGTGCTTTATGATATTCCTAAACGAAAATTAATGTCTACGAGTTTTCTGCATATTTTTCTTGACGCGAATTCAATTCACAATAACGTGAATCCAAGTGCTCTCTCGATTAAATTCCAAACGCTCTTCAAGAGTCTGAGACCTTAAATAATACGTGGGAAAAAGTGTGGATGACTCCGATTCAGGAATAATTAAACGTTACATTCCACACTTTTACCTCACTTAAAATAGCTAGGACTCCCTTCTAGCATAAGACTCAGAGTGAGCTTTAAGAAATCACAAATATATATGGACTGGCCGTGAGATTATAGCGTTAAATACCGTTAGATCAGATTTAGTGGGACCCAGTGATCTGTCTAGAAATGTGCACAATTTTCTGAAATATTTGTAAGGATATTCTAATATTATTTCTTTCAGCAAAAATCTCTGTAATTTCTTGGTGGGTGGTGGTGGTGGACGATTAAAAAGCTTCAAGCTCTTTGAATGTATCCATTCAGCCATCCAATATAAATACCAAAGCAGTAGTCGTAATAACCCCCAGTCTCGTCTTCATTCATCTTTCCTCGATTCCTCTCTTCTATTTCTCAGCTTCATAAGTAGGAAAATTCTCCCAATTAACAAAGAATAGATTATTTCCAATTTAGATAGCTTTTTTTGATTGAAGATGGCGTCTATCAACCCTTCTTGCTCTATGATTACTACTCCCTCCCATTCACAGTAATCTCCCTCTCTGTCTCTGGATCTGAATTATTATTATTTATTTTATTTTATTTTATTTTATTTTGAGTTTTTATAGGATTTAACTTGTTCTTCATTAATCTATCTGGGTCTCTATAATTTAATTCAGTGTGGGTTTGATTAATTTGGGTGAAGATATGTAAAATTCTGCTAGGTTCCTTTTTGAATCACCAATATTTTGTATTAGAGTTTGTATATTGTGGTTACTGGTAAAATTGTTAGTTTCATTTTAATATGATATGAATAGAGCTAATATGTAGTTCCATAAGAGATTGCAACTAGCTTATATAGGTGCCTTCTCATTGTGAAATTGATGAAGCCTCGTTTCTCTAATCTAGCTGAAGACAAATCGAAGTTCCTTACTCATAGTTTGCGTGCTCTATGTTTACTTAACTATATGATGAAATTTTGGTTGCAACTGTTTTGTTTTTCGATATGTGCCTAATGCTGGTTCTGATTTCCCGCATGTTGTTTTGGTGTGTTTACTTATGAAGAGCACTCTGACAGCGATATATTTGTAGATTTTTATGGATGTTTTAATTGATAAAGTGCGGAGTCTGCAGACTGATCTGATTACCTTCTTTTTGTTATGAAGAGGGAGGAAATATTTTAACTGGTTCAATGGGCTAAGATGTGATAACATGGTTGGAGCAAATGCAAACACTTCCAATTTTTCCATGATTAGACTGAGTAATTCACGTGAAGGTAGCAGTAGACTTAGAGCTGCAGTTGTTTCTGGGGATGAACAGGCTAAATTATCAGGTGCATTTGAGACACTGGCAGCAGATATGATTCCTACAACTGATGATTTCTTTGTGGACAAGGATGAGCCCAATTGGGATACGCCAACCGGTGGATTTGCTTCCGTTGACGAGGCCATTGAAGATATTCGTCAAGGCAAGGTTTGTTCTCTTCTTGGCTCTCTCTCTCTTACTCGCTTGGAACTGGGTATGATGTGGCATGATCAAGCTGTCTGTTGTTTAATTCAATTCTTCCTTTGGCTCTATATTGCAGATGGTCATTGTTGTGGATGACGAAGACAGAGAAAATGAAGGAGATCTAATAATGGCAGCAGAATTAGCAACTCCTGAAGCTATGGCGTTTATTGTCAAGCATGGAACTGGAATTGTGTGTGTCAGCATGCAAGGAGAATACTTGGATAGGTTACAGCTTCCTTTAATGGTTCAGACAAAGGAGAATGAGGAGAAACTTTGTACGGCATTCACAGTAACAGTGGTATGTTATTTTCCTTCTTAATACAACTAAAAGTAATTTGTTAATGTTGATTCCTCTACAATTCATATACAAGCTATGGACTGTCTTCTCCTTGCAAAAAGTAGTGCAAGGAAGGGAGAAAACCTTAAACCCTCAAGTGTTGTCGAATTTCCAAGCCATAGCAGTCTCTGCAAACATGATCCTAGATTTAATCCTTGATTTGGGTGAATCACCCAAAATTTGTGTTGCATTTTTATATCGTTTTGCTGTGACTTTTCTTGCTTCAACTGTTTACGTGTTTAATCTTCTATACATCTAAAATTATTATCTTTCAGTCTCATATTGACTATAATGGGGTTTTTTAGGATGCAAAACATGGTACAACCACGGGAGTGTCTGCTCAAGATAGGGCAAAGACAATCTTGACTCTTGCATCAAGAGATTCTAAACCCGAGGATTTGAACCGTCCAGGACATATTTTTCCTTTGAGGTATAGGGATGGAGGTGTTCTCAAAAGAGCAGGGCATACTGAAGCATCTGTTGATCTTGCAGTCTTGGCCGGGTTTGACCCTGTTGCAGTTCTCTGTGAGATCGTTGATGACGATGGTTCCATGGCAAGATTGCCAAAGCTTCGTGAATTTGCCCAGCGAGAGAACTTGAAAATTATATCGATTGCTGATTTAATCAGGTAAACAGTCTCATATATTTTTAATTGACCACTCTTGGAATATCGGTGGTATTTGTGGCCATTCTCGTAGGCATTTGCTCAGATTTATAATTCTTGTGAAATTTTATAGATATAGAAGGAAATCAGATAAACTGGTAGAGCGGTCCTCTGTGGCACGTATACCCACCATGTGGGGACCTTTCGAGGCCTACTGTTACAAGTCAATGCTAGATGGAATTGAGCATATAGCCATGGTGAAAGTAAGCGAAATTCTTGAATTTGAAAACTCTGCTTTAGTGTTTTTATTTATTTGTATTTTCTGTTTGTTTGGTTTTTTTCATCACAATGAAGCCTTAAGATAATGGTAGGAGGAGTCGCATATCCTTATTATTAGGTGTTTTTGTCTGTGAAGGTTCTATTGTTTATCCACTTGAAATGGAACTTTTTTTTCCCTGTGAAAGAAACAAATATATCAGGATAGTTGAAAAATTTTAAGCAAGTAAGTTGGCCCAAGAATGAGCCTTAATCCACATGTTTGTATTCAAATTGTGGTTTTGACATTCATTGAGAAAGGTAAATATGGTAAATTCAATATGTTGATGAGTAACAACAATCTGATCTTCTCTCAAGTTAATGGGAGATCCTACATTTAGACCGAGACACCATTCTGAGAGTTCACATGAGCTACATCGAGCATAATGATACAAACTGAAAATGTTACATTCTAGCTACCAAGACCAGTATAATTTAGTGACCCAGCTGTCGTGTCACGTTAGACAACAAAACTGTACTCCATAGATCCTAAAACAGAACATTCTATCAAAAATTATTGAACCATGTTGTTAGCCATGGGTTGTCAAACTTATAGAAATATGCATGTCATGTTGATATGTCAATTAAATTGTCGGTTGTCATCTAGCATGACTTGGAAATTTAGATGAAGCTGTTACGAAATGTTGAATGTATCTGTGTTGTAAATAGGGTGATATCGGGGATGGTGAAAACATTCTTGTAAGGGTACACTCCGAGTGCCTTACAGGAGACATATTTGGGTCGGCAAGATGTGACTGTGGGGATCAGCTTGCACTTGCCATGAAACAAATTGAGGCAGCTGGAAAGGGTGTGTTGGTGTATCTCCGTGGACACGAAGGAAGGGGAATTGGTCTTGGCCACAAGCTTCGTGCGTACAACTTGCAGGATGATGGGCGGGACACAGTAGAAGCAAATGAGGAGCTTGGATTACCTGTTGATTCACGAGAATACGGCATTGGCGCGCAGGTACTTGTTTTGTTCAAACTTTGATTAAGCTTGCTAAGTTCGCTAGAAATTATATGTGACAGTACTAGAGCCAGAATATAGGAAAAGCGAAGCGAAAAAAAGGAAACATGGAATAGGCATTATTATCTTGAAACAAATTTGGAGAAGGCACAAAATCTGACATCTAGAAAGTGATTGATTAAGCAAAACGTTGCTAAAAATAAATTGGGAAATTAAAGGCGTTAAGAAATTTGATGTGAAATATCATACTTCACAGCAAGGCCTAAATGATATCCCAACTCAGTTAATGAAGTAATTGTTTCACAAAAGCATCTACTTAAAATTTATTCCCAACACGTTAATGAAGTAACCATTACATGAAAGCGCCAGTCTTTCTTTCCTTTTTTTTGCAATAGAGATAGAAATCTTCTAACAATTCATTTGCTTTGCAAGATATTAAAGAAACCATAGCTCTAGCTCTGGTCAAGAATAAGGTTAAGGCTTTTGCATTTATACCTTTAATTATTTGCAGATATTACGAGATGTTGGTGTACACTCAATGAAGTTGATGACGAATAATCCAACAAAGTATGTTGGGCTTAAAGGTTATGGTTTGTCAGTTGTGGGCAGAGTTCCGTTGTTGACCCCAATTACAAAGGATAACCAGAGATATTTGGAGACAAAACGGAAAAAAATGGGCCATGTATACGACTTTGAATTTAATGGTCGGCTTAAGAATCTCATTAGTGGTAGTGAGCAGTAACCTCTTCTGATAAATCTGACAAGGATTATGTGCTTCAACTCGTGATAAGGAAGCCCCGGATGAGTATTTTTCCAGTGAGATGAATCATGAATGATACGAACGATAGTACTTCTTATACGGCAGGTAAGCGGTATCAGACAAATATTTGTGCTCAAATAAGTTGCCCTTGTTTCATCTAATTGTGAAAATCTGAGATTACTAATCCACTGCGTTGATTCTTTTTCCTTCTAAAAGAAATTCTTTTCACTGATGATATTGTAAATTATTGAGGAAATGTTTGCCATTAATGGAAGCTTGCTTATTTCTTTGTCATTGCTCAATCTCTGTCTGTTACGTATTGGAAATCTCTCTAGTTTTAAAGCTGAATATGTTGGTGTTTAATGGATCACTCCAATCTCTTTATGCAGTAGTGTGCGAATAAATAGTTTACATCTCATTTCTTGGTGATTAAAAGGAAGACATATTGGAAATCTCTCTAGTTTTAAAGCTGACTATGTTGGTGGTTTATGGATCACTCCAATCTCTTTATGCAGTAGTGTGTGAATGATAGGTGGTGATTACATCTTCACTTCTTGGTGATTAAAAGGAAAGATGTTGCAATTTGCTGATTCTGTGAATTCTGTAACAAGGTGGTGCTTGACATTTTTTTGGATATTTGCAGTTTTTCTTCTATCGGTTGATTTTACTTGAATCAACAGATTTTGAACAGACACATGGATGATAATAGATTCTTTATATATGTTACAGAGAGAAGTGGATATTTGTGGATTTAATTAACTTTTTTCTTGATTGCATAAAAACCACAATGGTGCTCCCCTATTAAGTTTTTTTTTTTTTTTTCTTGTCTGAACACTTCGCCACAATGGTGCACCTCCTTTAGGTTTCCTGCTCAGAGCTGGAAATAGTATGTCTTTCCTGTAAATGCACTGAAATCGGGAAACTTCGGCATTATTTTCTAGATAGGGTAGGTAGGTGTTCAATGGGTTTTTGCAAACAGTGTCAACTGTCAAAGGACAATATGGTGGAACAAGAATAGAAGAGTGGTGAAGAAGCCATGGGCCTATCTTGCATTTGCTATTTGGTGTTGGAGCCTTGGAGGGAAAGCAACTGCGGCTTTCTAAGAATTACAAAAGAACTATTATCATATTGTAAGTTAAATGTAAACTTCATACAAAGTTGTTTGAAGTTTACTCTTTTGAGTCTTTTACTTTGGCAACAACTGATTGTGGGTTACACTTTGAGTGCCTTAATCTGTAACTGAGATGCTGTTGTTGGCAACAAGTAATTGTATAAACAAAATAGAAGGGACAACGGTGTAATGATTTTGACTTAAACCAGGCTACAATTTGTAACACGAGTAGTAAGAAACTAAGAATGACAAAAGTGGCGATAGAAATGACACTGGAGTAAATAACAATATGATCCCAAAACTTTGAGCTAGTGCGAAAAATAACCATGTCAACCGTCTCCTCGAGTAAAGATCACGAATCATAGCAATTTAATATTTTGTCATAACAAGTTAATCTCCGAACTGTCTTCACAAAAATCAAGCATACAAGAATAGGAGTGGTCCTATCCTCTTTTGTGGGAAAACTCCTGTGTGACAAAATTAGAGACCGTCATGTATTTACAAAATTCTAATTGGAGTGTATAGTTGTGCTATTCAAGCAGCAGCTGTGGGACAAAATTGATGCTGCCTAGTAACAAATTCTAATTGATAAGTATGTTCTTCCTGACAACCAATTGAACGTCAGTTGTGATGCCAAATTGTTGTACATTCTGTTTTATACTGGTAGTATTACTCGTATTTGTATAGACCTAATCCTTGGATGGAAAACAGCAACTAGAGATGTCGATACAGGCAACCTCCATAGCATCGCAGACCCATTCTGGAACATCGCCTTTGGGGAACTGCAAGAGTTAGAAAATAATTGGGTTCAGATAATACATCAAAGGGGAAGCAAACTGACAGAAACAGTTGGCTTTGTTTGAAGCAAAAATGATGGCGCGAGAACTTAAGTTTAAACCAACTTTCGCTGGGGCTTAAAACTAGAATGATTTTTTTCTAGGACGAAAGAGTAAAAGTCGTTGACCGTCTCAACTCAAGGATGAATGGTGATCATGTGTTAAAAGAAACTACCCTGACTAGTTATGATATTGCCAATGTTTCACATCTAGTCATCAATTTGAACGGTAATAAAAAAAAGACAAGAAAAAGTAAAACGAAACCAGATGTAAAACACATTTGAGTAAGAGGAATACCATCTTCTTAAGAAAGCCACAAACGAACCTGCATGAATTGCAAAACCAAAATAAAGAAAACTATCAGTCACGGGAAAGATATAAAACTCTACTCAAATAAAATCAGATGGTTTGAGTACACACTCTGGGAAGCATCCTTTAATTATGGACATGTGTAGGTCCCTGCTAAGCTGCCACCCAAAGCATTCGACGAGTTAGAATTTAGAACAAAATACCAAAGATCATGGCACTTAAACTAAGTGAAACTTTACCCTCAGCATGTAAGACAGATTGTGATATGATACGAGCTGAGATCCCATAGCATCTTTTGTAACAAGAGAATGAATATAAGCTCTTGTATACTTCTTGCAGACCTACAACGATAATACAGTAGAGCAGCTGAAATATGCAAACATTAAGTTCTTAACACTTCAGTTGTCGAAGAAGATGGAACCATACCATACAGGTGCATTCTGGATCAATGGGACGCATATCACTGGCCATTACTTTGTGCTTTAATTTAAGCAACCCCTGTGACAAGAAGTTTAATTGAGAAAGAAATGTCACTTGACTGGGAGTTACACTTTTCCGACTTTTGTTCAGTTTCATTCTCAATAATCATGTATGTTAACATTTACAATTGTAAATACAATATCTCAATTGTAAATTCAATATCAACAGAAATCAGATTGCAGCAGAAAATCACCAACTATACTCAACCCATCATCTTTGCTTATTAACTACACCAGTATTCACATCTCCATCTTTTTAAAAAACACACAGAAATGCCTTAAAAGACTTGGTTGAGCTTAGTTGAAACACAAAGAAGACAATCATGGAACCCACACCATTACATAGTGATGGCAGATCCTCTTCTTGTTCTGGTCTCAACAAGAACGATTACTATACTAAAACTAGTCACCAGAAACTGATGGCGGATCCTCTAGTCGTTCATATTCAATGGAGTTATAAACTGAAGCAGCTTGGAAGGAGTTCTGTTGATTAAGTATGTTGCTGTAAGGAATGACTCAAACCAGAACTGCTTAGGTAAGATGGTGTTGCCAACCTCTGTAATATGCCTAATATTCCACTCTCCCATGCCATTTTGTTGGGGTGTTTGAGGACATGAAGATGCAAAAGAAGTGTAAAGGAGCAGGTGATTCTTTCAGCAAAAGAAGAGGTGCCTCGATTATTTTGGTGTAAATACCATAAACCTACATCATATACTAAATTTTGTGTAGAACCGAGAAAAAAATGTATTTCTGTTCATTTCGACAACATCTAGTATCTTGATTAGAAGCTAGCACCATTTTCGGCATCAGCCTCAGCATTCATCATACTTGTATACGATTGACTCATACGCACACGCACACACACACACATACTTAGAAAGGGAGAATTTGTAGTTTTATTCCTCAACGTAAATGTTAAAATACCTACCTCAGGTACAAGAGCTGTTCCAAAACGAGCCGTACGCGTTGGATATACACAGTCAAACATGTCGGCACCTAATGCGCTGCACACAACAATATCAAGAGGATATCCAACACCCTGAAAATAATATGCATATAAAATAGATTAGTCTCTGCGGTAACAAAAGTAGAGAGTTATGAAACACTCAAACAATCTTATTGATGCATGTCCTTCACATATGGAACATAGACTCATTATTTACCATAACATATCGGGGTTTATCATCGGGCAAAGCTGCAGTGCACTGAGCCACAACACGCCAAAATGAATCTTTTTCTTCGCCGCCTGAAAGACCACCAATAGCATAGCTATCACATAAGTAAACTAAGTTAATTAACTTGCTCGAGCCTTTTAATTGATGGGATATCTGCAAATTGAAGTTTCAGGGGAAGCACTGCACTGGGTAGTTGTGTACACATATGTTTCAAAAGTAACTTGAAGCAACAGAATCCCACATAACAGGCAATTGACTAGAATGCGGTCTAGATCCTGCCATACTACGCAATAGCATTGGTTTAAACTATATGGTTAAACAGAGAAAAAACAAAGTTCCCGACAGAATGAAGTCCCTTGATAGATGGGGTTGTTGATTACAAAGTTGGTCTGCATTTTCATGTACAATTCACACATGGAATAGAATTCTGAAGCGCCAATTGAAAGAATAGCAACATTGAGGACAGGGCAAATGAGGTATGAGAATAAAACTGAGCGAACTGAGCCCTTATTAGGTGAGGTGTACAAAAACTGAGTATCATGGTGTGTGTGTTTTTGAAGTACGTCAGGCAGACTGAATGGGTACAAATTATATTAACCATCAAGCCTCTAACACATCTTTGAAAAATCTCATTGTTATGTCGATTGCTCACAAAGGTGCAAATAGGTTTGCACATCCATTGGTAACCATTGCAAGAGTAGTAATGTAGTATGACATACCCAGGTAAATTGCGCTTGACCAGTTCTTTAACGCATATATCCCTGGAAAACAACAGCAATTTGAAGTTACAGAACTAGCAAGAATTGTCCATGTGGGCTTGTGTACAACAGAGACACACTCACAAGAAATTCTAGAAAAAGCAAAGAACTATTGTCTATGTCACCTGAGATCTGGATCCAAACCTCCTTGTACTATACCAAACAAATTTTGTTCATCTGGTCTCTTGTGAGCTGTTATTAATAAATGAATTAAGATTGGTAAGCGTCTTGCCAATACAAGTATCAATATTCAATATTAACGGGGAATGAGAAAAATAAATAAGAAACTTTCATGAACAAGTGATCTAATAAGTAATTGCTGCAGGAGAGAAATGACTTAAGAAATACAGCAGGAACAAAGGCAAAAAGAAAAAGAAAAAAACTGGAATGTAAAGACTTAGTATGAAATAAAATATTTAAATTCTCCACCTCAACATGGCATCAAACAGAGGTAAAAAAGATTCCTATTTGATTGCTTACCAGCTATACATCTGTCTATCCAACGTATGGTGCGATACATAGCTTCTTCAACTCGTGGACCAGTAATAGTGGTTTTGACAACATCGTCAAGGGCCATAATGATATCTGCTCCAATTCTATTCTGTAGAAAGAAATTGTTGGAATAAGAGATAAAGCTCCCATAATGAAGGGCCTAGCATAACATGCATTTTTGAATTCTAAGTGAAACAGTGCAGCTACAGAAGCTCGAGTCAGATATCACCAATGGACAGAAACACACATTAACTGTTGGAAAGCTCATTAATAATAATAACATAAAGATAGGAGATGATTCAAAGTTAGAGCACAAGAATACCCACTTGGATTTGTATTGATTCTTCAGGTGTTAAGAGCATTGGCTTTCCATCGACAGGTGACTGATGATAATAGAAATGAACCAGGAGTTACAAATATGAACAGAAGGTAGCTACTATTATATCCGTGCTACTACTAAAATTAAGCAAGATAGGCCTCTTTTGACCCATATATAAGAAAATCAAAATTGAAGGGCTCATTTTACATCAACGTCTCAGAGATACAAACTCAGCAAACACTTGAGAAGGTGGATGACTAAAGCATTTAAGTGCACATTCCCTAATTCCACGCACATGCCACATGTGTAGCAATGAGTAGGAATATTTTGCGGTACGTGTTCATTTCTTTCTAGAATCCTGTTGCTGATGATTCGTGTCTATGGTGGTATGTGGGAATTATAAGCCAACTGACTGCTATAAATTGAATCAAATCAAAAATTAAAACAAAACTGAGCTAAACAAACCTGAAACGTCACACCCTTCTCAGTGATGTCAGCTAAATGCAACAGAGAGACCTGGATGGGCATACAGAAGCATTCAGTGGAAATTTTGATAATCTGAAAATAAATTCTGCTTTCACAGCAAAGAATTCTAGAAGGGACATCCATAGTCATGAGTCACCTCATTGGGATCAATAAGAACTTACGGGCACAGGCTTTTTTCTGCGTAAAGGTGATCGAGAAAATGAACTATAATCTATTTAGAAGTACCATGTGAGGAGGGAAACAATGGTTTTATTGAAGAAAAAAAGTACTACAGTAACTACTTCTAGTAGACCGCTAATGAGATGACGACTAAAGATTACTAAGAAGATAATAATTCATGAAAGTAATGCTCATTGGGAGCACAGAAAGTAAGCAAACAATGCTAACTAACCATTTGAAAGCCACCGGAGTCCGTAAGTAATGCTCTTGGCCAGTTCATAAAATTGTGCAGGCCCCCAAGTTCATCAATCAACTCTGAACCAGGACGAAGTTCCAAATGGTAGGTATTTCCAAGTATTATTTGACAGCCGATATCTTCGAGTTGGCTAGTCGTTAGACCTTTTATTGTGCCTGTTAACAAGTAACTTTGTTGAATAACTATACATTGACCAACCATCTTATACTCCTAATTTGTCTGACCAATGAATACATGTGAAAGATTGCAAATTATACGATGACCTGCCATTTCATTAATCATAGCCTCCACACATCTCCAAATATAAGGAGATGCGAAGCAGAGAAAAATAACAAAATTTTCTAGTACAGACCAAATTTTCTAGTACACTATTTTACTAAACTGAAGTACAGATCCGGAAAGGGACCAAGAGTAAGATATTTGTAAGAGGATAATAATCCTACTGCCAGTAGCTATGAGTCATGCTGCTGCTTTTGATTTGTTGGTATGACAAATTCTATTACCCATCTTACTTAGTTGTTGACGGTTACTAGTAATGCTCCATTCCAAGCAACCATATGTTTGCATATCAGAAAATAATTGAAACCCAATAATTAAGAAACTAACCTTGTGTTCCAACAGGCATAAATAGAGGCGTCTGACACTCAAAGTGTGGAAGCGTAAGTTTAGACGCACGAGCACGATTACACCGACCCAAAACCTTCACATGAGAAATTCACACATCATGCACAGATAACCAATCAAAATAGCAATAAAAACAAACTTGATGCACCCATTACTCATCAATACGTAGCTCACGGGTAAAAACCTTACAATCAATTTCCATCCCCAATATACAAAGTTTCAGTTACATCACACGCACAAACACAGTCAAATAATTGGCTTCATACAATGTAATTACACTAAAAACATTTTAAAACTAGGCGAAACACTACCAAACATTCTCATAATCCAATGCATTAGACCAATTACTAAATTCTCTTAACATTAAACCTAAGATATGCATCAATGTATGAACATTCACTATTTGATATCTTAACAGCGATTATACCTCGAATTTAAGCGCCATTGTTCGAACAGTTGGAGAAACTGGCATCAAACAGCTGAGAAGAAATAAGAAAATCAGTGTAATCGACCAAAAGTTCCTATAAGAGTAATGTGATTGTTATTGTTTGAATATCAATCAAGGTTTATAGAGGCACCTCAAACTACGCTTCTTGAAATACTTTTGGGGGTTATAGAGATTAGTACAAACTGGAACTGAATGAGAAAAGAATGTGGAAAAGGGATTGAATGAGGAAACTCTCGCGAGTACTTGCATGGGTCCGTATATGAGTTGAAGAGGTGGAAAGGAATGAAGGAAAGAAGGAAGGAAGGAAGAGGTTCTAGGGTTTACTCAGGCGGCGCGGGGAACCAAAAAGGAATGTATGGTGCTTCTCGCGGGGAAAGTTTTCGATGTCTGTTTTTTTCCTTTTCGGAAACGAAAATTCAAACCTGAGTTCTTGTGTTCCCCACTTTTCCTGTTTTTAGTTTCCCATATGGTCCTTCCAGACATGGTTGCTTTTTTTAAGGATCCCATCCACATGAGGCCAGCACTATGGTGAGGGATTTTTCTTAGCCATCCTCTTGTGTGTAGCCAAATCTATCCATTACTAGATTTTGTGCCTGAGCGTAGGCTCTGCAAACTTGCTTTGACAATTCAATCTATAGCTGTAAATAGAATGTCACAAGAACAACTCCTGTGGACAAAAATCATCCATATCTTTGTGATGGGATCAAAAAGTGCTATTGTGGATGATTTTAACATCCATATGTTTGTGAAGTCCAACGAGGAGTAGCTATGGAGAGTCCATCCGTTCATCCCGGATATCCCATCCGGACACTCATGTGACACGATGTCCGGATATATTTTTTTTTATTTTCTTTTTTCATTTTTTTTTCTCATCCGATCACTAGTGAACCGGATGTCAATTTTTTTTTGGTATTTTAATATATTAAAAACAAGAAAAGGAATATGTGGGTCCCAATTAGTAGATATTTATCTAGATATCCATAGTGGAAATAAATCTCCATAAAATACTGATCATCCCTATTTATATGGATTCTCCTTGAGATGTGGATATTCTATCATCCGTACCATAGGAGTTGCCCTAATTAACCATATATTTTTGATTTGGTAAAGCTCGGTTTCGGCTTCGCCTCGCCTTGCCACGTCCCCATCTTGAACAAGAAGACCTACACATCCATTAATCAGTAGATTGTTTTATACTTGTTCTGCACATAATGGTGATGAATTTTGTTTTAGCTCACTGATCTTTTTTTGCTTAAAACCTGAAAAACCATATGCTAATCAAAAAGCAGAAAAAATACATAAGAGTCGGAAAATTTCCTACTTAGAAAATACCTTCAAAATTATTAGAGATTCATAAACCTAATTAGCTATACAAACCTCATGTACGGAACAAGGTCTACCCGTTTGTAACCGTTTGAAATCAAAACAATGTCATTATGATATACATAAACATTGAAGGACGTGTATAAAGTAGGTCAATCACTTCATTAGTTTATGTTTATGAGCTATAAGATCATTTCATGGATTTTGGCTTAAGCAACTTTAAATTGTCTTTGGACTTGGAGCCTTCAAAATTCAAAACAAACAATTTAGAATTTGGCCCTAATTTTATTATTCAGTGTGCAGTATTTTATGCTCGTGCTACACACCGGACGGACCTGAAAATCATCCACCATCATTTTTTTTTCTTTTAACCATATTTTTGGTTTGGTGTGATATGCCTTCGTCTCGCCCCATCGTGCATTTTTGGTTTGGTATGGCTCCGCTTCTTATTTGGTGTGGCCCCCGTCCGAATGCATGCTTAGGATTTTTCTGACATCTCAAGAAAAAAATGATGTGTAACCATTAGAAACATATAGGATCAAGTAGTTTTCTGGTATGGAGATGATGATGTTGGTGCTAGTATAGATTAATTGTTTCATCAAGTAGAAAGAAGGGGGACATGATGCAAATCATGAAAATGGGTGACTAAGAGTGTTTTATTTCTTGCTGGACAAAAACGGTGCAGATACCGGCTAGCATATATGGGCTGGAGCAGTATATATTGTAATTCTTCCTCGGGTGTCTATAAAACCATTCAAGTTCAAAATACCAGTTTGTACGGGGTATAATGGTGGATGGTGATATCCGCAATCCCCCTCAAACTACATTACAATAATAACCCTAGATTATGCTACGAGATTGAATCAGCTTCAGGCTCTCAAGCAAAATAAGTGTCCGCCAACGATAAGACTTTCATTTAAAGGGTAAAAGCCCGTCGTTATACTTGGTCAAGAGGCGCTATAACAAGCAGTATTATTTTTTACCAGCTCTGGGTCGTTGCGCTTACCAACAGAGAGGCCCCTCCCCATCTCTAGTGGAATAGAAACTAAAGTCTCGCTCTTGTAGTAACTCCGGTTAATCATTTAAATAAGCCCAATTTTAATGATGAAAAGATGCTCATATAAGGCGCGGTTCGATATCAAGATGGAAACATATGATTTCAAAGTGTCGGTCATCCGTTTTTTGCTTTATTTGCTGGATTCTACTATTGGTTTGGAAAAATCTCTGGGCGCACCTATCCTGAAACTTTAGGCTAAATCCATTTCTGGATCACTTCTTTCGGGGTTAATTCGACCTTCTTTCCAATGCATTTCTTAGATTCACGCATCATTACACTTGGTAGAGAACCTTATCTAAGATATCAACCGAGGAACTTCCGCTCCGAGAGCACCTAACGAAGAATCACTTCGTACAGAAAGTAAATTGCCATTGCAACTAATGAAAAGTGTCGTATAGCCCTAAGTTGAAGCGAGAATGGCCATACTATAGATGTAAGGCCTTGCCATTATTAGGAAGAGCATCCACTGGAATTCTAGAATTTACAAAAGCTGGCAATTCGAAGGTCATGAGCCGGGCTAAGTATAAGTTCCTAAACGAAACTTCGCTAGAACTCAAGAAAACAGGGTCCAATGAAGTCTGATACACCTTTTTTCTAGTTTCATCTTCTGCCAAAGAGCCAAGTAGATATCTTCTTTAGACGGTCCATTTATGTGGCTATCAATGGATGATGGAAAACCAGCTAGCTCGGATGCTCAAAAACATCGTAAGAGAAGTCGTCCTGACAATTAGTGGAATTTTCGCGAAAAGCAGATGACTGAGCTTTCCATCCCACTCACCTTACCAACGATCTTTCTCAATCGAAGACCCGGATCCCCCCCCCCCCCAGATTTTTATTATTAATTACATCATCAACTTCAGGATCCGAATCCACTTGCGTAGGCTTAACAGACGAAGATTTAATAACTAAACTAGAGTATGTTATATGCTATATTCGCCCATTTCCAATACAATAGGGGTCTCTATTACTGAATACCGTGATTGATGAGTGGGTATGTGTGACGTTCTTCTACTTGAGTTGGGACATGACAGAATTTCGCGATTCAGATATGTGCGAAAGAAAAGTACATTACCTAAGTAAATTCTCATTGAGCAGTCAAACAGCGGGTAAGAGCTTCACATCCTTGGGAAATATGCCATAGAAGAGAAGCGGCAGACGACGAAAAAGCTGTGGCGAATAGAGACGATTTCCTTCTTGAACTCATTTTAATTTGTCGACTTCTTTCGTTATTCAATCTCATCTCCAACTGAGACCAATCGATCGTTCGTCAGCCGTCAAGAACAAAGTTTATCACTCATTTTCTCATAGTAGATCAATCTGGTTAGACGCCCTTTCCTATGCGCAAAAAGAGAATCTCTCCTGCTCGAATCTAGACCGGCATACTTATAGCCCCCTTAGGTCTCGATTCAGGAATCAATTTGTGGTAAGAAGACAAGAGTATCCTCTCATTTGACCTTGCCTTTTCTACGTTCTTTACCTTAGTGACTGGAGCTTTCTGGGGAAGACCTATGTGGGGCACCTGTTGGGTCTGGGATGCTCATTTAACTTCTATACCTAGACCTTTAACTCTAATCTGAAATGTCTGACAAAGGAGTGCGGGAAGTCACCTTGGGAAGGGGGCTAACCAAAGGGATGATATGACTTGCAGTCGGAGTTGATAATAAAAAATCCCAGTCAATAGTGTCAAAGGCTTTCCTGATGTCAAACGACCTGGCTGAATTCTTAGTCCCCACTCCCGTTATATAGTTGTCTTGTATTCGATTAAGAAAGCAAATCTCTTTCGTCGAGTGCGCGATCATGACATGACTCGAGGAAGAAGCCCCGACTAACTCCGTGCCAGCAGCCCGCGGGTAACGGGGGGGGGAGTGTTCTTTAGAATGACCCCCAAAACCTAAACCAGATGAATAAGAGTAGTATAATGGTTAATTTAACAGTTAACAAATGAGATAGTAAAAAGCTATCTGAGAGGGACCGAGAATTCCAGATTCTTCGTAGTGGTTGTTGGTAAGTGATACGGGGAATACAGGAAAGGGGGCGACATCACTAGTAATGGCACAGATTAACCATTACTAGTGATTCTTCTAGACCTTCGGAATACCCTAGAAGGTGATTTTGGTCTACTCCCCCAATCTTCACTTTACGCCACGCCGACTCTCCGTCGTGGAATTAGACCGCTGCCTATAAACAGGGGCTTCACGTTATAGATTTTATTTAGTTCGATTGCGTGCGGTTTATCCTATACAAGCTATAAATCAAATTTATGTTTGAGTGTGGATTACAGACACCCTTTCTAGAGAGACAAAAAGGATCCGCAACAAGTGATTGGACATAATCCAGATTAGGAAGAAACATAACTTAGTGAGACACTTCCTTTATCATTTTACTATATGTCCCCGTGTCTAGTTTACCGAGAGTGGATGGTAGGATAGCCGGTTCCAGATTATTCTCCTTCAGTAGCGCCTTTAACTTATCTTTAATAGAATATCTCTGGCTTGGGCTTAGGTAAATCCAGCTGCTTGATGCAAATATTCTAAACTATTAAGTAATCTAAAGAAGCTGAGAAGTTGCCCCATACCAACTCCGAAAGACATCATTAATAGAAGCATCAGAACTTGTTCGTGTTCTGATCATCCGGAACTGGAATTTATAAGAATAAGATAATTTAATCTATGCATAGCGGAAAACGATATATAAAATAAAAGTGTTTTTTTAACTTTAATATGAGTAGAGATGGGGCTAAAATTGGCCCCTTCTTCACCACCACAACTAGTGGCGGCAACCTAGTAATTTGATTAATTATGAAGAGATACGGGTTGTTGGTGCAAAACTTCGCAGTAACCGCGTCTTTTTTGAGGGCTTTACAGATATTAATCAGATGCCTTTCCTTATTCAATACGCGCGGGGACTCTACTATAGTGTGCTCGTGCCAAGCTGTTTTACACAATGGTGTTGTAGGCGCTGACTCTTTCTTAGCGTTTTACTTTTCACCGACTATAACCCTCTCAAGTGAGGCATGGTTTGATGAAAGCAATAGGGCTGCTAATTCGTTAGTCCTTTTCTGAGCAGTCGGGAAATTCTTAAGTTATTTGACTTATAGCTTTATGTGTTAGGGTCCCCTGCAGCTGTAGCTAGTTGCTCCTTTAGGAATCCGCGGGCATTAGGGTGGTTTAGGAAACAAAGTAGCTCTAAGGTCCTTCAACTCCTTTCATTTATACTCCAAGTGCGATTGCTATAATATATACTTCCTCGACCACTTCAAGACAGATCGATCTTAAGAAGATTATTGCCTACTCCCTCTACTACAATCTTCTGGACTCGACCAGGTCTTGCTTAGGGTTCTAAGCTCCCTCAAAAAACTAGGCACTTTAGATATCAGTTGAACAAGTCATTCATCAATATACGAACTAAGGTGAGAGGCCCAAGTCCAATTTGTTGGTCAATCTTCGTCAGGTAGGCTGACGACTCCCAAGAGCTCTTATCGACGGAGTCGTTTGGCACCTCGATGTGGACTCATCACATCCCGGGGTTGAAGAAGTTCCCAAGGGTTCGGTTGTTCGCCGATTCAAGTGGTACGTGAGTTTGGTTTAGAACGTCGTGAGACGGTTCGGTTCTAGTCTTGGTCGGTTACCACTTTCCGTTATGAGAACTAACTATGAACCTCCTATCTTCTCTTTTTATACATCAACTAGGAGCCGTGGGTTGCTTCCTCCGTCGTCGCCGGTCTTGGCGAGAAGACCTTAGGATAAGTTACCGGTAGAATTGACCAGTTTCAGTAGAATTACGAAGAAAGACACAACAGGTGGAGCTCAGACCAATCTACGAATCGAGCGAGTTCCGTGGATCTCATTCTAATTCAGTGCTCTTCGAACTCTACCAGCTGAGCTATACACCCGGTAAAGGATCGATATAGGCTTAGTAGGGCTTCAACCTATAATGTTACCGTCTGATCGCGCGAGATAGTACTTCTTGGTTTATGCCTAGATAAGAGGAACAGAGTTGTTCTTCCAACAAGGTGAGGCGGTGGCTTCAGTTGATGGATTTACAAAAAAAAATTGTTGACCCCGGGGAGCCTCTCACATAAAAAATTATTTAGAAAAACCCGTCGTCTCGAGGTATCACAGGTTAGTCAAGCTTCTGTAAATTCTAGAATTCCAGTGGATGCTCTTCGTAATAATGGCAAGGCCTTACATCTATAGTATGGCGAACAAGATCTTTCGGTACTGACGCACCGTGGGCACACAGTCACACATAAAGTTGGCCATAATGCCATATTCATGTTCTGACATTACAGGGGCACGCCGATAAATCCCATCCAATCAGTACGAGCAATCTAGATGTCTCTTTTATGCCCCCAAGTCAGGCAAAAGTGGGATCCAATAGCCCAGATAAATGGTTATGCTCCCGAACTTTCCTCTCCAGGCATAATTGCATAAGAAATGTTTCTATAGATAAAATTCCATCTAATATAGATAGCAAACACCTGGTTGCACATTAGCAAATTACAATAACAATGAAATGGTCAAAGTTGCGTAAAGAAGAAAAACGTTTAGCTTGTGGCAGAAAAGCTTCGCTAAGCTTATGCGGGTGTAACCAATGAAAGAAGTCCGATGCATATGAATAAAAACAGTAAAAGCATATATCGTCTGTATCACCTATAAAAATCACCTAACATATTAAGAAAATGCCTTGCGCTCGAATCTTCTAAACTGGTTGTCTTACAGGAGATAACACCATGATCCTCAATATAACAGTCTGCGTTGCACATATTACATTAAAATTTGAGTGTTCATCATAATTCATGAGCTGGTAGCTCTGTACAATAAAATCCATTTAACTGTTAAAGCAAATGACCAAATAGTTTGACAGCGGCCTTCAACTGCAAAATTGTAAGCTCCTGCATAAAAGCATGTTCACTAAAGCAACAAAGCTCGCCAACTTCATAGGAATCCAGGTAAAATCTTACATTAACAGGTGCTTTCCAGTTCTAAGGCCTCGGCGATTAAAAAATCTGCAATCAACACACATAAGTAACAATAAATCTGCATTACTATCCAAAACTACAATATCCTCAAAATCAACACATACAATTAGCAGTATCAAAAATGCCAAATTTATACTGCAAACGTGGATGCATCAGAAAATAAAAAAATTCACCAAATTGGTGCCGATACTCATACAACTGGACTACTAGGGAACATTTGTCCTTTTGGTACAAAACTTATGTTATGTTTACTTTAAATTTTTTGGACATAAGAAAGCTTAATTCTTACTTGAGAACACATTAGTTGAGAGCACCTTACTTACAACTCCAAAAGCATGTCAGGCCTCTCGGTCGTTGCATATTGCAAAAAAAAAAAAAAAAAAAAAAAAAGTTGCCCATGAAAGCTAAATGCTTTAATAACTAATCGATAAGTTAGGACCCAGGCTAGCTAACACTCTTAGTATTGGTAATAAACTTGTTCAGGCAAGGTGATGAATACTTGTTTCGGTATAAGAAGATCCAACTATAATCAGTTTATCCTTGTGGTTGATTGGATTGATTAGTTGTGTTGATCGGCATCAATACAGTTCTTTGTGATTAAAAGTATTGATTGCAAAATCTTAACAATTACTTCGGTAGTTGAAAATAAGATAGATCTAAGAACCTGACGAAGGAGTTTATTAAGATAAACAGAAGAGCCTTTGTCTAACTCACATCACTTGGTTGAAGAGAGTTGATACCAAACAGATATTTTGTTCCTTTACTGTTTGGAATACGAACCAAAAGAATTGTTCCAAGTACGTGATTTATTCATAGGTCGGAGTCGTGGGAATACAGACGGAACTAGGTGAACTATAGGTTTAGTTGCTTGTTCTCAACTATACGAAGTTAGGTTTAATTTTGTGTAGCGGATTAATCCTGAGAGTATTCAATTCTGGACAAGGTCCCAGGGTTTTTCTGCATTTGCGGTTTCCTCGTTAACAAAATCTTGTTGTGTCATTTACTTTATATTTTCGCATTATAATTGTTTTATAATAATTAAAGTAAATTACAAAAACGTTAATTCCTATTTACTTGATAAGCAATCCTATTGTGTTTGGTTAAGTCCGAACCTTTTTATCAAGTAAACATACTTCGTTATTGTATTGTCTCGATCTCGTATCCATAGACGATCACACAAAGTGTGAACTGATTAGTTGTGTTGTCTCGACTCAGTCCATAAACAATCACTTTCAGAGAAAGGACTTATAGGTAGGAAAAGTTTTAGCTTGAGGTATATTTGGGTACCCTCACCTTTTCAATTCTCATGATGATTCTCACATTGTATTACAGTTTCTGCACTATTTTTTTAAAAATAAAACCCGAATGACAACGGGTTTTGAGCTAATTTCTTACAGATATATTTCTATTATAAAAATCTACATTACTACTAAAAATGAGTGTTTATGGGTGAAAACTGTTTCTGCTGATTTTGGTAATTTTGGGTGTGTGGATGAGAAATGAATATAAACCCTAAACAATGCAATGCACGGAAGTAATTTTGATTCGAGAGATCAATTTGTACAATCCTGGCCTAAACCAAGAAATGGCCGTTCCAGGCTTGCTTCGGTCACAAAGTGAAGGAGAAGGGTTGGTCTTAGGGAGGGACGCGAAGAGAGTGTTGAGACCAGAATGGTTAATTCTGAAGATGTGGCTTGTTTTATGACTTGTATCAGAAAGTGGAACTGGCTTGTAGAATGAAAAGCTATCAGTTCTTGGTGATTTCTGGATACTATGTTGTTGCCGACCAAAAACATGTTGTTTGGTGGAAATAGGTGAAGCCTATTTATACAAGTCATATTTAAACGTACCCTGGTCTCGTAGGAAGTGGGAACGATTGGGTGATGGAAGAGTGGAGTAACGTATAACCGTCAGAAACCCATGCTTCCATGATGAAGGAAGTGGATCCGTTTACACCCGTTACTTCTTGCCGCCACTAATTGTCCCACTTCATGACACTTTCTTATAACGGGCGTATTGCACGCCGCACGCTGCAAACCGCCAGACCAATACCCTGATGAGTATCCCCCAGTTGTGTTTGATGTCTCAAGTGTTTTCGTGGAACACGTGTAGCAGGTTGCTATGTGCGGCAAGTCAAAGTCAAGAGTCTTGCCGCAGGAAAATAGCATGTAATGCTATTAGGCACGTCTTGGTTGGTCGCCTAAAAATTGCCATAAGTCCGACAGTTCGGTGGCGAACTTGGATGGCTGAGATTGCATCTCATGAGGAAGGGTATCCTTTGATTATGGCTACCTTCTGTTGGCGCCTGGTAATGGCACAGTGGCATTTTTGGTGTATGCCAGTGGCACTGCGGCGTGACTGGTATAGCTCATGCATGCCAGTGGCACGGTGGTATAAGTGGCGCCTGGCGTAGCCATGGCCACGAGATTTAAGTGGCTGGTCGCCTAAAACTTGCCACAAGTCTGTTAATTCGGTGGCGAATTTGGATGGCTGAGATTGCATCTCATGAGAAAGGATGGCCATTGATTATGGCCATATCTTGTTGTATAGCAAAGTGGCGCCATTGGCATAGTGGCATCTGGCGTAGCCATGGCATCTGTTTTGGCATATTGGTGTTAGACCCAAATATTGCTCTGGCAACATTGGCCATGTTGCTAAGTTAAACTTAAGGCCTTAGGAGAATCACTTAACCTAGTTGGCATGGCGACTTTAGTTAAACTAGGGTTTGGCGTATCGAAACCTTAATTAGCACGTGCGCTGCGGCACGGTGGCGTGGCTGACATAGCTGGCGCATGCCAGTGGAACGATGATGCAAATAGCGCCTGGAGTAGCCATGGCCGCTAGATTTTGGCACATTGGTGTTAGACCCTAAATGTGGCGTGGCAACATTGGCCTTGTTGCCACATCAATCCCAATGCTCTGGGGAACGTTACTTGGCTTGCTTGGCGTAGCAACTTTGCCTAAATTAGGGTTTGGCACGATGAAACCCTAATTAGTGTGTGTGGCATGCAAACGCGGCATGGAGACACTTTTTGTGCAAACGGTGCCATAGCTGTGCCAAAGGAACTATAGCAAGGCCATGGTGTGGAAACGGCCACATGAGTAAGGATTGTCGTGGGTGGCTATGATATGGCGCCATTCCTAGGGCTTCGTGGGTCCCACACGGCTTGTGGCATGTTGTGGGGTCGAAGTGGCATAATTTGTGCCACGACTGGAAATTAGGGCTTTGGTTAATGTAGAGTCGTGCTTCTGACTAGAAAACCCTAATTTAAGCTTATCATGGCGTTGGCCACAAACAGGAGGTAGGTTAGCACGCAGGGCGCTATTTATGGCACGTTTTGGCATGCTGCCACAAAGTGGCATGTTAGTATGCCGCTCATCTCATTGGCGCAACATGGCACGTTTGGCATGTTGGCGCGGTTTTTGGAAAACCAATTCGCTTAGTGACCATATGGCGCAGTTTCCCCTTTTTAACACTGCGGCAAGTTTAGAGCAACCTGATTCGTCAGAAAAGAGGGTCGGCCAAGCATGGGCGTGGCTACACTTCTGGTGTGACTGTGGCGGCTTTAGAGCGGCATGATTGGTCGATGGGAAATGGGGCCGGCAAGTATGGGCCCAGCCATAACTTATGTGCGTGTGGCAAGTTTAAGGCGACCTGATTGGTCGAGGGAAATAGGTCCGGTTTAGGATGGGGCGTGGCCGATGGCAAATGGCGTCGGCTGGCTTAAGGCATGGTCACGCCTCTCTTTGCTCCTGCGGCTCCTTGTTTTCTGATTCTGGGAAAGATTTTGCACCTACTAATCCATGGCAGATTAATCACCTAGTTTGCCTAGGCTTAATTTCGACAAGCAAGGTCTAATATACTGCGCAAGGCGTAAAACCACAACTTTTGCAAATTAGTCAGGGTAATTGATTGAATTCTATGTGTTGACGCATAGTTCTTTTAAGTTCATTGCCAGAGAGCAGCATGCTTTCTGATTGAATACCTTATGCAAAGACCTTATCCTTGATACTTGGAAATTCGTGCTACTCTGCTGCGAGTGAACACAAATTGTCATGCCATATCAACATTAAGGGTTCAGCCAGGGAACATAGCACAGAAAGCATTCAAAGAAACTTATATTAAGTGAATATAGGCAAGGTGCCAAAATTTACAGAATATTTGGGATTGTTGCTACATTCACCATTCTGGGTAAATTTCATAAGAAAATATTGAGCTGCTCAATGAATGTGTCAGTGAAGAGGTTGAACACTCATCACTTTTACATGGATCTGTCTCTTTGCAGACTGATAGCATATTAAATGCAGGATTTTACAATTTTAGCCCATGAGCTAAAAACCACCATCGACATTAAGTCCCCTACTTAGCACGTAACAATGGCATTGTTGCGGGGTAAGCCTGAGATGGTGACAGACAAGAGTAAAATCGAAAGGGCAAGACATGAAGAGATGGCTAAGAAAATTCGGATGACCTTTGGCATGAGGCATGAGGAATCCATAATCTTTGCACTGGCGGCTTGACATACTTCTGGCTTGGCCCTGTAGTGCCAGGCTTGGCGCTGCTACTTCTTCCATGAACCGCTGATGCTGACGTTGCTACCTTAGTCATGGAACGGTAATGATAACATTGTTGGCTGGCCCAAACACAGAATGGCAAAGAGGACGCCAGTGGCTTTGGTTCGTGGAACAGTGGAAGGCGTTGCAACCCTGGCAGAGATGGCGCTTCAATGTTGGTTGTGCGGAGTTGGCGATGCTGACCTCGTAATGGCGCTGCTAGCTTGGAATGGTGGATGGCGCTGCTAGCTTGGAATTGTGGATGGAGCTGCTTTAGCTGCGGAGTGGGCGGAGATGGCGCCGGCTGGGAGTGGTAAAGATAGAGCCATGGAGCGTTGGCGCTGGCTTACTTGGTCCGTGGAGCGGTGCTGCAACCTTGGCCGTGCAGAGATGGTGTCGCTGGCTTTGGCCGTGGGGCATTGACTCTGCGGGCCCAGCTGTCTTCTTCTGTACATGGCCTAAAAAGGAAACCTTCTTGTACTCAAACTCCAAAAGTAATATATATATAAAAGGCATCATCCATCTTTTATTTTTTGTAACATTGTCTTTGTTTCCACGTCTCCGCGTTAGCAACAAAGCAGAAGAGCAGGCGAGCGCACTCCAGGTATGTGTTCTAACGTTTCTTCCCTTTTTTTTTTTTGTTCGTTCTCATGTTGGTGTAAACCCTAGCCATAGGCATATCTTCCATAAAATCATAGAAATACTTCCATATGAATGATTCTTCTCTGCTAGCAGTATTGTAGAAATATTAGCCATCACATTGATAGTAAGGAAGCCAATTATTATGCAAAGTAGGCGTGCACGGATGGGTGGCTTCCATTTATTCTTTTCCCATGAAAACCTAGCTTTAGGGTTTCCCTTTTCCTTTTGTGGTCGTGCACACAATTTCCGCGGTGGGACACACTCTTCCTTTGGCCGAGAGTATACTTCTTGCTGCGAGACACGGTTTTGGCTAGGGGCGCGTTTTCCCGCGACAAAACATGGCTTGTTGAAGCGAGTATCAGTCCCCACTCCTTTGGCTATGCGTGCTCCTTTTGGCTATGTGATGTAGTTTAAACAAGTTGTTGTAAAGTGGTAGTAAAAGTTCGTTCACTCGGACTTGTGAAGATTATGGTTTAGACAAAAACACTAAAAACAAAGAAATTTACAAGGTTGTCACAAAATATCGAGAGGTACTAGGACTTAGGATTCAACCAAACTCATAACATAAGGTTCAAATATTAATTCTTTTTTACAATTATAGCTCAATAAATAAAAACATGGACTCTTAGTTTTGCCAAGGTAGATTCTCAAAATAGTAGTTGTATTTCCTAAGAATGGGACATCAAAACATCTAAGCAAGCATGACCCATCAAACGAGATGACAACTAATTAATCAAAATCATAATTCAATTTTAATTAGTGTAAAAGTCATAAAAGAATTAAATATAATTACCCATGTATGATATTAGGCTTCCTCCTTTATCCCAGTGTTGGGGTTTATCTCCTCATGGTAAAAACACATTCAAAATAATTAATCACGACTCAAAAGATGTTTTTATTGGAGAAAATATATTACGCAGCGAATCTGCAACGCTGTATTGGCGCTACAGAAGTCACCGTTACAATAGGTGTTGCAATATTGAAGATATGCGTTGCTAATCAACTGTTACAGGATTTGAAATTTAAGACGCTAGAATACGACTGTCCTGCACAGCCTATTGTTCTTCAGCAGCTTCTTCTTCTTCACCAGCAGAGAACTTCTCTGCAACTCCTCTTCTTCGTACCGGAGCTCAACCTAACACTCCCCAAACTCTCGACGACCTCTGCTCGAACTCCCAACAGCCTATATATACACAAAAACACAATCAAATCCCGAGAAATCTTCCATTTTACTTCTCTGCACGTAACCGAGATGAATATCTTTTTATTCCCCTTTTTATCTCAAGAAATTTCCTTCACGCGTTTTTTTGAATTTAATCCACACTCTCCAACCATACAGAGACGAATCCTAGGGATAATATTGATTCTCCCATTCCACGTAATTGCCAAACATATACCACAGACCCGAGATACAAAAACTTCCTTGTTTTATCGAATCCGCATGAGAATCATCTTATTTTTTGCGTCAAGTCCATTAGCTAGCATGTTTGATCGCAACAGGCCAATTCCAGTCCAAGCCCGTGAGAAACACCAAGAAAATCTCATCGAAATTGTGTCCAGATATTTATGCAGTTGGAACATATTCTTCTCGCCTCTGTTTTCATGGAACTCGATGATCCGACCATTTCTAATCAAACCGAATACTTACACCTCCCCTGTTTAACCTTAAGAAGTCCATCCCAACTAAAATTGACGATTGAGTCTCTCTAAATCTTTCCGAAATCAAACCCCAAGTCTGAACTTTGCTGACAAAACTTTCCCGCCAAATTTGAGATTTGAATTGTTGAAGATGTCCCCCCCTTATCCTCTGATGGGTGCCAATAGCAGGTAGGTGCCCCTTATCCATTTGAGGGATTCCTTTAGTAATTTTCTCCCACAAGCGCAAAAACCACTTTTCAAGCCAAATTTCTCCGCACAAGTGTATTTCTCCAAAAAACACCTACAAAGATATAAAAAACCATAATAAATACAAAATCGAGCACTAACAATACATGCAATTGAGATTATATTAGACACATAAATGCGTCTATCAAACACCCCCAAACTTATTATTTGCTAGTCCTCGAGCAAATCAAATCTAGAAAATAAAATCCTAACTCACTGCCGCAGGCATCATCGGTTGCATTTAGCGTATGCAACAAGCCTTTAAACCCCTAGGTGGCCCTAGTGGCCGAGTTATAGTCTCGGGAGGGCTTACAAGATATATACCCACAAAACCTTTATACTCCAGACCCTAGCTATCTACGCAGAACCTTGGAAGGCACTAAAGAATCTCCTTGGTTGGCATACTTATTGACTACAAGAAGAAGTACCCTGATGTGAAATTCCAATTGTTGTACACGAGTTTGCGCTCAAGCATACTAAAATTCATATATAAGTGACAAAGCTCTACTCAGCTAGTTTCTGGACATCATAACCGGAGTCAACCAATCACATGAATAGATTAATAAGATGGATTTAGAGAAAAACGTAGATGGTTTTGATGTTGACTAAGGTGAACGGTGTTTCCCATATCTGTCTGAAGGCCACTACTAGGATGAACCTATCCTAATGGACTAAGATACCGGTATGGACTGATATCAACACACTGGAATATACAAGGGAACCAGTTGTCGATAATCCTAACTCTAGGTCAACTCAGCTGGCATATAAACGGGTACCAGTGGTCGACTTTATTGAATTTATTCTGGTTGGTCTGGTGGTCTGGTCTCAATTTCTTTTTTTTTTTTTTTTACTTTTTTTTTTTTTGTATCTCAATCACTCTATTTCACCCTAGCAGTGGTAACAACTTGATTCGTGATCCCCACCTAATCACTTAGAGAAACATATTTTAAAAAGAAAACAAAATAAAAGTGAAAAGGATTCAACGAGATATGGCGAAACTACCATTTTTTTTCCCCAAAACCTGAGCTTTGTGCTTTTATGAATAGACTCTTTAGATGTTTCCATCTAATCAGATTGGTTCCTCAACTCCTACAACCAAGATGCTTCCATCCACTTAGATTGGTTAGTGCCATCCTTAATAAGTATAAATTTCTAGGCTCTTGAGTTTATTTATTACAACTAAAGTTTCTCCCGTACCCCCAAACTTAAATCTAACATTGTCCTCAATGTTCTAAAGATAAAATTAAAAGCATGAACAAGGAGAAATTGTTACTATTTGAAGCAAAAGAGTTAAGGAAATATATACCGTGTTGCATGAGATTGGGTTACCTCCCAAGAAGTGCTAAGTTTAAAGTCTTCAGCCAGACTACGAAAGGATTAGTCACCTCATAAAATCATAAAGTAATAGCCGAAATATCTGTGGGTCATCAAAACCAAATAAAGCTACCACCAATAAAAGGAATCTGCAATATGGCAAGAAAATTAACAAATAAAGCACACCCTTGTTTAGTTTCCTGTTTAAGACAACTACATCTAGCTGTGGTTCGGGTTCAGGATCCATGAAAGGGTCTAAATAAATTTCTTTGGGCTTGTGTTCTTCATAAGTAAGATCCGAAAGATCAGGTTCTAAGGTCTGGAAAAATTTAGAAGCACATAATAATAACCTGAATAATTGAGGATCCTCTAAGTCAATCAGATTTGACTCACATAGCTGACCACAATGAAAGTGGTGGTCATTCTTAAGCAAATATGTCTTTTTTATTCTCCTAAAGTATTTAGGTTTAGTCTCAGAACTTAATAACAGACACATTTAAAACTCATACGTTCCCACATTTTGAAGAAAAATATTTGGTGGGAAAACAAAATCAATCTGGGTATCATAGCCTGGGTCAACCACATCAACCAGATGATGGGTTTCTAACAACTGAACTTCTTTATGGACATCACTAGGTTCAGGAAAAGGTTTATGAAGATAATCTTTTAAAATGGTTGTGGCACATATGTCAAGTCCTAAGTGAGGGACCTTTCTAAGAGTTAAGGCACATGGAGAATGATAATCACCCCCAAACTTAGAGTTTTCAGTGTCTCTAGAAAGACTAGTTACAACTTCCCTAATTTCAAGGTCATCAGATTCCTGAAAATGGTCAATTGATTCTTCTAAGTCAAGTTCATCCTCACTCATCTCTACGAGTTCATTTTCTTTTTCTAAGTCTGCTGTTTCTAAATTGCTAGACTCAAAATATACCCATTTCTCAAAACCATAACTGGCTTCGTAATCAAAAGGAAATACTACATCATCCAAAGAAGTGATATCTCTAGTCAAATCCTCGTCCTTTTGAATAGGTGAATAATCATTAAAATTATCGAGATTTGAACCAGAAATAACACTATCATCATAAAGTTCATTTGGAGTAATAAATTCCTGATCACTAATGTCAAATTCTTCATCAACACTATCCTCATCATAATCATCATTATAATAGCATGAAAATGGTTGAACCTCATCTAAACAAGTAGTGTTACCAATTCTAACCTCGTCCTCTTGATTATGCAAATAACAATCCTCATTTTCAAGGGTATTATTGGAAACACTGTATTGGAAATTAAGATTATTTCGAGCAATTCTTTCGTTTATCTCAACTATCTGCTTGAGGGATTCCTCTATAGAAGGTGTACTCATTGGTGTAGTTTGTTTATTCACTTCTGACACAAACCTATTTGTCTGTTCAGTTAACTGCTTGAGAGACTCTTATAGAGAAATGGAAGGATCATAAATAGCACTAGGGTATAATTGTTTGATTAAATTATTCAACGGGGAACTAGTACTATTATATTCCTTATTTTCTTGTTCGTATGATCGGTGCGCGTGCGGATAGTAATTGGGCTCACCATGGTATGAGCCATAACCTTGAAAAGGTTGATGTTCCCAACCAATATTCACACGATGGTCAAAGTTGTAACATCCATTTGGAAAATCAGTCGGATAATCATTGTATTGGCTATTGTAATACCAGTTCGACATTTTTTTTGTGTACGTGCAAATGCAGGGTCGACTAAAAGGGTAAGCTCAGGTTACCTTTAGCAAAATATACCTACATTCAAGACTGTTCAAAGGTACAAGGCTAAGGCTTGTGGTGTTTCGGATGATAACGCCCAGAGGGTTCACTGTACTAAACCACGTGTTTTCCTAAAAATCGGCGTCTGACGATGCAATTGGTGTGTGCATGTGCTTTTAACACAAAAGAAATTAAACCCACTGTCAGGGGATTCGTGGGTGGATAGAGTCTTACCTCCCGTACCAGACGGGCGATGAACCGTTGAAGTTGACTCAGGCCACCGACTCCAGTGTCAGTGTACGAACCTAAGGGGCCGAGACAGTATCGTAATTGTCGTCCTTCCCTGCAAACAGTATATATTTAATCTTAAACCTTCCTTAGGGTTTTAAAAATAATGTCCAAAAGTCCCAAAAAAATAGTCCAAAAAGTTTCCAAAAATAAAAAGAAAAATTACAATAATAAAACTGTATTTACAATTTCTAAAAATAAAAAGCTAATAAAATCTAAATATATACAAAATATTCTTCACTCCTTTTGGACTCCTCTTTTCTTTCCTTCTTTGGCGATGCTTTCCTTTTATAACACTTTTTCTTTCCTTTTAGCTTCGCTCCAAATCTGAAAAAGAATCAAAAAATATCAAAGGCATAAAAGAGAACAAAAACTAAAAAAAAAAATATCTAAAACCTAAAACCTAAATACAAGTCCGCGTCGGCGGCGCCAAAAAATGATGTAGTTTAAACAAGTTGTTGTAAAGTGGTAGTAAAAGTCCGTTCACTCGGACTTGTGAAATTATGGTTTAGACGAAAACACTAAAAACAAATAAAATATATTTACAAGGTTGTCACAAAATATCGTGAGGTACTAGGACTTAGGATTCAGCCAAACTCATAAGATAAGGTTCAAATATTAATTCTTTTTAACAATTATAGCTCAATAAATAAAAACATGGACTCTTATTTTTGCCAAGGTAGATTCTCAAAATAGTAGTTGTATTTCCTAAGAATGGGACATCAAAACATCTAAGCAAGCATGACCCATCTAACGAGATGACAACTAATTAATCAAAATCATAATTCAATTTTAATTAGTGCAAACGTCATAAAAGAATTAAATATAATTACCCATGTATGATATTAGGCTTCCTCCTTTATCCCAGTGTTGGGGTTTAGCTCCTCATGGTAAAAACACATTCAAAATAATTAATCACGGCTCAAAAGATGTTTTTATTGGAGAAAATATATAACACAACGAATCTGCAACGCTGTATTGGCGCTACAGAAGTCACTGTTACAATAGGTGTTGCAATACTGAAGATATGCGTTGCTAATCAACTGTTACAGGATTTGAAATTTAAGACGCTAGAATACGACTGTCCTGCACAGCCTATTGTTCTTCAGCAGCTTCTTCTTCTTCACCAGCAGAGAACTTCTCTACAACTCCTCTTCTTCGCACCGGAGCTCAACCTAACACTCCCCAAACTCTCGACGACCTCTGCTCGAACTCCCAACAGCCTATATATACACAACAACACAATCAAATCCCGAGAAATCTTCCATTTTCCTTCTTTGCACGTAACCGAGATGAATATCTTTTTATTCCCCTTTTTATCTCACGAAATCTCCTTCACGCATTTTTTTGAATTCAATCCACACTCTCCAACCATACAAAGACGAATCCTAGGGATAATATTGATTCTCCCATTCCACGTAATTGCCAAACATATACCACATACCCGAGATACAAAAACTTCCCTGTTTTATCGAATCCGCATGAGAATCATCTTATTTTTTGCGTCAAGTCCATTAGCTAGCCTGTTTGATCGCAACAGGCCAATTCCAGTCCAAGCCCGTGAGAAACACCAAGAAAATCTCATCAAAATTGTGTCAATATATTTACGCAGCTGGAACATATTCTTCTCGAAAACCGTTCTGTTGAGTCTTCCAATAATTGGGAAACTTGACATTGTCTTGTCTGAGGAAGAAGAAGAAATACATGCTACTTTGGTCACGAAAGCAACAGGATATGTTCGAAAGAATTATGAGGAAAAGTGCTTCTATAACTGGTGGGTGTTTGAGTGGTTCCCTGATGAGCCGGAGTCGGATCAAGTGTTGGATGATACACTCCATGTTGCTGTATTTTTAGTTCTGTGGCTATCCAGAGACATTTTTGATGATGGCTCTGGCAAGAAGGAGATAAGGCAGAAGCTCATCAAATTTGCTATCAAACTAGCGAAAGGCGTTGCTCTTCCCATCGGCAGTTTGTTTCTTGGCTCTTTGTACACCCATCTGGATCACTTAGTAGCAGACATGTACGTCTCTAATGGGTATATGAAAGTAGACTCGTATGTCCATGTCTCCTTTCTCCAAGCATGGTTGTGGGAGCATTTCAAAAATTATGCTCCTAACCCGAAAACCTCATTTCCCGATACATATGGCGGTTCTAGGATACTCTGTTGGTTGGAGAGGTGTCCAAGACCTGGCTCAAAGCTCATTGATTTTATTGACAATGCGCATGCAGTTAACTTTCGTCCTTGGGCTCTGGTCCATGCCTCCATAGTTCAACCAGACACTTTTGCTTCCGCACCGAACGTGATATTGCATTCTGCTGACGGGAATATGAGCATTTGAGAAACTGTGTTCTTGCGAAGCTGCATACCTGGGTATTGCCATCTTTTTTCAGAGGATCTTGTGGATTAGTCTCTTACAACATTGACAGGGCTACTCGACATATGGGCTTCGATCAGGGAGTCCCATTCCGTCTCTCACTGACAGCTCCAGATGAATTTCTACCCGCCATTCTTGATTACAGCGTCTTTGCACCAGATAAAGGTCTTCCCTTCTTGCTCTCAGAACGAAAACCTGTGACGACTCCCAAATATAATGTCTTCTGGCAAGATGAGTTTCTCGCCATTCATCAGTTCGTGCAGGATGTTCTAACAAATTTACGTGGAAAACCTTCCTCTGCGGTTCTAGCAAAGCATAAATTGTTGAAACAGCTTCCTTCGGGCAAGCGAAAATCCTCTAGCTCGGATGCAGGCAGTCCCCAGGAAAGGGAGCAAAGGTCGAAAAATCGTGCAGGTGGCTTCCAATCGGATTCGACGGCTCTTGTGACTTTCAGTTCTTTCAATATGCAAGTACGTATGATCTTCTTTCTGGCTTGGTCGAATCCCATAGACTCTCCATTTCGCTGCTGACTCTTTTTACTTTTTGACCCAGGGTCTCGGCAAATCGAATGTATTTGCCTGCCCACGGCCAAAAGATGGTGCCTCTTGAGAAAGGAGGCGACGAGACTGAATATCTTGAAGAAGAATCCGAAGAGGAAGAAAGCTCGAGATCTGGTGGTGAGAGGAGCACTTCTGAATATAACAACGAGTCTTCTTCCAGTGGGCCCACAAATGAGTCGGTGAATTTTCCACACTTTTTTAGGCCATTTATTTATTCGGAATAAATACTCAATCGGTGTTATCACAGGAAGAGGCCATCGATGATAACCCTGAGATGGAGATTCTTCGTGATGAAGATGTGGTTTTGTATCCAATCATGGAAGTCGTACCTGCTAGCCACCCGGAGATGGAGATTTATCATCATGAAGATGCTGCTATGTTTCATATGACGGAAAACGCTCCCATGGCTGCAGGTGCGATTGTTGCCAAGGAATTCCTGCTGGTCGCGGAATCATTTACAGGCGCCACTTTCGACCCTCCATTTTTGACTCCTCATGAAGATCATGTGCTGATCGGAGGCTTCGGTGTACCAGCTAAGTATGCGGAGTTGTATACCAGAATATGGTAAAGGTATGGTCATATCGCAACAACCAAAAATATCACCAGCCGGTTTGCGTTGGTTAAGCGGTGGAAGAAACATTATCTTCAATTCATGATATGTGCAACGTGACTGGTCACACTATTTCTGGAGATGTAATCTCAAGCTGGAAGTTCCACCGGGATATGTGTGTAAACTTTGAGTTTAACGCCTCCTGGTTCTGTGAGGGATTTTCCGAGATCCAAAGGTTGCAAGATGAAGCGGTGGATGGTCCTTCCGCGGATTTGATTAATCAACAGGAGGCAGAAGTCGAGAAGTTGTCCGAGGAGTTGAAGCTGAAACAGGCGGCTCTTCAAAGCATGAAGGACATTTTCTCCAAGAAGAACTAGTCGTTGTTAGGTAATTTTCCTTGAATGTTTTTATTTTCTGAACTTCCTTTTCTTAGTTTTTTTTTTTTTTAAAGGCAAAAGAAACGCCTAGTTTATGGTTTGGTTTTCTGGTTTTTGGATTGATAGATGATTGTTTCTTATAAGAGTTTTTGGATTATTTTGGAATAATGGCCCTTTGATCAATCGATATGTCAAAATCTGAATTGCGAATGTAAGTAGCAAAATCATTTGGGAAAATTGTGAAACCATGAATGTTGCATGAGAAAAGGAAAGATATGAAATCTTGGGATGATTGGGTTATCGGCTTCCATTGTAAATGTGAAAACCTAAACAATAGATCGTGTAAACATTGTCTGACAAAACTTACTCACTTTAGGGTCTTTCACCAAAACTGAATCTACATGGAGTAAATCCGAGTCTTTATGTGACGCCCTCCTTGCCGCGAGAAGTCCCCAGTCATTCTTTATTGTCTGTGGAACATCTTTATGTCAATCCGCGGTAAGGCGGAGAATCTCTAGTCCCCAGACGTAGTTCTCCTGAATCCATCTTTTCTTGGACGATGCACTTCAAAGCATTGCATTCACTGGTGGGATGATGTAATTGAGAGTTGAATTTGCAACCGAGAGATTAACCTCCCATTGTGGTCGCCAATTGTTTATGGGTGAAAACTGTTTCTTCTGATTTTGGTAATTTTGGGTGTGTGGATGAGAAACGAATCTAAACCCTGAATAATGCACTGCACGGGAGTACTTTTGATTCGAGAGATCAATCTGTACAATCCTGGCCTAAACCAAGAAATGGCCGTTCCAGGCTTGCTTCGGTCACAAAGTGAAGGAGAAGGGTTGGTCTTAGGGAGGGAAGCGAAGAGAGTGTTGAGACCATAATGGTTAATTCTGAAGATGTGGCTTGTTTTATGACTTGTATCAGAAAGTGGAACTGGCTTGTAGAATGAAAAGCTATCAGTTCTTGGTGATTTCTGGATACTATGTTGTTGCCGACCAAAAACTTGTTGTTTGGTAGAAATAGATGAAGCATATTTATACAAGTCATATTTAAACGTACCCTGGTCTCGTAGGAAGTGGGAACGATTGGGTGATGGAAGAATTGAGTAACGTATAACCGTCAGAAACCCATGCTTCCATGATGAAGGAAGTGGATCCGTTTACACCCGTTACTTCTTGCCGCCACTAATTGTCCCGCTTCATGACACTTTCTTATAACGAGCGTATTGCATGCCGCACGCTGTAAACCGCTAGACCAATACCCTGATGAGTATCCCCCAGTTTGTGACATGTTTGATGTCTCGAGTATTTTCGTGAAACAAGTGTAGCAGGTTGCTATGTGCGGCAAGTCAAAGTCAAGAGTCTTGCCGCAGGAAAATAGCATGTGATGCTATTAGGCACGTCTTGGCTGGTCGCCTAAAACTTGCCACAAGTCCGTCAGTTCGGTGGCGAACTTGGATGGATGAGATTGCATCTCTTGAGGAAGGGTAGCCGTTGATTATGGCTACCTTCTGTTGGGGCCTGGTAATGGCACAGTGGCGTTTTTGGTGTATGCCAGTGGCACTGCGGAATGACTGGTATAGCTCGTGCATGCCAGTGGCATAGTGGTATAAGTGGCGCCTGGCGTAGCCATGGCCACGAGATTTAAGCGGCTGGTCGCCTAAAACTTGCCACAAGTCTGTCAATTCGGTGGTGGTAGGCCTTCGAAGATGTTTCTATTTAGCCTACAATTTATACCGCAAGTGCACGGTGTCTAGTTTATAGACAGTGGCAAATACGGGTCATTCCCATAGAGAACTAGAGTGCGTAATATGATCCAAGGCTTCTCTTAACTGATTTCAGGAGAAAGTGACACAAATATTGGTTTTGTTGCCGATACGGTGAGTGTTTTTTGTGAAGTGACTCTAAACTAAGGAAATGAGCATAAAGTATTGAAAACAATGGTTTGAGTGGCACTAGGGTGTTTGAATTCACCTCCTAAACCTATTCTAAGGTAATACAACTCAAGTTCTATTCTTACACTCCTCTTGAAGGTTCAGATGGGAATTTTATCAATTGCATTCACTAATTACTCCCTAGTATAGAGTGTCTTCTTACAGCACACTCTATCACAGACTAATTTGATCAACAATTGACTAATTACCTTAATACAATTCACACAATAAGAACAGAACCTTGAAAATTGAATTAACTTCTTATAAGCATTAGTGGTTTCATCTACACCCTAGCAGAGGTGATTAGAACATGTTAAACATAATAGCAGACTTCAAATTAAAGTTGCAGAATTAAAACCCTAAAACATGCTCTGAAAACTAAACTAAAACTGACTAATTCTCTTTCATCAAGAACATCCTTTTATATCTCACACCACACTGCAAAACAATAATGAACTAACACCCAAACCTCTTTTCTTGCGCTCAATCGACCATGCCTGGGTTGTTGTGGAAAACCATAATTCCAATCGCCTCAACCCTAGCTTCTAGGGTTAGAGAAGCTAAAGGCGGAGAAAGTGTGAACTAGGGCATGGAGATGGCTGCAGGAGCTACCGGCGCGTGTACGAGAGATGGAGTGGTTGGTGATGGAGGAGAGGTGATGATGGTTACGCAATGTGAGGGAAGGTCGAGGTGGAGGTATGGGTTTTCTCTGTGGAGGTATGGGGGAGAAGAAAAGAGAAGAAAGAGAAGAAGAAGAGAGGAATGGGTTTGTTCGATAGGTGTAAGGGTGTAGGTAATTTTGTTGTGGAGCAGGCGCAGCGAGTGATGATGAGAATGATGCAGCGAGCGTAGGATCTAGGGAGTGATATCTGAACGGCTCAGGAAGGCTCGGAGTAATCTGGTGTTGAGCGGGAGCAGCAAAGTGTGATGCGCATGAAGGAGCGACCGTTGGATGTAGCTGAGGGAGATCTCAACGGCTCAGAAATGATGGGCTTGGATCCGGGTCGTGGGTCGGAGATGGATAGCTCGAGCACATGTCTTGTAGATGAGTTGCTACTTGTTGGGTTGCAACTGTTGCGCGCGCGGGCTTTGGCTTTCTGCTCCATAGATGCTTGACTCCAATTATTTGCTCTTTTGTCTCCTCCGAATCTCCGAACTTTATTTATTACCTAAACACACAAAATTAATTAGTACAAATATTTATTCTTGAAAACAAAGAAAACACAGAATCTGGGATAATATCTGATTTCTAAGCGCAAAAGATGAGTAAAATGCCAATAAAAAGGTGTATAAATATGCACTATTTGGCACTCATCAAATACCCCCAAACCTGAATTTTACTTGTCCTCAAGTGAAACAGAAATTAGGAAATCCTAACTATACCACTGTCGTAGGTCTCTCGAATGCATTTAGCGTATGCACTAAGCCTTTAAACCCCTAGGTGTCCCTAGTGGACGAGTTGTAGTCTTGTGAGGGTTTACCAGAGGTGTACCCACAAAACCTTCTCCAACTTCAAAGTGTAAAAGAGTCTCAAGCATCCAAGAAGCTATGAGGACATAGAGTTTATGCATGCTAGTAACACGAAGTTAGAACTACCAAAGAACGCATTCTCATCCTTAAGTGTTGAGCGAGAAGTAACCATACCATATGAAAGAATTCGGGTTCGATTGTGATTATAAGCCTCGACTTCTGCCTCACCATTAGGGTTTTATGATAATTGCACTCAAAAAGATCGCTTTTTTTAGTCTCTCACGTGTGCGAGCGGGAATAAAGAGAGAAATCCCGCACACGTTGTAGGTGAGAAGGATAACCTTCCGAAATAATTTCGGAGACTCCACGAAGTGTGGACAAAAAGAATCTTTTTTCGATGATCTCTAAGAAAGGAAATCAACCATTAGCAAGGGTGGGAGTACTCACTTACCTTCTCACCCGATCGGCAATTAATATCACTCTCTCAAAGATTCATAGAAACGTCTTCAATCTTCGGTCTTCGGTCTTCTAATGTTGATGACGAACTTCTGAACTTTACAAAAACTTGACAATTTTTTTTTTTTTTTGACTTAACTTGGAATGAAAATAACAATAAAACAATAAGACTCAATTTTTTTACACTTGTCTTGATTTCACAAACTTCATTAATTCTCATCCTATTTTTTTTCTTTTCTTTGTTGCACATAAACCTTGGACTATCTCAACTTTTCTTCAAATATTCTGATGATGCTCCGCTTGCTGACGATGATGTGTTTCTATGAATGTGTTGATGTTGTTGAGAGGGAGAGAGTGATGCTAACTGCAAATCGGTATTTAGAAGAAGTTTTCATCTTTAAACGTCACCCTCATGATTGACGGAATTAGCACTCAAGAGATCAAAAGTAGTCTTTGAAAGTGGTGCGAAGTTGGGTAGCTCACCATTCCTACCCGGAATTGACGTACGGTGACACACACTCTAATAGCTTTTCTAGAAAGTCACAAAGAGTGAAGGTCGGTACCTCGCTTGATGTAAAATGGGTAGTCTCCACTATGGTTGATCACAATTCTACTACCGAATATCTAAACAACACCTAATTCGCCCTCCGGTATGGTTAAATCCGACTTTAACGCTCTAATAAACTAAGGAACCCGATTGCGTTCTCCAGTACTTCCAAGTTCTTGTTATTTCGGTCAGACTCTCTATGTAAACATAGCTAAAAGCATGCTAGTGACTCTAAAATCTCTAAAGTTGGAGGTTTTTATGCAAATTTTTGAGTTTTTTCGATTTTTTTTTTTTTTTTTTTTGATAATAGAAGTAAAACAAAAAGACTAAAAACTCTAAATGCAAATCACACCCCCAAACCTAGATCAAACATTGTCCTCAATGTGTTAACAGATAATAAGAATTTAAACATTCACATACCAAGAGAACTATGTTGAGAGGAGAAAAGGGAAGAGATTACCGGATGCAGGAGGGTGTTGCTAAACCATAGAAAGGTGAATGCTTTGAAAGCAAACAATCAAGAGCGCAAGACAAAAAATTTGGTTAGCACACATCAAAAACTATGCAAAAAGAAAAAGAAAAGGGAGAGAGAATGGATTGTTAGTCCATATGTATGTACACAAGTGAACTAGTCTAGTCCACATAGATTGGGTCTTCCAAGTCAACGGTCTCAACTTATGGTGGAAGATGCTCCAGAAATGGTTTCAGTCTCTGACCATTGACTTTGAAGATGTTCTTGTTCGCTGGGTTTTCAACTTCTACAGCTCCATGGGGAAAAACGGTACGTACCACGTATGGTCCTGACCATCGAGAACGTAGCTTTCCTGGAAACAAGTGCAAACGAGTGTTGTACAATAAAACTTTCTGACCTGGTGTGAAAGACTTGCGCAAAATGCGCTTGTCGTGAAACACTTTCATCCTATGTTTGTACGTTTTGGCACTATCATATGCATCGTTTCTCAATTCTTCTAACTCATTGAGTTGAAGTTTTCTACGGGTTCCAGCCTTATCAAGATCAAAATTCAATTTCTTCACAGCCCAATATGCACGGTGTTCTAACTCAACAGGTAGATGACATGCTTTTCCGTACACAAGTCTGTAAGGAGGCATCCCAATGGGAGTCTTGTATGCAGTCCTATAGGCCCATAAAGCATCGTTTAAGCGCAAAGACCAATCTTTCCTAGAAGGATTGACGGTCTTCTCAAGAATATGCTTAATTTCCCTATTAGAAACTTCTACTTGGCCACTGGTTTGAGGATGGTAAGGTGTTGCAACCTTATGAGTGATTCCATACTTGCGCACTAGTGATTCAAAGGGTCTATTGCAGAAATGACTACCTCCATCACTGATTATTGCTCTAGGGGTTCCAAAACGGGAGAAAATGTTCTCCTTAAGAAAAGAAAGAACAACTTTATGGTCGTTGGTTTTGGATGCAATGGCCTCTACCCACTTAGAGACATAATCAACAACAACAAGAATGTATAACTTACCTTCAGAGTTAGGAAATGGTCCCATGAAATCAATACCCCAGACATCAAACAGCTCAACAATCAATATGGGTTGTAAGGGCATCATGTTTCCCCTAGAGATACTTCCTAATTTCTGACATCGGTCACAAGCAACACAAAAATCATGGCAATCCTTAAACAGTGTTGGCCAATAGAAACCGCTTTGCAAGATCTTTGCAGCAGTTTTCTTGGCACTAAAGTGGCCTCCACATGCATGGTCATGACAAAAAGAGATGACGTCCCTTTGTTCAGAATTGGGGACACACCTCCTAATGATTTGGTCTTGGCAGTACTTAAACAAATATGGGTCATCCCAAAGGAAGTGTTTAACTTCAGCCAAGAATTTAGAACGGTCTTGTTTAGACCAATGCAAGGGCATTCTACCTGTAGCGAGGTAGTTCACAATATCAGCAAACCAAGGCATTTCAGACACAAGCATCAATTGCTCATCAGGGAATGATTCCCTAATTAGCACAGATTCATCGAAGGTTCGACATTCAACCTAGACAAGTGATCGGCAACAACATTCTCTCGACCCTTTCTTATCTCGAATTTCGAGGTTAAACTCTTGTAACAAGAGTATCCATCGAATTAGACGAGCCTTAGCATCTTTCTTAGACAAAAGATATCTCAATGCAAAGCATGATCGAATAAATGATGACCTTAGACCCTATCAAATAAGATCTAAACTTGTCTAATGCAAACACAACAGCTAGCAACTCCTTCTCAGTAGTGGAATAATTCAGTTGAGCATCATTAAGTGTTTTACTAGCATAGTAGATCACATAAGGGAGTTTGTCTACTCGTTGTCCCAAAACAGCTCCTACAGCATAGTCAGACGCATCACACATAATCTCAAATGGTAATGACCAATCAGGGGGTCTGACTATAGGGGCAGATGTAAGGAGAGCCTTGATTGCTCCCATGCTTCCTTACATGCATCATCAAAGACAAATGCAACATCTTTTGCAAGAAGATTGCACAAAGGTCGTGAAATTTTACTAAAGTCTTTGATGAATCGGCGGTAAAAACCTGCATGGCCTAGAAATGATCTGATGTCCCTCACAGAACGAGGTTGAGGCAAGTGTTGAATGAGATCAACCTTGGCTTTGTCTACTTCTATGCCTTTTTCCGAGATGATATGCCCTAGAACAATGCCTGAATTAACCATGAAATTGCATTTCTCCCAATTCAAGACCAAACTCTTCTCCTTACACCTAATTAGCACACATGTGAGGTGATGCAAACACTCATCAAATGAAGACCCAAACACAGAAAAATCATCCATAAAAATCTCAAGAAACTTATCTACCATGTCGGAAAAAATGCTCATCATGCAACGTTGAAAAGTAGCGGGTGCATTGCACAGCCCAAAAGGCATACGACGATAAGCAAATGTTCCATAAGGACATGTAAATGTGGTCTTTTGTTGGTCTTCGGGTGCTATGTGAATTTGGTTGTAGCCAGAATATCCATCTAAGAAGCAGTAGCAACTATGTTTGGCTAACCTTTCCAGCATTTGGTCAATGAAGGGAATGGGAAAATGGTCTTTCTTGGTCACTGTGTTCAGTTTTCTATAATCAATACATACTCGCCACCCGGTGGTCACACGGGTGGGAATGAGCTCATTCATCTCGTTTTGAACAACGGTAATGCCGGACTTCTTGGGTACTACCCGAATAGGACTGACCCATTGGCTATCGGGGACCAGGGTAGATGATACCCGCATCAAAGCGGTTTGAGAATCTCACCCTTGAAAACATCTCTCATGTTGGGGTTAAGTCTCCTTTGCATTTCCCTAGATGGTTTAGTGTTCTCTTCAAGGTTTATGTGATGCATGCAAATTGTGGGACTTATACCCTTAAGATCGGAGATGGTCCAACCTAAGGCTCCTTTATGTTCTTTGAGTACTTCTAAAAGTCGACTTTCCTGTTCCGTGACTAAACATGATGCAATAATCACAGGTAAAGTCTCAGAAGGACCTAAGAATGCATATTTCAAGGTATCAGGTAATGGTTTCAAATCAAGCTTAGGTGGTGTGTCAAGAGGTGGGGCAGATTTGGTATCAGAGAGTGGAAGTGGTTCCACTGCATTCTGCCACTTAGCAATATCCATGGGTGGAACAGATTCAAGCAACGAGTTAATTTCACCAATGTACTTAGACTCAAAGAGATCTAAGTCAAAGTTATCTAAGCATGCTTGCAAAGGGTCCACTGACAAAATGTCGGGCAAAGAGTCTTGGATCAGACTCTCAATCATGTTAATCTCATGCAAATCAGTATCATCACAATCAATGGGTTGTTGACTAGTGTTAAAAACATTCAACTCTACGGTCATGTTACCAAAAGACAATTTCAACACACCATTTCGACAGGTTGATGATGGCATTGGACGTCGCCGGGGAAAGGACGTCCTAAAATCACAGGAATGTGATTACTTGGGTTTTGCACGGGTTGAGTGTCTAAGACGATGAAGTCTACAGGAAAGAAAAATTTATCAACCTTGATTAACACATCTTCAATAATACCACGGGGGATTCTCACGGATCTGTCCGCTAACTGTAGCGTAACAGTGTGGGCTTCACTCCCAAGGCCCAATTGCACATACACGTAGTATGGCAATAGATTCACACTAGCTCCTAAGTCTAGTAACGCCTTTTCGACCGTATGGTCGCCTATGTTGCATGTAATCGTTGGACTACCTGGGTCTCTAAACTTAGTGGGAATCTTGTTTTGGATTATGGAGCTCACTTGCTCAGTGAGGAAGGCACGCTTATGCACATGAAGCTTACGCTTTTGTGTGCACAAGTCCTTCAAAAACTTAGCATAGGTGGGTATTTGTCTAATTGCTTCGAGAAATGGAATGTTTATGTTAACTCTCTTGAACATTTCCAAAATCTCATTGTATTGGTTACCCCCCTTCTGTTGCACCAACCTTTGTGGGAATGGAGCAACAGGTACATGACTTGGCAAAGAAACATCAACATCAGTAGGACTCTTGGTCTTATCAACAGGCTCAGATTCTTTCTCTACAGTGGATGTTTTCTGTGGTGTTGTGTGTACTGGTGAGTCTGATGGAGACTCGCTTGACGGTGGTACACCTACATGGTTTTCAACAATTCTACCACTACGGAGAGTGGTGATAGCATTTGCCTGACTATGTGAAGTTTCATTGCAGGTAGAGGAGCCTGCTTGAAACACATTCTTTGGATTTTGTTGGGGTTGACTAGGAAATTTGCCTTTCTCTCTCTCATTCAATGCATCACAGATTTGACCCGTTTTAATTTCTAGACTTGTGAAACGTTGGTCGGTGGTTTTCCTAAGTTACGTAAGATTTTGGGTTAACAGACCGACACGTCTTCAAAGCTAGTCTTTTTCTCTCTGAGTCTTGAGTGGGTGGTTGTACTTGTTTCTAGGATATGAGTATCCTTGGTTATTATTTGTTGGTCCCCCTTGTACTGGCCCCTTGGACCAAGAGAAGTTAGGGTGATTCCTCCACCCTGGGTTATAGGTTTGAGAATACGGGTTGTTCTCTTGCCTATGGTATAACGCATTGGCTTGATCGGTTTTGGACTCTTGAAATGCATGTAAATCTGGACAGCTGTCCACTAAGTGGTCAGAACTATGGCATGCGGCACAAGTGGCCATATCAATTTGGTCACGGAGAGTAGGGGCATTAGATTTTACATTCTTTTCCAACTCAAGCACTTTTATTCTCCGGGCCAAAGATGTCATTTTTGCATTTCCTCAAAGTCGACTCGATTCTATGAACATTTTGCACGGGGTAGTCCTTCTCGGTTCACGGATGGACTCCCACCGTTGAGTCTTCAGCCGACTTCGATTAAGAAAGTCCAAGCGTCATCAAGCACTCTTGTCAATAAATGCACCATTGCACATTGACTCGACTGTGGTACGGGTTCTAACATCTAGACCCTCATACAAGATTTGGACGAGTCTCCATTTTTCAAAACCGTGGTGGGGACATTGGAGTAGTAATTCATTGAATCTCTCCAAGTATTTTGCTAGAGTTTCGTCTTCTAATTGCACAAAACCATTTAGACTTTGGAGAATTGTCGCCGTCTTATGGTTGGGGAAAAACTTTTTGAAAAACTCTTTTGTGAGGTCATCCCAGGTTCTAATGGACTGTGGTTGTAGGGCATGAAGCCAAGACTTGGCTTTGTCTTTCAGAGAAAAAGGAAACAATCTCAATTTGAGGGACTCCTCTGTCATTTGGTTAAAACGCAGAGTCCCACAAATATCCTCAAAGTCTCTCACGTGATGGTAGGGGTTCTCAGCATTGACCCCTCTAAACACGGGTAGCATATGAATGGTGCTTGCTTTTTCGGTTCAAACCGACAAGCATCGGTGCAGCTGGCAGAATGATGCAAGAGGGCTGGCTTGCCCTAGTTGGGTACATGTAGTCCTTGAGACTACGGGGTTGGTTGTGTTCATCGCCCATGGTTTCTGATTCGGATGGGCTTTCTGATGGAATTGGGCTTTCTGTTGAAGAATTGGGTATGCTTACGATTTCGTCCGGGCGGATTCTAACTAGTCGATTTGTTTGGTCTCTAAAAGACACAATCATAGCCTAGCTAGCGCATCTAGCATGTTAACACACAATCGAGTTCAACACATAAAAGCAAAAACTCAAAAATGACTCACCAATACAAGACTCAAGCCCAAGGATGCCCTTTTGATGTTGTAAGGCCCGGCTGAATAGGTGTATTTCAGCCCAAGAGGTGTGGTGTTTGGGTTGTTTGCACGGCCCAGGTTATTGGGCTCAGCTGATGTGCACAGCCCAAAAGATGTGGTGATAATGCACAGCCCAGAAGTTGGGTTTTAGTTTTTTTGCAGGTTTACAGCCCAGGTTTATGTGCTAAAGAATTCAGTGGAATGCAAAGCCCAGTAAGTGGTTTCAGCTTAAGCAGCCCAGTTGGTGTGACTCAGTGAAACTGGTTCTAGCCCAGTTGCAGGTTTAAATGGTCAGGCACAGGGGTAAGTTATGTGCAGAGTTTGGCAACTCAGGCACTGGCTTTGTGCACAGCCTGGCTTAGACACAGCACTGGTTAGGTGGTCACAGCTCAGCACAGGCAAGGAAAAGGTTTTGCACAGAGTCAGATGGAGCAAGGGGAGCACAGCCTGAGAATAGCACAGCTCAGAGTAATCAACAATGAGTAATAGCAAAGCACAGGCAAAGAAAAAAATTTTGTGATGTGCACAGGTTATTGGATGTGCTCACTCAATGGTGCAGCATGTGCCAGGGTTTGTGTTGTTGAAAAACAAGATGTACTCAAGCAAATTCTGCTACTCAACAGCTCATTCAAATATCACAGATCACACACAGTTTCAGAGCAAGCACAATGATCAAACAAGCAAGCAAGTATCATTCATTCATTCATGCCAAGTTTGGGATACATTACCACCAGTATAGCACTGGGTTTAGGCAAATCCACCAATGGTTTTGGTCCAGCTGCTCCACAGGTACCTGTCACTCAAGAGAAAAATCTCAGATTTCAATGTTGCACAGATCAAAGGAGAAGAGCAAGACTTGTGGTAAAAAGTTAACCACTGTACTTGGTTGTCTGTTCAGGGCAGACCAAGCTACAGGTGGTGAAATATCTAACCAATGATGCAGAGAAGATTACAGGCTTGAGATGATACTAGTTACACTAGTTACTTTACAGGGTAGTGATGGAGATGATTGAAGGAGCTTAACTTATGCTAATGATACATATATGAACAGAGTTGAGTTAAGTTATCAGGGAAAAACAAAAGTTTAAGCTAAGATAACACAAATCAGTGCAAAAGAGCAAAGATTGTAAAGCACATATATACAAGGCTACAAATGAAAAACAGGGATGATTCAAAGCAACAGTTTATAGACAGTGGCAAATACGGGTCATTCCCACAGAGAACTAGAGTGCGTAATATGATCCAAGGCTTCTCTTAACTGATTTCAGGAGAAAGTGACACAAATATTGGTTTTGTTGCCGATACGGCTGAGTGTTTTGTGAAGTGACTCTAAACTAAGGCAATGAGCATAAAGTATTGAAAACAATGGTTTGAGTGGCACTAGGGTGTTTGAATTCACCTCCTAAACCTATTCTAAGGTAATACAACTCAAGTTCTATTCTTACACTCCTCTTGAAGGTTCAGATGGGAATTTTATCAATTGCATTCACTAATTACTCCCTAGTATAGAGTGTCTTCTTACAGCACACTCTATCACAGACTAATTTGATCAACAATTGACTAATTACCTTAATACAATTCACACAATAAGAACAGAACCTTGAAAATTGAATTAACTTCTTATAAGCATTAGTGGTTTCATCTACACCCTAGCAGAGGTGATTAGAACATGTTAAACATAATAGCAGACTTCAAATTAAAGTTGCAGAATTAAAACCCTAAAACATGCTCTGAAAACTAAACTAAAACTGACTAATTCTCTTTCATCAAGAACATCCTTTTATATCTCACACCACACTGCAAAACAATAATGAACTAACACCCAAACCTCTTTTCTTGCGCTCAATCGACCATGCCTGGGTTGTTGTGGAAAACCCTAATTCCAACTGCCTCAACCCTAGCTTCTAGGGTTAGAGAAGCTAAAGGCGGAGAAAGTGTGAACTAGGGCATGGAGATGGCTGCAGGAGCTACTGGCGCGGGTACAGAGATGGAGTGGTTGGTGATGGAGGAGAGGTGATGATGGTTCTGCAACAGGGAAGGTCGAGGTGGAGGTATGGGTTTTCTCTGTGGAGGTATGGGGGAGAAGAAAAGAGAAGAAAGAGAAGAAGAAGAGAGGAATGGGTTTGTTCGATAGGTGTAAGGGTGTATGTAATTTTGTTGTGGAGCAGGCGCAGCGAGTGATGATGAGAATGATGCAGCGAGCGTAGGATCTAGGGAGTGATATCTGAACGGCTCAGGAAGGCTCGGAGTAATCGGGTGTTGAGCGGGAGCAGCAAAGTGTGATGCGCATGAAGGAGCGACCGTTGGATGTAGCTGAGGGAGATCTCAACGGCTCAGAAATGATGGGCTTGGATCCGGGTCGTGGGTCGGAGATGGATAGCTCGAGCCCATGTCTTGTAGATGAGTTGCTACTTGTTGGGTTGCAACTGTTGCGCGCGCGGGCTTTGGCTTTCTGCTCCATAGATGCTTGACTCCAATTATTTGCTCTTTTGTCTCCTCCGAATCTCCGAACTTTATTTATTACCTAAAAACACAAAATTAATTAGTACAAATATTTATTCTTGAAAACAAAGAAAACACAGAATCTGGGATAATATCTGATTTCTAAGCGCAAAAGATGAGTAAAATGCCAATAAAAAGGTGTATAAATATGCACTATTTGGCACTCATCAGGTGGCGAATTTGGATGGCTGAGATTGCATCTCATGAGAAAGGATGGCCATTGATTATGGCCATATCTTTTTGTATAGCAAAGTGGCGCCATTGGCATAGTGGCGTCTGGCATAGCGGCATACCAGTGGCGTAGCCGTGGCAGCTGTTTTGACATATTGGTGTTCGACCCAAATATAGCTCTGGCAACATTGGCCATGTTGCTAAGTTAAACTTAAGGCCTTAGGAGAATCACTTAACCTAGTTGGCATGACGACTTTAGCCAAACTAGGGTTTGGCGTATCGAAACCTTAATTAGCACGTGCGCTACGACACGGTGGCGTGGCTGACATAGCTGGCGCATGCCAGTGGCACGATGATGCAAGTAGCGCCTGGCGTAGCCATGGCCGCTAGATTTTGGCACATTAGTGTTAGACCCGAAATATGGCATGGCAACATTGGCCTTGTTGCTACATCAATCCCAATGCTCTAGGGAACGTTACTTGGCTTGGTTGGCGTAGCAACTTTGCCTAAATTAGGGTTTGGCACGCCGAAACCCTAATTAGTGTGTGGCATGGGGACGCGGCATGGAGACACTTTTTGTGCAAACGGTGCCATAACTGTGCCAAAGGAACTATATCAAGGCCATGGTGTGGAAACGGCCACATAAGTAAGGATTGTCGTGGGTGGCTATGATATGGCGCCATTCCTAGGGCTTCCTGGGTCCCACACGGCTTGTAGCATGTTGTGGGGTCGAAGTGGCATAATTCGTGTCACGACTGGAAATTAGGGATTTGGTTAATGTAGATTCGTGCTTCTGACTAGAAAACCCTAATTTAAGCTTATCATGATGTTGGCCACGAACAAGAGGTAGGTTAGCACGCATGGCACTATTTATGGCATGTTTTGGCATGCTGCCACAAAGTGGCATGGTAGCATGCAACATGGCACGTTTGGCATGTTGGCGCGGTTTTTGGAAATCCAATTGGCTTCGTGACCATCTTGCGCGGTTTCTCCTTTTTAACACTGTGGCAAGTTTAGAGCAACCTGATTGGTCAGAAAAGAGGGCCGGACAAGCATGGGCGTGGATACACTTCTGGTATGAGTGTGGCGGATTTAGAGCGACCTGATTGGTCGATGGGAAATGGGGCCGGCAAGTATGGGCCCAGCCACAACTTATGTGCATGTGGCGAGTTTAAGGCGACCTGATTGGTCGAGGGAAATAGTTAGGATGGGGCGTGGCCGATGGCAAATGGCGCCGGCTGGCTTAAGGCATGGCGACGCCTCTCTTTTCTGCTGCTCTTATCTTGCGGCTCCTTGTTTTCTGATTTTGGGCAAGATTTTGCACATACTAATCCATGGCAGATTAATCACCTAGTTTGCCTAGGCTTAATTTCGACAAGCAAGGTCTGATATACTGCGCAAGGCGCAAAACCCTAACTTTTGCAAATTAGTCAGGGTAATTGATTGAATTCTATGTGTTGACGCAGAGTTCTTTTAAGTTCATTTCCAGAGAGCAACATGCTTTCTGATTGAATACCTTATGCAAAGACCTTATCCTTGATACTTGGAAATTCGTGTTACTCTGCTGCGAGTGAACACAAATTGTCATGCCATATCAACATTAAGGGTTCAGACGGGGAACATAGCACAGAAAGCATTCAAAGAAACTTATATTAAGTGAATATATGCAAGGTGCAAAAATTTACAGTATATCTGGGATTGTTGCTACATGCACCATTCTGGGTAAATTTCATAAGAAAATATTGAGTTGCTCAATGAATGTGTCAGTGAAGAGGTTGAACACTCATCACTTTTACATGGCTCTGTCTCTTTGCAGAGTGACGACATATTAAATGCAGGATTTTAATATTTTAGCCCTGAGCTAAAAACCACCATCAACAATGAGCACAATCTGAAACGTATAATCCTATTACCTATCTCTTTGAAGATCAGTCATTGGAAATTAACGGCCGAAATTAAAATTGGTAGATGACGAGGTTTAGTATCTCAGAGTGCATTCGTTATTAGTAAAAAATACAGGACTTTGTAATATGAAGATATAAACAAAAATTTAGCTCCAAACTCATTTCCATTTGAGTTCTACAGAAAAATTAGTGTCGAAGTTGTGAGATTGTGTGAATCTACATGTGAATGGATTTTCGCCATTTTTAAGTTTCGTTGTTTAACTCTTTATTTTATATTTTTATTTATTTCTTTTTCCTATAAAACCACAAATTTCATTCTTTCAACAAACCTTTTTTTAGGCGGCGACTAAATACAATCCATACTATAGCTAAATACAACCCTTCTAAAATGTTGTAAACCCTCCTGATGTGGGTACACAAAACTTAGTCATCATCTCAAAAAAAAGGCCAATTATGTTACGTAAACAGAGGATTGAAAATGTTCTTCGAGTAACCTCCAGCGAAGAAATGATGAAAGAGGAAATCAATTGTTTTTATCACCAAATATATAAAATAGTAGACGGCTTTATCTTCAATTGAAGCTTGGTTTCTGTTTTGCCACAAACTTAGGGTTTGTTCTTCCTTAAGTTTGAATAGAAATCATCAGTCATTTAGTCCATTAAAAAAATAATTTAAGATCTAAAATCACCAAGTTTTATGCTCCATACCCATTCGAGATATTATATAGATGATAAACTTCAAATCTTCGATTTGATTTAGGGATTTGTTTTTCACTGTTTTTATCATGTTTGGTTTATGAATTAGTGCGATTTGAAAAGATTGCTATAATTGTCCATTAACATCTTAATCTCTGTTTTTTTATGTACGATGAACAAATATAATGTTATAGAATTTTTCTTAAATTTATTAATGATTCATGCAGGGTTCAGCGGGAAGATGGTGGAGAGTTTTGTTTACCTAGGTAAACAAGGTTTATAAAATATTGATAGGGTTATATTTAATCATAGTGTGGGTTGCATTTAGTCATTGCCTTTTTCATTATTCAAAAATAAATATTTATTATGATGAGGAGATAGTTACACCAAAAGATTCATGATTAACTAGGACTTGAATATCTGGAGGCAATCCCTCTTGATATTCTTAGTTTGCACTTCACATTCTGGTTTTTTTTGCTAATTTATCTGCCACGGGCCATTACTATTTCTCTTAACACATACACATTTTTACTAACTAATTTACTCAAAAGAATCCTAATGTCAAGGATTAACCCTTGATTTTTCTAAGGAACATAGAAGGTTTTCTCATTAACGAACTTTATTAGTCTTTTACTGTCTGATTTAAAAACTATCTTACTCAAATTCTTTGAAATATCCCAGCTAACTACTTCCTTCAATGCTAGGTATTTCAGCTCCTCAACTTCAATGTCCTTATTCATCCCACTATCATAGTATCTCCCTTTTACACCAAGACAGGTACCTGCAAATTTTTTCAATATTAGTCCAATTCTTCATTGAGACGTTTCCTTAACAAAGGATGCATCAAGATTAATTTTTAGATAGTCAATACCTGGAGGTTTGCATTTATGCACCTACGAACTATTATTGGAGTTCAGAAAAACATTAGTATTGTTAACAATCCTATCAGAATTAGCAAGACTATGAATACTATCTAGAAACAATACTATTGGGCTTAGTATTTTGGAAGATTTTAGCACATCTATCCTTCCAAATAGTCCACACAATAGCCATGAGAAGATGAGTAAAATTATGGTCAGAAACTCATGCATTAGCATTCGAATTGGCTCCTGCAGAAAACCAAGTTAGAACCCAGTTCTTGAAACTTCCATGATCATCCAAAATATTAGTAACATTGATATTGACTCATATTGCTAACCAAAGTGTATACAACTTTACGATTTGATACTTATGGTTAGCTAGAAATCAGAGGGTTTACAAGCAACAAGTGAAAACCCCACAATGACTTGTTAATATCATTGTGATAAATATTTGAAGAATATAAATGGGCTCAACACCACGTGATTCCATTTTGATACGCACCGAATACCAAGGAGAACATCATAAAAAAACTAGACTAACTATCATTTTAGTAGGATGGATGTCCCCATAAGGTGTTTAGATCAAAATTAAAACGGATATGGTGACAAAAGGACACTCGGAACTGGCAAGAAAGAATATTGTATGCAGAAAAGATATATAACAGGTACGCATAACTATGACAGCACCATTAGGCATTAGGAATTACTATAATAATTGTAGCATAAACATGGGGTTTACTACTGGTGGCAAGAGTAGTTGTACAACAACAATGGACCAAGCTCTCGTTTGAGATATATTCCCGATCACTCATCCACCTAATAACACAATAGGAGAACACTCCTTCATATCTACACACCATACTACAACTCCCCAACTATCGAGGAGCAAATCAAATACTAAACCACCAGTTGTTACACCCAATGACAAAAACTAGCAACAAAACCTTTTCTTCACTTTCTCTCTCCATAATTTTTCTCTTCAAAACCTTTTTCGACGAAAAAATCCACTGACTGATTTCTTTCTGCTCAGATCGGCTCCATAATCAGCTCCATTTCAACATGATTTACCGTTTACTTTTAATTTTTAAAAGTTTTAGTTATAGATTCGTCTCCATCAACGGTACTGTTCTTGGCACAATTTTATGGTTTTTCTCCATGCGTTTATGGATGTCATGCAGGTATGGATGGTAATCTTTCGCAGGGAAAAAGTGAAAAAACGGGGGTACAACAACATCACCCAATATTTCGATTATAAATCTGTATGGACTAACTCCAATATACTTTCAAGAGAATCAACAATCTTAATAAAGTAAATCAAAGAGTTATATTATCTCGATCTCTCGATTTAATTCTTACTCAAGCAAATAGAAATCTGCGAGTCAAATTAAATTTAAGAGAGATTAACTTGAACGGTACCAAAGACCAATGGTCAAGTGTCAATCAATGTAAATCAACAACCAAAGGTTGGGAGGTGTTACACTTACTGGAACATCTCCTGCTACGCTGGCACTGGTGGTAGAAGTGACGGATCCATAAGATGTATTGACCACGGTAGCTCCACTGACAGGTACATCGACACCGGGAGTGTTATCCACACTAGCTCCACCAGAATTGATTGCTGATCCAGACCTGAGTTCTACCATCTTGAAATGGATTGATGATTGAATTGGTCCTAAGATCTACCCTTTTTGAAATTGATAAAATAGAATCGGATTTTGAAGAAATTGACTTTACAACCGAGAGATTAACCTCCCACTGTGGTCGCCAATTGTTTATGGGTGAAAACTATCTCTCACGGTTTTGGTAATTTGGGGTGTGTGGATGAGAAATGAGTCTAAACCTGAAACAAATGCACTACACGGGAGTGCTTGTAGATTCGAGAAATCAATCTGTGCAAATCCGGCCTAAACCAAGAAATGGCCGTTCCAGACTTGTTTCGGTCACAAAGTGAAGGAGATGGGGTTGATCTTATGGAGGGAAGCGAAGAAGGTGTTGAGATTGTGAAGGTGTTGGCTATGTATGACTTGTATCGTAAAGCTGAGGCGGCTTGCAGGATGTAAGCTATCAGCTCCGGTGTTTGAATACGATGGTATCAACACTTTCCTCGGTTGTCTGGACTTGTTATGTCGTTTTTTGGAAATAGGGAGGAGAACCTATTTATACAAGTCATTTGAGCCTTATTCACGTCTCTCGTGGGAAGTGGAGGAAGTGGAGTGATGGAGTAGTGGAGTTGTGTTAGTGTTACACGACCAGTCTTGCCCACTTCTCCGGTCATCTCTAACCGTCCATGACTTCCTGACACGTTCTTGTGATGGCGCGTTGCACGCTGCACGCTGCACGCTGTAAACCGCTGAGACCAATACCCCAGTATGTATCCCCCATTTTGTGACATGATTGATGTCTAGAGTGTGTGGATCGTGGGACCCACAGAAAGTAGCATGTAATGCTAGACTAAATAACTAAGTTATTTAGGAAGTCGATACTTGTGAAGTATCGTGTGCATTCTATGCAGGTACTGCATCGAGTATATTCAGCATGTATGAAGCATCGCTATTTTTAAGGCTTAACGGAGTAAGTCACGAATTTAAGCGTCTTAAAATAACATCATGTCCAGCCATCTTCGAGTGATCGTTTGGAGGCTATACAGGCAAGCCCTGACTTGACCGATCACTCCATGTGGAAGAGTGGTGGACGGTGATTGTGGTAACGCCTCATTAATAGCCTAACTCATGTCTTAGGCAGTCCGTCCAAGCTGGTGAAGTTGGACGGACGAGATGACTTGCAACCCTCATCTGCGACCGTCGGATTAGGGTTTAAGAGGTACGCAAGTTCCTTCTTTCAGCTTGGTCGAATCCAAGCATGGGAAGTGCTTTATAGAGGACCGATCGGGCATGTGTGTAGACAACATGCTGGTGCCCATGTCTATACTTCACTATCCCACGAAGGTGCGATCTAGGCCACTCAATTTTACCGGTAAAGAAGAGTGGCTGAGATTGATTCGCGACAGGAATCCTGTGCCGCAAAGGATTCCTAAAGGGGCGTGGCATGCCACCTTCAGGGCGCGCGAATCAAGGTGTACAACCAAGTTTGTTCTTGGCCGATCGCGTGTGGAGATAGGTGGGCCCACAGTGATCGTGTTGATACTTACCGGACCTGCTTAGTCTATTCCTGGACCCTTCATCCGAGCAGGAGAAAAGGGACGCTCGTGATCGCGACACAAACCCTAATTAGGTTTTGCCGGCCGTGTGTCATACCCAGTTTGGGGCGCACGAATCAAGACGACCAATCATAGTTGGTCCTGACCGATCAGTCAAGTATGTAGACGGGCCCACGGTGTTTGTATTGACATGCTCTGAGCCCTTTGAATCTACATCTACACACTCCATCTATGCCTGCGAAGATGGATGGTTGATACTGTTTTGCGATACATGTAATGTGCCGCAAACCCTAATTTAGGGTTTTTCGTCCATCTTGCTTTCTGGTTTGGACGGTTTGGCAAGCTATGCCACCCTTTTGGGGAGGCCGACCATGCGGGGCCCGCGTTGGGTCGGTAGTGAATATTCCAATACCTGCTTGTGGTCATGGATTCAATCTAAGCCATCCAATCATGCTGGTGAAGTTGGATGGTTGTGATCGTTTTTGAGACTGATATGGACAGTCCAGGTTCAAACATGCTCAATCGGGCTAGTATAACACACCGAGAGATGTATGCTCAATCGGTCTAGTATAACACACCGAGAGTTGTATGCTCAATCGGGCTAGTATAACACACCGAGATTTGCAACCTGTACGGGTCATTCGTACATGCTTCGTTATTAATGCTTGGAGGTTCGTGTTGCTCTGCTTAGAACAACACTCAGTCGTCATGACGCACCGGTAATGAGTACAGGAAATACAAGGCTGGATATGCATTAATTAATAATGTTGTAAATTCACAGGGTATATGGGATTGTTGCCACATGCTCCAACCTGGATGAATTTCGTGTATTTAATTCACAGAATCTTTCGGGATTGTTGCCACATGCTCCATTCTAGGTGAATTAGTAAAGTGAAGAAGTATTCATCACTTATTAATGGCTTTATCTTTTGCAAGATGTTAGCGCATAATTTTGGCTTTTACAATTTTAGCCTTGAATGAAAATCCACCATCAACAAATCCCAATGAAGTCTTTCAGTCGTTAACCTACAGGGTCTCGAGATGAAACTTAAGGTTAAAGGAGAATCGACTCTAGCAAAACCAACTAGTATCACACAGGAGGTGTGCGGATTAGTTTTTCCAGTTGCTAGAGTTCCCCTTATATAGTTTTCAAATCAGGGTTTGCAATCTAAGTTACATTGGTAACAAAGCATTCAATATTCACCGTTAGATGAAAAACCTGATTCAACCGCTAGATCGAAACTTAGCTTGTCACACACAAATGAAATGTATTCATTTAGGTTTGAGTAACCGTACCTAAACGTGTACACTTAGTTGGTTCACAAATAGTTAACCATATGAGCACTTTCATATTAACCGTATTCATCTTTCTCATAACTAGTTCAACTGACTCATAAGAACTAGTTGAAGAGTTATTCAATTGATTAGGTCTTTATTCATAGACACAATTGAAACAAAATCGGTTTGATCCACTTGAATCAATTCATGAACAATACAGCCATGGTTTGAAAAGATTGCATTCCTTATAAATTATTGTTTTAAGTTCATGAACTACCGATTTGAGAAATAACCAGCTTGGGTATGCGTACCTTAGCTACCGGATTTGAGTTTACAAACTCAGCAGAAATTTTCGGTTCGAAAACTTCCGTTGGTACGCGTACGGGTATGCGTACCTAAGGTGACTGGTTTACTAGTTTGCAAACTACAAACTCAGTTGAAATTTTCGGTGTGAAAACTTCCGATGGTACGCGTACTCAACCTGTCTCCTTCACCAATACCGCATGCAAACATATGCACGCACTTGGTTTCCGGCACATGGATTTATACACTAATGTGCGAACACACTATATATGCTTATATCTATAGTTGGTAATCTCAACTCTACATTTCAATCATTGAAACATTTTTCTATAATGTTATAACAATCGTTATTCACGACTATCGTCATCAAAGCTATTTTCAAGATTGAAACGTCATCATGACTTTCATCACGGGTAAAGATGAAAATGGTTAAAGCGAAAGCTCACCTACACATATTTCGAGAAAAAGATAGGCGAGTAAACTCAAAATAGCAAATGTGTATGTATGAAAACTATCATACTTATACGACTTTTGTCTCAAGAGTAGGAGATAGAGGAGATAGAGTAGATAGACGTTTGAGTGATAGATGAGTTCAAGTCTCCACATACCTTTTAGTCGGATGAAGTTACACTTGTTCCTCGAGTAGTTCTTCGGCTTCGTAAGATGATCGCCATGGAGTGTGGAGCTCAACTACACTTAACTATCCTAGACCGAGACTTAGTCACAAGTAAACTAGAAATCAAGACATATAGTTTTGATCACTAATATTAACAAACATGCTTGAGATAGCAACGCATGCGAGTTCGACCGAGCAGTGCTCTAACAATCTCCCCCTTTGTCAATTTTAATGACAAAACTATCAATACATATGGATTACAAAATAGATAAAACTTTGTAGCTTCTCGTCCACATGCTTGATATCCTTGGTGCTTCAACGTTACTCGAAAACTTCGTCTTTTCCAAGTACTCCTATGATTCCATAGATGTTCAGTTCAGCATCATAGTTGTTGAAGTTCCGTAGCCATAACAATGAGAAAACAAAAGCTCTCGATCATTGTTATACAGTGTCATAATATTATTACACAGCATCATTTCTCATATCACAACTTCGACAACAATACTATGGTGATATGTATCACTCCCCCTTAGTCAATACTTCGTCTCAACACAAAAACCACTCCTCCTTACATAATGATCCGAAAACCATATGTATTTGTAGTGTGAACTATATATTAATTCTCCCCCTTTTTGTCAATAAAATTGGCAAAGGTACGAAAACGGGATCCTAATGAAATTTTCATGGAGACACTTCAAGACCAAAGAAAAGTACATATCAACTTTGTTTAGATGCAATCATAAAGCCGAAGCTAAATGCGTTCATCACGGAGTTTATTAAGATACAAGATAACCCCTCAAAAATTCCACAGCCGCACTCCCCACAAAGATATGGAAATTAAGCACAAGTTCAAAAGAACTCTCCCCCATTTCATGTCATTCCCGAAAGAACAACAAGAGCGACCGTACTTTCACGAGAAAAGAAGGATTTCTTTTCACACCAAAAACCACAAAATGATTTTATATCTAAAAACTCACCACGAGAGAACCCATGATTAATTTAATCGGAATACACAACCAAAATAATCACAAACGAATCTATGATTAGTCTAGTTGGAGATACTCACACAAGAAGACTTATGGAGCCGCACAGTATATACATAAGATATGGATCAGGGAAGATCAATACTACGGAATATACAAAGATTCATTCTATTTTCCATCACTATTTGCACAATGACATGCAATAGACATAATCCTCATAAACAAAAGATTTTAACCTATCTTCCATCAATAAATGACATAATAGGTTTAACTTTTGTTTGTCAAAAGTTCATCGATCTTGTATCAATAAATGCATATCGACATATAAACGAGATAACTTTTGACATATTAATCTGTACTTCTTGTGGATTTAACACAAATAACATTTTTAATTGAAGGACATAATCATTCAAGACTATTGTGCCATAAAAATTTATTACATCAATAAGACGTAAACTTTAAACCCATGAAGAGAAGTTTAAACAGATAGCAACAAAACAGAAATCAAAGATACTAGATATCAATCACTCCACCCATAATGGTCTCTAGCAATTTCATAAAAATTTTCAATCAAATTTGGATTCTGTACTTCAGCATATTCCAACTGCTCTTTCATGCAGTCAACTTCATCATGAAGGCGAGCAAGTTTAGCGATAATGGCAGCAGAGGTACTTGCTGGAGTGCTGGTTGAAGATTGTAACATATTTTTGATGCTGGCCTTACTCAAAACTTTCGGACCTCCATTCTCAGTTCCAAAAGTAGTAATGTTGAATTGACTGCAGATCCTTGAGATAAGATAAGGAAACCCTGGAGTTTTCTTTGGAGTCTGTTTCACACTTATCATATGATTAACAATAATTCCACAGAAGTCAATATCTTTCTCTTCAACAATATATCAGATAAATTCGGCAAGGGACCTGGACCAAAGATTATTATCCATAGTGCTTGGCATCATGTTAGCTACAATAAGTTTTGCAGCAACTTTGAGAAACAAGCCTGCCCCTCCAAAAAACATCTTACCATCTCTCCGAGAGACATCTCTATCAAAGAGACGACTTGACATCACTTGTGGAGTCAATCTTTCATTCTCAGGTGGGGGAAACCGAATATTTCCCATACGAGTTATATTTAGCGGATAAGCAATAACATATCGATCCACAGTAAAGATAATACCACAAACCATGGTTTTGAACATATAATTTGCAGGGTATGGATCATGGATATTGGCATAAAATTGTGCAGTCATCTCAACACGGGAAGTTCCTATAGGTTTATGAATAATACCCCAGCAATGTTTTTTGAAAAAATCAGATAAACCAGGTACCTCAATTTCCGACTCATCATAATATCTTTCAAAGATTGGTGTCTTAATCTTATACTCCAAATAGAGTACTCGAGCAACAGGATTAACAAACTTAGCACCGATACTGGGATCGAGGAAAGATTCATCCCTCGCATGACCACTCGAACTTCCGGCATGACTAACTCTTCTACGTGCCATAGTTGACGATAAGATACAAAGCAAGAGTTTGGAAACTTACTTGGTTTTCAAACTGTTCCTAATGGAAGCACACTATTTGATTATCACTCGCAAAAACTGTTCTTAGCCCAGTGTGCACGAGCTTCCCCTGAAATCAAGGTGACAAACCAACTTTGATTCGGTTCAGAAACGAGAAGTTGATGGAGCAAGGGTATGAGAATTGTTTTGGTTTCTCTTGTGTTTACGAACTGAGAAGAAAGAAGAGAAGTTGATAGAACCGAAGAGATTCTCTTCTATTTGATGTGTTATAGGAACCAACTTGACACGTTTTGAGAAGAGATTCGTCCGTGAAGCGGCTCTGGGTTTGCCGTATGCGAACCACACATGTACAGGTGAAGGACTCGTTTGGTGCAAACAAATAGCACTAGCTCAATAATATTTGTTCCGAGTATCTTTATTTAGGTAGAACCAAATCTTGCACATCATAACACCAAGAGAGGGTTTCCTTCCAACAACTTTCACAATTTCTAGTAGTGAGAGACACCCAAGGAACTGTCTTTATAAGATGATCAAAGTACTTCAAGAGAGCCCACAAGCATTTGTGTTTCTCATTTCTCGTTTTCCAACTTATAACATACAGTTTCTGTAGATAGTTTATAGTAATGCGAAGGGAAACTCTTTTGGTAGAAAGAGACGTCCTAGATTCTTCATGAAAAAAGACCATCCTACTATCTTGATAGGAAGTGTCGGGATTTGAGCAATGAATCAATTAATGCATTGAGGTGATATACTCAGAAGACTGAGATTTAAACTCCTCTTGTAAATCGTTTAGATTGTTGTGACTAATTGGATTACACAGAGGAGGAGCAATACTCCCAATGATTAGCAAATCAATGTCGACCTCAACACAAATATTATTCATCATAACTTGATTTAGTCTGTCAAGAGACTTTTGTTTTTCCTGAAGGAGTAAATCAACATCAGAAGATAGACTTTCAAGTTTCTTTTTAATTCCTGAAAAAACTTCAAGAGATTTTAAACCTGGTGAAGGTTTAGACAAAATTTCTTCTACATATTTAATTAAATCAAATATGGAAGAGAATTCTGGAATCCCTGGATTTGGTGGTGCATTTATTGAGATAGCACTTCTATTCATAGAGTCAGATCGCTACAAACACTGACTTGTAAGGTCTTTAAACGTGTTTGCTTGCTTTGATACCAATTGAAAAAATGGGGGTACAACAACGTCACCCAATATTTCGATTAGCAATCTATATGGACTAACTCCAATATACTTTCAAGAGAATCAACAAGACTCAATCTTAATAAAGTATATCAAAGAGTTATATTATCTCGATCTCTCGATTTAATTCTTACTCAAGCAAATAGAAATCTGCGAGTCAAATTAAATTTAAGAGAGATTAAATTGAACGGTACCAAAGACCAATGTTCAAGTGTCAATCAATGTAAATCAACAACCAAAGGTTGGATATTCTAATTGATTGATCTTAACGCACAACATGTGATATTTCAATTATATAACAAAATATAATACGGAATAGAAATAACACAGACACCATAAGTTTTATTAACGAGGAAACCACAAATACAGAAAAACCTCGGGACCTAGTCCAGATTAAACACCACACTGTATTAAGCCGCTACAGACACTAGCCTACTACAAACTAACTTCGGTCTGGACTGTAGTTGAACACTAATCAATCTCATACTGATTCAAGGTATAGTTGCGCTCCTTACGTCTCTGATCCCAGCAGGATACTACACACTTGATTCCCTTAGCTGATCTCACCCACAACTAAGAGTTGCTACGACCCAAAGTCGAAGACTTTAATAAACAAATCTGTATCACACAGAAAAGTCTACGGTGATAGATAAATCTTTCTCCCACAGATAAATCTATGAGTTTTGTTCCGTCTTTTGATAAATCAAGGTGAACGAGAATTAATTGATAACCCGGACTTATATTCCCGAAGAACAGTCTAGTATTATCAATGACCTCACAATAATCTAAATCGTATGGTAGTGAAACTTGATATTGCGGAATCACAAACGATGAGACGAAGATGTTTGTGATTTCTTTTTATCTTGCCCTATCAGAGATATAATCTCAAGTCAATTATTCAATTGAACTCGTACGATAGAAAATGGCAAGATCAGATCGCTCAACTATAAGAGAAGCAGTTTCGTCTGGCTTCACAATCCCAATGAAGTCTTTCAGTCGTTAACCTACAGGGTCTCGAGAAAAAACCTAAGGTTAACGGAGAATCTAATATAGCAAAACCAACTAGTATCACACAAGAGGTATGGGGATTAGTTTTTCCAGTTGCTAGAGTTCCCCTTATATAGTTTTCAAATAAGGGTTTGCAATCTAAGTTACCTTCGTAACAAAGCATTCAATATTCACCGTTAGATGAAAAACCTGATTCAACCAAGCTAATATCTTTCAACCGTTAGATCGAAACTTAGCTTGTCACACACAAATGAAATGTATTCATTTAGGTTTGAGTAATTGTACCTAAACGTGTACACTTAGTTGGTTCATGATCGTTGTCGTAAGCGTCAAAAATAAATTACACTTTCTTACTACTCAAAATATATAATGAAGCAAGGGCAAGAAAGGATCGTTCCCACAGAGAGGTCTAGGTTGTCAATATGTTATGGTTTCCTATATAAAACACCGGGGGTTTGCTGATTTTTATATACTAAAATAAAATAAAAGCGAAGCAAATAAATAAACACGCAAATCAATGAGGTGAAAATATTGGATAAAGGTTTCATCTTCAATTGTAAACAAGTTTATGAATATATGAATAGAATTCGTATTTAATCTCGCTATCATCAAAAGCCATAGAATACCTCATTGCAAGAATACTCCATAAATTTCCAAAGTTCATCAACACACACATTAGAGCTGCGTATGTGAATTCTACCTAAAGAATAACCTAACGCCTTGCGCTAATTAAGTTCAATTCCTAGGAGCATTAAGTTTCAGAAATAGGCTAATCAATGCAATTGAAATACATTGCGCAAACAATTCGAACAAAGGTCAATTTCTACATATGATTACAAGGATGTATCACTACAACCTAGAATCATATCATGCTACTCGTATTCAAGGTTATCGCTCGATGAAAACCCTAAAATAGCTATAGATATGGATGTGAGTTCAATCAATTCTAGACTTAACTAAACAAACATTCAATCATATTGCAATACATCAATCATGCAATTATTATAACTCGTAGAAATCAAACGATAATATTGAGAGAAAACTAATTCATAAAAATCATAACTTGGTTGCAAAATCCAACTACATCTTCAACCAATAATAAAAACTTAGTTACTTGTGTTTTTGGAAATCATCATAGAAAGCAAAGAAGAAAACTATCATGTGAAACCCTAGAAAACAAGTAGAAGCCTCCCTCATGGAGATATTAGGTTTAGAGGAAGAGTTTTCTATTTATATGCTTCTCCCATTCCAAAAGGATACTCTTTCCAAATTTAGGTCAAATCTTCTCAAAACCCATCTCCAAGTGGTCCACCAAGCCCATGAGTGAAAATAAGTTTCTGGAAATTCGAGTCCAAAACTGGTCGCCGTGTTGATGACGTCATCACCGGAATCCGGTCACCGGAATCCGGTCGCCGTTAAACTATCTCCATTTGCTTTTGTCATCGAAATCTGTTGCCCGGCAAGTGTGTACTCCCAACAACTCATCTCTCGCTTCTCGATAGTTCATACATTCACAAAAACCATCTACCCCAACTTCTCATTTCTTGCGAAAACGCGCCCAAAAGCGCGACTCGTAGCTCATATGTCCGACCGTCGAATCATGCATCCAACACATACCCCCTTCGCGATTCACTGAAACATTACGATCCCCACTCTCGGTTCCGAAATCCGATAGCTGGAACTAGTACCATCGCCGCACCAATTCTGCTCAGTTTTCGCAATGTTTCTGCGGAATTTCAACTGGTACAAGCATTCACTATTTCCTAGCTCAGGCCATAACTCACAGCCACTGCACCAACCCATTTACTCCTTTTGCAATTTCAACTCATTCCCTGCTACATCCACAGGTCCATGCCTCCACTGCAACATCTTTTCCATCTAACACCATTATCAACAAAGACATGCATTTAAATTCCACTGTAACCTTTGTTGTACCTGCAACATCAGCTTGCGATTCACTCCACCTGAACCTCACAGAATCACAGCCCCTCAACCTGCAGTTTGAACCCATCCTAGCCAGTTGCACCACCAAGCACAACATACAGCCACCACTGCCATTACCTGCAATCCCAATTCAGCTTCCATTTGCACAAACCTCCTAGTCCATTGCAACAGCTACTCAGCTACACTCTCCCAGTACCACTAATGCACCCTGAACTCTAACCTCATCCATCTCTGTCTAGCCTTCAGCATCACCGCCTGAGACATCTCCTGCCATTCTCCAACCTTGCACTGCAAACAACAGCACCAGGTCGACTCACTGCAGCTTCAACGGCATCCACGCTGCAAAGACCAACATCAATTCTCAATTCACGGCTTGTGTTCGACCATATCCTCATTGGAAACAACACACCACTACCGGCTAACCATTTTAGTTGCACATCGAGTTTATCTTCATTCTTCTCCATAGCACTACAACCATCACAGATCACCAGCTCCACCAAAACCCTTCCTCAATTCAAACACCACCTCCATTGGCAAAGAATCGTTGATGTTTGCGGCTGGTCTTGACCAAATCCGAGCCACTGCCACAGGCCATCTCACAACTCCTTCTTTGTTGCCAATTACAGCACCTGCTCTTGCACAACTGCACCATCTTCTCTTCGTACCACCTGCACTGCAATATAACCCAGCCAGTGAACCATTGCAATTCAGCTCTTGTCAGCAACTTAACTTCATCCGAATCGTCACCAGAGCAACATCAATCCATCAGCTTTCACTGTTGCTTATTACAGCACCAACTTCACAGCCATCTTAGGCCAGCCATTTCAAACATCCAACTGCAGCTGAAATGTCATTCAAGCTTTATCTCCATTGCTCATTCCTCAAACTCCAGCCAAGACAGCAACAACATCACCATTTTCTTCTTAAGCTCTAAAAACTTAACCCAACCATCAATTGTTGGCAGCTCTCCTCATTCTCGTCTCAAACTCGACTCCCTCTCACACTTCAGACACACTCTCATCATTCCTCAACTCCAATTCGAACCATCAGCTGCAGCTCATCTGTACCAACAGCTCAAACACAGCCATTTCGAACTGATTCTGCACCTTCTCGCTCCACTGCAAACCAATTGCAACTCCATTGCTCGAAACAACCATTCCCTTTGCTCATCCATCTCAGTCACCTCACTCCATTGCACCAGTTGGCAGCTATACTCCACCAGAGTCATTTTAACTCCTCTAGGTGTAACTGCGACTCCATAGCTTCACAGCTCAAGGCAACAACACCAACATCATCCACCGCTCTTACTTGAGCTTAACAGCTCCATTTTCTCCATTCTCGGCCTCAAAGAATCAGCAACTCGAGCTCCTTGAACTCAAACTCGAGCAACTCAGCTTGCACACCTAAATTGAGCACCACCATCTCCATAGTTGCACTGAACTTGGAACTGAGCCTGAACTGTGCAAAATTGGTGGCTCAAGATTTTTGTCAAACACTTGCTAGGCGTCTTGCAAGGTGTAGATAGATATAGCTCCTTTGGATTTGCAATCTTCCACAGCTCCTTCCCTGCGAGCATTCACATTCAATTCCGACAATAACCCATCAATATAAACCATTCATAACCTCATTCAACATCGAAAACGACATCAGTTCACTGTTCTTCAGGGCTATCGTCTCATCTCTTCACAAATTCACGGCATCAGTTCTACATCCTGCTATCTTGGTTTCATATAGATTAACCCCAAGTTAGATTTCTTCTTCATTCAACATCGAACAGCTCCTTCTTCCGTATCTGAATTCCTCTCCGCTCAACTCCGGCAGTGACCTCAGACTTTGGTTTGCCGGCAGAAAGAAACTTGCAGCTCTGGTTTGATGAAAAGAACCAATTATGTGTTCTAAAGTGAACTCGTCCTAGATGGGATCTAATACACTAGAATGGATATTGGCACCCATGACTCGGATAAGGGCTACCATGAAGTTGTTTGGCTTGTCGGTTTCGTACCGACTTGACCTAGTTCTCTGTTCACTCGTCAGTTCTGCGAAGCTAACAGTTTAATTCCTGCATAACTCCTTCTGCACAACGTGGCCTGCTCCAAATATCGCATGTGAATTGACCTTTTTGCGCTTTACGCTTTAAATGAGTGATTTCTTCTCCTTTTGCTCTTGGTGACTCCAGAGTACCTAATAACTCAAAAACACGCGTAAAGTACACAATTCACAAGACAAATAGCAAAGAAAGCGTAACTACTAGATAGTAAATTAGGTGTTTTAGACACTTATCAGATTCCCCCACACTTAGACTTTGCTAGTCCTCGAGCAAATCAAACAAAACAATTCTAAAGAATACATACAACTCCGTGTCGTCGAGGCTACGGTCACTTTTAGCATAAATAACAAGCCTTTAAACCCCTAGGTGTCCCTAGTGGACGAGTTATAGTCTCGTGAGGGTTTACTAGAGATATACCCACAAAACCTACTTTTCCAACTTACTAGTTCTCCGTAATGATAGTATCCAACGCGCTAAGAAGACATAGAGATTCTGCACACTAGTCATAAGAAGTTAGACACATAAATGAACACAATCTCATTCTTAAAAGTTGAGAGAGAAATAACCATCCCTTCTCGACAAAAATTCGGGTTCGGAGTGATCAAAAGTCTCGACTCTGCCTCACAAGAAAAGGGTTTTATGAATTTGCACTCAATAATAAACAACTTTTTATGGGTCACACATGTGTCCAGGTAGGAATGAAGAGAGAATCCTGCGACACGTTGAATGGTAGGAAGGTAAAAACCCTCCGAAGTATTTTGAAAAACCCACATCTTTTATAAATTTTTTTGAAAACCCATTTTTCTGACGATCTCTTCGAAAGGAAATCAACCATTTAACGAAGGTGGGAATATGCTTACTTACCTCGTTATCCGTTCGGCGTGCAGCTAGCACCACTCTCACAGCATCCATAGAAACGTCTTCGGTCTTCAATCGGTGTCTTCATCTTCGTCTTCGGTCTTCAACACTTGATGATAACTCTTGAACTTCGTAGAATCTTGACAATGTGATTCTTTCCCTAAAATTCCTTGTCGCTTGAAACTTCATTATAGATATTCCTTCTTTCCATTGGCTTTATTAAAAGAATACAAAACTAAAAAAAACTATACAAACCCAAAATATGATACAATGATTATTATTTTTATTTTATTTTTTTTTCTCTTTTTTTTTTTAATTTTTGTTTTTTTTTTTTTTTTTTTTTTTTTTTTTTTTTTTGAGAAGAGAAAGTAAAATACAAATAAAATAAAAACATAAGTACAAAGGCCATGGTGTAAGTACTTTACCGCTTGATTCTTCACAACTTATATGTCTTGATATCATAAACTTCTCGAACTCTCATCTTGATAATTTTCACTCTTTTTTGTATTGTTGCTTGTAAACCTCAAACGTGTTCAACTTTCCTTCAAATTTGTGATGCTCCTCTTGTTGATGATGATGGTGTTTCTATGGACCTGTTGGTGTAGAGAGAGATAAGGTGGATGGTGCTAACTGCGAACAAGATTACAAGTGGTATGTAAGTTAGCAATTCGATGTCACCATCATGGTTGATAAAAATAGCACTCAAGAGATCAAAATAGTGCTTCTATGGTGGGAGGTTGGACAACTCACCATTCTGCCCGGAATTTACATACGGTGACACACATTCTAAAAGCACATATTTAGACATGTACAAAGAATTGAAGGTCGGTGCCTCACATTATGTAACATGGGTAGTCTCCACTATAGGGGACCACTACTCTAATACCGAATTCAGTCTGCACCTTATTTGCCACTGGCATGGTTAAATCCAACTTTAACTCTCATACAATTAAGAAACCCGATCATGTTCTCTGTCATCTCTAAGTTCGATTTGTCACTCTTATGAGATTCTCGATGTAATCTTAGCGACATGTATACTATGTGACTCTAAACTAACCATAAGTTGGAGTTTTCTTATTCACTATTTTACACAAAAGTTGAAAAATTTGAAAAATTTACAACGCAAATGCTTAAGCACTCCCCCACACTTAAACTTTACATTGTCCTCAATGTAAATTGAATCGTCCAAAGAAAGTCAAGGTGGGAAATTGTATAACAATATGCGAAAAGAAAAAGCTAAAAACAAGAAAAGAAAAAATTAAAAGATAAGAGATACAAAACCTATGGGTTGCCTCCCATGCTAGGGTTTGCTTTTGCGCTTGGTTTAAAGTCGTCATTAGTTTTCTCTCTTGTTTGTCGTTCAACCCGACTATATCCTTGCAAGATTCATTCCCCATACACCAACAATCTGAAAAGTTGGGGATCCTTCCATAGAACCTGTTTTGTAAACACTAGCTTCACACAAATATTAGCAATATAAAACAAAAATGAAGCTATGAACCGATAAAAGCTTCCCCCACACTTATTCTTGTCCACACTTGGAAGTGTATAAAGAATATAAAAGTCGGGTACTTCCACGGTTTCTTGTTCCAAAACCTGCATAGTATGAGAATCAAGTATCTCTAATGGCGGAAAACGAGAAACAAAGTCATCCAACAATATTCTCGAAGCACATACATTCAAACCAATAAAAGGTAAAGGAGAAGAAACAATAGGCAAAGGGTTAGATAAACCTTGCACAATCTCTTGTATCACGGAATCCTCTTCATCCTTGAAAAACTCAAGTGAATTATTCACCTCTTTTATATCATGGTCCTCTATTAAACCTTGCAACCATTCTTCGTCCGTTTCTGCCGTAACCTAAGTGTCGACATAAACATCATCATTACGATCATATGCAAGCTCAATTGGGTCTTCCACAATATTGGTCATAACCGTCTCATTCTCAACATATTCCTCCTTGTTGTAAGGCACATACTCTTTTGCGGATGCAATATTGTCCATAAGGAATTTCTTTAGAACACTCCTTGCGTCATCCTCAAGCTCTACCTTTTGAATAGGTTCTTGATCATTATAAAGATCAATGCTTGAGTAATCTACACAAGTGTCATCATATTCCTTTTCAATTTCACCTTGATCGCAAAAAGACTCCATTGTACACTCCTCGGGGATGTCACCATAGATTGGTTCAAACGATGTATTTTCATAATAATCATCATCACTATCATAGTCAACATAACATTGTTCGTTGCTGAATTTAGTGTTGCTAATCTCTAACTCATCCTTTTGAATAGGTGAATGATCATTATTACGATCAAGAGTTGAGTTAACTACACAAATATCAACAAAAGTCCCCAAAGGTTCGCCTTTTTCAACATAATTATTCATTTCCTCCTTGTATTCTTCAATGCCTTGTCTTAAAGTGGAAACAACTATTTGAAGCTCTTGGAGTGATCCATCCAAATTCTGAATATATTGTTCCATTTGTTTGTAAAGCTCAATCGACAAAGAAAAAGTAGAATTACTTACTTCAGTATTGCTAGGCCAATTATATTCCCTTTGAATGGGTGGATGATCATAACTACGATCAGAAATTGGGCCAAACATACCATGAGTACATTCGGTCGATGAAACTGGTTCCATGCGTGGTTGTCTACGAATTGACTCCATGTTGTCCATAAATTGTTGCATCTCATCTACCAAACTAGAAGAAAAATTAATATGAGTACAACTAGTCTCCCCTCCTTGTGGTTGCTCACTTACATACCCATCGTAAGAAGGTTGGAATGTATGAGAACAACTAAAAGGGTACGTGGACTATGAACCATAACCAAAGGATTGGTTTTGATTGTACTCCCCGTAAGGGTGATAGTTTTCATGTTGCTGAGGTTGAAAGCCGTATTGATTGCTCCAATATGCTCCGTCCATAGAAATTGGTACCTGAAACGAGATTCTCAAAACTCGAATAAGAACCAAAGAATAAGAAAAAGTAAAACAAAAATAAGAAACCAAAAACAATTAACAACCGCTGCCTCCCCGGCAGCGGCGCCAAAATTTGATCGCTGTCGTAAGCGTCAAAAATAAATTACACTTTCTTACTACTCAAAATATATAATGAAGCAAGGGAAAGAAAGGATCGTTCCCACAGAGAGGTCTAGGTTGTCAATATGTTATGGTTTCTTATATAAAACACCGGGGGTTTGCTGATTTTTATATACTAAAATAAAATAAAAACGAAGCAAATAAATAAACACGCAAATCAATGAGGTGAAAATATTGGATAAAGGTTTCATCTTCAATTGTAAACAAGTTTATGAATATATGAATGGAATTCGTATTTAATCTCGCTATCATCAAAAGCCATAGAATACCTCATTGCAAGAATACTCCATAAATTTCCAAAGTTCATCAACACACACATTAGAGCTGCGTATGTGAATTATACCTAAAGAATAACCTAACGCCTTGCGCTAATTAAGTTCAATTCCTAGGAGCATTAAGTTTCAGAAATAGGCTAATCAATGCAATTGAAATACATTGCGCAAACAATTCGAACAAAGGTCAATTTCTACATATGATTACAAGGATGTATCACTACAACCTAGAATCATATCATGCTACTCGTATTCAAGGTTATCGCTCGATGAAAACCCTAAAATAGCTATAGATATGGATGTGAGTTCAATCAATTCTAGACTTAACTAAACAAACATTCAATCATATTGCAATACATCAATCATGCAATTATTATAACTCGTAGAAATCAAACGATAATATTGAGAGAAAACTAATTCATAAAAATCATAACTTGGTTGCAAAATCCAACTACATCTTCAACCAATAATAAAAACTTAGTTACCTATGTTTTTGGAAATCATCATAGAAAGCAAAGAAGAAAACTATCATGTGAAACCCTAGAAAACAAGTAGAAGCCTCCCTCATGGAGATATTAGGTTTAGATGAAGAGTTTTCTATTTATATGCTTCTCCCATTCCAAAAGGATACTCTTTCCAAATTTAGGTCAAATCTTCTCAAAACCCATCTCCAAGTGGTCCACCGAGCCCATGAGTGAAAATAAGTTTCTGGAAATTCGAGTCCAAAACTGGTCGCCGTGTTGATGACGTCATCACCGGAATCCGGTCACCGGTCGCCGTGAAACTATCTCCAGCTGCTTTTGTCATCAGAAACTGTTGCCAGCAAGTGTGTACTCCCAACAACTCATCTCTGCTTCTCGATAGTTCATACATTCACAAAAAACCATCTAACCCAACTTCTCATTTCTTGCGAAAACGCGCCCAAAAGCGCGACTCGTAGCTCATATGTCCGACCGTCGAATCATGCATCCAACACATACCCCCTTCGCGATTCACTGAAACATTACGATCCCCACTCTCGGTTCCGAAATCCGATAGCTGGAACTAGTACCATCGCCGCACCACCCGCTTCGTTTCGCACTATTTCTGCGGAATTTCAAACCGGTATGAGCATTCACTATTTCCTAGCTCGTGCCATAACTCACAGCCACTGCACCAACCCATTTACTCCTTTTGCAATTTCAACTCATTCCCTGCTACAGCCACAGGTCCATGCCTCCACTGCAACATCTTTTCCATCTAACACCATTATCAACAGCACATGCACCAGAAATTCCACCAGAACCTTTGTTGTACCTGCAACATCAGCTTGCGATTCACTCCACCTGAACCTCACAGAATCACAGCCCCTCAACCTGCAGTTTGAACCCATCCTAGCCAGTTTCACCACCAAGCACAACATACAGCCACCACTGCCATTACCTCGCAATCCCAATTCGACTTCCATTTGCACAAACCTCCTAGTCCATTGCAATGACTACTCGCCTACACTCTCCCAGTACCACTAATGCACCCTGAACTCTAACCTCATCCATCTCTGTCTAGCCTTCAGCATCACCGCCTGAGACATCTCCTGCCATTCTCCAACCTTGCACTGCAAACAACAGCACCAGGTCGACTCACTGCAGCTTCAACGGCATCCACGCTGCAGCACCAACATCAATTCTCAATTCACAGCTTGTGTTCAGCCATATCCTCATTGGAAACAACACACCACTACCAGCTAACCATTTTAGTTGCACATCAGGTTTATCTTCATTCTTCTCCATAGCAGCTACAACCATCACAGATCACCATCTCCACCAAAACCCTTCCTCAATTCAAACACCACCTCCATTGGCAAAGAATCGTTGATGTTTGCGCACTGGTCTTGACCAAATCCGAGCCATCGCCACTGTGCCATCTCACAACTCCTTCTTTGTTGCCAATTACAGCACCTGCTCTTGCACAACTGCACCATCTTCTCTTCGTACCACCTGCACTGCAATATAACCCAGCCAGTGAACCATTGCAATTCAGCTCTTGTCAGCAACTTAACTTCATCCGAATCGTCACCAGAGCAACATCAATCCATCAGCTTTCACTGTTGCTTATTACAGCACCAACTTCACAGCCATCTCATGCCAGCCATTTCAAACATCCAATGCACAATTTGAAATGTCATTCAAGCTTTATCTCGATTGCTCATTCCTCAAACTCCAGCCAAGACAGCAACAGCATCACCATTTTCTTCTTAAGCTCTAAAAACTTAACCCAACCATAAATTGTTGGCAGCTCTCCTCATTCTCGTCTCAAAATCGACTCCCTCTCACACTTCAGACACACTCTTACCATTCCTCAACTCCAATTCGAACCATCAGCTGCAGCTCATCTGCACCAACAGCTCAAACACAGCCATTTCGATCTGATTCTGCACCTTCTCGCTCCACTGCAAACCAATTGCAACTCCATTGCCTGAAACAACCATTCCCAGCTGCTCATCTGCTCAGTCACCTCACTCCATTGCACCAGTTGGCAGCTACACTCCACCAGAGTCATTTTAACTCCTCTAGGTGTAACTGCGACTCCATAGCTTCACAGCTCAAGGCAACAACACCAACATCATCCACCGCTCTTACTCGAGCTTAACAACTCCATTTTCTCCATTCTCGGCCTCAGCAATCAGCAACTCGAGCTCCTTGAACTCAAACTCGAGCAACTCAGCTTGCACACCTAAATTGAGCACCACCATCTCCATAGTTGCACTGAACTTGGAACTGAGCCTGAACTGTGCAAAACTGGTGGCTCAGGATTTTTGTCAAACACTTGCTAGGCGTCTTGCAAGGTGTAGATAGATATAGCTCCTTTGGATTTGAAATCTTCCACAGCTCCTTCCCTGCGAGCATTCACATTCAATTTCGACAATAACCCATCAATATAAACCATTCATAACCTCATTCAACATCGAAAACGACATCAGTTCACTGTTCTTCAGGGCTATCGTCTCATCTCTTCACAAATTCACGGCATCAGTTCTACATCCTGCTATCTTGGTTTCATATAGATTAACCCCAAGTTAGATTTCTTCTTCATTCAACATCGAACAGATCCTTCTTCCGTATCTGAATTCCTCTCCGCTCAACTCTGGCAGTGACCTCAGACTTTGGTTTGCCGGGCCAGAAAGAAACTTGCAATTTGTGGTTTGATGAAAAAAACCAATTATGTGTTCTAAAGTGAACTCGTCCTAGATGGGATCTAATACACTAGAATGGATATTGGCACCCATGACTCGGATAAGGGCTACCATGAAGTTGTTTGGCTTGTCGGTTTCAGAGTACCGACAGCCTAGTTCTCTGTTCACTCGTCAGTTCTGCAAAGCTAACAGTTTAATTCCTGCATAACTCCTTCTGCACAACGTGGCCTGCTCCCAATATCGCATGTGAATTGACCTTTTTGCGCTTTACGCTTTAAATGAGTGATTTCTTCTCCTTTTGCTCTCGGTGACTCCAGAGTACCTAATAACTCAAAAACACGCGTAAAGTACATAATTCACAAGACAAATAGCAAAGAAAGCGTAACTACTAGATAGTAAATTAGGTGTTTTAGACACCTATCAGTTCACAAATAGTTAACCAATGGTTAGCCATATGAGCACTTTCTTATTAACCGTATTCATCTTTGTCATAACTAGTTCAAATGACTCATAAGAACTAGTTGAAGAGTTGTTCAATTGCTTAGGTCTTTATTCATAGACACAATTGAAACAAAATCGGTTTGATCCACTTGAATCAATTCATGAACAATATATCCATGGTTTGCAAAGATTGCATTCCTTATAAAGTATTGTTTTAAGTTCATGAACTACTGATTTGAGAAATAACCAGCTTGGGTACGCTTACGGGTATGCGTACATTAGCTACCGGATTTGAGTTTATAAACTCAGCAGAAATTTTCGGTTCGAAAACTTCCATGGGTACGCGTACGGGTATGCATATCTAAGGTGGTTGGTTTACTAGTTTGCAAACTACAAACTCAGCAGAAATTTTCGCTATGAAAACTTCCGCTGGTATGCGTACTCAACCTGTCTCCTTCACCAATACCGCATGCACACATATTCACGCACTTGGTTTCCGGCACATGGATTTATACACTAATGTGCGAACACACTATATATGCTTATATCCATAGTTGGTAAGCTCAGCTCTACATTTCAATCATTGAAACATTCTTCTATAATGTTATAAAAATCGTTATTCACGACTATCATCATCAAAGCTATTTTCAAGATTGAAACGTCATCATGACTTTCATCACGGGTAAAGATGAAAATGGTTAAAGCGAAAGCTCACCAACACATATTTCGAGAAAAAAATAGGCGAGTAAACTCGAAATAGCAAATGTGTATGTATGAAAACTATCATACTTATACGACTTTTGTCTCAAGAGTAGGAGATAGAGCAGATAGACTTTTGAGTGACAGATGAGTTCAAGTCTCCACATACCTTTTAGTCGGATGAAGTTCCACTTGTTCCTCGAGTAGTTCTTCGTCTTCGTAAGATGATCGCCATGGAGTGTGGAGCTCAACTACACTTAACTATCCTAGACCGAGACTTAGTCATAAGTAAACTAGAAATCAAGACATATAGTTTTGATCACTAATATTGACAAACATGCTTGATATAGCAACACATGCGAGTTCGACCGAGCAGTGCTCTAACAATCTCCCCCTTTGTCAATTTTAGTGTCAAAACTATCAATACATATGGATTGTATGTAAAATAGATAAAACTTTGTAGCTTCTCGTCCACATGCTTGATCTCCTTGGTGCTTCAACGTTACTCGAAAACTTTGTCTTTTCCAAGTACTCATATGATTCCATAGATGTTCAGTTCAGCATCATAGTTGTTGAAGTTCCGTAGCCATAACAATGAGAAAACAAAAGCTCTCGATCATTGTTATACAGTGTCATAATATTATTACACAACATCAAAGTTATCATATCACAACTTCGACAACAATACTATGGTGATATGTATCACTCCCCCTTAGTCAATACTTCGTCTCAACACGAAAACCACTCCCCCTTACATAATGATCCGAAAACCATATGTATTTGTAGTGTGAACTACATATTAATTCTCCCCTTTTTGTCAATAAAATTGGCAAAGGTACGAAAACGGGATCCTAATGAAATTTTCATGGAGACACTTCAAGACCAAAGAAAAGTACATATCAACTTTGTTTAGATGCAATCATAAAGCCGAAGCTAAATGCGTTCATCACAGAGTTTATTAAGATACAAGATAACCCCTCAAAAATTCCACAGCCGCACTCCCCACAAAGATATGGAAATTAAGCACAAGTTCAAAAGAACTCTCCCCCATTTGATGTCATTCCCGAAATAACAACAAGAGCGACCTTACTTTCACGAGAAAAGAAGGATTTCTTTGGACACCAAAAACCACAAAATGATTTTGTATCTAAAAACTAACCACAAGAGAACCCATGATTAATTTAATCGGAATACACAACCAAAATAATCACAAACGAATCTATGATTAGTCTAGTTGGAGATACTCACACAAGAAGACTTATGGAGCCGCACAATATATACATAAGATATGGATCAGGGAAGATCAACTGCGGAATATAAAGGATTCATTCTATTTTCCATCACTATTTGCACAATGACATGCAATAGACATAATCCTCGTAAACAAAAGATTTTAACCTATCTTCCATCAATAAATGACATAATAGGCTTAACTTTTGTTTGTCAAAAGTTCATCGATCTTGTATCAATACATGCATATCGACATATAAACGAGATAACTTTTGACATATTAATTTGTACTTCTTATGGATTTAACACAAATATCATTTTTAATTGAAGGACATAATTATTCAAGACTATTGTGCCATAAAAAGTTATTACATCAATAAGACATAAACTTTAAACCCATGAAGAGAAGTTTAAACAGAGATAGCAACAAAACAGAAATCAAAGATACTTGATATCAATCACTCCACCCATAATGGTCTCTAGCAATTTCATAAAAAATTTCAATCAAATTTGGATTCTCTGCTTCAGCATATTCCAACTGCACTTTCATGCAGTCAACTTCATCATGAAGGCGAGCAAGTTTAGCGATAATGGCAGCAGAGGTACTTGATGGAGTGCTGGTTGAAGATTGTAACATATTTTTGATGCTGGCCTTACTCAAAACTTTCGGACCTCCACTCTCAGTTCCAAAAGGAGTAATGTTGAAGTGACTGCAGATCCTTGAGATAAGACAAGGAAACCCTGGAGTTTTCTTTGGAGTCTGTTTCACACTTATCATATGATTAACAATAAGTCCATAGAAGTCAATATCTTTCTCTTCAACAATATATCAGATAAATTCGGCAAGGGACCTGGACCAAAGATTATTATCCATAGTGCTTGGCATCATGTTAGCTACAATAAGTTTTGCAGCAACTTCAACAACCAAAGGTTGGATTTACCAATTGATCGATTCAACGCACAACCTGTGATATTTTAATTATATAACAAAATATATGCGGAAAAGAAATAACACAGACACCGGAAGTTTTGTTAAGCCGCTACAGACACTAGCCTACTACAAACTAACTTCAGTACCGGTAGTTGATCGCTGTCGTAGGCGTCAAAAATAAATTACACTTTCTTACTACTCAAAATATATAATGAAGCAAGGGCAAGAAAGGATCGTTCCCACAGAGAGGACTAAGGTTGTCAAGTTGTTTCGGTTTCCTATAAATAACAATGGGGGGTTTTGTGATTTTTATATAATAAACTAAATAAAATCAAACAATAAAGGTAAACAAATCAAATCAAGGATGAGAAAGTATTGGTCATGGATTTCGTCTTCAATCACAAACATGTTTTCAACACAGTAACTAGAATTGATATTTAATCTCAACTTTTATCAAAAGCCCTAGGATACCTTGATCGCAAGTATATCCCGCTAATTTCCTCTTAACATCAACAAACACATTAAAAGATGCGAATATGAATTCTATCTAAGAGAACAACCTAACGTGTAAAAGCACTAATCAAGTTTAATTCCCTAGATGCATTAAGTTCTATGAAATCAGGCCAATCAAAGCAATCGAACGTGTAAAAGATATATCACTACAAACTATAATCATATTTATGCTACTTGCAATCAGGAATTATCACTTTTGCGTATAATAACCCTAATCTAGCAATAGATATGCATGTGAGTTCTACCAATTTACAACTTGACAAAACAAACATTCAACCATACATGGCGATATTTCTAGTGAATCATAATCGATAAAATTGAAACAAACCTAATTTATTGAACAAGAAACATGCTTTGTAAAATCCAACTAATCCATAACCAATAATAAAATTAAGTACTCATGTCATAGGAGTTCATAACAAGGAGAAAAAGAAGAGACTTCATGTTTCTAAACCCTAGAACCAAAAGTAGAGGCAAAAGATCTCTCCTCACTATTTTTGTGTATTTTTCTCTCTCTCCAAAGTTGTCCCTTTCTTGTTCTGGGAACTAAGCCTTTTATAGGCTTCGGCCAAACCTAAGTGACCGACAATTCCTTATTTGATAAGGATTCATAGTCGGTGAACAGTGTTTACAAGCACGTGAAACACATGTACTGCGATTCGATGTAACAAGGAGTACTGTAGTAATAACGAGCACGTCTTGTGATTGGTTGGATATTTAGTGGGGACGACGTGGCTTCTTAACAGCTAACCTTACATCCAACTTAGTGTAACCTGTTGTACCAAAATCCCATTTTCCCATACGGCGCTAAATCTTTCACCTGCTCGGAAATCTTCTCGTATTTATCATCGCAACTAGTTTCTCGGTCACGATACTGGTTTCAAATCCAAATCAAACTCGAGTTCCTTGTTCTTCTTAAACTCCTCCGTGAATAGCTGGTCCGGTCATCACGAGCATTGCCTACCCGTTTGCCACCAAAACTCAGCTCAATTTCTTCGACCCATATACAGATGTATTCCTTGTCCAGCTCGAGTCCAGCATTAACCAAACTCTGTACGTAACCAAAGCTCGATCTCTACCACCATTCAATCAGTTACTGATCTTCATCGTCATCTACGACTATCGCTGGTATATATCAGCCATCATGATCGTCACAGCCTTGAGCTTTGACACTGCCATGTTCTTCCATGAACTCTCCATCATCACTGTCAATCCCGAGTTCCAACTTCTGCCAGGATCATCAGCAACATCATCATTCTATCAACACCATCCTCTGTTCTTGGTTGTCGAGAAGCAATGACGGCAGCACCTTGAGTAGTCGAAAATGCACCATCATCATACCAAACTCGAACATCAACCACTCCATGTTTATCACCATCTTCACTGCCATCAACTACCGTTCTCGGCATATAACACACCCTTGACCCGACTCAACTCTGTCTCCGACCATGAGCTTCATCTTCTTTTCTGTTGTGTTCCTCCTCGTCTCTAATGACAACAACATCACCAGCAAACTCCCAGCACCATCATTCAACGTTAGCAGCTCCATTAATAGCAGTAGACTCGAGCTCTACCTTCCATATCTTTTATACAACAGAACCAATTCTCTATTCCTCGACTCCGATCATCATCGATCTCGACTCCACCAGCTCCATCGACATCAGTTAATCGACCACAGACCGGATCCATCTTCATTCTCAGCGTAGTCACGGCATCAACTCCATCGTCGTACCCATCTTCTGATCATCTCTGCCTTGAGCATCATCGGAATTATGGCTTCCCCCCAGTAAATGAATCAACTGCCTTTATCAGCTCCTTTGAACTTGACTGCCCCTTAGTAAAATACTGACTGCCCTTTAGCAGTTCCTTTGTGACAGTCCTCCCCTTAACATAATGACCTCCCCTTAACGTGCAATGGGGTCCCGATAACACCTGCTTTGAAAATGACCATTTTTCCTTTTAATCTTCTAAGTTCTTGTCTTGCTCATAACTTCTTCATACGAACTCAGAATGACTTCGTTCTTTCGCCATTGCCTTCGTCTTCTCGTCCTCTACACAATGATGACTAGAAATCCTCCATTTGAACGAGTTTCACCGGGTCTTTGGCGTTTCTTCACTTGTGAATTCACTTTTGTAGCTATTTTCACTTCTTTTTGGATGATTCACCAAATGAATGACAAATACAAGAAACCAAACGTAATATACAATAATTTGCAAGAAGATCAACAAAAACTAGCATGGAATTGGCACCAAATATATGTAAATAAACCACTTTTCAAATTCCCCCACACTTAATCTTTGCTAGTCCTCGAGCAAACAAAACAAAACAAAAAAAATACAACAACTCCGTGTCGTCGAGGCTACGGTCACACTTAGCACGTATAACAAGCCTTTAAACCCCTAGGTGTCCCTAGTGGACGAGTTTTAGTCTCGTGAGGGTTTACTAGAGATATACCCACAAAACCTATTTTTCCAACTTACTAGTTCTCCGAAATGATAGCATCCAACGTGCTAAGAAGACATAGAAATTCTGCACACTAGTCATAAGAAGTTAGACACATAAATGAACACGATCTCATCCTTAAAAGTTGAGAGAGAGATAACCATCCCTTATCGAAAGAAATTCGGGTTCGGAGTGATCAAAAGTCTCGACTCTGCCTCACAAGAAAGGGTTTTATGAAGTTGCTCTCAATAATAAAAAGCTTTTTTATGGGTCACACATGTGTCCAGGTAGGAGTGAAGAGAGAATCATGAGACACGTTGAATGGTAGGAAGGCAAAACCCTCCGAAGTATTTTAAAAACCCACATCTTTTATCATTTTTGAAAACCCATTTTTTTTTTACGATCTCTAAGAAAGGAAATCAACCACTTAACGAAGGTGGGAATATGCTTACTTACCTCGTTATCCGTTCAACGTGCAGCTAGCACCACTCTCACAGCATCCATAGAAACGTCTTCGGTCTTCAATCGGTGTCTTCATCTTCGTATTCGGTCTTCAACTCTTGATAATAACTCTTGAACTTCGTAGAATCTTGACAATGTAACTCTGTTCCTCTAATTCCTTGTTGCTTGAAACTTCATTGTAGATATTCCTTCTTCCATTGGCTTTATTGAAAGAATACAAAACTAAAAACGAACTATACAAACCCAAAATATGATACGATGAATTTTTCTTTTTTTTTTTTTTTTTTTTTTTTTTTTTAAATATGAGACAAGAAAAATAAAACAAATACAAAATGAAAACAAAACGAAACAAAACAATAAAACTAGTAATGAACCTAAAGAAATTTTCTCTTGTCTTTTTTTTTTTTCTTTATAATCTTTTTTTTTTTTAGACAAGAGAAAATGAAATACCAATTAGATAAAATAAAATAAAATAAAAATGTAAGTACAAAGGCCATGGTGTAAGTACTTTACCGCTTGATTCTTCACAACTTGTATGTCTTGATATCATAAACTTCTCGAACTCTCATCTTGATAATCTTCGCTCTCTACATAAAGTCTTCAACTTGTAGAAATTCTGCTCCTTATCTTGTTGCTTTACTTGAATCTGAAATCTGCTCAATTCTGTACCGTTGCTTGTAAACCTTGAACGTCTTCAACTTTCCTTCGAAATTGTGATGCTCCTCTTTTTGATGATGATTGTGTTTCTATGGACATGTTGGTGTAGAGAGAGATAAAGTGGATGGTGCTAACTGCGAACAAGATTACAAGTGGTATGTAAGTTAGCAATTCGATATCACCATAATGATTGATAAAATAGCACTCAAGAGATCAAAATAGTGCTTCTATTGGTGGGAGGTTGGGAAGCTCACCATTCTGCCCAGAATTTACGTACGGTGACACACACTCTAAAAGCACATATTTAGACAGGTACAAAGAATTGAAGGTCGGTGCCTCTCATGATGTAACATGGGTAGTCTCCACTATAGGGGATCACTACTCTAATACCGAATTCAGTCTGCACCTTATTTGCCACTGGCATGGTTAAATCCAACTTTAACTCTCATACAAGTAAGAAACCCGATCATGTTCTCTGTTATCTCTAAGTTCAGTGACTCTTATGAGAATCTCGATGTAATCTTAGCGACATGTATACTATGTGACTCTAAACTAACTACAAGTTGGAGTTTTTTATTCACTATTTTACACAAAATTTGAAAAATTTGAAAAATTTACAATGCAAATGCTTAACCACTCCCCCACACTTAAACTTTACATTGTCCTCAATGTAAATTGAATCGTCCAAAGAAAGTCAAGGTGGGAAATTTATAATAATATGCTACAAGCAAAAATAAAAACAAGAAAAAAAAATTAAAAGATAAGAGATACAAAACCTATGGGTTGCCTCCCATGTAGCGCTTGGTTTAAAGTCGTCAGCCCGACTATATCCTTGCAAGATTCATTACCCATATACCAACAATCTGAAAAGTTGGGGATCCTTTCATATTTTGCAAACACTAGCTTCACACAAATATTATTAATATAAAACAGAAATGAAGCTATTAACCGATAAAAGTTTCCCCCACACTTATTCTTGTCCACACTTGGAAGTGTATAAAGAATATAGAAGTCAGGGACTTCCACGGTTTCTTGTCCCAAAACCTGCATAGTATGAGAATCAAGTATCTCCAATGGAGGATATCGAGAAACAAAGTCATTCAACAATATTCTCGAAGCACATACATTCAAACCAAGAAGAGGTAAAGGAGAAGAAACAATAGGCAACGGGTTAGACAAACCTATCACAATCTCTTGTATCACGGAATCCTCTTCATCCTTGAAAAATTCAAGTGAATTATGCACCTCTTGTATATCATGGTCCTCTATCAAACCTTGCAACCATTCTTCGTCCGTTTCTGCCTTAACCAAAGTCTCGACATCAACATCTTCATTACAATCATTCACAAGTTCGATTGGGTCTTCCACAATATTGGTCATACCGGTTTCATTATCAACATTCTCCTCTTCATTAGACTCAAACCTTGTTGCAAAGTTGTCATCAAATGTCTCCAAAGGTTGGTCCTTTTTAACACAATCATCTTCGTCTTCATTTTCAGACTCACCATAATAAGAATCGTCGTCGGTTTCCCAACCCTTATCACGACGTCGTTTAAGTTCCATATTAATGGTCCTACTAATTTCATCGACAAGCTCTTCCGAGGCTCCATCATCTTCCAACTTGTATAATTTCTACGCAAGTTTCTTGACGTTCACACGCTTACCACCACTGGCTACAATAGGTTCTCTTTCCCATGACCCTTCCCTTTAAATGGGTGAATGATCATAACTACGATCTGGAGTCAGGTAAGAAGAAATGTTCCAAAAATTGGTTTGTGCGACGTTCTCTCTATCACGGTCAAGTTGGTCTAGCCTTTGTTGCATGTCTTGTAATCCATTCAAAATCTGCATACAACTCGAATAAAGCCAATTAGAAGTAGAATTATCCCACCTAGGTGCTTGACTTACATACCCACTACAAGGTTGTTGTTGGTATGTATGAAAATCACCATAAGGTTCTCTAAGATATGCATCATAGCCAATAAATTGGTTTTGATTGCATCCCTTAGATGGTAGGAAATTGTCATAGTGTTGAGGAGGTTGAAAATCATATCCATTGCTCCAATATGCTCCTTCCATAATAAGTAACTGAAACAAGAGTTCTCAAAACTATGTCAAAACCAGAAAATAAGAAAAACTAAAAATAAAACTAAAAACAAAAATAAGAAACGAAAAACAAGTGACAACCGCTGCCTCCCCGGCAGCGGCGCCAAAATTTGATCGCTGTCGTAGGCGTCAAAAATAAATTACACTTTCTTACTACTCAAAATATATAATGAAGCAAGGGCAAGAAAGAGTTCGTATCCACAGAGAGGTAATTGTTGTTATGCGATTTCAGTTTCTTAGTATCCAAGGGGGGATTTTTGTTTTATCTAAGCAATAAAAATAATTGAAAGCAATAAAATAATTTGAATAATCAATAAGGAGAAGATATTCACAAACATGTATTTTCATCAATGACTAGAATTGATAATTTAATCTCTCATTTACTAAAAGTCCTAGGATACCTTGATCGCAAGTATATCCCGCTAATTTCCTCTTAACCATCAACAAACACATTAAAAGATGCGAATATGAATTCTATCTAAGAGAACAACCTAACGTGTAAAAGCACCAATCAAGTTTAATTCCCTAGATGCGCCAATCAAAGCAATCGAACGTGTAAAAGCACTAATCCGATTTAACAAAGGTTATGGTTCACATATGATCATAAGAATATATCACTACAAACTATAATCATATTTATGCTACTTGAAATCAGGAATTATCACTTTTGCATATAATAACCCTAATCTAGCAATAGATATGCATGTGAGTTTTACCAATTCGCAACTTGACAAAACAAACATTCAACCATACATGGCGATATTTCTAGTGAGTCATAATCGATAAAATTGAAACAAAACTAATTTATTGAACAAGAAACATGCTTTGTAAAATCCAACTAATCCATAACCAATAATAAAATTAAGTACTCATGTCATAGGAGTTCATAACAAGGAGAAAAAGAAGAGACTTCATGTTTCTAAACCCTAGAACCAAAAGTAGAGGCAAAAGATCTCTCCTCACTATTTTTGTGTATTTTTCTCTCTCTCCAAAGTTGTCCCTTTCTTGTTCTGGGAACTAAGCCTTTTATAGGCTTCGGCCAAACCTAAGTGACCGACAATTCCTTATTTGATAAGGATTCATAGTCGGTGAACAGTGTTTACAAGCACGTGAAACACATGTACTGCGATTCGATGTAACAAGGAGTACTGTAGTATAACGAGCACGTCTTGTGATTGGTTGGATCTTTAGTGGGGACGACGTGGCTTCTTAACAGCTAACCTTACATCCAACTTAGTGTAACCTGTTGTACCAAAATCCCATTTTCCCATGCGGCGCTAAATCTTTCACCTGCTCGGAAATCTTCTCGTATTTATCATCGCAACTAGTTTCTCTGGTCACGATACTGGTTTCAAATCCAAATCAAACTCGAGTTCCTTGTTCTTCTTAAACTCCTCCGTGAATAGCTGGTCCGGTCATCACGAGCATTGCCTACCCGTTTGCCACCAAAACTCAGCTCAATTTCTTCGACCCATATACAGATGTATTCCTTGTCCAGCTCGAGTCCAGCATTAACCAAACTCTGTACGTAACCAAAGCTCGATCTCTACCACCATTCAATCAATTACTGATCTTCATCGTCATCTACGACTATCGCTGGTATATATCAGCCATCATGATCGTCACAGCCTTGAGCTTTGACACTGCCATGTTCTTCCATGAACTCTCCATCATCACTGTCAATCCCGAGTTCCAACTTCTGCCAGGATCATCAGCAACATCATCATTCTATCAACACCATCCTCTGTTCTTGGTTGTCGAGAAGCAATGACATCAGCACCTTGAGTAGTCGAAAATGCACCATCATCATAGCAAACTCGAACATCAACCACTCCATGTTTATCAGCATCTTCACTGCCATCAACTACCGTTCTCGGCATATAACACACCCTTGACCCGACTCAACTCTGTCTCCGACCATGAGCTTCATCTTCTTTTCTGTTGTGTTCCTCCTCGTCTCTAATGACAACAACATCACCAGCAAACTCCCAGCACCATCATTCAACGTTAGCAGCTCCATTAATAGCAGTAGACTCGAGCTCTACCTTCCATATCTTTTATACAACAGAACCAACTCTCTATTCCTCGACTCCGATCATCATCGATCTCGACTCCACCAGCTCCATCGACATCAGTTAATCGACCACAGACCGGATCCATCTTCATTCTCAGCGTAGTCACGGCATCAACTCCATCGTCGTACCCATCTTCTAATCATCTCTGCCTTGAGCATCATCGGAATTATGGCTTCCCATCAGTAAATGAATCAACTGCCTTTATCAGCTCCTTTGAACTTGACTGCCCCTTAGTAAAATATTGACTGCCCTTTAGCAGTTCCTTTGTGACAGTCCTCCCCTTAACATAATGACCTCCCCTTAACGTGCAATGGGGTCCCGATAACACCTGCTTTGAAAATGACCATTTTGCCTTTTAATCTTCTAAGTTCTTGTCTTGCTCATAACTTCTCAAGCCAATCTTACGATTGTACTCAGTTACGATAGAAACTACAAGATCAAATCATGCAACTACAGAGAAAATAGTTGGGTATGACTTCACAATCCCAATGAAGTCTTTAAGTCGTTAACCTATAGGGTCTCGATAAAAACCTAAGGTTAAAGGAGAATCAACTCTAGCTTACACAACTAGTATCACATAATGGGTGTGGGGATTAGGTTTCCCATTTGCTAGAGTTCTCTTTTATATAGTCTCCAAATCAGGGTTTGCAATCTAATTGACCTTGGTAACAAAACATTCAATATTCACCGTTAGATGAAAACCTGATTAGATTCAAGCTAATATCTTTCAACCGTTAGATCGAACTTATCTTGTTATACACACATGAAATGTAACTTCATTTAGGTTTGAGTAACCGTACCTAAACGTGTACAAGTAGTTGGATCAAAATTAGTTAACCAATGGTTAGCCATATGAGCACTTTCATATCAACCTTATTCATCTTCACCGTAACTAGTTCAAATGACTCAAATGAACTAGTTAGAGAGTTGTTCAATTGTTTAGATCTCATAAAAGTATAAAAGACACAATCGAAGCAAAAATAGTTTTGATTCAGTAGAATCGATTCATGAACATTATAGCCACGGTGTGCAAAGATTGCATTCCTTAATTTATAAATGTCTTAGTTCACGAATTAAACTGTTTTTAGAAGATATTTAGAAGATAACCCACTTAAGTACGCATACCGGTACGCACACTTAAGTACCAAGACTGAGCTTGTTTTCAGTTCATAAACTCCAGCAGAAATTCACGGGATGTGAACTTCCGATAGTACGCGGACTTAGCTCCGGTCATCCTAAACTACCAAAGTACGTATACTTTGGTTCAAGGATTTTGGAATTACACAAGTATGAATTCACATATAATGTTTATATCCAAACATGGTTATATATTCTAAACTCTCATTTCAATCATTGAAACATTCTTAGAGGATGTTATATAGTTGTTATTCACAAACTATTTTTCATCAAAGCGATTTTCAAGTTATTGAAATAATCAACATGACTTTCGTCACTAGTAAAGATGAACTTGGCCAAAACGAAAGCTTACCAACACATATTTCGAGAAATAGATAAGCGAGATAAACTCGGCTCGAAATAGCAAATGTGTATAATCGAAGTCTATATAACAATATGACTTTTGTCTCAAGATAGGAGACAGAGTAGATAGACTTTTGAGTGATAGATAAGTTCAAGTCTCCACATACCTTTTTGTCGATGAAGTTCCACCAGTTCCTTGAGTAGTTCTTCGTCTTTGCATGATGAACGCCGTGGAGTCTAGAGCTCAACTACACTTTCTATCCTAGTCCGAGACTTAGCTATAAGTAGACTAGAAATCAAGACTTATAGTTTTGGCAACTAAACTTGACAAACAAGCTTGAGATAACAACGCTTGCGAGTTCGACCGAGCAGTGCTCTAACACAAATCATACAACTATTTTCAATCATAAACTATGAAGAAAACAAAACAACTCCAACAGATCTTAATTTGGCATCATCTCCACCACATTTTCCGTTTTTTATGGTGGTAACAGAATTTTATTTTGGTATGTTTTAAGTCTATGTGATTTTAGGTTGTTTTAACAATCTAATTTATAGATTTGCTTTTCTCTTGGTTTTTAGGGTTAGTTTTAAGATTTGGATGGACTTTGTACTTTCTTATGTAGGGGCTGTGATAGTTTCAGCGATGGGTTCGTTCTCATTTCTTCTTTTGCTCTAAGCGTGAGGCTGATATCCTTCAGTAAGTATTAATGTTCCAATGTTTTCTCCGGCGAGAATTCCGACGTTTTATCCACACTGTTTTCTTCCCGGGAAAGTATCAATTCGACTAGGAGGAGGTATGGTTAGTGGAGAACTATTCAAAGCATGTCGACAATCTATATTCAATCCCAAGCTGCAACACTAGTGTTGGTTAGTCAATCGGATCCACTGAATCTAAGCAGTTTTACTTTTGTTCATGTTTTTGTTGATTTAGGTTTAACTGTTTTAGGTTTAATAATGAAGGTTAAGACAACAACATTTCGATCAAGATCAACTGCAAATTCATCTGCAATTGTTATCGCAGCTTCAAAGCCAAGTCAGACTGATTATTTCCGTTATAGACATTTAAAGATCGATTTAGATTACCATGGTTACTTGAGACACTTTGGTTACTAATTAAGACAATTTGGTTATATTTTGGCTACTATTACTACCAGTTGGGTCCCTGTTTCCTTGATTGCGCACTAGGTAATCCAAACTTTAAAAACTTTAATTCATGTTATTTACATGTTTGATGAACATTGTGTTGGATTTGATCCAGTCATTGCCTTGTGCTTTGACACATACCGGTTTTGTTCTCAAAATCAATTTGGCCAAGATGTTTGGTCCTTTGCGAGAGAGAAGGTCCTCTGAATCTGTTTTTGGTTCTGAAAGGATAAACTTGATAGACAAGAAATTGGTGGAGATACTATAACTTGTATGAACATCTTGTGATCTTGAAAAATATCAGTAAGGTTTCCGGTTTCCTAAATCGTTTTTCTATTTAATATACTGAGGTTAGCCTCTTTTTCGGAAAAATAAAAAAAATACCTGCCTAACTTTCCTTTCACATATCCTAAGAGCAAGTCTTACAGTGGAATCCAACTTATTCCAAGCTTGGAAAAAGTGTGGGATGTCATGTCTAATGGGTTCCAAGTTGGCGTCTTCCACACTTTTTTCCAAGCCATGTTCCATGGTTTTGTGGAATGGTGTGTAAAATCCAAAAGAATGATAATTTGACTAGCGATAAACGCTATTCTAAATAACATGCTAAAAGACAAAAAAACCTCGCTATTCTGGATAGCGTAAGTCAAACGCGCACAAAGGCTAATAGCCTAATATGCAAATATTTTAGTCAAACACCATTGACCAAGTCAAATGCTATTCCTTTAAACGTTAAATGCGTTTGAATTAGCGTTTCTTTAATTTTATCATAACATTTGAGTAAATGATTCCAAATGCTGAGATGAAAATACAAGATGAAATTACAAGATGAAGATGGAAATCTCCCACTAAAAAGGAGTAACATTATGATAATGTTTAATCCGCCGTGAGCTGGGCACCGTGGATAATCCCGCGTGAGACAGTCACGGTGGGCCCCACCCCAACCCTAAAGGCCCACTGCTCATCTTCAGCGGGGCCCACCGTGACGGTCTCACGCGGGATTATCCCCGGTGCCCAGCTCACGGTGGGTGTAGCATTACTCGTAACATTCCCGGTAACACTTGCTTAAACTAAGTGAATAATGCTAAATTATTATTAATTTCTTTTTGGCATAAAAACCCTGGCTTGATTGGGGTATACCCAGATTAATTGGGGTATACCCAGATTTAAATGGACCTAGTGTCTTTGCTAAGGGTGGTCAAAATAGGCTGAAGTTACGAAAATACCCTTGACATTTATAATTAAAAGTTAACCTAATAATATGATATCACTTCATCTTCTCTTCTTCCTCACCTCCTCCTACCACCATACAGACCTCCCATCAACATTTCATAATCAAACCCAACCGACCTTCCATCTTCGATAAATTTTCAAACATGTATAATCTTTTCAAGCAAGGCTTATAAAAAATAGAAAATTTAATAAAGATGACCCCAAATCCGAAGAATCATTGAACTCAAACCCAAGAAAAATCTGCAGGTATTTGGCCGGCACGGTAAATATTTGTCAATCTTGTCGGCTTTTCATATGTGTCTTTGGTCGGTGGCTTCCTAGGTTGAATATCATGCCGGCGTAACATTTACAGGATCGGCATGGTATTCAACTAACTACCTTGACGGTTTTTTATTTGTCGGTGGCTTTTGAAGTTTCTACCACGCCGGCCTAACCTTGGTCGGCACTGTTTTCAATTTGCACCTTGCCGGCTAATTGTTGTGCACTACCATCAGTGTATTCAATGGTTTTCTGTTACACAACTATCACCAGATGTCACTTTGTATTTTTGTGACACCGCTAGAGTATTAAAAAAAAATGTTTGTGTACCAATACACCGGAGCTAAAACCAATAACAACCGTAAAGGAAAGGGAAATTGCAGCAAGCTCAAGGTTACCCAAATGACCAACAAAAGCTTGGGTTACAATGATCATAGATAAATAAGCTATACTACTGAAGATAGTTGGACCAGCAATATACCATAACTTGTTTGATTCAACCCAAACTCTAGTGGGTAAATCATTTTGATCATGATTCAGTTGCAGTGCAGGGGCCGGTGATAAATATTCTTCTAATAACGGAACATTTATTGGTTCTTTTCTTACTCCATTTCTACTTTTGCCGTCTTCCATTTTACTTGATCTAGTAGCTCAATTTGTCACCAATTTTGATACTCCGATCTATTTCATTGATTCCTTTCTTATTGTTTTCTTTCTTACTCCAATTTTGGTACTCCGATCTACCATCAGTGTATTCAATGGTTTTCTTTTCACATCTTTCGTATATGAATTTAGCAGTGACTTTTGTTGTGAAGATCATAATTTTGTTGAATATGTTAAGGGAGGAAGAAAGAGAGGCAGAGGATCGAGATAATTAAGCGTTAGAGCCGATTTTTTTTTTGACTAAAACACTACACCTATCCTCAAATGCATGCTAATCCTTCTGGTTGGTAAACAGGTGTCCGAATTCTTAAGTATTGGACGTACACGTGTCTACTGATACTTGAGAGATTGGATAGCTGTGCATATTAAGAAATATATATCACGTTTTCGCCGGCAGATTAAGAGATGTATACCTAGCCGACCATGTTTTTGCCGGCAGGTTAAGAAAGGTGTACCCAGCCGACCATGTTTTCGCCGGCGGGTTAAGAAATGGATACCCAGCCGACTAATGAACCATATATAACACTTTTTCTGATGGTGAAAACCCATTTGCTCGGCACTGTTATTATTTTACAAAGCGCCGACTTGTGATGGTCGGTACAATCGATATTTGACGACTTTGACGGCATATTATTCATTCAAAGACCCTTCCGGCCTGAAAATGGTCGGCGTTTTCTGCATCCAAGGACCATGGCGGCTAAACTTGGTCGGCATCTTATTCAAACGTCGACCATGCCGGCGAGAAATAGCCGACACCTTATTCAAACGTAGACCTTGCCGACCTTTCACATTTTCTAAACCAATTTTTTTGATCGAAATCAAACTCATAAGACGAATTAAAGGTTTAATCTACCGAATTCATTATTTGAAAATTTTAATCTAAACTCAATTAATTAACTTAATCAGAATTTTTAGTGTTAATTAAACAAGGACATTTTAGCCATTTAGAAAATACAAGATTAAGGGGTGGCTTGGTTTTACTTCATAATGATCAGATTTTGTCTTATTGGGTATACCCCAATTAGTTTGGGTATACCCAATCTCGCCAGGATAAAAACATGGGAGGAAAGAAAGAATAAAATAATTTTTTTTTCCATCAGTCGTCTTTACTACTTTTCCAGGCAACGGCTTCTTTGCCTGGACTGAACCCATCAAAAAAAACAAGATTAAAATTTATCTTAGGTATCCTCTATTAAGTCTCCGACTCCAAAAAGAAATCAACAGTTTCGAGCCATTCCATGTCTTGAATCTAAAACACGAAACTGAAACCCTAGATCGATCTTCAGCTCGATTTCTTCGACTATCGTGAACAAAACCAGGTACGTTGCATCTCTCATTTAGAGCTGCTTGTATGCTTTTTAGATCTCAGGACAGAAATGTTTTTGTTTTACTGTACTGAAATTTTCTTTTGAGTGTCTGAGCTTGACTTGTCACGAAGAAGAATAGTGGATTTTGTTAAAATTTGAGTTGAAAATTGAGCATACATTGAGACATCCGTTAAATTGAGTATAGGCGAGAAGAGTGAGATGACTTTCAATGTATGATTTAGGTAGATCCGTTTGAGATCTCGGAGAATGCAAATGAAAGAATTTGAGGTATATATCTATCGGTAATGCATGCCAATTTGTTAAATTGTGAGGAACGTGGATGGGACTTTGATTTTAATTTTGACTATAGATACTCGATCAGCAATCAAATTTGTAAATACCTAAAATTCATACTTCAAGAGCAAGTGTGTAACATTTCGCTGTGTTTCCAAAGTCAATTCCCATGATTGGGTTGTTTGGGAATCGAATAATAAGTACAAGATCAATGCACCTCATTATCATTACTTAAAAGAAAATGAACTTTTGACCTTGAAATAAAGTTTCACCTACATTGCTTGATAGGTGTGATCTTTTGGACTCCAATCGCATTTTTAATAAAGTTTCACCTAAGGCATTTTCAGATGCTGAAGTTCGTTTGTTATAGCAATGGGCAATAACTTTTATGTCTGCTGGGTTTCATTTCAGGGAGAGAATCAAGCATTTTGATACTATGCAGCATCTACCCACCACTATCGAGGAACAGCTTCTTTTAAAAGCAATTAGAGAAGAATGCCCTTGGGACAGTCTACCAAAACGGCTTCAAGCAACCTTGTCTTCTAAAGATGAATGGCATAAAAAGTTAGTTAATTTCAAACACTCTATTTGTCATTTCAAACATTTTTCTTATCTGTATTCACGCTGAGATCGCATACTCAAGGTGTTAGAGTTTGGTGAAGCTGTTTTAACTAGCCAACTAGGATGAACTCATGCAGTGTTTATAGAAACCTGGCCTAAATGCACATGCTATGTGCAGAATAGTAGTACACTTGTATCAAATGCTTTGTGCTGAAGTTTGAATATATCCTTTACAAGATCCAACTATTTAGAAGCCTGTAACTTCTTAATGAAAGACTTAATAGAATTTAGAAATCACATTTTTAGCTTCTCATTCCAGTGTTTAACAATTGTTGGGAAACTAATGGACACGAGGATGATTTGCATGTGAGCTTTATATTGTAATTTATTTTCTTTTTCCTTTAATTACACTGTGTTGCGGATGAGTCTGTTTTGGAAATATTAATTTGGAATGTTTACATCTTTCAGCTGAGTAGAAATGTTTCGTCATTTCATGTATCAAAGTTTCTCAACATCAAATAAGCTGGCTTTGTGATTCTAGGCTTCTAGCTTTCTTACTTATTCTCATGTTTACTTCAATATTTCCTGCAGTCCCCTTGATGTTTTCTTATCAAAATCAAAGAAGATATTATTTCATCTTAATTAACAAAGTCTCACAAAATATCTGCAGAGTAATGGACCATTGCATAAGAAAGCGACTCCAATGGAACACTTGCTTTGCTCGCAAAGTGTGCAAGGAAGGCGAATATTATGAAGAAATGATGCGTTATTTGCGAAAGAATCTAGCTGTGCGTACTGAACCCAAAAATGTTTTCCCTTGTTGGTCCATGACATTGTGTATGTTATGTCACTGTAGTTCTTAATCCTTTGTGACTTTAATGAAATAAATGCATTTGCATTCTATAGACTGGTAATTAAGCAATTCCTGCTCGAATCATTAAAGACACAACTGATCTCATGACCTGGGTGATTCCTGTCACTTGTAGAGCCTTGCCTTTTCTTACAAGGTCATTACTATATGTCCATGTTATCCTGCGCACATCCTGATGCTTAGTTACGCTTATTTCTTTTCTTTCGATAACATTTCATCCAGGATTCTTTTGTAATTTGCCTGTGTTTCTATTGCAGTTGTTCCCCTATCACCTTGCAGACTATGTTTGTCGTGTAATGAGGGTGTCCCCTTTCAGATACTATTGCGATATGATCTTTGAGGTTATGAGAAATGGTAACTGAATTTTTCCGTGATCTTACAAAAATATGATATCATAGCTTGCGTTCATTTTTGTTCGATGATCTGTTTTTCTGATGTTTTAATGACTAGTTAAGTAATATTTTGTGCTTACATTTTTCTTGATAAGGTTTTTGTTATACAAACTACTTAATCACCCTTGGGTACTCCAGTTGGTCTTATGTGTCTTTGACCCTCATCCAGTAGGGTCTTGTTGAAGTGTTCTTACCATTCGCCCTTAGATCATAGCTTGTCTTCTCTAGCAACCTTTTTTTTCATATTGATATGGCTCTTCAAGGCCTGAGACAAGACATAGGATCAATGTCATCTGTAAATATCCATCTGTATCCTCATATGTTCGTATTTCATGCAGAGCAACCTTATGACAGCATCCCAAATTTTAGTGCTGCGGATGCCTTAAGGCTCACTGGAGTGGGAAGAAACGAGTTCATTGATATCATGAACAAATGCAGGTCTAAGGTACTGGTTAACAACACAATTATATTAACGTACGTCTAAGTTATAGAAGTAAGGTTGGTAGACGTGATATTTTCCAATGGTTCGACTCTATTTCTAGGCCTACTGAAACTCATATGACGGGCAACATTCTAATCGAAAATCAAACTGTAGTTCATCATTACCTGTCCACAAATCTTTGTACACACATTTTCATATTAAGCATGCCAATGGAACCCTCCTCAATTTTAAACTACATTAGCTAGCTTACTGGTTGTAGAATAGAATGATTGAAGGAGGCTCTCCCCACAGTCCTGAATGATCTATTTGACCTCTAAACAAACTGTGTTCTAACCATATTTAATGATGTCATCCACGGGTTGGTTTTCCGTGACAATGCTCGCCTATGAGGTGAAAACATTCAACAGCACTTGTTTGGTGGATGTATCATCAATGTCATCGCTCATAAATTTGCAGCTACAGATTGAGTGTATTTTTTCCTTGTTTTAACTACCATATACTTTTGGAGCTGTCCAGAAAATCATGTGGAAGCTGAATAAGTCAATTGCGAAAGAACTGCTCCCTACCCAGCCTGTAGATTTTGCAGTTGAACCTTGGTGGGGAGTCTGCCTGGTTAACTTTACTTTGGAAGAATTTAAGGTGAGAGATGTGATGAATGCTTGGTTAACTTTACTTTGGAAGAATTTAAGGTGAGAGATGTGATTATTGCTTCTTCGAAGTACATACACAAAATACTTAGATTGGCATTTCACATCTACTCATGTTCAATGATCACGATGTAAAATATTTGGTTGATGTTTGCCTTTCTAGAAACTCAGCGAAGAAGAAATGGCCACAATAGACAAAGTTTGTAAGGAGGAAGCAAATGCGTTTGTTCTCTTTGATTCTGAAATCATAAGGGGTCTTTTCAGACGAGGATTGATCTATTTTGACGTTCCCGTGTACCCAGATGATAGGTTCAAAGGTAATCTTCATACACTATGTCTTTATGTCAATCACTCGCCAGTTTAAAGTATAGACTTCCAGTACCTCGTCTCGGTAACTAACAACTCAGTGAGCGTTTAGTTTTAGCTAAGGCATTGGTGTTGTATAACGTGTTTTAGCACTGCATAGAAGAATTTTTAGCTACTTTGTTTATAAATACCTAGATTGGAATTTAAATATGACACTATTAGTTAGTGTTAATTGTTTTAATTTTCCTCTTTACTTGTCTCATGCACACTTGTTTAGTTTTTAAAAAATACCTGGATTGGAATTTAAATGTGACACTATTATTTATTGGTAATTGTTTTATCTTTTTCCTCTTTATTTGTCTCGTGCACACATGATTTGAATGATTAATAATTATACCAATTCAGTTTCCAGGTTAGAAGGTTTTGTTTCCAACAGGGAGCAGTCTTATGAAGACCCAATCGAGGAGTAAGTTTCATTTTTGGACCCTATTTTCTTTCCTTTGTGCTGTCTTTTTTGGTAGCTACTTAGGATCAACTTCGTAATATCTATGTTCCCCGTATCTCCAGGCTATTGTATGCTGTTTTTGTCGTGTCAAGTGAGAATGCAACTGTTGCTGAATTGGCTGCTACTTTACAAGCTGACCTTTCCCAGCTGCAGGCTGCGGCATCTTTTGCTTCTCGACTGGGTTGGGCAGTAAAAGTGATTGATCCAGCATCGGTTCTTCAGGATTCAACCATTCCTGGCACGCCTACTACAATCCCCAGTGACGATGAAGATGGATCCCATGCTAGCATGAGTTCGGCCAACATGTCCATGGATGGTACTATGCAGCCCGGAGATGCCTTGCTTGCAAACTCTAAGGCAGCTTCTGGTCCTGCTCGTGTTGCTTTTGTTGTTGATGCTAATATAACATCATATCTCATGATGGGTTCTGTGTCACCAGGTTTTGCTTCTCCCCTTCAAAATTCATGACCACTAAAGTCTATTATACGCTTATCTGTAGCTTTACCCTATGTTTTTTTTCCTCGTCTTGCATTTTGCTCAAAAGAGTGGGTATGTAGAAGTCCAAACCAGACTAATTAAATGTTCAGTTTTAGAATGATCTGGGTAGTGAAGTATTTATATGCGGGTAACCGAACTCCACTAACCGTGTCAAAACCGTATCAACTTCTAAGTACAAAATCTATCTTTTGACCGTTCTCTGTAACATTTATTTTAGTAGCGGTCGGCCGTATGGTGAAATCACGTGGTCAATATACTAATCGCCACCTTTCTAACTTGGCCCTTCTTCTCGTGACATTCGAACTTTCAGGCTTGAAATCACATGCTGTGACATTATACGAAGCGGGAAAACTAGGTCATACTAGCATTGCTGACCTTTGCAAGGATCTGACAACACTAGAGGGCACGAAGTTCGAGGGAGAACTGCAGGAATTCGCCAACCATGCTTATAGCCTTCGATGTGTTCTGGAGTGTCTGCTATCCGGCGGGGTAGAGAAAAATGAGAATGTTGAAGAACTTATTGATAAGCTTGAGACTGGATCGTCAACTCTTGAGACCCCATCGTCAACTCTTGAGACCCCATCGTCAACTCTTGAGACTCAGCTTGAGGACACAGTACCTCTTGTAGCTGATCTCAATATAGCAGAGGAACCTGTTGAACCTGTCAAAAATGAAGGCAAGGCAGCTGATGATGATGAGGTTCTAGATTCAGTCGTAACTGAGACCCCTCAGGATGTTTCTATTTCGATCGAATCTGTTACAGAAGGTAATTTTGTTGAAAATAGTACTGGCTTGAGCGAAGATGCGATTCCAGAGATTAATAACCTTACTGATGGGAATGCTACACCAGTTGATGGTTCAGTTTCTGGAAAAGGAAACTCGAGGAGGAAAAAGAAATATTGTGTTGATATTCTTCGTTGCGAAAGCTTGGCTTCACTTGCACCTGCAACGTTAGACCGGTTGTTTCTTCGTGACTATAATATTGTTGTTTCAATGGTTCCTCTTCCCCCTTCATCTGTTTTACCGGGACCAGGAGGGCCCATTCACTTTGGTCCACCCTCTTATTCATCTATGACACCCTGGATGAAGCTTGCATTCTATTCAGCTGTAGCAAGTGGGCCTCTATCAGTTGTTTTGATGAAAGGGCAATGTCTGCGCTTGCTTCCTGCACCGTTAGCAGGTTGTGAGAAAGCACTTATATGGTCTTGGGATGGGTCTTCGGTTGGAGGATTAGGAGGCAAGTTTGAAGGGAATTTGGTCAACGGAAACATACTTCTACATTGCTTGAACTCACTTCTCAAATGCTCCGCAGTGCTAGTGCAGCCTTTCAGCAAGTATGATCTTGACAAAACTGGAAAGACCATTACTCTGGATATTCCTTTACCCTTGAAAAACGCGGATGGTTCTGTTGCTCCGATGGGGAAGGAGATGGGACTATCTGAAGAGGAAAGTTCAAGCTTACACACATTGTTAGCTTATCTAACAAACAAGATAGATTTATGGGCAGTAGGTTATATGCGTGTGATAAAGCTTTACAAAGAAAGGGAAGAACACTTTTCACTTGATGATGAAAAGTATGAATGGGTTCCACTAAGTGTTGAATTTGGTGTTCCACTTTTTAGTCCGAAGTTATGCAATGCTATTTGTAAAAGACTTGTTTCATCACAGTTACTTCAAGCTGTTTCACTGACTGAGCATCATGATGCGATGCAAAGTTTAAGAAAAAAGTTACGTGATATTTGTGCAGAATATCAAGCAACAGGGCCTACTGCAAAACTTCTTTACCAGAGAGAACAAGCAAAGGAACCAGCTCCCCAGCTTATAAACTACGCTAGTGGAAGGTGGAATCCATATTTAGATCCTTCTTCTCCAATCTCTGGGGCCTCAAGTGAACATCAGAGGCTAAAACTTGCGAGTCGTCAACGTTGTCGGACTGAAGTGTTAAGTTTTGATGGAAGCATTCTCAGGTGAGTTGACTGTCTTTCTAAACAGTAGTTGTGCTCCTTGTTTCCCGTGCACAATGATGGGTACAATTATCTCATGTATACCTCTATGCATTTACATGAGCGTTTTTTTAGTAAACATAATTGGAGATAGACAACAGTCCCAGCATTTGATTCTCAACGTTTACATACTTATCTTTTTCAAGTTACATTTTAATATCCTTTAGAAAACTGTCATGTAACCTGAATAATCTTATTACATTTGCAGGTCTTATGCTCTTACTCCTGTTTATGAGGCTGCCACAAGGCCCATCGTAGAGTCACCAAAACCAGCAGTAAGTGCAACGAAAGCGGAACCAGACGATGCTGATAGTAAAGAAGTAGTCCTTCCAGGCGTGAATCTTATTTTTGATGGGTCTCAGTTACTTCCCTTTGAGATAGGGGCTTGTCTTCAGGCCCGTCAACCTATCTCATTAATAGCAGAGGCTTCATCAGCTTCTGCAACTCTTCCACTAAACAGGGCACTATGACCAAATTTCTGTGGGTTGTCTAGACCTAGACCTAGATGTGAAGAGGTGGGTTTGTGGTTAACCAAATAGCACTCTTCTTTCTGCCGGTCCCACTCATATTATTTTTGTTTGGATCTTCCACAGTATCCTGGAAGATCGCTCATTGTATGAAGCAGATGTTAAAGCTTAAGGTAAATCCTACTTTTCCACAAGTAACAGTGCTGTAGGATATTGCCTTGCTGGGGAGGTTCTCACTTTATATGGGGTCGATATAGAAACACCCAATTAATTAGAAGATTATGAATCGAACTGGCTTTATTTACTTTGGATCTATTGCTGATATTTCGTTTCCTGTTATTGCAGGTGGCTGGAGCTGGCTCAATTCTTTGTCAAACTGTGGTAGTCCTAGGATATAAATTCATAATATGTAAAAATGAAAAACCTGGAGTAAGAGTTTCCTGCCGAAACTCATCGGGATACCCAGAATGTGATTTGTTAGTAATACAGAAACTAATCCATAGAAAGATTTGCCATTTTGCATATCCAACATGGCTTTAGACTGCGTTTCACATGCATTGCTGTTTATATTTTTTTGTTCACGTCCTTGTCAAAGAATTATGCCTTTCTGTAAGGTTTTAATCCTCATCCAGCTGTGCTAACGCGTTTAACTCTGTTTATCGAGTATGCGTTTCACTGTGGTTACTTCATGTATCCAAGAAAAGAAGAACTCCATCTTCAGAATGGGGTTTTATTTGTTAACATTAATTTACGCTGACAACAGAAAATGAATACATTGTGTTTGTGTGTTCCAAAAGAGGAGTGTGGTATCGGTTATCATGCGAGTATTTGCGGTTATTAAGGATTAGCTAGTTTAATGAAAGGTTTAACTTGAAGTAACCAAGCAACAAAAAAAAAAAAGGTGCCTTTGTCGACATCTTTTTCTACTCCACTTCACAGATACTTTTTTTCCTTGTACTGATGATAAAACTCCAGGACACGTGTCACAACCTGAAGCCGAAAATAAACGTACCGTTCACGTGTCTAACAAAGGACGCATTCCAATGTCCCTCTCTCTCGAATTCAGAGAATCAAAAATGAGATTCGAATCGGAAGAAGAAGAAAAAGAAGTTAAAAGGGTCCGGAAAAGTTCCTTTTAGCTGAATCTCCCCCCTTTTTCTTTTCATTTTAAGAAAAAGGAAGTCTGCTTTTAAGGGTTTTTCTTTTTGATTTTTCATGGATGCTTTGCTTTACTCACATCAACAGCATGGAAGTAAGATTCTACTTGTTCAGTCACCTACACACACCAAATTCCACCATTCCATTACTTCATCAGCTGGAAGTTTTGGTTTGCTCTCAATGGGGTGAGTTTTAAAATTTACGTGTAGTACGAAATATTTTGAGAATGTGATTTTCTGAACTTGATTTTGTTGTTAAATTATTATACAGATTGAGATCAAGTAAATCTTTGTTTGGTATCAAGAGAGACAAACTCAACAGTAGTAGTAAGGCATGATTCATTCTCCCTTAATTATGTATCTTCATAATTGTATATGTTTGACAATGTAATTATCTTCTTGGCATAGGTTAGGTTACTGACCGGATCAAACATAAGGTTACAAGCGTTTACGATCGCCGTTTTCAAGAAACCGTAATCAAGGTATTTTCTTACTACCTGGATGTGTACGTGCCATTGTCTCCCAAATGAAGTTGTATGCGAAATTATTGAGATATATTTGCATAAAAACTGAAAATGACTGTGAGTTGTAATATGTAATGATTGAAGATAGTGTGCAGACAAGTTGTTTGAACATAACTCTGTTTAAGATGTATAGCTTTTCATAACCAAGAGAAAGACTATGGTGCTTGTTCACAAACAAAAATCTTGAGGTGAGGAGAGACGAAAATTACAAACAAGAAGACTGTCAAACGAGCAATCTTAATATTTACAGGGAAGGATAAGTGGTGAGATGCTTTCCCTGTTTATTGGGTAAGAAAGCATGACAGAAAATGAATGCGTTGAAGTGCATGCGTGGTAAATGAATTGAAACGCGTGAACATTGTATTGGAAATTCTAGGAGAATTTTAAAACCACTTTGATGAACTTGTCATCTTAGAATAGGTTTCTAATGATTTTGAAGTAAGGGAAAAATTCTAACCAAGTCTTTATATGTGGAGGTCCCTTTTATCATGTTATTGGAATATGTTCACAGTACCAGGATATTATAACTGTGAAGGGATTGAATTTCTTTTCTGTGTTAAGGACGTTGGTATGATATCATTTTGTTTTTACTTGAAAATTAGCTTTTTTTATAGTGTACTTAATGGTCACTACTTATCACTGAGATCAAACTTTGCTTTGTAACTTTAGGAAGAAGCTCCTCAAATGTCAGATATCAATCCGTCATTCAAAGTTTCGTCAGGCGAGGCATATCCTCTGGGGGCATCAGAAGTGGAAAAAGGAATCAACTTTTCCCTCTTTTCGCAACATGCATCTGCAGTCATTCTTTGCTTATCAATTTTAGAGGGGTAACTGCACAAATCTTCTTTGTTTCTACTCTTTGCTTTCTAATTTGGTAGTTACATAAAATTAAAATCCATGTTCTCCATTTATCGGGTAAAAATTAATTAGCTCAACCTTTCACGAGTGAAACACTTTATAGTGGCTCTTTCACTTGGTTTACGTTTCCTTTGAGTTTTTTGATGGTGCCTTATTGTACAGATTATTTTGATTTTATATCTCTGGCCTCCATGTAGGAATTTCGCTGTTCGTTCTTTCTTTAATTACATCAGTATTGTATATGATATTTTTCTTTCTACTATGGGATTTACACAAGTATATGTACTCTTAGGGGTAAGCTAGGTGATCTAGATACTGGTCTGGTGGAGATAACATTGGACCCTCACCTCAACAAGACAGGAGACGTATGGCACATATGTGTGGAGGTAGTTTTGATATTGATTCACTTTCAATTGAGTAATTATATTGGTTACTGTTCATGACGCCAGCAGTCTCTCTCTCTCTCTCTCTCTCTCTCTCTCATTTATAGGTTTTCACTTTTATGCTCATTTGTTGTCCACTGGCCTCTATCATATTAAAAACTTAACACAACAAAACATTTCAATAGCTCTAGCATTTTGTTCTCTTTGTAGATAGTGCTCCTCCTTCAGTCAACATTTAATCAAATGCTCATCTTTCCAGATGCCTTTTTGTTACTTATATTTTTCAATGCTTAACTCTTTCGAATTACAGCCACACAAAATATCTAAGTTTATCACTCAGAGGTGGTGATCACGTCTTTTGATATAAGATTATTTCGAGGTGATTTCAGTAGTCTTTTAGGTGATCCCTTGCTTACCTCGCTGGTCCCAAACAAAAATAATCTAAGAGTTTCTGGAGATGTGTAATAATTGTTTGTGTTGGTTTTTATACTTTCGTCAATGGTAGGTCTTAAAACATCTTTATACTGTATATGTTATATTTTTAATAAATAAATATGCTAGTTTTATCAAGGATGGTAATGTCTAATCAATTGAAACTCATAGATTTATAGATGTATCGCGACCCTTTACTCATTTTTCTTAAACTTAATGTCCCTTGTTCTACAATTTATATTCTCTTGTAGGATCTACCTCAATCTGGAGTTCTTTATGGTTATCGCGTCGATGGACCACGAGAGTGGCAGCAGGGGCATCGGTTTGACAGCAGTATTGTACTTGTAGATCCTTATGCAAAGCTAGTTGAGGGTCGGAGGGTGTTTGGAGATGTTAGTCACAAGCTATCTAAATTTCTTGGAACATATGATTTCACAAGCTTACCTTTTGACTGGGGAAACAACTACAAGCTGCCAAATATACCAGAGGTAAATCTATCAAGTTGTTCCTCTTAGTAATATTTTTCCATAATATACTTGTTGCGAAATGGGAAATAAAGAAGACCAAGGATAACTGGGAAAAAGACTAGACTTGGATTCATAATGACTCGTAAAGAACATCCAATATGTATATCAATTCTTTATTTATTTCCGTTTCAGTTAGTTAGAATCACCCATTAATAGATCAATGTTCTTGGCTTCTTGCTAATAATTCATATCTCTCTCTCTCTCTCTCTCTCTCCTGCAGAAAGATCTTGTTATATACGAAATGAATGTTCGTGCGTTTACTGCTGATGAATCAAGTGGCCTTGAGCCAAACATCCGTGGTAGTTACCTTGGTTTCATCGAGAAGGTAATGACTTCTTTCACAAAACAATGATGGTTTTCTATAATGTTGAAGTCGGTTTCCAGTAAAATGTGAAGTTAGTACTAGAAGATTGCTTTCAATGAAAACTAGTTCTACAAAGCAAGAGAATTTTCTTGAAGGAAAGTGATAAATTGGAATGATAACTAGTAATAGTAATTAAGAAGTTGACTTCGTTTCAGATTTTCGGTTGCTGGGGATCGACTGTGACTTATTTAGGCAACACAACATAGAATAGAACTTTCAAATTTCAGATTGGAATTCCACTGCACTATTTATATATCTTTCCAGTGTATATTGTTCATTTGGGTGAGCAGCGAATGTAGCTTTGGGAGTATTGTAGAGGTATTCTTTGATTGTTTTCATAGACAACCTAAATGTGGTTTCATTCAAGAGATGATTGCTACAGCTACTTCGCTTTATCATTATTACTGATGGTAACTCCTTTACATCTTAATTTTTCTTACAAGCTTGCATTGTTTTTCCTAAAACATACGTCTACATTGTCTTGGCACTTGTAAGGAAACTTGTAACTCATTGTTAGGGTGACATAATACTGAGATGGCGATTAATTTATTCAAGCTTCTGACCAATTTTCTTTTTTAGATTCCACATCTTCTAGATCTTGGGGTCAACGCAGTGGAATTGTTGCCTGTATTTGAGTTTGATGAGTTTGAGCTTCAGAGGCGTTCAAATCCAAGAGATCATATGGTAACTGTTCACTTTTTAATTTTGTTGAACACAATTTGCTTAATAAAATTATACTCTAAGATCACAAATCACGAACCGCATGCAAAGTAATGTCACTTCTTTTAGGCATTATCTTCAGTTCTTTTGAGGATTCCCATATGTTCCTGTTATAGACTGGTAGAATTCAGAATCAAGTAGTACGCGACTAAAGTTTTGGTTGGAGTTTGTTTTTTATTCCTGAATTGTTGACACCTTGTAAAAATTACATTTTGATGATATACTTTTCTACGCCACTTGTGTGTTGGACTACTACGCCACTTGTGTGTTGGACTAAACTTTCCCGACAATCCTTACGCCAAAAAACTTTTGTTTCTTCGCCTAGCAAGAAGGAACGCCTCTGAATAAAGTTTGACAATGATAAACGTAGGGAGTCTTTCAACTATAGTGGCTGTTGACTGCCTGTCATGTTAACTCAAGAGGCATTCCTTCTTACCAGGCAAAGGAAAGAAACTGTTCTAGCGTCATTATCTGGTTAGCTTACTCCAACAACACGTGGAATAAAATAGAATATCATCAAAATTTAATTTTTACTGCCGATGAATTATAACCATAAGAAATTAACTACTGAATTAGCTGTCCACTGCTGCCAGAAGAGTTATCAGTTTCTGCAAGTGGTTTTTACTTGCACGAGATACGTCTGGGGTGTGCTTTGTCCTATGTATAAGCATTGTGGTCATTTATTCATATGCTTGTGGCCACACAAGAGCTTGACATGTTTCATTGTTCGTTATTCGTCAGAATTGTGGTTTTATTGGGTCAAGCCTTTCATTTTGTGAAGTTACTTTAGACCTGACTAGTGAAACTTGTGCAAATTTTCTTGATATTCTAGATCAACACGTGGGGTTACTCTACTATAAACTTTTTTGCTCCCATGAGCCGCTATGCGAGTAATGGTGGGGGACCTACTGCTGCTTCTCTGGAGTTCAAACAAATGGTGAAAGCGTTGCATGATGCAGGAATTGAGGTAGGTTATATTTTCTTCTTTTGTTTTTTTTGCTTTTAAGTGAATTCTGAGAAACCTACACTTGTATACTGTAGAAGGCCCCTAATATCTCTCTTTAGACTGATTTGCTGGTATTTCCATATTACAGGTTATATTGGATGTTGTCTATAACCATACTAACGAAGCTGATGATACATACCCTTACACTACATCTTTTCGTGGCATCGACAATAAGGTGAGTTATCTGTGCTCACTAGTTCAAAGTTCTTGCTCATTGATAATTTGAACACCGTGATGATTGAAATGGTTCGCCTGTATTTTCCCCAATTTTCTCATGATATGATTGGTAGTGATTTTTGACATACCAATTTCATCAGTTACTCCGAAAATAAGCAAGTGTCTAGTTGGTCAGGCATTTGGTAGTTGTACCATGAGGTCCGGGGCCCGATCCTACCGTCGCCTAGATATCCGGGTTTTGTGGATAACAAACCTCTTCAGAAACCACTCTCTCACTTAGCGAGGGTATGAATTCCACTTGCCGTATTGTATGTAGCAGGCAACTGAAATTCAGGTTCTTTGAGGTGCAGATACATGCTGTATATTTATGGTTCGTATGTATTGCATGATGGAAAATGTAGCCTTTGTTTGTTTCCACATCTTGCAAGCAAATGGTATGTGAGAAAAAGAGCAACCAGGATGTCTGGAAGCCGTTATTCCAATTTTATTGCTCTTGCCAAAATTCCTATATATATGATGTATATAAGTTTGAGATTTGCGAATGATTTGTGGGTTTAATAATAGATGTTTGTACTTTTTAATTACAGGTTTATTACATGTTAGATGGCAACGGTCAACTGCTTAATTTCTCTGGATGTGGTAACTTCATCTTTCTTGAGCTGGTTATCTTCGTTCAATTTTGTTACCCTTACAAGTCTTACTCATTAGTCATCACCTACTACTCTACGTCACCACACCTTCTTCATATTTAAATATGTGATTTGGATATATAAAACTTCTTACTTAGAGATTATGTTATCAAAGGAAAGATATGTTCGATCTTTGGTTTACAATTCAATTGATATATGAGTCGGTCACCATAATGATGTCATGCTTTATCTTAATTTTTGGCACCAGGAAATACCTTAAACTGCAACCATCCTGTGGTTATGGATCTTGTACTTGATAGTCTGAGACACTGGTAAGGCCACTTTTTTCATTTCATTGTCTTCTGTTGTTTTGATGTGGGTTCATGAATGGCAAACCACTTTCTTCTCTTATCTCATTTTCTTGTTTTCCTGTACGTAAACAAAAGGGTCACCGAGTATCACATCGATGGATTTCGCTTTGACCTTGCAAGTGTGCTTTGCCGAGATACTGATGGTTCTCCACTGAACGCTCCTCCTCTCATTAGGGTAACGACATTACCTTACGGTTGATCGTCTAGTTATTATTATTATTATTATCAAATCTGGAGTTTCTTGAAATTTTTATTGCACGGGAAGCATGATGTAGTAATTTAATGCAGAAAGCAGTTATTTCCCACTTTAATGGATGGCAAAAAAAAAAAAAAAAACATCTTGGTAAAGATCGAGTCTATATAATAGAAGCTCCATTGCAAATAAATCTATGATATGTCATTCCAAAAGTACGCTGAAGTTTTCCTTTATAAAATTGTGGAATAGACATTATTAGTGCGGGACACAGTCGTTGAATTTTTCCTATTTTACAATAAAAATGGCGCCTCTATTACTTTGCAAGGAACAATGTTATATTGGTATGCTCAATTCGTAATTGGTTGCAATATACTCTGGTTTCCTTGACCATTGCCTCTTTCTGTACTCATCCGAATAGGTTTTTGTTAGCCACCCCCAAAATTTTCCCTTCTCTCTGATTCTAAGAAAAATACCTAGCCCGAGCAATACGAATGTGGGTTTATATGCTAACTTGCAAAAGTCCTGAGGTGATATTGGAAAATTGAGCTACTCTGAGAACATTTTAGAAGTGGGTTACCTATGCAGGTATAGTGCTGATCACCACACAATCCATAGGTGTAGTACTGAATTGTGAAATGACCAAAAACCAACCAAAAACCAAAGTTTCGGCAGTGTTTTTAATTTTAGGCATAATGTATATTTTTTATGCACTGGTATGAACTTTATATGGGATTCCATATTCCTATATATGTTATTGGGTGCCAAACATGCACGTATTGACAGATTTGTAACAGCTATTCTCAAGTAGTTTCCAGGTTACTTAAATATTTCTATTTCGGAGCAGGCTATTGCCAAAGATGCTATTTTATCTAGGAGCAAAATTATTGCAGAGCCTTGGGATTGTGGTGGTCTCTATCTTGTTGGCAGCTTTCCCAATTGGGATAGGTATTCGTATTCATATTTCTCTTGATTTTTATTCTTCCATCTTCTTTGTTGTAAAGCATAACATATGTTACATGCTGTTCATCAGAGCTACTAGGAGTTCAGTTATACTAGATGATGGTTATATCATTTCTTGTCGCAAAAAATGTGTTTCATATGAAGTTATCATCTTGTGTTGACCTTCTAGGTGGGCTGAATGGAATGGAAGATATCGAGATGATCTTCGAAGATTTATAAAGGTAAACAACTCCCTGGAGAAACCTTCCTAATGATTAATAGGTTTGATTGTAGATTCTTGTTATTGAGTTACAAGCATGGAAAAATATATCATCTTGGCGTTTAAGCATACCATGCGTGTGGAACAATAATGAAGTCAATCAAATTCGTGGATACAGTGATTTCAGTCTTATAAGCTCAACAGAATATATGATTGTATTTCTTACATCCATTTGCGATGACTGAGATACCCTGACCGCCGTGTGCAATTTTGAAGCAATTTATTTTGTTAAAAAACCACGGGAGTAAATTTTAGAATAAAAGATCTCAGATTATGATAATTTGATTAAGTTGTATTAATCTTTTTTTTGTTTTTTCGAACAACATTTTTGTAAGGATCAAGTGATTTGTCTGTTTTTAGGGTGACTCGGGAATGAAGGGGAGTTTCGCCACTCGAGTGTCTGGATCTGCTGATTTATACAGAGTAAGCGTCATATAATGACAATAGTTTTAGTAACTATTAAACGTTGAAACTCTCTTAACTGTCTGTAGTTGAACATTTACTATTACACAGTTACTACTTTTAGTAACCAATTAACTTTGAAATTAAAAAAGGATGACGAGTGATTTTAAACAAACAAATGGATCACTTCCAGACAAATTTCATCAATCTTATTTCTTGCTTAACATGACATTTTTTCCTTCCATGCGGTTATGTGCATCTCCTGAAATTATGAGGTTATTCATTATATTTCACAGCGTACAATTACTATTAGTAAATATTTTGTTCTTTACTTTCATGAACGTATTTGTTTTAGTCTGTAACAAGGTAACATTGTTAGCATCTGATTACGTATCAGTTCCTTGATATGGTGTTTGATTTCAATCTGATTACGCAGGTAAACAAGCGCAAACCTTACCATGGAATTAATTTCATCATTGCACATGATGGTTTCACTCTATATGATCTTGTATCCTACAATAACAAGGTATTGTTCTGTTTCCGAACAATTTCATATGTTCTTCTATTATTTTCTTATGCTCTTTGTTATCAAGCTATTTCTCTTCTTTTCTTTGTTTTGGTAGCACAATGATGCTAATGGGGAAGGTGGGAATGATGGATGCAATGATAATTTTAGTTGGAATTGTGGACACGAAGGTAATGTATGTAGCTTATACTTCTTAAAAGAGAGTTGAACAATTAAATTAATTCTGGTAAAAGAATATAACATTAATAATAGTGGCACCGCACCACCATCCACCACCATTTCTTACATATATGCGTCTTGCATTTACTTGCTTTTTGCTAAGAAGTTGTATATTTATTTGCAAATTGAACAGGAGAAACTGCTGATGCAAACATTAAAGCTCTGCGGTCACGACAAATGAAAAACTTCCATTTGGCTCTAATGATCTCACAGGTAGACTGTTCGATAATCATTTTTACCTTTACTCTTTAGCATGTAAAGTTGAATTCTTGTTATCTGGGTTAGAGCTCAATTAAGTCATGTTTTCTATATCGTTCTTGCATGCATCTCAAGATGTCAAGATTCATAGAACTCAACAAAGGTTGTCTACCTTGATCATGTCAATTGAGTTTGGCATCTTGTTCTACTATCTAAATAAGATTCTTGCTATTCCATCCCAGTTCATTTATTCTTGGAGTGAGATGAGTTTAGTTACACATTCACAAGTTTAAAGCTGAGTTCTGGTTCATAATCAATTTCGTAACTACCAAAAGTCGACTTGATTTATGTGCAAAATTCCATGTATACAGGGGACTCCAATGATGCTGATGGGAGATGAATACGGCCACACACGGGAGGGCAATAACAACAGTTATGGACATGATAATGCAATGAATAATTTTCAGTGGCACCAGGTTAGTAAGGATATTTAATTCTTTTTTGTTGTCTACTTCGAGAAATGCCTAAGAAATGGTAGATTATTTGTGAACAGCTTGATGCCAGGAAAAAGAATCACTTTAGGTTCTTTGCAGAGTCGATAAAGTTTCGTCGAAAACATTCTGTATTGGGACGCGACCAATTTCTTGAAAAGGTAAAAGATTCATTGACTCTCGTTTTTATTCAATTCTAACCTCTTACAGCTTCTTCGTTTCTTTTATTTGTTAAAGTGAGTAAGTACTACTAATGCAAACTTAATTTCCATGTGTTACTAATTTTAATATCCAATTCGCGCAGAATGATGTTACCTGGCATGAGGATAACTGGGACAACCATGAGAGCAAGTTCCTCGCATTTACGTAAGAAGTAGTAGCCTTCTGCTTTATTTTTATGTTGACTCGGTAAAAGACCACTGAAAGAAGAGATAAATAAAAACTTTGATTTGTTATTTTGAAACTAAAAGTTCTGTCCAAACTTGAATTACATCTCTAAACAAAAATGTCCTTACACTATGGAAAATTTATTTCTCTGTTTGGTTATTGTTTGTGTCCTTCGCTAGTTCCTGGACCTTAGCTTTTAGTAATTCTTGAGCTCTTTGGCTGACATTATTATTGGTCTTTTTCCTGTGTTACAACGATACGCCTAAAAAAAATATTCAGCCGTATCGATACGTATTTACACGGATACGCATACTAATACTCCAATACTTCAAGATACAACTCAGTTAGAAAACTTTGACTACATATTAGATCTCAATACCTTAATATTAGAAAATTTAGATATTTTACTAGATTCTATGAGAAGTTTTAACTATAGCGACAAAATATTAGTTCCAAATCTGTCCACTGATCTTGCTCTAGACTTTCTTCCTTCTTATCCAGATTTTTTCTCTCCAGTGAGGTTAATCATACATGTATGTATTTTGTTAAGTTTCTATCTTACATATGATATATTTATGTTAAACTACTGATATGCCGTATCGCCGTATTTTAGTTTTTCAAGTTGGTGTATCATAGTAGCGTATTGGTATCTTGTATCCGATACTGTATCCGTATCGTTGCAACAGTCTTTTTCTTGTCCAAATCTGATTTGGGAACAATGTAGTCCCATCACTCAGGCATGTTTCTAATTATTGAAACATGGATTTTGCAGGATCCATGAAAGGGATCATGGGGCTGATATTTATGTAGCATTTAATGCACATGATTATTTTGTTAAAGCTCTTATACCTTCACCTCCTCCTAATAGGCGATGGCTCAGAGTGGTATTCATTCTGCATCCATATTTTTATGTCGTTTTTGATATATTTGGTACTGAACTGACGAGTTATATTCTGGTCCTAAATGGCAGGTGGACACCAATCTTGAATCTCCAGATGACTTCGTTCCTGAAGGAATTCCATTTACTGGAGATACCTATAACGTTGCACCCTATTCATCAATTCTTTTTGAAGCCAAGCCATGAATCCCAAGTTACCAGGTGGATGTCTGTTTGAGATTCGCTCCAATAATGCTGGTAGAACTAGTAATACCAGACTTCAACATGTAATGGTCGAAATATCAGTGATTCAGTAAGATCAGAATTTTAACGTAGTACTACTAGATTGACTAGTTAATTTATTAACATGTTTAGTTGAATAGGAAATTTTCAATAGATAAGCTTTAATATCATGTTAATTGTATCATTAAACGGATTTTCCTTTTTCTGTCATCTGAGAAAGCAAAGATGCTATGGTCCTACTGTTACCAGTTTCTGCATGCATCTGCCTCTATATTCCCCTCCACGTTTGTTTCAGAGATTTCCTTTCGCTTGGTTCATGTTAGTAATTGGTTATGATTTAGTATGTTTTTAAATAAAATTGGTTTGTGGTTGATTCTTCGTTGTCAAGGAAGGTAGGTGTCCCCGCGGTTTTATGGTTTCTTTATTGACAGTTAATATCTGTGCCTTTTTCTCTTACTGTCTAGTATAAACCATAATTTTCACTATGGTATCAGTGTTTTTCTGATCCAAATAAACCATAATTTTCTTTTTCTCTTCAAACAATTCAAGAACCTAATTAATCGTTTCAACGGAAAATCCTAATTTAAAATTGAAAGAAGATAATTTCTTTACATGGAAATCTCTCATGCTTTCCGTGATTCGTAAATACAAATTGATGAAGTTTCTGGATGGATCTTATCCTTGTCCCGCTCATGACACAAGTATTATGAGTCAAACAAATGAAATTGAAAATCCTTTCTATCTTGACTAGACTCAACAAATATCATATGGATTCAATCAACAATTTCTGAATCAGTGATTTCTTACTTCGCAAACTCAACTACTTCCTATCGTCTCTAGAAAAGCATCAATGAAACATTTACTTGAGCATCTTCGACTCGCTCGATTCAATTACGAACAAAGCTTTTGTCAAGTAAATAAGGTGACAAATCTATTCCTTCTTTGATTACTGAGATTAAGAATCTTGCTAATCAATTAGCCGCAAACGATGAAGTTATTTCTGATAATGAACTTGTTTCTGATCAATTACTCTATCTGCTTTGAACTTGGATTATATGCCCTTTTGCAACTGCTATAAGAACAAGAAATCCACCGGTATCTAGTATTGAATCGCATAATATAAATCTTGGGAGAGGAGGAGGAAGAGGATATAATCCTAATTTTTCTAGAGGTGGTGGACGATTTGGTGTTTCTAGTTATTCTAATAGGGTATCTGGTTTTACTTCAGCTGGTAGAGGTGTTTTTCATTCAAATGGTAGAGGTTTTAACACCAACACTCATACTGGTAGAGGTTCAGGCATCTTACTATCTCCTACTTCAACAAGACCTCCACAACATTTTTTTTCAAATGACTGACCATCATGTCAGATATGTTAATCCTAATTTTTCTAGAGGTGGTGTACGATTTGGTGTTTCAGGTTTTTCTAGTAGGGGATCTGGTTTTACTTCAGCTGGTAGAGGTGTTTTTCATTCAAATGGTAGAGGTTTCAACACACAACACTCAGACTGGTAGAGGTTCAGGCATCTTACCATCTCCTACTTCAACAAGACCTCCACAACATCTTTTTTCAAATGACAGACCACCATGTATGTCACAGATTTGGTCATGTTGCTGCTGAATGTTAGAATAAAATGAACTTCTCATAACAAGGTAGAGAGCCTCCAAGAAATCTTCAAGCAATGCTAGCCTCAACTAAGCTAATATTTTTGGTGAAAATCCTTGGTTCTTGGAATCTGGTGCAATCAACATCTTACTACAGATGCTACAAATTTTGATGAGTCTACTTATACTCCTTATGTTGGTACTCAGAACATAACTTCTGCTGGTGGTGAAGGTATGCCTATTTTTGGTCATGGTCCAACTACAATTTCTTTACCTAACACTAAATTATGTCCGCATAATATACTTTATGTTCCTAAAGCTTCTCATAATTTGATTTATGTCCATAAATTTGCTAAAAATAATCATTGCTCTCTAACTTTCACTTCCACCCATTTCTGTATCAAGGATCACTACTCAGGGAAGATTCTTTTCCACGGACCCAGTGAAAATGGTCTATATCCTTTTACAAGCCAATCAACATCAACACCTACCACTGCCCTGTCCCGTGTTAAAGCTTCATCTCAAGTATAACATAGGAGGTCGGCTCATCCATCTTTTGAGTCTTTTAGTAGAGTTTGTAAGTCAATAAAACTTGACACTGTCTTTTCAAAGCCCTTATATCTACTTCTTCATCTACATGAAGTATTTGTCAAATGGGCAAGATTCATAAACTTCATTTGAGTATATCTACTTCTTCATCTACATGTCCACTTCAATTGTTACATATGGATGTATGGGATCCTACTCCTGCTCAAATTTTATGTCAATGTAATTGATTTTTTTTTGATGAAGAGACGAAATTTATTAATCAAATAATAGAGTACAAGAGATTTAAAATCTCATTTTTGACAAAAACATTGGAAATAACACTTGATTTTGAAACTTTTTGTTGAATATTGGAAGACATGTGCCTAAGATGCTTTGACCGAGCTTCCTTGGCTATGTAATCCGCTGCATAGTTGTATTTCCTGTTTATATACTTTACCTGGGCTTGTGGAAGATTTTCAAGAATGACTATAGTTTCCTGAATGGTGTTGTCCGCGCTCCAAGGAGAATTTTTGTAGATCTTTTTGATCGAATCCTCTAGAACTTTGCGGTACGTTGCTATCGAAACACCGGATAGAATATTTTCGCTTAACCAGGATGAGGCTTTTAACAACACTTTTGCTTTTGCATGAAAAGCTGAGGAGGCCCACTCCGAACCCGCTGCAATATGCACGAAAGATTCGCTGTCTACTGAGTAAAGCAAAAAAGCGTACCCCATAGTTGAATCTTCTTTTTTTGAAAGATGCATCAGTAAATATGATCCAGTCCGTCTTTAAATTCGACCAATTTTCCTTTGGGATATTTCTTCCTTTGTTCTTCATTTGTATTTGTTTGATTCCTTGGAAATTCTGGTTTAGGAATTTATTGATTTGCTCTATGAGTTGATTCGGGCTCGGGATGATTTTGTCGAACACCACCGAACATCTGTACTTCCAAATAAACCAAGCAATGGTTGTGATTTTTTCTGACCACTGGGAGAGATCTTGGTCCGTGATCCACTCATTATCCAATTTATTATTGAATCCGCGACAATTCTAGTATTCACTATTTCTAGAGACAGACCAAACCAGATAGCCCTAGCAAAGGGACAAAACCGAAAGAGGTGTTGTTCCGATTCTTGATCCTGAGAGTCGCACATCGGACATATTGTGCTTACGTCCTTATTATGTTCTCCAAGTCTTAAGTTTGTTGGTAGAGCTTTTTGTGCTAATTTCCAAACAAATAACTTGATTCTCGGAATAACCTGTACTTTCCATAGTTTTTGCCAAGGAAAAGTATTTAGGCTATCATCTTCTTGGTTTTGGTTTATGATAAAGTTATAAACATTTTTAGCTGAGAATACTCCTGAGGGATGATGTTGCCATCTTATTTTGTCATGTTCTTGCGTTTTTGGTGTAATGGCTAAAATCTTTACTCTTACCTCTGGCTCAAAATATGTATTGAGCTTGTCTTGGTCCCAAGTATCTTCAGGAGTTATCAACTCGTTTACCCTCTGCAGAATAGGATCTTGAATATTAACGGGCTTCTGAATAATATTTGTGTTAGGCACCCATTTATCTTCCCAGATTTTCGTAGACGCTCCGTTTTTTATTTGTCAAACAAAATTACCTTTAATAAGTTCTAATCCCTTTTTTATGCTAGTCCAAATCCAAGATAATTTCGAAGACCTTGAGAATTCCAGAGGGTGGGATTTTGGGAAATATTTCGCTTTGAGAAGTTGAACCCATAATTGATCTTGTTCAGAAATAAGACGACTTGCAAGCTTCGTAAGAAGGGCTATGTTAAATTGGTGAAGATTCTTAATCCCTAGACCCCCTTGAGAAATGGGATTGCAGGTACTGATCCAGGCCTTTATATAACCTCCCTTGCTTTTGGGTTTTTTTTTGTTCCACCAAAAGTCCCTTTGAATTTTGTCTATTTGATCTAGTGTTTCTTTAGGGAGAGAAAGCACTTGCATTTGGTAGGTTGTAAAACCTTGAAGGATGGACTTTATTAGAACTGTTTTGCCGGCTTGAGAGAGAAGTTTAGACTTCCAACCCTGCAGTGTGGCATAGTATTTTTGAAGCAGGGGTTCGAAATTTTCTTTTCTATTTTTATCAAAGAAAAGAGGGGTACCTAGGTATTTCTCATTTTTTGTTAGTAAGGGGACTTTTAGGATCCACGCGATAATTTTCTCGTGTTTCGGATGAATCCTACGGCTGAAGTAGATACCTGATTTTTGGAGGTTAACCATCTGACCCGTAATCTCACCAAATTTTGATAAGATATCTAACAAGTTTTTTGCTTCTCCTAAATTAGCTCTTGTGAATAAGAAACAATCATCTGCGAAGAAAAGGTGTGAAATATTCGGAGCATCTTTATTTATCTTGAGACCCGAAATTTTCTTTTCAGAAACAGTTTTTTCCAGGAGCCTAGAAAGAATTTCCATGCAGATTAGGAAAGGTATGGAGAGAGCGGATCACCCTGTCTTAGGCCTCTAGAGTTGGAGAAAGTGGTACCCGGAGAGCCATTTAGAAGAATAGAGAAAGAGGTGGTAGAAATGCATTGCATTATCAGGTTTACCCAAGAACTACAAAACCCAAACTCTAGAAGAGCTGATTGAATGAAGTTCCACTCTACTCTATCAAAAGCTTTAGAGAGATCTAATTTTAAAGCGAAATTTCCTTTTGTGGCTTTTGAATTTTTCATAGAGTGAATAAGCTCATGAGCAATGATAATGTTGTCCGTGATTTGTCTCCCCGGAAGAAAAGCAGATTCATTGGGTGATATTATCTTGTTTAAGATAGGTTTTAGCCTGTTGGCGAGAATCTTAGATATTATCTTGTAGATTGTGTTGCTCAGGCTGATTGGCCTAAAATCTGCAGGGGCAGGGGTAGCTATTTTAGGAATCAGGGTTATGAAAGAATGATTCAATTCTAGGTTCAAGTTTCCGTGTTTGAAAAAATCTTGAACGGTATATATTATGTCTGAGCCCAGTATATCCCAGTTGGATTTAATAAAACCTGGTTGAAACCCATCTGGTCCAGGAGCACCCCATTGATTCATTTTGGAAATTGTCTTCCAGATTTCTTCTTTTGACGGAATAATAAGTGACGAAGAATTTTCTATTTCAGTAATGCAAGGTTCAATAAAACTAGACAAGTCGTCCACAAGGTTGATCATCTGAGAAGTGCCTATCTCTGGGTAAAATGATTTACCAGAAGGGTATTGATTTGTTCTCTGTCTGAAAGCCATAGACCCGACGGATATCTAAGCGAGTTAATAGAATTGATTCTTTTCCTATTGGAGGCTGTAGCATGAAAATATTCTGTGTTTTGATCATATTCCTTGAAAAATTTGTCTCTTGAAATTTGATGATAATAATCATTTTTGATTTTATACCATTTGCCTAACTCTGCTTGGAGTTGTCTAAGTTTTCCTAGATTTTTGGCGAGATTTCCATATCTATGAAGACTTTCAATCCTATTGTTCAGGGATTTAATATTTTTATGGATGTTTCCAAACACATCTGAATTTCATTGAGATAGGTCCGAAGATAATAATTTAAGCTTCGAATAAATATTTCTGTCTTGAGATGTGCTTGAGTGGTAATTCCAAGAGTTGGCCACTAAAGATGCTAAAGTAGGATGTGACAGCCAGGATCTAATGCATCTAAAAGGTTTTTGTAATTTTTGTTTTTCTGGATTTGAATCCATAAGGAGCGGAGTATGATCGGAACCAACTCTTGGTAAATGACTCACCTTTGTGTCTGGAAAATTTTGCGTCCATTGGGAGGAAGTTAAGGCTCTATCGATTCTTTCACAAATGTTGGCATCACCTTCTCTATTGTTTGACCATGTGAAAGGTGCTCCTTAGTAACCCGCATCTTGTAGTCCCAAAGAATCGATTGTCCGAATTATGAAGGATTTGCTGCTTGAACTTGTTTTATTTCCGCCTTGCTTTTCATCTGGGTCTAAAATAACGTTTAAATCTCCAATAACCAACCAAGGTTTGTTGACCTGTTGACCAATGTTAGCTATATATGACCATTGTTCAAATTTATCCTCCGACTCAACTGCACCATAAACACAAGTAATTAGCACCTCAATTATTCCAATTTTTGTTTCAAAGTGGCACACGTTTAGGTTTGATGAGATTAGGTCATTTTACGTTGTTGTGCCACGCTATTGCTAACCCTTTCGCAATTCCCACAGAAGGAACTATAAACCAATCGGAAAATTGGGATTTTTTTGAGAGAGTTTCCATGCGAGACAATGGAGCTTTTGTCTCAGCAAGGAAGATCATATCAGGCTTATAAAACTGATTGAGGTGGTTTAAATGGTCTTGAGTAATTGGGGTTCCGATTCCTTGGACGTTCCAAGAAAGAATTTTCATAATGACACTAGGAAAGTGGATTAAGGCAGCAAAAATTGCATAGAAAAAGATACAAAAGAAAATTGAATGATTAAAAGGATGTTGAGAGTGGTATCAAAAAAATAAGAAAAGGAGTAAACTAACAAAAATTTCATAGAAATTGAAAGGAAGAGACACATCAGAGCAACACTAATAAGAAAAAGAGCCAATAAAAAAACAACAAAGGTGGAGTGAGATATTAAATATGGGTACATGAAAAGAAGCAGGCAGCCACCGAACAAAAATTCACAGCCAGGTAAGAGACTAGAAAAGGAAACTTAGTTCAGAAAACTAAATCTGGGGCTGTTACAGCAGCTAAGATAGAGCCAGTCTAAACACACCAATTAAACTAAAGTAGGCTTGAGTATAACAATTACAGGAGCAGGTTACAAGGGATTACTGACATAAATTATAGTAGCTAGAAACAAGGAGTAAAAAGCAGATATACAGATGCTACAACAATAGACTAGATAGGAATATAACAAGAGACACATATATTACAGGAAATATAGACACAGAATTACGGACACAAGAGCTAAGCTAAACAAGAAGGTAAGTATGGACAGACAGGTAAACAGGCAGCTAAAAAAACAAGAAATACTGAAATAAAGACATAGTAAAACAGAAATAAACAACACATAGACTCTGATGGCCAGAGCATCTTTCAAGCACCCAAAAAAAGATTTTTGTTGTTGAGATGGTCTTGGTCTTTACATATTATCCTTTGCAATGTCCTTTCCCTTTGAATTGTCCTTCAACTTGGCAGATGCTGGGGTAGATGATTCACCTTTGAACCACTCATGTGGTAATGCAATGCTATTCATCTGATGCTCAGAGGTGTTGATTGACCCTTTTCCATTAGTATCATCAAATACTTAGTCAGTGGAAGGTGACTTAGAATCAATCTCAGTGATTTTTGTAGGATCAGAATATCGCGACATCAATACTTCGCGAGATTGATAAATGACGACACTGCGAGGGAGTCGCAGGGAAGTAAAATAAATGACACAATGAATGACGACAGCCAGAACATGAGAAAAATGTGAAGACTCCGCGAAATTTAGGAGTGTCGCGAGAATTGATACTTGTACGCTTGCGATATTTCGCAAGCCATTCCCGAAAATAAAGGACATCTTAGCTGTCATCCACTGTATACTACCCTATATAAAGGGTTGAGTAAGTCTGTTGAGGGAGAGTTCTTTTTGAATTGTTAAGCAAGTCTTTAGGAGAGAGAAAGTTTTAGAGTGATTGTAATTCTTTAACTCATTTCTATTTCATATTGTAAAGATTCAAGTATTCAATCAATAGAAATCATAATCATTCATCTTAAAATGACTTAATTGTGTATATTCTAGTGAGGGGTGTAGTGTAGGATTTCCAAAAAACTACATAATGGCGCTAGAAACAGGGACTCGAGTAGAGATCAACCTTGTGAATTGAAAGAATCGGGAGTAACAAGAAAGAAATTTCGCATAATTTTCAACAACTTACTAAAATTGAGAAATGGCTAGAAGAAGGAATGCATCAGAACAACCAACAATTGTAAGAAGAAGCGGGAGATTAGCTGGAGAAAGGAGAAATGAAGTAGGTGAACCATCAAGAATAAACGCAAGATATAGAGAAGAAGGTCAAATTCAACCACCAATTCCACCAGCACCGAATAGAGTAATAGATTATGATAGGGTGAGTGTGCATACATGGAGATCAGATTCTATGGAAGAAAGAGAAGAAGTGCAACAATTGATAAATAATGGACAAGAGGAGAGAAATCGAGAAGAGATGGGAGAAACAACTCATAGAAATGAAGAAGTCGCAGCATTAGAAGCATTGAGGCAAACAATACATGAAGAAAGGCGATTAGAAGCGGAAGAACGTGCAAATTTAACAAGGCAAAACCATGAGTTAAGAATGGAAAATATGAGGTTGCAGAATAGAAGGTCGAGAAGTAATACCAGGTCAAGATCAGGATCGGTTAGAGATGATATGAGGAGAATATTACCGGTAGAAAATGTTAATGAAGAAAATCTAGAAAGAGTGCCAAATCTCGGTGAAGGATGTTGCGAAAGAAGGGAAGTGGTGTGTATTCCACGTCCTGAGATTTTACAGAATGGCCAAAATGACGGAAATCAAGGAAATAGGCAGCAGAATAGTCCAATTGGTGAAGAAAATCAGGAAGAAGGAAGAAGAATACTGCATGGGAGAGAAACACAGAGGAAACAAAAGGAGATTGAAGATGACATCGAAAAGCATTATATTGAACAAGCGCGTCTAGCTTGCGAAAGGGAAAGATTAAGAGTAGAAATGGAAGAACGGGAATTGGAGGAAGCAATTCGGTAGAACAATCATGACAATCGAGAAAGAAGGCGCGAGCAAAATCGCAACAATGGAAATATCAATGAAGAATATGAAAGAATACAAAGGAGAACTGATAGACAACCAAGAAGAGAAAATGATAGATACAATGGTGTGCGGATTCGTGAACAAGATGAAGGAGAAAGTCGCAGAGAAAGAAGAGAAGAAAATACTGAACAAGAAAATCAAGGTAGACATGAACGCAGAAGGAGAGAGGCAGAGCTAAAAAGACCAATAAATTCGAACCCTGATGTAAATGAACAAATCTTAAGAGAGTTGGCAGAGATGAGAGGAATGTTGAACAATAGAAGAGGAGGAGGAAGAAGACAATTGGATGAGGCCATCGAAGAAGCTGCGAAAACCCCTTTTACACTAGATGTGCAGTTAGGAGGAGTACCCCCAAAATGCAATTTACCTGCATTAACCAGCATTTTTGATGGAACAACTTGCGCAATACAACACATCAAAGCATATGTGAGATGTATGCTACAATGGGAAAATCATGACGCCATATTGTGCAAATATTTCGCATCAAGTTTAACAGAGAAGCATTGAAATGGTTTGAGGGTTTACCAAGAAACACAATCACGTCATTCAACCATTTACAAGCTATATTCTTAGGGGCATATATAAGTAACAACTCCTCGCGACCGGGAATTGAAGATGTATTTGAAATTTGAAACAAAGAGTTGGCGAAAGTTTGAGACACTTAACTGTGAGATGGAAGACAATGTGTAGCGAAATGGCTGGACGAGTGGATGAAAGATATCTTATTTTATCATTCATAAACGCTATGTTCGCAACCAATTTGTTATATATTCAAATCTTTAGAATCAAGAATACAATTACAATGACTGAGTTGCGAGAACTTCAGGAGGAATATATTGCTCTAGAGGAAAGGCAAAACGAGATGGAATCATACCCAGTTGCGAATACAAATTCAAACGCTGCGAATGCAAGCTTATTACCCAAGTTGATAAACACAGTAGCGAGCACTTCGCAAGGGCAACAAGAAAAGATAATAGATGATGGACAACCAAAGATAGTAGCTATGGGAAGCCGTGATCAGGAAGAGTTTGAAAGAGAAAGGAACTATTACAACCGTGGCGGCAATAACAAAATTCAAAGACTTGATCATCCGCAAGAAACTTATGGAAGTCGAAGGCAGAACTATCATGGAGGGCAGCGAAGTCACAGAGTAGTGTGGGAGGAAATCAAAATGCCACCATTAAATACTAGTGTTGAAAAAATATGGGAAGCTATACTTGTAGTTGCAGGATTTCCCACACTACACCCCTCACTCAAATCTGCTAAATCAACTCATTTGAAGATGAAGAATGATATGTTTATTAATTGTTTTCTTGAAAGATTTACAAAGAAATATAGAACAAAGCTAAAGAAATTACAATCACCCTTAACTTTCTCTCTCCTAATGACTTGTTTCACAATTCAAAAGACTCCTCTCTCAACAGACTTACTCAACCCTTTATATAGGGTATTACATAGTGGATGACAGCTATACTGTCCCTTATTTTCGGAAACGTCTCGCGAATGATCGCGAATGTACAACTGTTCGCCTTCGCGTCACTCTTAAATCTCGCCAAGTCTTCACACTTTCCTCATGTTCTAACTGTCGTCATCTATTACGTCATTTATTTACCTCCATGCGACTCCTTCGCGACGCTGATCGTTTATTAATCTCGCGAAGTATTCTTTGTCGCGATATTCGGTCCTACATCTTGCCTCTTCTCATGTCTTCTCTGCGAAGAAGAGAATGTCATGAGAACCTATATTTTAAAGTGCCGCAACTGCTTATCTTTATCTTGCGATTGTTTATTTTCACTCGTTTTGTTTGTGTACGGAATTTATTACAGGTGTTTCTTCTTCCACTCTTTTCTTGACACGTCTCTTTCAACCGATTATTCTTAACCATTCACGTCCCTTCTCTCATTAAATGCATTTGTTTTCTCGAGAACTCTCTTCTCTATATATAGTTTTCTCTTCTTCTCTTTTTATTTTCCCTCTGCAACTTTTCTTCACCTTTCTCCTTCCGCAATTTGCGCTTCTGCTACTGCTTCCTTTTCAATTCTTCACTTTCCCCTTCATTCCTATACTCTGATAATGGCTTCACTTGGTCGTACATACGCTCCTCATTTTATCGATATTCAAAAGAAATTACGGGAAAAAGGTTTCACTTTATCTACCATTCCACATCAAGAATCCTCATCTATGCTTTCTGCAAAATTATTTTCTGATCATCAATGTGATGATCAGAGAATTATAGTCTCGCTAGGTCAACTCCTCGCAGGGCTCCCCATTCCTTTGTATAATCCCGAAATACCATTATTTTATGAGATTCTCGCTCACGAGAAATTCTCGCGGGCTATTTATCAATTGAACGGCGATTGTATTCTTTCGATGCTTGAATTCGCCTCTCGTGGTGCCGGTAAAGGATCTTTATATCCTGACAATGTTAGAAATCCCCAATTTGCAAATATACCAATAGTTGCCGAGAAGTATACTGTGGATAATTTCTTTGCAAATTATTCAGTCATAACTATGAGAAACGATAAATCTCATTTGGGGCGTTCGATTGAAGAAAAATGATAATGTTGATCTTTGACAAACCGCTTATGCGGGACATTGATCGGCATTCGGGTAAAAATAATATCCCTCGCTACTCCAAGGATGAAAAGTGGTGGGTTGTTCCTCTCCTTCGAGTGGACCTTATATCGCAGCTCAAATGTACTCCCACCAATCTCGCGAATTATCGTCCTTGGGAATTTAAGTGGCCCGAGAAGACAAAAGAGGTATATACATATCATTCATTTTAGATTTGCTTTGCTATGTCTTCCATTTCTTTCCTTCATTAACTTTTTAGAAAAATTTTAGGTCATCAGAATGAGAAAGAAATATAAAGAGGATCCTCAGCCAAATATCCTGGCGATACTTCGATCACTCACGGATGAAGTAAGAAACATTTTCTTTTGTTATTTTAAACAATATTGTTGCCTCTGTTTCTTATCTTTATTCGTGTGTGAAGATTGGTGTTGAAGAAGTTGAAATCGCAAAGATTAATGATGGAGAAGCTGGAGCTGCGAAGGCTAAAGGCAAGAATAAGGCCATTTCTCGCAAGGACAAATCTTCTGGCCCATCTTCCAAAATACGGAGAGTCCAACCTCTTTCACATTCTAACTCCCAATCTAGCGAGACTTAGGAAGATGAAAATGAGATTGGCACCTCTTCTGCTAAGGGAAGTCATTCAGATACTTCTGCTATGGCGCTTTTATCTAATGTTTTTACCGATTCTATGCAAGGCCTTGGCGATAGCAACTTGTCTGCTACTTGCGAAACTATCGCTAAGATCTGTGATGCCCCATTGTTGGAGGATATTGAGTCTTTTCGCGGAGTTTCTCGAACAATAACACCCAGCCTTCTAAATGCTCTCAATGCTTTGGTATGTTAACACCTCTTTACCTCTTTGTGACTCCGCTCTTATCTTTAATTATTTCTCTATATATATATATATATTTTTTTTTTTTTACAGTCTGGGAGAGCTGCTTTTGTTGCTGCCTCAGACCTTGAGAGAAGACGCAACAACCTTGAAAAGAAGAACTTGCAATTGAGCAAGAGGGTTCGAGAACTAGAAATTGGGGCTGCGTCATCTCGCGAGAAGGATGAACGGATTAAACAATTGGAATCTGAACTTACTTCTCAACAAAATAGAGTATCTACTCTTGAAAGCGCAAATAAGCAGCTTTATGGTATAACAATTTTTACTCCTCAGATTTCTTTTATTTTACCATTTACCTTTCTTTGCCTAATTTACTATTTTCGCCGACATATATAACCTCTCGAAGAGTCCATTCTTCTTCATTCATTTCCGAGCCCATGGATGATGATGTACTCCTTGATCGCCTCAATGAATCTCTAAGTAGTTCTTCAAATGATGCTAACCTTCTTTCATTAAAGGATCTTCAATCCAAACATCATCTCTTAAAAATCGAGCATAGATCTAGTTTAAATTTGGCTAATCTTTTTAAACGAAAGTTCGTTGACTCCAGAAGAAGACCAAAACTTTAAGGAAGAAATTTAGTGATCTTATAGATGAGAAAGATCGCATTACTAACGAGAGGTGCACAGGCATTAGAAAAATTTCAAAAATCTCTCCTTGATGTGCAAGTTGAGCGAGATGAACTCCTTCGTCGAATACCATGCTTAGCGAGCGAGAAGACCAAATTCGTTCACTTCTTGTCATAAATAATGATGATGAATTTGCCCGGGCTGCGAAGGTTTTAGATAACGCTAGAAATAACTTAGGTGTTGATGTTAGTCTTCACACCGAGCAAAATACCTTAATCAAGGATATGATCTTTGAAAGAGAAGGTTGTTTGTTATACTTCTTTACTTTTCTCTGTTATTTTTTCCCTTTTGTATTATTAACATTAATTCATTTCCTCATGTTTTCGGAATCGAAAAGAGATTTGAGACAAGGGTTGGAGAACTTGAAGCGAGAAAAGAGCGTCTCGCAAAGGATCTCTCTCTTCGCGAGAACAGATATTCAAAATTGAAACAGCAATTCCAAACTATAGTGGCGAATTTTAATAATGATGCTGTTCGTTTTCGCAATCAAGCTATGGAAATAGTTTGTAAGGACCATAACATCCCTCTTCATTCATATCCCTTTCTCATTTGAAGAAGTTCCCGAGAACTTGCCTGTCTCGGATGTTTCGATAGTGAAGCTAATGAAGAAGAAGAATTTGATGACGAGAGTGATGGAACCAAAGAATCGAGATGAAGAAGAAGAAACCCAAGAATCGAGATGAAGAAGAAGAACCAAAGAAAGAAATAACTTCTCTTTCTTCTTTGATTTCTTGTAATATCTCGTATACATATATCTTTAACTATTGAATGTAAATTTCAACTTTTGCTCCCTTTGTTCAGATATATTAATCAAACAACCCTTCTTTATAATTATAACTTCACGCTTGCCTCTGCCTCTGTTCATAAGATATAATCAACTTTGCGAGTTAAATAATATAATCATTCTCGCGAGATATATATATCATTTTTTTTTTTTTTTTTTTTTTTTGATGAATATCCCCGCGACAAGATCGCAAGATATCTTTATGGATTAAGAAATCTATTGATCTTGCCTTATCATTATTTGTGTGGTCTTATTATGCCTTCCTAATTAAAGGTCTTATTTTGCCACCCCTTATTGCGACAAGGTCGCAGGACGTCTTTACATTTTCATGTAATGACCCATTGATCTTGTCTTATCGTTTCTTAAGTATTTTTGCCTCTGCAGGATATTGTATTTGCGACAATATGACAGGTTTAAATGTTCTTGCGACCATAAAATCCCATGACATTGTCGTCTTTGCGACGAAATCGCAGGACGTTCTTACACTTTCATGTAAAAACCCATTGATCTCGTCTTACCCTCGCGTTAATATTATTGCCTCTGCAGGATCATTGCACAAATATGACAAGCCTAAATTCTCTTGCGAGAATAAAGCCTCATGACATTTGCGTCTTTTGACACTTATCAGCTCCCTAATGGAGGGTGCCGCCCTTATCTTCTCCCTGGTTGCCCCTTCAAGGAGGCGTACATCGGCCATACAAGACTAGCTCCTCCCATCCGGTCTTAACAACAACCAGTTTGTTTCGCAGCCTCTTATCCCTTATACCTATATGGTTTATGGTTACGAGACTGCACCCTAAGTGGAGTTTTCTTCGGGCCGAAAAGCATGTGCCAAGACTTGTCAAGAGTGGTAAGGAAGTTCCATGCTCCCCGCACTCTTGATTCAACCGTGTACCTCGGCGCCTTGGTCATACACTGACTCCTTGGGAAAGACCCTCGGGCGTCCAACCAGGGTATAACCTTATATATATAGTTGGAAATCCAAGGCATCTCCCCGGATAGGCTTTCATGGACCCCAAATTTCCATGACCTGAGTTTCGGGAGCGGTGTAACCTTCCACCTGAGCCATGTTAAGAGATACCCCCTTATATGACGTACTTTAGGTCTTACATTTGCCTCTTGCGAAATATCATTCGCGAACTAGGGTGTACGCCATAAAGGTTTGTCCCATTCACTCATTCATTCATTTTATCAATTTATTCAATTATTTGTCATGACGGTATCGCAAAATCTCATTTCCAATAGATTTGAATACATTCTTCATGGCGAGATTCTCGCACAATGTTTCCACAACCATCATCTCTCGCTTCTCATCCTTATCATGCTTTCATCACTAAATTGTTATCTTTTCTCACAATTATTCATTTTTTGCACCTTTTATTCTTACTTCCTTTCGCTTCCGCATCATTCCACCATTTCAATGTCTCCTTTGCATCATGATACTCGGTTATTTTTGTGCGATCACTTCAAAGATCTCTTCTTCTTTTGTTTCTATGGCATCTACCATTAATCTTTCTTTTCTTTGTTCATCCCTGTACATTCTTCCTCCAACCTTTCTTTTTCTTTGTTCTCTCTTCGCAATTTTCTACATCCACCTCATAACACTTTTGCCCCTCTGTCCAATCTCCTTTTATAATCCCAACACCGCTAGGATGTGGAAATTTTATGCACCGATGGTATGTCGAAGCTATACCTGAGAATTTCATGAAGCCATGGTCTTCCAATCAATGCATTGTAGGGAGATTCCACATCAACTACACAAAACAAAATATCGGTTGATAACCCCCGCAAGGGTATCCTCATGTGCACTTCTCCTTTGGGCTTGTTCGCGGTACCATTGAAGCCATATATTTTGTATGTTGAAGGAATCAAGTCTTCATCTCTCCCTCCCATAGTTTTGTAAGTATGGTAGAAAAGAATGTTGATCGAATCGCAAGATCGATCAATATTCTATTGATTGCCCAACAAGTTTCCGCTTCATCATCTTCGCCATCAATTGGTTTTGGATTAATTTCCAGCTTCACAACCAAAGTGGACTATCATGTACTTCTCTTCCTTTGGGTACTTCTTCACCGAGAAAGAAATAACTGCAATTGCCACTCTTTTTAGCTGCGATGTCTTCGCAACACTCATCACTTCTTTATCATCGCATCCTCGCGAAAACTCTACTAAGTACAAGTGTCATGAAAATCTTCAATAGTGCGGTATGAGTGGACAATGGAGTTGCAAAACAAATTTTTAGCCTTTGTCCCAACTTCTATAACAAATGTTTCTTTTCCCTTCATAGGTGGGGGTGGTAAATGTTGAACTTTCTCTTCTTCCTTTAAAAAGTGATTTAACTTTCCCCGATCAATCATTCTTAGGATAATTCTCTTGATGTTTCTGCGGTCATTTGTTAGGTGCCCATGAAAGCGATGGTAAGAAAGTAACTCATGACTTCTATCTCCGGGTGGTGGCTCACTTCCCATGTTCCATGGTCTTTGGTATATTTTCCATCAAAAGTATTGCTTCCCATATCTTTTCCACACTCGGCATTCAATGGCGGCATTTTAATTTCCTCCCACACTACTCTGCGACTTCGCTGTCCTCTATGATAATTCCGCCTCGGCCTCCATAAGTCTCTTGCGAATTATACCTTTGACCTCCATAGGTTTCTTGTGGTTGATCAAGTCTTTGAATTTTATTGTTTCCGCCACGGTTGTAGAAATTTCTTTCTCTTTCGAACTCTTCTTGATCACGACTTCCCATAGCTACTAACTTTGGTTCTATATCAACTGCTTTTCTTTCTTGTTGACCTTGCGATGTGCTCGCCACTGTGTGTACTAATTGAGGTAATAAACTTCCATTCGCAACATTAGAATTTGTGTTCGCCACTGGGTAAGATTCCATCTCGTTCGTCTTTCTTCTAAAGCAATATATTCCTCCCGGAGTTCTCGTAATTCAGTCATTGTAATTGTATTCTTAACTCGAAAACCCGAACATATAATAGATTGGTTGCGAACATAACATTTATGAACGACAGTATGAGGTATCTTTCATCTACCCCCTGTCGGCCATCTCGCTGCACATTGTCTTCCATCTGACAGTTAAATGTCTCAAACTCTCACCAACTCTTTGTTTCAGTCCAAATACATCTTCAATGCCAGGTCGCGAAGAGTTGTTACTTATATACGCCCCCAGGAATATAGCCTGTAAATGATTGAATGATGTGATCGTATTCCTTGGTAAACCCTCAAACCATTTCAATGCTTCTCTGTTAAACTTGACGCAAAATATTTGCATAATATAGCGTCATGGTTTTCCCATTGTAGCATACATCTCACATAAGCTTTGATGTGTTGTACTGCACAAGTGGATCCATCAAAATGCTGGTTAACGCTGGTAAGTTGCATTTTGGGGGTATTCCTCCTAAATCGCACTTCTAATGTAAAAGGATTTTTCGCAGCCTCCGCGATAGCTTCATCTAACCGCCTTCTCCCTCCTCCTTCTCTTCGTTGTTCAATATTCCTCTCATCTCTCGCCAATTCTCGCAGAATTTGTTCATTTGCCTCGAGAATCGAATTGATCGGTCTCTTTAATTCTCGCTTCTCTCTTTCTTCGTTCGTGTCTACTTTTTTTGTATTCTTTCGTATTTTTTCGTTAATGTCTCCATCATTGCGATTTCGCTCACGCCTCCTCTCTCGATTATCATGGTTATTCTCGCCGGATCGCTTCTTCTAATTCCCGATTTTCCATTTCTCGCTCTCAATCTCTCTCTCGCGAGCTAGACGTGCTTGCTCAATGTAATGCTTTTCAATATCATCTTCAATTTCTTTTTGTTTCCTTTGAGTTTCTCTCCCATGTAGTGTTCTTCTTCTTTCCTCCTGATTTTCTTCATTAATTGGGTTATTCTGTTCTCGAGGTTGCCTATCTTCTTGATTTCCATCATCGTGATTGTTTACCAAAATATAACGATTTTCTATTAGTTCTCTCTCTTCGCGATCTCCTTCGCCATGACTTAACTCTCTTTCCAAATTTTCTTCATTAATGTTTTCTACAGGCAATGTTCTCCTCCCATTTTCTCTACTCGATGCTGATCTCGATCTGTTTCTACTTCTTGACCTTCTGTTTTGCAGCCTCCTATTTTCCATCCTCAATTCGTGGTTTTGCCTTGTCGAGTTCGCGCGTTCTTCGCTTTCTAACCGCCTTTCTTCGTGTATTGTCTGTCTCAGCGCTTCTAATGCCGCGATTTCTTCGTTTCCACGAATTGTTTCTCCATCTCTTCTCGATTTCTCTCTTCCTGTCTATCATTCATCAATTGTTGTATTTCTTCTCTTTCTTCCGTAGAATCTGATCTCCATGTATGCACGCTCACTCTATCATAATCGATTACTCTGTTTAGTGCTGGTTGAATTGGTGGTTGTGTTGATGGTTGAATTGGTGGTTGTGTTGATGGTTGAATTGGATCTTCTTCTCCATTTCTTGCATCTATCCTTGATGGTCCACCTACTTCATTTCTTCTTTCTCCCACTAATCTTCCACTTCTCCTTACGATCGTTGGTAGTTCTGATGCATTCTTTCTCCTAGCCATTTCTCAATTTTGGTAATTTGTTAAAAATTATTCAAGATTTCTTTTTGTTATCCCTAATAATTCACAAGGTTGATCTTCTTCAATCCCTCGTTTCTAGCGCATATGTAGTTGCAGGATTTCCCACACTACACCCCTCACTCAAATCGCTAAATCAACTCATTTGAAGATGAAGAATGATATGTTTATTAATTGTTTTCTTGAAAGATTTACAAAGAAATATAGAACAAAGCTAAAGAAATTACAATCACCCTTAACTTTCTCTCTCCTAATGACTTGTTTCACAATTCAAAAGACTCCTCTCTCAACAGACTTACTCAACCCTTTATATAGGGTATTACATAGTGGATGACAGCTATACTGTCCCTTATTTTCGGAAACGTCTCGCGAATGATCGCGAATGTACAACTGTTCGCCTTCGCGTCACTCTTAAATCTCGCCAAGTCTTCACACTTTCCTCATGTTCTAACTGTCGTCATCTATTACGTCATTTATTTACCTCCATGCGACTCCTTCGCGACGCGGTCGTTTATTAATCTCGCGAAGTATTGCTGTCGCGATATTCTGGTCCTACAATACTCTTGATGGAAAACATACCTGCACCATGGAATATGGGGAATGAGCCACCACCAAGTGATAGAAGTCACGAGTTCTGTTCTTACCACCGCTTTCATGGACACCTAACAAATGACTGCAGAAATATAAAAAGAATCATCCTCAGAATGATTGACCAAGGAAGCTTCGAGTCATTTTCTAAAAAGTGAAGAGAAGGTTCAACCGTTACCACCACCACAGTAAATGCACAGAACAAACTCAGCAAAGGGGAAAGAAACATTCGTAATAGAAGTTGGAAAGAAAGCTAAAAATTTGTTTTGCAACTCCATTGTACATTCATACCGAACAATTGAAAATTTCATGATAATGTTCTCAGTAGGGTTTTCGCGAGGGATGCTGATAATAAAGAAGTGATGAACATCGCGAAGACATCGCAGTTAAAAGAATGGCAAGTGCAGATTATTTCTTTTACTGAAGAAGAGATTCCCAAGGCGAGAAACGCATGATAGCCCATTGGTTGTAAAATTGGAAATTAACCCGAAACCTGTAGATGGCGAAGATGATGAAGCAGAGAATTCCTGGGCGATCAATAGAATTTTAATTGATACGGTGAGCTCAGTAAACATTCTTTTTTTACCATACTTACAAGACTATGGGTGGGAAGGACGAAGAGTTGATACCTTCGACGTATAAAATATACGGTTTCAATGGCACAACGAATAAGCCTAAAAGAGAAGTTCATATGAGAATACCCTTGCAAGGATTATCAACTGAAATTTTGTTCTGTGTAGTCGATGTGGAGTCCCCTTATAATGCATTGATCGGAAGGCCATGGTTGCACGAAATTCTGGGCGTAGCGTCGACTTATCATCAGTGTATAAAGTTTCCTCATCCTAGCGGTGTTGGAGTTATGAAGGGAGACTGGATGGAAGGACAAAAATGTTATGAGATTGATGTGGAAAGTTGCGAGGAAAGAGCTGCAAAAAGAAAGGGCTGGAAGCAAAATATAAAAGATGTACAAAGGAGAGAAAGGTTGATGGTGGATACCATAGATACAAGAGGTGAAGATACATTGCGAAGCAAGTGCATGAAAACAGTTGAAAATTGTGATGGAAAGGAATCATTAAGAAGTTTGAATGGTGCAGAGGCGGAGAACAGCAGGAGTAAAAAGTGTAAGAAATGAATAAACAATAATTGAAGAAGAAACACGCGAGAATCTCGCCATCAAGAATGTATGAAAATCTGATTGAAGAATTGAAAAACAAAAATGAACAAACAAAACAAGATTGTGCGATAACTTCGCAAACAAAATAACAAGAGAAAACCAAAAATGAATGATTGAATGAATTAACAAAAATGAATGAGTGAGTGAATGGGACAAACCTTTATGGCGTACACCCTAGTTTCGAATGATATTTCGTAAGAGGCAAATGTAAGACCTAAAGTGCGTCATATAAGGGGGTATCTCTTGACATGGCTCAGTGAAAAGGTTACACCGCTCCTGGAACCTGAGTCATGGAGATTTGGGGCCCATGAAAGCCTATCCGGGAGAGATACCTTGGATTTCCAACTATATATATATATGGTTATACCCTGGTTGGACGCCCGAGGGTCTCTTCCAAGGAGTCAGTGTATGCTCAAGGCGCCGGGGTACACGGTTGAGCCAAGAGTGCCTGGGGCATTTGAAGTGTCTCGTCCATTCTTGGCAAGTCTTGGCATATGTTGCACTCGGCCCGAAGAAAACTCCACTTAGGGTGCAGCCTCGTAACCATAAACCCTATAGGTATAAGGGATAAGAGGTCATGAAAACAATCGGTTGTTGTTAAGACCGGATGGGAGGAGCTAGTCTTGTATGACCGATGTACGCCTCCTTGAAGGGGCAACCAGGGAGATGATAAGGGCGGCACCCTCCATTAGGGAGCTGATAAGTGTCACAAGACGACAATGTCATGGGGCTTTATATTCGCAAGAACATTTAGGCCTGTCATATTGTCGCAAATGAAATATCCTGCAGAGGCAAAAATACTAAAGAAATGATAAGACAAGATCAAAGGGTCATTACATGAAAGTGTAAGGACGTCCTGCGATCTTGTCGCAAGACGTCAATGTCATGGGATTTTATGTTCGCAAGAATATTTAGACCTATCATATTGATGCAAAATGAGGGGTGGCAAAATAAGACCTTTAACTAGGAAGGCAAAATAAGACCACACAAAAACAATGATAAGACAAGATCAATGGGTCATTACATGAAAATGTAACGACGTCCTGCGATTTTGTCGCAATGATAAATTTCAACATAAATGATGATCGAATAAGCAAACAAGCTTGCGAATACGATTATATTTCTTCATTTATTTGTGAAGAATCAGCAACAGCATTTGCGAAATTAAGAAGTATCATTACTTAAAGATTATCGACTTGATTTATTTCATATGAAAATAAATAACAGAGGCAAGTATGGGAATGATTAGAATAAAAACTTGTTATTTATTTTCATATGATAAATTTACAATAAGAGATTACAAATGGAAGGTTAAAAGGATAAATATACAAATATCACAAGAAGAGAAAGGAAAATGGAACAATCTAGCAACTTATTCTTCTTTATCAGATTCTTTATCAGATTCTTCTTCTTCGCTTACATCACTATCGGCGACATCTGAGCAAGGCATATTATCAGGAATTTCATCGAGAAGACAAGGATATGAAGAAAGAGGAATGTTGTGATCATTGCAAATCTGTTCAATGGTTTGGTTGCGAAAACGAACAACATCATTATTGAAATTCGCCACAGTAGTTTGTAGTTGCTTCTTCATCTTAGAATATTTGTCATTGCGAAGAGAGAAATTTTTTGCAAGTTGTGCTTTCTCAGATTCAAGTTCCTTGATTCTAATTTGAAACCTCTTCTCAGATTCTGCGAACAAATGACAATGAGTTAGTAGCTTAATAACAATTTCGTAAAAAAGAAGCGGGAAAAATAATGAAGAATAGTAAAATAACCTTCTCTGTCAGAAATCATATCTTTAACCAAGGCATTATGTTCAGCATGAAGACTGACGTTAACACCTAAGTTATTTCTGGCATTATCTAGAACCTTCGCAGCCCAAGCGAATTCATCATCATTATTTATGACAAGAAGTGATCGAATTTGATTTTCTCGCTCATTAAGTATGGCATTTTGGCGAAGGGATTCATCTCGTTCAATTTGGACTTCAAGAATAGTTTTTTGGAATTTTGCTAATGCTTGTGCACCTTGATTAGCAATGCGATCCTTATCATCTATGAGGCTGCTAATTTTCTTCCTTAGAATATTATTACTCTCCTGGGAGTCAAGATATAAACGTTTAAAGCGGTTGGCTAAACCTAAACTAGATCTATGTTCAATTTCTAGAAGATGAAATTTGGTTCGAAGTTCACTTAACGAGAGAGAATTAGTCTTGTTTGAAGAACTACTTAAAGATTCATTGAAATGAGCGAGAAGAGCATCATCATCCATAGGTTCAGGGAATGAATGGAGAAGGATGGCTTCGTCAGAAAGATTATAAACGTCTGCGAAAATGATAAGTCAGGCAAAGAAAAATAAATGGCAAAGTAAAAATGGAGAAAAAAGGAGGGTGTTATACCATAAAGTTGCTGATTAGCACTTTGAAGTGTGGATATTTTGTCTTTCTGGGAAGAAGACTCAACTTCTAATTGTTGAATTTTTTAATCCTTCTTGCGAGATGTCGCAACTTCAATTTCTAGTTCCTTGTTCTTCTCCTTAAGTTGAAGATTTTTCTTCTCGAGATTGTTGCGTCTTTTCTCGAGGTCTGAGGCAACGACAAAGGAAGCTCTCCCAGACTATAAAGGAAAGTAAAGAAATTGTTAAGATAAGGTTTATAATCGAAATCGCAAAGAAATAACGAAATATGAACATACCAAAGCACTGAGTGCATTTAAGAGACTGGGAGTCATTGTTCGGGAAACTCCGCGAAAAGATTCATTATCCTCTAACAGGGGGGCATCGCAAATTTTAGCGAGAGCTTCGCAAGTAGCAGATAAATGATCATCTCCCAATCCTTGCATAGAATCGGAGAAGACACTAGACAATTGCGCCATAGCAGAATCAACCGAATGATGTTCCTTTGCAGAAGAAGTATCAACCTCATTTTCATCTTCGTCAGAACTCTCGCTAGTTTGGGAACTAGAACGAGAAGAAGGATGGATTTTCCGTTTTTTAGAAGATGGTGCGGAAGATTTATCCTTGCGAAGAGTGATTTTATTCTTGCCCTTAACCTTCGCAGCTTCGGGAATGTTAATTTCTTCAACAACCTTCGCACACAAATGAAGATAAGAAACAGAGGCAACAATATTGTTAAAAATAACAAAAGAAAGTATTTCTTACTTCATCCGTGATTGATCGGAGTATCGCTAGAGTACTCGCCTTTGGACGTCTTTCATAACTCCTTTTCAATTTGGCAATCTGAAAATTTTACAAGTCTAGTAAATATAAGAGGAAGGAAATATCGCAAAGAAAACTTGAAATAGGAAGTATACCTCTTTTGCCTTCTCGGGCCACTTAAATTCCCAAGGATGGTAGTTTGCGAGATTTGTAGGGAGTGTATGAGAACCTGCAATATAAGGTACGCTCAAAAACAGAGGAACAACCCACCACTTCTCATCTTTGGAATACCGAGGAACGTTATTTTTGCCCGAGTGCCAGTCAATATCTTGCATGAGCAGCTTATCACTGGAAATATTATCTTTTCTCTTCAATCGAGCACCCCAGCGAGATTTATCATTTCTCATATTTATTACTTCATAATTTTCAAAATTTTTTTCCACATTATATTTCTCAGCGTCTATTTCTAAACCCGCGAATCTAGGGTCTTTGACATCATCAGGATATAAAGATCCCTTACCGGCACCACGATTGGCGAATTCAAGCATTAGACGGATGCAATCACCACTTAGTTGATAAATAGCTCGCGAGAATTTCTCATGAGCAAGAATTTCATAGAATAAAGGTATCTCGGGATTGTAGAGAGGAATGGGAAGGCCTGCGAGGATTTGACCTAGCGAGATTATGATTTTCTGATCATTGCATTGATGATCAGAAAACAACTTTGCAGAAAGTATAAATGAAGATTCTTGATCAGGAATGGTTGATAGGATGAAGCCCTTCTCTTGCAAATTCTTTTGAGTTTCATTAAAAAGGGGTTTATATGTACGACCAAGTGAAGCCATTTTTAGGGTATGGGAATGATTAGAAAATTGAAGATCAAGAGAAAGAAAGAAGGAAAGATTTACAGCAGCAGAAACGCAGATTGCGGAGGAAGAGAAGTTGCAGAGGGAAAATAAAAGAGAAGAAGAGAAGGGTGAGAAAACTATATATAGAGAGAAGAATCCTCGAGAAAACAAATGCATTTAATGCGAGATGGGACATGAATGGTCAAGAATAAACAGTTGAAAGAGACGTGTCAAGAAAAGAGTGGAAGAAGAAACACTTGTAATAAATTCCGTACGGGAGTGAAACAGATAAAGGTGAATAATTGCGAGATAAAGATGAGAAATTGCGGCATTTTAAAATATTGGTTCTCATGACATTCTCTCCTTCGCAGAGAAGACATGAGAAGAGGCAAGATGTAGGATCATAATATCGCGACATCAATACTTTGCGAGATTAATAAATGACGACACTGCGAGGGAGTCGCAGGGAAGTAAAATAAATGACACAATGAATGACGACAGCCAGAACATGAGAAAAATGTGAAGACTCAGCGAAATTTAGGAGTGTCGCGAGAATTGATACTTGTACGCTTGCGAAATTTCGCAAGCCATTCCCGAAAATAAAGGACAACTTAGCTGTCATCCACTGTATACTACCCTATATAAAGGGTTGAGTAAGTCTGTTGAGGGAGAGTTCTTTTTGAATTGTTAAGCAAGTCTTTAGGAGAGAGAAAGTTTTAGAGTGATTGTAATTCTTTAACTCATTTCTATTTCATATTGTAAAGATTCAAGTATAATCAATAGAAATCATAATCATTCATCTTAAAATGACTTAATTGTGTATATTCTAGTGAGGGGTGTAGTGTAGGATTTCCTGCAACTACAATTTTAACCCTCTTAGGAGCTGGCAAACTACAGTCCCACTAGAAATAGTTTTGCATTATATTCCAGTTGTTGATATAAATTGCATGATTAACCATAGTCTGCTGTGAAGAAGAAGCACCCTCCCATTGTCCAGATACAACATTAAACATAGGGTTAGGTCTATCTTTTTTTTTGGATCACCTTCCACATGTATGCATCATTATGTAAACCATCATTAGTATCATAGGGTTCAGCTGGAGCATTAATTTGGCTAGTAGATGCAGTCAAGTTGTTTTTCTGTGAGATTACATTAGAACTATCTTGACTGTTGTTTAGAGTGTAGTCAGAACAAGTTACCTCCGATTAAGATGGAACTGCAGATTCACTTGACCAGCTATCTTCTTGTACGGCTAAGTCATGTTGCATCATAACTGGAGCTTGCTGTGGCCCTTCTTGTTGGTTGTTAGGCTCAACTTGTTGAAACTGATTCATAGCTTCCATGATGATGTTTGCAGCTGCTTGTTGTTCTTCTGCATGTTGTTGTGCAAGAAAAAAGTCTGCACAGTTTTGTAGCTTGTGTCATATGAGATTACAGAACCCACAAAAGTTGTTGGGGAAGTTGTGAAACTCAAAGTAAATAATATTTGAGGATCCCATTTCATTATCTGCCAGAACACTAAACCTCAACCTTTGCTTGAATCTGATGAAAGCCCTCACAGTAATTGAATATCTTCCATCTGCTTTGGGTACAGGGTAAGAGAATGAAGTAATCTCCCACATACAAGCCAAATATCTCTTAAGATTTTCACTGTCCACCTGGGCTGGGGTTAAATTGTAAACTGTTATGAAGAACATTTCAGTATCTGGATTCCATGTAACTAGGTTTTCAGTTCTCTCCTACTTCCTGATGCAGAAAAGGTCACCAAATACTTTCCTAGTTGCTACTGCAAGCACTCTACACATTTCATAATCCCTTTCAAATCTCACCATGAAGACCCAATCACTAACTTTGCGAACAGATAAGACACCTTGAATCTCCCATTGAAAGAGCAGAGCGTTTCTCACATCCCAGCTGTTTCTGTCAACCGGTTCTGCGAATCTGCCTAACAGACAACTTGTCCACAGTTTCTCATTATTTTGATATCTCAAAGGTATTACTTCATTAAGGTTAAAGGGTCTACCGTTACTCAGATTCAAGGAGAGTTGGAGTTGGTTGGTTAATTGAGAGACATCACCATGCCATATAGCTTGCATGGTGATACACATGCACAACAATTTTGCTACTAAAACAGGGGAAAGAGATTGGATTGAGGGTTTAAAGGGGTTACTTGATGGGAATTGGTTTTTAACACATGATTGAAAGGTGTAACATGGGTAAGTCTTCTTCATTTTTCAAAGTATCTATAGTAACATAAGGTTAGGGTTTGGGGGATTGAATTAAAAAACCAGAAATCAGAAATCAGAAATTCAATTTATATCTAATTTGGATACATTAAAGGATTAAATTTGAAGATCGATAGAAATTGAAACAAGTGTGAAGAATGTAATTGATGACTATTCCAATTTTTTTTGGGTTTTATCCTTTGACATCTAAATCTGATTTCAAGTCTATTTTTATTCTTTTCAAAGTTTATGCTGAGAATTTACTATCCACTACTATCAAAATTATTAGAACTGATGGAGGTGGTGAGTTTGTAAATCATGAACTCAACACTTTTCTCTCTATTTTTGGCCTTACACATGAAGTAACATGCCGTCACAGACCTGAACAAAATGGTGTTGTTGAGTCTAAACACAGACGCCTTTTGGATGTCACTTGAACCTACTTAATTCAATATTCTCTTCCCATTACTTTCTGGTTTGAAGCTCTCAATACAACCAATTATATTATTAATAGGCTTCCTATAAAATCCATTCATTTCTTGTCACCATTTGAATAAAATTTTAAGCAACAACCTGATTATTCTTTTCTTAAAAGTTTTGGTTGTCTATGTTTTCCTTGGCTCAGACCTTATACTTCTAACAAATTGAAAACAAGAAGTTCCAAGTGTGTTTTTATAGGATATATAGTTCATCTTAAAAGGTTACAGATGTCCCAATCCTTCTACTAGTAAGAATTTTATTTCTAGACATGTTAAATTTCATGAACACATTTATCCCTATTCTACAATTGTTTCAGATACTGTAGCTTCCTTATCTCATTCGTTTGACATAATCGTTTCTCTTCTTGACTCTATTCCACTCAATCCATTTGTGCCCGATATTGTCTTAGTTTCTGAACCTTCTGACTCTTCCATCCATATTTCTACACCTATTGAGACATTGGACAACCACACCATGACCACTAGATTCAAAAATTACATTTACAAGCCTAAAGTTCTCTTTTCCACCAAACATATGTTACATGCTACTTGTTTGGCTACTCTGACTCCACCTACACCCACCACTTATGTTCAGGCTGCCAAAATACCTGTTTGGATAGAGGCTATGACTAAAGAACATACAACTGTTATGGATGCTGATACTTTTGCACTAGTGCCACCTGATCCATCTCGGAATCTTGTGGGTTACAAATGGGTTTTTAAGGCAAAAAAAAAATGATGATGGTACTGTTGAGAGATATAAAGAAAAAGTAGTTTCCAAAGGTTTTCATCAGCTTGAAGGTTTGGATTACAGTGATATCTTTAGTCCTGTGGTTAGGCCCACAACAATCAGATTGATTCTATCCATTGCAGTGAATTTTGATTGGCAACTGAAACAATTTGATGTTAGTAATGCATTTCTGCATAGTGATCTCAAGGAAGCCATGTATATGGTCCAACCTCCAGGATTTGAAGATACATCCAAGCCTAACTATGTATGCAAACTTAAGAAATCTTTATATGGTCTTAAATAATCCCCAAGGGCCTGGTATGAAAAACTATTTGATGCCTTGGTTGCTCTGGATTTCAAACCTTCACTAGCAAACTCTTCTTTGTTTGTTCAGAAGTTTGGTGCTAAGATGACATTCATCCTAGTTTATGTAGATAATATCATCATCACATGGAATGATACTTTTCACTGCAATTCCATTATTACTCATTTGAGCACTCTGTTTCCAGTTAAGGACTTAGGGAATTTAGATTATTTTTTAGGCTTATAAGTCAAGAGGAATTCGACATGTCTTTTTCTCTGTCAGACAATATATGTACTGGATCTACTTCAAAAAACTAATTTGGTTGGTATCAAGCCTTGCAATTTAACCTATCCTGCTAATTTCAAGTTATCTGCTTATGATGGTGAACCTCTATCCAATCCTACCGAGTACAGGTCTTTAGTAGGTTCTTTACAGTATCTTACCTGGACAAGATTAGAAATCTGTTTTGCTGTCAATCAGATTTCTCAATATTTACATGCTCCAACAACTGCTCACTTCAATGCAGCCAAAAGGGTTCTGATATATGTAAAGGGGACTATTGATCATAGATTGTTCTTCTCAAAAGGTTTTACTGCACTATAAGGTTTTACATATACAGATTGGGCCGGTAACCCTGATTATAGAAGATTCACTAGTGGTTACTGTGTATTTTTTGGGAACAATCCTATTTCTTAGTCCTCCAAGAAGAAACCTACTGTATCAAGATCAGGTACAGAAGCTCAATACAAATCTCTTGCTTCTACAACTGCTGAGGTTTTATGGATATGTCAGTTGCTTAAGGATCTTCCTGTTTTTTTTCCAGATCCTCCTAGCATTGCTAGTGACAATAAGAGTGCTATTGCTTTGGATTCCTATATAGTGTTTCACAACAGGATGAAACACTTAGCTATTGATTTTCATTTTGTCAGAGAGTTGGTCCAATCCAAATCTCTCAAAGTTATTTACATATATTTCCACTTTACAGCAAGCAGCTGATCTGTTCACTAAGGGTCTAGCCACTCCAAAGTTGATTTTCTTAAGCACAAGCTTCAGGTTGTTTTTCCTCTTCAGCTTGAGGGAGGGTGATGTCAGTTAATATTTGTGCCTTTTTCTCTTACTGTATAGTAATATAGCGGTTTTGTTAATATCCGTTATCTTTAACAGAATTTCTTAACCTCCTGTTACTTTCTGTTACCTCCTGTATTGGATATCTCATATATAAGACAGTTTGTAATTCTCTTCTTGGTTAGTGAGAATGATTTCCTTCCCCTGAACCATTTCAATATTCTTGCCTTCAGGGCATACTGATGGTTTTCATGGTGTTTCAATCATTGTTAGGCGGATCCAAGCTCACATGACTCAATTTGTTTTGGTTGTGCATCTTATCTCATTAGAGCATCTCCAACAATTAGAATCGTATAACTTCTCTCATGGTGGGAAGAATTCACAATTTCAAGGAATTTATAGTCCCATGGGATTAAAAACTTTGGTTTCATGCAAATCCTTCGTACGTTTAGTAATTCGCCAAAAGTTCCTATCATAGAATTCCCTAGATGTTTGGCATTATCCTCATAATCTTAAGATTATTGCAATTATTCTATTTATAAATCTCAGTTGCACATAACCGAAATATGAAAAGAAAATATAAAAAGGCATCATAATCTGATTTTTAATTTAATAAGTATCATAATTTTGAACTCTAATACTAACATAAAATAATTGTTAAAGCAACCAAAGCCCCCGTTTGGGATTGTCTTTTTTTCCTACAAAAGTACTTTATAATCAACTTGTAACAAAAGTTTTAGAAAAAAAAACATTTGGCAAACTTTTTCAAAGTGCTTTTCTCCAAAAGCACTTCTGTTTAAGGCCAACTTTAAAGCTACTCAAGAAGACATGAGTAGTTTTTAAAAGTAGAAGCTGTGGACCCACTCAATTTTAATTAATTGATAATATATTTTAACCTGTTTATTATATTGAAATGACAAAATTTACCCTTAACTATTTACCTATCTATAATTCAAATTCTATTTTTTTTTGTATATAATAATAATATTTAAAGAAAAAAATTAAATGATTAAGATAAGAATAAGAAATTACGTTTTTATATTGATTTAAATATAATTCAAAATGACGGGTATCTAGCGCAGCTGGTCATCCCCGTTCTTCAAAGGTTTGATCGCTCCAGGATGTCCCACGTTCGAGTCTCTGATGGTGCAATACTGCAGAGTTTGACATGGAAGGTAGAGTTAGCTTGCCCCCCTTGCGACATAATCAGTCCCCCTATCTGCTTCGGATCCCTTGGATGGTTCCTCATGAGGATTGCTGGTAGGCTAACACGACAAAATGTTCAACTAACATAGTACGCTGTAGGAACTCAGCTTGCTAGACTTCCAACTAGTTTCTTGTAAACATACTCTTTATCCAATAATAAAAAAAATATAAAATATTCCAAATAAAAATACATATTTTGTTATATATGTTATAGGGCCTATGGCCCGTGGATGTGCGGTCCATTAGTATACTAGGGTTTTACCTTTACTCTTGTATAAATAGAATACTTACCTTCCTTCCCTTCTCTGGTTAATGAAATGTTCTTCTCTCTTTTCTCTCATCTTTATTCTTACTTCAAAACGTTATATGCACGAGCTCTACCCTGCTAAAATAATTTTTTTCTTTTCTTTTCTTTTCTTTCTAATCTACGGTGCAATCTCGGAGATCCCATCTCACTACGTTCCGTCGGTACCTCTGTTTCTTTTTGTTTCTCTCCAATCAAACATCAAAAGAAAGCTCCCTTGGATTTTGGTACTACTGTTTTATCTTTTTATGCTTTTAGTAAATTGGAGAGGTAATCCTAAACATATTTTCTTAATTTCATTTCTTAAATTATGTTTGTGGATGTAACGAGATCTGCCTAAATTTGTCTACAATGACTTGTAACGAGATTTTTTTTTTCTTTCTTCCATCTGTGTGCTTTGTCTGCTATTGAGTAGATTTTTGATCCATGAATACCAAATAAATTAATATATAAATATATGTATTATATTGAAATCTAAAAGAAACTAAATGAAATCTGCTAAAACTTGCCTGGTCTGGTTTCTTGTGTCCATCTATGTATCTATGGTTGATGTGTCAAGATGTTTGTCAACGTTTTGTCTTTATATTCCATGTCTAACAACACCATGCTTTGTTTGATGTGTTCAAATGCTATTTTGTCAGATCTATGTATTTTGGTGTACTACCCTAGTTGATTGTGACCCATCCATGTTGCCAACAAATTTTCTTTGAATCAATGATAACATCTGTTTTCATTTTATTATAGTTTATGTGTCAAAATATTATATATTAATTCGTGATTGTGATTGCAAATGTTTTATTATATTCTATCCCTTGATTGATTATGACATGAATGTCTTCTTTCACACGTGTTGTGTACAAATCTTACTGCATGTCTCTTTGTTTTTCTTTCCTTGTATGCATTAAATGACTTTATTGTTTTTGGAAATAAATAATGAAATAATTGATTTTATTTTTAGAGCTATGTAACGTATGGTATTATTCTCTTTATAATTTATTTTTTATAACGTATGTCTTCATTATTTGTAAAGTTATGTAATAGTGGGCAAGTGGTATTATTATTAGTAAAGCTAGTTTTTATTTTATTTTTATTTCTAACGTATGGTCCCACTTCATTATTTACAGCTATGATGTGTTGGTATGTTTTCGTGTGAGTGCTTAACATAATATTTTGTCTGTTTTGATGACTGTAATATATGCCTAGTTATATATATATATATATATATTTAACATGTATGAGTATGCAGTGTCAGTCTGTGTCGATGATTGTCTTGGTAGATTTTGAAAAATAATATTAAAATGATTGTTTCCGGTGCTGTGAGTGTATATATTTTTATGTATACTATGAATCTATATTTTTTTTTAGTAGTAGATCCTTGACTTATTTAATAAATGTATAAACTTAGTAATGTTCAACTTATAATATTTTTTTTCTTTTCTTTTCTTCTATATGTGTAATTGTGCCAAATGCTTTTGTGTCTCATATGAATATTTTTGTATATGTGATTGTGTCTATTATAATATGACCTATATTTTATCCTTAAAAATCTCCTTTATCTAAACCGTTAATGGGGTACTGTCATCTGTTAGTTTTTGACTCAACCGGGATACTTTAAGAACCACAAAGAAATTTGGTTCTCACTCCATTGGCCATTAAGAAACTTGGTCTTTAGGAATACAGTATCAGAATCAGTCATACTAATGTCCTTTAACCTTACCTTATGTAGATGAGCAAGACGGAATATATCCGACAAGAATTTGCACAGTTGGACACAGATGGACTTGAATATCACCGTTGGATGGCCGATGTCCATTAGACCATCTACTGACAAAGATGCTGCCCCAGCAACTGAAAAAGAAAAGGTCGAAGCCTTCCGATATATGAAGGCACATATTGACCCTAATCTCCTCTGGGGATACCAACACATAATGTGTCCTAAAGAACTGTGGGATGCATTAGCAAGCCGTTTGTCATCTGTTATTCTAGCCAACCAATACCGCATAGAGGTTGATAATAAAAGAATGACAACTTTTAGCAAGTTGATCAACTTATTGCAAGTGGCCGAAAGGCACAATGAAGTTCTAGCAAACAACAATGCTAGAGCCCCCGAGAAGAAGAAAATTCCCGAGGCTAACTATGGCAAGGATAACAAAGGAAAACACCCCAAAGAAAAGAGGGTTAAAATGTTGATTCATATTCTCATGCTCCATACTCACGTGGGGATAACAACCCACGTGGAAGAGTACAAAAGGGTCATCATGGAAGGGGCCATTGGCGTGGAGGCCATTCAAATACCTGGTCTAGAGATGTTACTTCTGGACCTAGTAGTAGGGGCAACACTGTTAAACAAAAAAAAAAAAAAAAACCCTTCACCTAAGAAGGTAGAGAATGGCAATGCACCTTGTTACAGGTGTGGAATCTCCGGACATTGGTACCAGCAATGCAAGGCTAGTGCCAAGGTAGCAGCCAGCTACAAAAAAAGTATCGGGAATCTATAGATCAAGAAGCTCGCTGTGTGGAAGAACATGATCATGCCCCAGATGTCAACTTCACCATTTCAGACTTCCAGGGCAAAAAGAACCATGCCCTTATGGAAACACCTGACTTTGATTGATTGTTATTTTTTTTAGTTATCCTTTGATCCTAAAAACTTGTTTATTTTATTGCTTTGTGGTTTAGAAGACTTTGGTTTAAATATTTGTTTCGATGACTTAAACTATGTTAGGTACTCTTAAATTATCGATTTTTGTTGATGGATTAGTGGTTTTTAATTTTTAATTATGCTTTGGATTTAATTTTTACTGTGATAATCTATTGCATGATTGAATTATGTGACCGAATTCTCTGAAGTACCGAATTCTCTGAGATTGAGTACCTAGCTGATAGTGGCACCACACACACTATTTTAAGAAATAGGCAATTATTTGTTGACTTAATTCCTTACAAATCCTCTGTGACTACGATGATTGGATCATCACAAGTGATCATTGGGCGAGGTAATGCTCAATTTTTGTTGCCAAATGGCACAATGATTAAAGTCACAGAAGCTCTATATGCACCTAGAGCTAACCGTACCTTGTTGAGTTTCAAAGATATCCGTGCAAATGATTATCACTTGGAAACTCACTATGAAAATGGAATTGAATATATAAATATTATCTCTAATACATGTGGAAGAAAACACATTTTAGAGAAATTAATGAGTCACTCTAGTGGTCTGTACACTACTACTATTCGAATTATCGAATCACATGTTGTTACCAATGATGAACTGTTGAACAGTGACTTATACAAGCTTTGGCACGACCGCTTGGGGCACTCAGGTCGTGATATGATGATTCGTGTTTCAAAGAACTCACACGGACATCCTTTCTTTCGAGTGAAAAGTAAAATGAGACAAAAGACAGTTAAAATGCAAAGTAACAACGTCTGCCAGCCACTTCCATCTAAAGCAACTGATGTGCAACCTCTTTCTCATTCTACTTCGTGGACTTTTCAAAATCACACCACTCATTTTACAAAGATTATTCTTTAGAAAAGACAGGAGCGAGACCATCCTACGCTAAGGATACAAAACAAAACATTCTATTTTTACAAAGAATACAAGGTGATATTTGTGGACCTATACATCCAGAGTGCGGACCATTCAGGTATTTTATGGTTCTGGTAGATGCTTCGACCCGTTGGTCACACGTTGCATTACTGTCCATAAGAAATGCTTCCTTTGCAAAGCTCTTAGCACAAATTATACGTTTGAGGGCTCACCACCACGATTATCCAATCGAGAATTTACATCTAAAGGATTTGATGATTTTTGTATATCTATCGGAATTGACGTAGAGCACCCTGTACCCCACGTACACACTCAAAATGGTCTTGCAGAAGCTACCATCAAAAGGTTACGATGATAGCTAGGGCATTGGTTATGCGTTCCAACCTGCCTATTACTGCACGGGGTACGCCATATTGCATGCAACATTACTTATTCACTTTAGACCCACTATTAGCTAACCATTTTATGCGTACCAGTTGATAACTGGATATGAGCCTGATATTTCACATTTTCGCATTTTTGGTTGTGTTGTATAGTGCCTATTACGCCCCCACAGCGTACTAAGATGGGTCCCCAAAGACGATTAAGTATCTATGTTGGATACGAATCCCCAACAATTATCCGCTATTTGGAACCTATAAAAGGCGATCTCTTTACCGCTAGATTTGCGGACTGTCACTTTGATGAGACAACCTTCCAGTCGTTAGGGGGAGGTATGGAAAAGGATTTCCTAAGGGAACGACAGGAGTTGTCGTGGTGTGTCCCCACTTTGTCTCATCTTGATCCCCGCACCTCACAATGTGAAAGTGAAGTGCAAAGAATTATTGATCTTCAGATGGTGGCAAACTCAATGCCTGATGCATTCACTGATATTGCTAAAGTGACGAGATCACACATACCATTTCGCAAACGTGCTTGCAAGGTTAGAAATCCCTAATACGGGAAAAGGAACCTTATATAAAGGTGTCAAACCTACACTTGGTGGAAGTGTAACTGAGGCCGTGGCCCCCCCAAAGGAAGAGGGTAAGACCACCTGGTTAGATAGATACTCACCCAAGGAAGAAAAGAGTGAGTAAGGCACAACCCGATCCATTTATCATCAATACAGATAATCCCTCTCATGAAATTATCTCTGACTACATTTATGTCCATGAATAAATACTGGAGGACGCTCCGATGTTTGAAATGATTCCAGAGAACAAAGAAATCTCTATGGATTATGAAAGTGCATACGTGTTGATGGAAAGATCCTCAACGCAGATTGATGATGTATTTGTATACACTGTTGCTCAAGAGATCATTGAGCACGATGACATCGAACCACGCTCTATTACAGAATGTCAAAAAAGAGCAGACTGGCCTAAATGAAAAGTTGCAATCCAGGAAGAATTAAATTCACTGGCAAAGAGACAGGTATTTGGTGCGGTAGTGCTAACCCCACTAGGTGTAAAGCCCGTAGGACATAAATGGGTAATTGTCAGAAAGCGTAATGAGAAGAATGAAGTCTTGAGGTATAAGGATCGCCTTGTGGCGCAAGGTTTCTCACAACGCCCTGGAATTGATTATGAGGAAACATACTGATGTGATCTCAATAATGTTGTAGTAAATAATTTCGTTGAGACTTGTGAAAGCAAAAGATTTTAGACTTATAAAACTTAAAAACAAACAAAACTTAATATAAAAAGTGATTTCAAGATTTAAGAATAGACCAAGGCTCCGGATTCCACTATTCCTCCTAATTGATTGGTTTATAATGATATTTCAAGAATTATTGTTAAGCTCTTTTTCTCGTTAATTCACTATTAATCTATATGGTGTCCAAACATTAAATTGTAATCCCTAAGCATGAATTATCAAAGAATTGATTCTAAGCATAACACATCGAATTGATTCACAACTAATTAAGAAAACCAATTTTATCTTTATGTTGATCCTAGTGAATTAAATAAAATAAATAATTAAAGAAATTATAAAAGAAATTACCAATCAAGCATGAGTGAATAGTTTCCTCCGTTGCCTCAGTCACTGGGTATTTTAGCCGCTCATCATGTTGAAACCCCTCTCAAAGAATTTATTTATGCTCAAAAATGGTTTACAAATGATGAATAAGGGAGAAATAATGAAAAATCGGGTTTGTAACAATTATTTTTGTTACAAACCGAATCACATGTAAAAACGATAAATAGTAATCGTCGTTGTCATCAGTAGCGAATACGATCGCTCGGTGTGCGTCTTATGTTCTTCAAAGAATAAACGATCGCCTCTCGGTAGTCTTTTGTTCTTCGTGTTCTTCACAGCAGAGAAATGGTGGTTTCTGCCACTTGATTTTCACGACTTTCGATGCTCGCAACTCTCCCAATCTCTCTCGTAACGCTTCTCGACCTCCAAGCCCTTCTTTTATACTTGACAAGTGGCAATAAATCTCGACAATCAATCGGAATCATTCTCACTTACTGCGCGGATACGGGAAGATATTCTTCCCTTTTTCTTCTCCCGCACGCGTCGCGCGATGAAAACTCTCCAAATTTAATTCTTACACGCTCCTGGTTGTTGCTTGAGTCACAAAACACGTTCAAATTCTCCAAAAACTCTTGCAAACCCGTGAAAAACTCCTCTCGTGTACGTGCTGCCCTGTTTTCTTCTCACAGAAATTCCAGCCAAAGTGGATCGGAATTAACTCCTCTACCATCTCTGTTTGGCCCATAGAAACATACCCAATCAATTCCAAGCCTTTTAATCTCACCGCATCAAGCCCAAAATCGCAACCCTAGTTCCGCTGGCGAGAACTTGTTTTTCCCGCCAATTTTTGAAATTTGAATGAAGAAGGTGGTGTCCCCCTAACCAATCCGGGGGTGCGAATAGCAGCTGGCTCCTGGAGGTGCCCTTATCCAAAATGAGTGTGCCTTTATCACTTTTCTCCCGGGGTCCAAATAACACTTTTTGAGCAACTTTTTCCGCACAAGTGTATTTCTCCAAAAACACCTACACACACATAAAACACCAAAATTAGTACAAAAATCGAGACTAACAATAGAGACAATGAGGACAATTCAGACACAAAAATGTGTCTATCAAATACCCCCAAACTTATTATTTGCTAGTCCCGAGCAAATCTAATCTAGAAAATAAAATGACTACACTTAGCACGTGCAAAGAAGTCGTTAAACCGCTAGGTGGCCCTAGTGGCGGAGTGTTGTCTCCTGAGGGTTTACCAGAGGTGTACCCACAAAACCTTTACCCAGCACCCTAGCTATCTACGCAGTAACCTTGGAAGGCACTAAAGAATCTCCTTGGTTGGCATACTTATTGACTACGGGAGGAAGTACCCCGATGCGAAATTCCAATTGTTGTACACGAGTTTGCACTCAAGCATATTAAAATTCATATAAAGTGACAGAGCTCTACTCGGATAGTTTCGGACATCATAAACCTGAGTCAACCAATCACATGGATAGATTAAGAAGATGGATGTAGACAAAACGTGGATGATGTTGACTAAGGTGAACCAATCCTAATGGATCGAGATACTCGGGTCTAGACTAATATCAACACACTTCGGAATATACAAGGGAACCAGAGGTCGATAATCCTAACTCTAGGTCAACTCAATTTTGGCATATACAAGGGTACCAGTGGTCAACTTTATTGTATTTATTCCGGTTGGTCTAGTGGTCTGGTTTTTTTTTTTTTTTTTTTTTGGTATCTCAGTCACTCTATTTCACCCTAACAATGGTAAAAAGACAAAGAAAAAGAAGTAATCAGGATTCTTTCGATGTTTCCATCACGAGGATATGGCGAAACTACCATGTTTTCTTTTCTAACACCTGAGCTCTGTGCTTTTATGAATAGACTCTTCTAGATGTTTCCATCTAATCAGATTGATTCCTCAACTCCTACAACCAAAATGTTTCCATCCACTTAGATTGGTTAGTGCCGACCTTAATAAACATAAATTTCTAGGCTCTGGAGTTTATTTATTGCAACTAAAAGCTAACAAAAAGTTTCTTCCCCACCCCCAAACTTAAATCTAACATTGTCCTCAATGTTTCTAATGAAAGAGCAATACCAAAAAGTAAAGTAACATGAGGAATCAGTAAAGAGAGAAGTCGTAAAGATAGTACCTGGGTGAAGAGAGAAATCAAAAACCAATATACAACATACAATCGCCTCGATGGTCAATCAAGGGTAAACAGGGTCCTCCAGAGGGACCTCCTCAACATCACTTGTAGGAAAGGGCTCTAAAAAGGGTTTCAATCTCTGACCGTTAACCTTCGAAGAACTACTACCATCCGGTGTCTCGATCTCAACAGCTCCATGAGGAAAGACAGTGCGAACAATAAATAAAAGGACCCGTCCACCGAGAACGTAACTTCCCAGGGAAAATATGCAAGCGGGTATCATACAGAAGAACTTTTTGACCTGGAGAAAATGACTTCCTTAAAATATTTCTATCATGCACAAGTTTCATTTTGTTCTTATACTCCTTAGCACTATCGTAAGCATCTATACGAACCTCTTCCAACTCATTGAGCTGGAGTTTCCTCTGGGCTCCTGCCTTGTCAAGTGAAAAATTTAGCTGCTTAACAGCCCAATAAGCTTTATGTTCTAACTCGACAGGTAAATGACATGCCTTGCCATAAACAAGCCGATAAGGCGACATTCCAATAGGGGTTTTAAACGCAGTACGGTAAGCCCATAAGGCATCAGTAAGCCTAGACGACCGGTCTTTCCGATTAGGATTAAACCGTTTTCTCTAATATACGTTTTATCTCCCTATTAGAAACCTCGACCGACCATTAGTCTCATGGATGATACGGGGTAGCTACCTTATGTGTAATACCATATTTCTTCATCAAAAGCCTAAAAGGTCCATTACAAAAGTGCGACCCTCCATCACTAATTATAGCTCGCGGTGTACCAAAACGTGTAATTATATTATTTTTCAAGAACTCAATCACAACCCTATCGTCATTGGTTTTACACGCAACCGCCTCAATCCACTTAGAGACATAGTCTACATCGACAAGGATGTATAAGTTACCAAAAGAATTAGGAAACGGACCCATAAAGTCAATACCCCACACATCAAAGACCTCAACAATTAAAATAAGGTTCAAGGGCATCATGTTCCTACGGAAATGGTTCCTAATTTCGGCAACGTTCACAAGTAACACAAGAATCGTGGGAGTCTTTAAACAACGAAGGCCAATAGAATCCACACTGCAATATCTTAGCAGCAGTCTTCTTAGCACTAAAGTGACCCCCATAAGCATGATCATGACAAAAGGAAATACTACTGGACTGGTCACTCTCAGGTATACATCTCCTAATAACTGTCTGGACAATACTTAAACAAATAAGGATCATCCCAAAAGAAGTGCTTAACCTCGGCTAAAAACCTAGAACGATATTGTTTACCCTAATGTTGGGGCATTCGACCAGTAACAAGATAGTTCACTATATTCGTATACCAAGGCAATTGGGTAACAAAGAACAGTTGTTCATCAGGAAAACTATCCCTAACAGGAGGAGAATTATCAGGGGTATCCACAATAAGCCTAGACAAGTGGTCTGCTATCACATTTTCTGCACCTTTTTTGTCTCTAATGTCTAAGGAAAATTCTTGTAGCAAGAGGATCCATCTAATCAATCTAGGTTTAGTATCCTTCTTGGAAAGAAGATACTTCAAAGCAGCATGATCGGTGAAGATTATGACCTTGAAACCTAAGAGATAGGGTCTAAACTTGTCTAAGGCAAACACAATGGCTAACAGTTCCTTCTCCGTAGTGGTATAGTTCAACTGGGCATCATTCAGAGTTTTGCTAGCATAGTAAATCACATGAAGTAATTTATTTTCTCGCTGACCTAGCACAACACCAATAGCATAATCTGAAGTATCGCACATGATCTCAAAGGGTAGGTTCCAGTTGGTGCTTGTACTATGGGGGCGATAGTAAGTAAAGTCTTAAGCTTCTCAAAAGCCTCTAAACAAGCATTATCAAAGACAAACTTAACATATTTTGCAAGCAAATTGCAAAGAGGTCTAGAAATCAAGCTAAAATCCTTAATGAATCGACGATAAAAACCTGCATGCCCTAAGAATGACCTAATATCTCTTACGGTTTTGGGACTCAGTAAAGTCTTGATAAGGTCAACTTTGGCTTTATCTACCTCTATACACTTAGAAGATACGATATGCCCTAAAACAATTCCTGATCGAACCATGAAATGACATTTCTCCCAATTAAGCACTAGATTATTTTCCTTACACCTAGTCAACACTAATGACAAATGATGCAAGCACTCATCGAAAGATGAACCAAACACTGAAAAATCATCCATAAAGACCTGTAAGAACCGTTCTACCATATCTGAAAATATGCTCATCATGCAACGCTGAAAAGTCGCGGGGCGTTACATAGCCCGAAAGGCATGTGTCTATACGCAAAGGTACCAAAGGGACAAGTAAAAGTGGTTTTCTCCTGGTCTTCTGGGGCAATAACGATCTGATTATAGCCAGAGTAGCCATCTAAAAAGCAGTAATGGCTATGTCCAGCTAATCTCTCTAGCATCTGGTCGAAGAAGGGAAGGGGAAAGTGGTCCTTCCTAGTGACCTTGTTCAATTTCCTATAGTCAATACAAACACGCCAACCCGTGGTCACTCGGGTTGGGATTAACTCATTATTATCATTCTGGACTACAGTACTACCGGATTTCTTGGGAACAACATGAACGGGGCTGACCCACTTGCTGTCTGAAATAGGGTAGATAATGCCTGCATCTAACAACTTAAGGATCTCGGTTCGAACTACTTCTTTCATATTGGGGTTTAGTCGACATTGCATCTCCCTAGAAGGTTTGGTATCTTCCTCTAAATAAATCTGATGCATACAAACAGTAGGACTTATACCCTCAATGTCTGCTATGGTCCACCCTAAAGCTTCCTTGTTGTTTTGAAGGACGGTTACTAGCCCACTTTCCTGATCACTATCCAAGTCGGAAGCAACAATCACAGGTAAAGTCTCAAAAGGGCCTAAAAACACATACTTTAGGGTATCTGGCAATGGTTTTAGGTCCAACTTAGGAGGCTCTTCTAACGAAGGAACTAGGGTAGACTTAGAAATTGGTAGTGGCTCGAACTTAGGTTTCCATCCATTACTAGTGTCTAACAAAGGGGTTGAATCTAACAAAGCATTCACCTCGTTAATCACATTTTCATCATCGAAATCAATCCCAAAGTGAGCTAGGCATTTCTCTAATGGATATTCTAACAAAGTGTTTGGTAATGACTCCTCGACTAATGTTCCTATCATGTTCACCTCTTCTATGTTCGAGTCATCTAGTTCAGAGGGTAGCTTACTAATATTAAAAATGTTCATCTCAATAGTCATATTACCAAAAGACAAGTTCATAATACCATTTCGACAGTTAATGATCGCATTGGATGTAGCTAAAAACGGGCGACCTAAAATCACTGGTATTTGGTTTTCTGGGTCAGGGACAGGTTGGGTATCTAGGATAACAAAATCCACCGGATAAATGAACTTGTCGACCTCTATGAGAACATCCTCGATCACACCCCGAGGAATTTTAACGGACCTATCGCCTAACTCGGAGTGTCATCTGGGTAGGTTTCATCTCACCAAGTCCTAGCTTAAGGTACACATGGTATGGGAGTAAGTTCACACTGGCTCCTAAGTCAAGCAAAGCTTTCTCAACACGGTATTTACCTATTGTGCAAGAAATAGTAGGGGACCACGGGTCTTTATACTTAGGAGTAGTGGTATTCGAATAATAGAACTCACGTGACTAGCTAGAAAGGCTTTCTTCGGACACTAAGCTTCGCTTTCGCGTACACATATCCTTAAGAAACTTGGCATAAGCGGGAATCTGCTTAATCGCATCCAACAATGGTAGGTTGATAGTTACCTGCTTAAAAACCTCCAAAATATCATTAAAGTTGGACTCCCTCTTAGTTGGAACTAGCAGCTGTGGGAATAGGGCTCTAGGAACAAAGCCTGGCTCAATATAACCCTCATTGGTCTCTTTAGAGACTCTATCAGTCTCCTCAGGGTTTCTTTCCACTCCTAAGGGTTGTAATAGAATTCACATGATTGTACGATTTCTCTCCTTTAGGGTTAGGATCAGTATGACTAGGGAACCTTCCATCTTCTCTCTCACTAAGGAACTTAGCTATTTGGCCGACTTGAAGTTCTAATTTAGCAAGAGACTGGGAATTATTCTTAAAATTCTGCTTGGTTTCCTCTTGAAAATTACCCTGGCTCTTTACTAACATTTCCTGGCTCTGTGTTAACATATCCTGGCTCTTTTTTAGTATACTAAGAGATTCCTCTAAGCTAGTCATTCTATTCTCAAAAGGGTTCTGGAACTGGGTTTGACCTGAAGAATTCTTATTATAACCAAAACCTGGGGGAGGCTGAGAATTACTAGACTGACCTTGATTCTGTCCCTTAGACCAAGAGAAATTAGGATGGTTTCTCCAACCAGGGTTGTAGATCTCTGAGTATGGGTCAAACTTCTGACGGTTCTCAAACCTAGCATTGTTATAGATAGCATGAGCTTGCTCTTCACTAACCTGACCTTCCCAAAATGAGTTATTGGGTTCTACTCCACAACTAGAGACTTGAGAGGCTCTAATCCTATCACCAGGTTCAACAAGAGACCTATGTTTAGGCTGATTCAATTCCAAAGCTTATAACCTTCTAGACAAAGCAACAAACTTAGCATCTGACCCGAATCTTGTATCAACCACATTGGTGCTACTTCTATTGACCAAGAGTCTTTTAGGGGGTTCAACACAAGACTCCCACTGTTGGGATTTCTCAGCAACAACTCCTAAGAAGGTAAAGGCATCCTCAGCACTTTTATTAGTAAACTCACCAAAGACACATAGACTCGACCATGGCTTTGGTCGAATAGTCTAAACCATCATAAATAATCCCTACAAGTTTCATCTTATCAAATCCATGGTGAGGACACTGAGATAGGAGATCATTGAATCTCTCTAAAAACCTATAAAGAGACTCTCCCTCTTGTTGCACACTAGCACTAATTTTTCGCCTAAAATTTGCAGTTTTATGCTTAGGGTAGAATTTCATATAGAAAGCAGCAATAAGTTCCTTCCATGTTTCAATGGATTCAGATGGTAGGTTGTTTAGCCAGGTCTTGGCTTTATCTTTTAAGGAAAAGGGGAACATCTTAAGTTTCAAAACTTCATCAGTAAGGTCTTTTATTCTACCCGTCCCACAAATTTCCTTAAAGTCCCTAATATAAAAATAAGGGTTCTCATCATCTTTTCCTAAGAATATAGGGATCATCTAAAGAATACTAGCTTTTATCTCGAAGTTAGCCGTATTGGCTGGCAATTTAATGCACGAAGCTCGGTTGGTCCCAGTTGGGAACATGTAATTTTTCAAAGTTGCCATCGCTGGCACAACTGAAGTACTAGGGGTACTTTCCTCACGAAGAGACAAATTCTCAAAACTGAAGTTTCCAAAAACGGGGCTCTCAAAAGAAGAGTCTTCGAGTTCCCCGCCTTCACAAGAAGAACTACTAGGTTTGTCACTAATCAAACGACCTAGAGTGTTTCTTTTCCAAGCCCGTTCTCTAATGACCTCGGGCATACACTAGAAAAACAAAAGAAAAAGAAAAATCCTAAAAGGAATGGAAGTTCTATGCAAACACAAACAAGGCTGACTCCACCACAACAAACTTAATGAATTCTAGCAAACAAAAAGCATGATGGCTCCACTTAGATTGTTTTCTAGACCAGCTTCTAATCCTTCGAAAGCGAATTCGTTACAATCTGAGCAAACCCCTCTGGAATCAATCCGAGTTTAAGTAAGTTGAATAGAGGCGAGGGAAGCTGCGTGGAGCTTTGATACCCAAGGCCTCACCGCTATTACAAGGCGGCGCAGTCACGCATTCAACTTCACAGAAACCATCATGAACTTCGAAGTATGCTAAAAGAGTAACCAATATTTTTCGAATGACTTTCCTATTAAGCTCGTTACCCTATCGGTCTCGTTCTATTCCAAATTTTAAAGCTTAGGTTCGCGTTAAGTATCGTTTTCCTAAGGCGGGCAAGAAGAGAACGGTGATGAAATCCGAACCCTTATCTTGTATGGCCAGTCCTTGCCCTTTACTAGGAAATTAAAACAGTCGTTTTACCTCCCGTACCAGACGGGGGATGAACCGTTGTAGTCGACTCGGGCCACGACTCCTATGTCATGTACGAACCCGAGGGGCCGAGGTGATATCGTAATCACCGTCCTTCTCTACAAACAGTTTAATATTTAATACTACCCTTCCGTAGGGTTTAAAAATAAAAGAATGTCCAAATGTCCAAGTCCAAAGTCCAAAAAGTAAAAGTGCAAAAGAAAAAAAAATATCCAAAAAAAAAAAATGCCTCCTTTTTTTTTCTCTTTTTTAAAATAATAAAAAAAATCTTCTTCTTTCGCTCCTTTCGATTTGTCTTTAACTCCAAATCTTTAAGTATTCACCAAAAGCTTTGGCAAATTTTTCTTTCGCTCCAAATTCCAAAATCTGTAGTAAAAAGACAAAAACCCAAAAACCCAAAAACCCAAAAACGTAAAGTAGAACAAATAAATAAAAACCTAAAAAAAAAAATCTAAAAACTCTAGCCTAAAGACAAGTCCGCGTCGGCGGCGCCAAAAATTGATGTGATCTCAATAATGTTGTAGTAAATAAGTTCATTGAGACTTGTGAAAGCAAAAGATTTTAGACTTATAAAACTTAAAAAACAAACAAAACTTAATATAAAAAGTGATTTCAAGATTTAAGAATAGACCAAGGCTCCGGATTCCACTATTCCTCCTAATTGATTGGTTTATAATGATATTTCAAGAATTATTGTTAAGCTCTTTTTCTCGTTAATTCACTATTAATCTATATGGTGTCCAAACATTAAATTGTAATCCCTAAGCATGAATTATCAAAGAATTGATTCTAAGCATAACACATCGAATTGATTCACAACTAATTAAGAAAACCAATTTTATCTTTATGTTGATCCAAGTGAATTAAATAAAATAAATAATTAAAGAAATTATAAAAGAAATTACCAATCAAGCATGAGTGAATAGTTTCCTCCGTTGCCTCGATCCTTTGGGTATTTTAGCCGCTCATCATGTTGAAAACCCTCTCAAAGAATTTATTTATGCTCAAAAATGGTTTACAAATGATGAATAAGGGAGAAATAATGAAAAATCGGGTTTGTAACAATTATTTTTGTTACAAACCGAACTGTTACAAAAAACGATAAATAGTAACTGTCGTTGTCACTGTAGCGAATACGACTGCTCAGTGTGCGTCTTATGTTCTTCAGCAATAAACGACTGCCTCTGGTAGTCTTTTGTTCTTCGTGTTCTTCACAACAGCAGAAATGGTGGTTTCCTGCCACTTGATTTTCTCGACTTTCCGATGCTCTGCAACTCTCCCAATCTCTCTGTAACGCTTCTCTGACCTCCAATCGCTTCTTTTATACTTGACAGTGGCAATAAATCTTGACAATCAATCCGGAATCATTCTCACTTACTCTGCCAAATACGAGAAGATATTCTTCCCTTTTTCTTCTCCTGCACGCGTCTGCCAGATGAAAACTCTCCAAATTTAATTCTTACACGCTCCTGGTTGTTGCTTGAGTCACAAAACACGTTCAAATTCTCAAAAAACTCTTGCAAACCCGTGAAAAACTCCTCTCGTGTACGTGCTGCCCTGTTTTCTTCTCACAGAAATTCCAGCCAAAGTGGATCGGAATTAACACCTCTACCATCTCTGTTTAGCCCATAGAAACATACCCAATCAATTCTAGCCTTTTAATCTCACTGCATCAAGCCCAAAATCGCAACCCTAGTTCTGCCAGGAGAGAACTTGTTTTTCCCGCCAATTTTTGAAATTTGAATGAAGAAGGTGGTGTCCCCCTAACCAATCCGGGGGTGCGAATAGCAGCTGGCTCCTGGAGGTGCCCATATCCAAAATGAGTGTGCCTTTATCACTTTTCTCCCCGGGGTCCAAATAACACTTTTTGAGCGACTTTTTCCACACAAGTGTATTTCTCCAAAAACACCTACACACACATAAAAACACCAAAATTAGTACAAAAATCGAGACTAACAATAGAGATAATGAGGACAATTCATACACAAAAATGTGTCTATCACATACTCTCCCGTAATGGACGTCATAACGTTCCGCTACTTAGTTAGCTTGGTAGTTTCAGAAGGACTTGAAATGCAGCTTACGGATGTGGTTACAACATATCTCTATGGGGATCTAGATTCAGAGATATACATGAAAGTGCCTGATGTCCTTCCATTGCCCGAACCAAGTAACTCTAAACCACGAAGTGCGTTTTCGATTAAGTTGAAACACTCACTTTACGGATTAAAGCAATCCGGGCGGATGTGGTATACCCGTCTAAGTGATTATTTGATTGGAAAGGGATATACAAATAATGAGTTATGCCCCTACGTATTTATAAAGAAAACGAGTTCCGGATTTGCAATTATAGTTGTTTATGTTGATGATATGAACATAATAGGTACTCTTGATGAAATAAGAGAAACTGCAAGCTACTTGAAATCTGAATTTGAGATGAAAGATCTTGGGAAAACTCGGTTTTGTCTAGGAGTTGAGCTAGAACACCGAGCCTGTGGAATACTAATCCACCAGTCTGCATATGTCCATAAGATACTCAGGCAATTCAATATGGACAAGGTGCATCCTGCTAGCACTCCCATGATTGGTCGAAGTTTTGATGTACAAAAGGATCCATTTCGTCCAAAGGAAGATGACGAAGAGGTATTGGGAGCTGAAATTCCCTACTGTTTATGGGTAAAAATCGTTTCCGCCGATTTAGGTAAATTCGGTAGGTGAGTGAGAAACTGGTTTAAACCCTAAACAAATGTGTTGCACGTGAGCACTTTCTATATTAGAGAGATCAATCTGTACAAGTCCGGCCTAAACCAAGAAATGGTCGTTCCAGACTTTCTTCGGTCACAAAGTGGAGGAGAAGGGTTGATTTGGGGAGGGAAGCAAAGAAAGGTGTTGAGACCAGAATAGTGTGGGAGAGTAGTGTCTCGACTTGTATCAGAAAGTGAAAGCTTCAGAAGCTTGCAAGAGATGAAAGCTTTTTTGGAGAGCTTGCAAAGTTGCCTTTTCTGAGAGTGTTGTGTTTTTCTCCTGACCGAGACTTGTTGTCTGGTGGAAATAGGTAAGACCTATTTATACAAGTCGAGATTGAAACGTACCCTGGCCTCATGAAGGAAGAGAGTAAAGGGTGAAATAATGGGAGGAGGTGGTAACCACATGGTGTTTATGGGTGAAAACGTTTTCACCATTATTTCCTCATTTATTTGACCGCTTTATTCCTATTCACGCTTTCTTAATGTGAGCGTAGTGTACGCTGCATGTTGTGACCGCCAATCCAAGACCCTGGAAAGCATCCCCCGGTTTGTGTTGATGTCTCGAGTGTTGGTTGCACCTTGAGTGCAAGTGGCGCTGCTAGTGGCACGTGTGGCATGTGCGGAATGCCTTTTTTGCGGGTTGCACCTTGAGTGCAAGTGGCAATGCCAGAGCTGCTAGTGGCGTGTGTGGCATGTGCCAATGGCATGTGTGGAATGCCTTGGTGGTAGGTTGCACGGTTTGCAAGTTAGACTACCAGCGTGGGTTTTGGCAAGTGCCAATGGCACGTACGACCAAGTTGGCCTAGGTTGCACGGCTTGCAAGTTAGGCTACCAGCGTGCGTGTTTGGCATGTGTCAATGGCACGCACGGCCATTAGGGCCACGACTAGGTAATGAAAGCTACCAGCGAGCGTGTTGGCATGTGTCAATGGCACGCACGGCCATTAGGGCCACGACTTGGTAAGAAAAACTACCAGCGATGCGTGTTGGCATGTGCCAATGGCATGCGTGGCCAATTTGGGTCACGACCTGGTAAGGAAAGCTACCAGCGATGCGTGTTGGCATGTGCCAATGGTATGCGTGGCCAATTTGGGTCACGACCTGGTAAGGAAAGCTACCAGCGATGCGTGTTGGCATGTGCCAATGGCATGCGTGGCCAATTTGGCCTAGGTTGCACGGTTTGCAAGCCTAGGCGTGGGCGCCATTTTGGCATGGCGTGGCTAGGGCCAAGGTAAGGGTGCTTGGCTTGGCGTGGTGTGACTAGCGTAGCTAGGGCCAAGGCAGAGTGCGTTTGGCATGGCGCGGCTAACTTAGGCTAGGTGTGGCTGGCATGATTTGCCATTGGCACGGAGGTGCGGCTAGCATGGTTGGTATGCTTTGGCGCGTTTGGTATGACTAGCATAGCTAGGGCCAAGGCAGAGTGCGTTTGGCATGGCGCGGCTAGCTTGGGCTAGGTGTGGCTTGCATGATTTGCCATTGGCACGGAGGTGCGGCTAGCATGGTTGGCATGCTTTGGCGCGTTTGGTGTGACTAGCATAGCTAGGGCCAAGGCAGAGTGCGTTTGGCATGGCGCGACTAGCTTGGGCTAGGTGTGGCTGGCATGATTTGCCATTGGCACGGAGGTGCGTCTAGCATGGTTGGCATGCTTTGGCGCGTTTGGTGTGACTAGCATAGCTAGGGCCAAAGCAGAGTGCGTTTGGCATGGCGGCTAGCTTGGGCTAGGTGTGGCTGGCATGATTTGCCATTGGCACAGAGGTGCGGCTAGCATGGTTGGCATGCTTTGGCGCGTTTGGTGTGACTAGCACAGCTAGGCCAAGGAAGAGTACGTTTGGCATGGCGCTGCTAGCTTGGGCTAGGTGTGGCTGGCATGATTTGCCATTGGCACGGAGGTGCGGCTAGCATGGTTGGCATTCTTTGGCGCGTTTGGTGTGACTAGCATAGCTATGGCCAAGGCAGAGTGCGTTTGGCATGGCGCGGCTAGCTTGGGATAGGTGTGGCTGTCATGATTTGCCATTGTCACGGAGGTGAATTAGGGTTTTGCTCGTTGTAATCCTAATTTGAAAAAATACCCCCTATTAATTACTGACTACATGTATTAAATGTTCTAATAAATGTGTTACCGGTGACATTAGGTTATTTGGGGTTTTACGATTTTACCCTTTGTTTAAAAACCACCATCAACATTAAGTCCCCGCTAGCTCGGAACATGAGCTTTGTTGCGAGGTAAGCATAAGATGGTGACAAACTATCGTGAGAAATCGTAAAGAGAATTGAGGAGGCTTGTCGACCTTTTTATAAATAGGATTTGGAATCCTTGCCTCCGGCGATTTTGCACAAATCGGGAGGCTGTCTCAATTGGGAAGTCAGCATCATTGAGAGACAGGAAGCTGGGCGGCATCGAGAAGTTGACGCGAGTTGGGAAACTGAGCGTGCTAGCTGGTGGGACCGGGGCAAGGTGGGGAAGCTGATCGTGCTAGCTGGCGCGACTTGGGCGGTCATTGGGAAGTTGGCGCAATTGGTGGGACCGGTGTGGCTTGGGAGATTGGGAGACTGGCGCGAGCTTGATGGGACCGGTGTAAACAAGGAGGGAGTGGGTGCAAAGTTTCCTTATTTTGCCTTCCTTCACGCGCGGCTTCAATCAGGGCATTATCCATGCTAAAATATGGAAGTGTTATGTCCCTCATTGCTTCCTTTCGTTTTTTAAGGTTCCGTATTCATACCCAACGCAATTGTACCGTCTCCCTTGTTTGAGAAAAGGTTCTTTTTGTTAAGTTTCTTTCTTTGCCTAGAGACGAATCATCCTCTAAACAGCCAGATTCTCCAAGTGAAGGCGCGAGGTCTGACTCTTGCAAAAGCACCCCGACTAGGGTTATTCGGGCTAAGAAGATCATACCGGTATGTTTTATTCTTCTTCTCTGTTCATGTTATCCTCTTTTTATATGTGTATAGATAGGATGGAACTTGATCATTTTCCCCATTTTTTGCGGGACCCTCCAGGGATGGCCGCGCCTTTAACTCTTCGTAGAAGGACTTCAGAATTGGCGGAGATCGATCTTCTTCTCTTGAGGAGGCATTGGTTGGGATTGAATCTCTGTTACATGAAGCTAGTAAAATCATTAAGGACCTCCCTTCCATCTATCCCCATGCCTTTTTTTTTTTGACTGAAAAGGGAATCCCCGGGGAAAAATACAAACGGTGTATTCATCTTGGGGGGAGTACAACTACTAAGAAGAATTGTTAAAGGAAATACTAAAAGGGGGAGTGACTGGGAAGTACAACATTTTAGGGATTGGAGGCCTTGAGCCATCGCGAGTGAATTATCACGCCTTCGAGTGTGTCTCGCATTGATGAGCTTGCAATATCCTCCCAAAAGGGTATCCGCAACTGTGATCTGGCTCGTCTTCTCTTTCATTGGGCGAATCAGTTTGAATAGCCATTTTTACTGTCATCCTCCCAACTTGAAACGAGCTTTCCTTAACCACTACATCTCCAATTGAAAACTGTTTATGGGTGAAAACTACTCCTGCCGGATTTGGTAATTTGGGGTGTGTAGATGAGGAATGAATCTAAACCCTAAACAAATGCACTGCGCGGTGAGTGCTTGTAGATTCGGAAATCAATCTGTGCAAGTCCGGCCTAAACCAAGAAATGGCCGTTCCAGACTTGTTTCGGTCACAAAGTGAAGGAGATGGGGTTGATCTTAGGGAGGGAAGCGAAGAAGGTGTTGAGATTGTGAAGGTGTTGGCTTGCTTATGACTTGTAATGAAAAAGTCGAACCGGCCACAGGATGCAAGCTATCAGTTCCGGTGTTTTGTATTAACACTTGATTTCTGTTTCTTGTCTGGACTTGCTCTTGTTGGTGGAAATAGGGAGGAGAACCTATTTATACAAGTCATTGAGCCTTATTCACGTCTCTCGTGGGAAGTGGAGGAAGTGGAGTGATGGAGTAGTGGAGTTGTGTGTTGATGCTACACGATCAGTCTTGCCCACTTCTCCTGTCATCGCTAACCGTCCATAACTTCCTAACACGTTCTTGTGATGGCGCGTTGCAGGCTGCACGCTGTAAACCGCCAGACCAATACCCCAGTATGTATCCCCCCAGTTTGTGACATGATTGATGTCTGGAATGTGTGGATCGTGGATCCATGAAAGGTAGCATGTAATGCTGAATTGAATAACTGTGTTATTCAGGAAGTTGATACTTGTGAAGTATCATGTGTATTTTATGCAGGTACTGCATCATTTGTGGTAAAGTGATGGGTGGCGACGCCTCACTAACCAATTAACTCCTGACCAGGATTGTATAACCAAGCTGGTGAAGTTGGACGGACGAGATGATCTTTGAGACACTCATCTGCGACCGTTAATGAATTAGGGTTTTTGAAGAGGTGCGCATGCATCACTCTTTAGCTTGGTCGAAACCAAACATGGGATATAATTTTGACAAGGCCGACCGTGCATGTGTGTAGACAACATGACGGTGTAAGCGCCTATACCCATTACCTCACGAAAGTATGATCTGGGCCACTTAATTCGTCCGGTGAAGTTGAGTGGTCGTGATCAATTTGTGACAGAAAACCAGTGCCGCAAGAGCCACGCGTCATGCCTACTTCGGGCGCACGTTCCAAGATGACCAATCTTGGTCGGTCTTGGCCGATTGGTCTGGTGTGAAGGTGGTAGGCTGGTGTTCACGCCTATACCTGAATATCCCATGAAAACGTGATCTGAGCCATCCAAATCGTCTGGCGAAGTTGAGCGGTCGAGATCAGTTTGTGGTTTGGGAGGTGCGACCATGCTAGTTTGGGCGCGCGTCTTGGAATGACCAGGCGTGATATGCCTTGGCCGATCGGGTGAGGGGATAGATGGGTCCACGGTGGTCATCTTTGGTATGACCGGACCTGCTTAATCTAATCTTGGACCCTCCATTCGTACCGGAGAAGATGGACGCTCGTGATGCTCAAAACCCTAATTTTGGGCTTCAAGGCCGTGCGTCAATGCTTTATTCGGCATACGAATTGGGATAACCAACCATGGTTGGTCCTAACCGATTGGTCAGGTATGTAGGCGGGCCTACGGTGATTGTGTTGACATGCTCTGGGCCCTTTGAATCTTCATCTACACCCTCCATCTATACCTGCGAAGATGGATGGTTGAGACCGTTTTGCGACACATGTAATATGCCGCAAACCCTAATTTTAGGGTTTTCCGCCCATACTGCTATGGTTTGGACGTTTTGGCAAGCTAGGCCAATTCTGGAGGGAGGCCAACCATGCGGGGTCCGCGTCGGTTCGACAGTGGATATTCCATACCTGCTTGGGGGTGATGGAATTGATTTGGGTCATCCAATCATGCTTGTGGAGTTGAATGACTGTGATCATATCCGGACTGATACGGTCAGTCCGGATGCTCAATCGGGCTAGTATAACACACCGAGAGGGGCTCAATCGGGCTAGTATAACACACCGAGAGTCAGCCTGTACGGGTATTTCGTACATGGTTTCATTATAATGCTTGGAGGTTCGTGTTGCTCTGTAAGAGCAACACTCAGTCGTCATGCCGCACTGATAATGAGTACAGGAAATACAAGGCTGATTGCGCATTAATTAATAATGCTAGAAATTCACAGGGTATATGGGATTGTTGCTACATGCTCCAACCTCGGATGAATTTCGTGTATTCTGAGAATGGGATTGTTGCCACATGCTCCATTCTAGGTGAATTAAGTGAGGAAGTATCCAACACTTATTGATGGCCTTATCTTTTACAAGATGTCAGCGCATAATTTTCTGTTTTTTTACAATTTTAACCTTAAATGAAAATCCACCATCAACATTAAGTCCCCTGCCTAGCACATAATGGTTACACTATTGTGGGGTAGGCATGAGATGGTGACATATACAAAGGAGACAAGATAAAGGAAGTCTACCTGGAGGGATTCTGGCCGTGGGCAATCCTCCATACGTGCGCGATCCTAAGCTTTGATGGATCGGCTTCCTTCCTTAGTGTATTTGAATCAAAAGAGGAAACCAAATAAAAGAGGAATCCTTGTTCTATTGGGATTCTTCTAATTTTTTGTCTATAAAAGAGACCAACCCCCTTTTCTTTTCCTCACGATTTTTTTTTTTTTTTGTTGAGCAGCTCCCGCCCGTGACTAGTGCTGCCGTTCCTCCCGACGCTCCCGCCGTTGCTGACTTGAAATTTATATCTGACTTGAAATCAATACCAGACTGAAACTTGTACCGGACTTGAAACCAATAACAGACTGAAACTTGTACCGGACTTGAAACCAATACCAGACTGAAACTTGTACCGGACTTGAAACTAATACCAGACTTGACTTGAGTAATACTGGTGTTTGGACCTAATCCCAGCTTTTGTGCATTTCAACGTGTCTTGTCGTGCGTGACTACACGCTTCATGCGCTTTTCATACAAGTTCTAACTCCTGTCTTTTATTTCATTGTGGAATGAAGAAAAGAATTCCTGTTGAGATGTCTTTCGGAGATAATGCTGGTGCCAAGCCAGGAAGTGTTGACGGCTTCAAAGATATGCCGAACATCGATGATGAGTTGTTCACCTCGCCTTTTCCAAACATTAGAAGACATCCTTCTCATAAGATAGTCCTGCTTTCCGATTCAGAAAATATGGATGCTGATCCATTTTCTTCTTCAGCACTTGTGATGAGATTTTGTCTCCGAGAAACGAATATCCGCCTTCCCTATTGACTTCAAGATTTGTCATACTCCACTGGGTTCTTATGAAGGATGGATGAGACGCATGTTGAGTAATAAGGGTATTAAAGATAATTTGACCAAGGCGCAAATCCTCAATGCGGTCATGGCATCTGCTGCTCTTGAAATTAAGAAAGACGCTGCGGGTTTGATTACCTTCATTTCTCGGTGGCGCATTTCTACTCATACAGCCATATCTAGATGGGGAGAGATGACTATTACTCTGGAGAGTGTAGTTGCATTAATGAACCTGCCTGTTGCTGGAAGTCTTTCTTACGATCTCTCTGATACGGAGCAACGTAACTATGATGCTATACTTCAAAAGGTGGCGGGATTCGACAGTCTGGACAAGGAGGAGAAAAAAGATACGAGATGCTTTTACACCTGGTGGGTGTCGGAGTGGTCTCCTGCAGACCCAGAGCCGGATCAAGAGTTGGAAAATAAGCTCAGCGTGATTGCGTTCTTGTCTTTATGGCTATCCAGAGATATATTCGATGACGGTTCTGGAAAGAAGACCATTAGAGGTGACCTCGTTAAGATCGCTATAAAGCTGGCAAAAGGTAAAGTTCTTCCCCTGGGTGCCTTGTTCCTTGGATCGTTTTGTACTCTTATCCTGGATGCCTTAGCAATGGACATGCATGTTTCTAACGGGTACAAGAAGGTGGAATCGCACGTTCACTTCGCTTTTCTTGAGGGCATTCTTATGGGAACACTTCAAAAGCTATGCTCCTACTCCCGCAAATTTGCTTAGCAACTTGTATGGTGGCTCGAGAATACTCATTTGGAATAGGAGGCGTCCCGAACAGTGCGCAAAACTCGTGGACATATTTGACAATGTGTCTTCGTTGATTTCCGTCCATGGGGGCCGGTCCACCTTCCATTGTTCAGCCAAAGAATTTTGCTACGCTTCGATGGTCCCGATCTTGGTGTTGCGCACCGACGTTAAGACTATGAGATTTGGGGAAATTGTTTACCTGCACAGCTGCATCCCAGGATATGTCCCGTCTTTATTCAATGAAGAATTTACTGTGACTCCGTACAATATTGACAGGGCGGCTCGTCAAATGGGATTTGATCAGGGTGTCCCATTTATCCGTCCACCGGGGGTTCAGAAAAAAATTCCTCCCAAATATTCTTAACGCTGACGTGTTTTTAGAACGGGTGAGCCTTCCCTTCTGGCCTATTGGGAGAAACCCAGTGGTAACCGATAAGTACAAGGAATTTTGGATGAGGCAACTGTTGGTTTTTCAGGAATTCTCGGAGAGTGTTGTGACAGGTTCCCGTGGTGAACCATCTTCTCGACGTTTTGAAAAAGCATTTCCGGTTGAAGCCACTTCCACCAAACGGACCGGAGGCGAGGATTGCGGTCCCCAAGCGAGAGAGATCCAAGAGGCGAGGCATGTGGTTCGGTGATCCTCAATTCCTCCAATATGCAGGTATTTAAACCTCTTCCCGTTGGTTCCTTCATTTCTCCAGAGTGAATCTTCCTAAGAGTGATTCTTGCTTGAAATCAGGGGATTCCGAAAGAGAATGTCTTCACAAGGTTGGCGCGCATTCAAAATGAGAAGGCTGGTAATGTTGGCCTTCATGCTGAGAAGTCTGGCGGTACTGATCTTCATGCTGAGAAGTTTCGGCGACCGATCTTCATCCGAGAAGTCTCGCGCACCGACCTTCATGCTGAGAAGTCCGGAGAAACCGCTCCTTTTTCCGACCATGACAGAGATGATGCAAGCTCGGTTGGACAAGCCGCCTCCCTGAGTGATCTTGTTGACGGGGTCGTGATGGAAATTAACACCCAGAGTGAAGTAGATGTCGGAAGGAATATAAGAGAGGCAACATCCGCTATAGTTGAAGTTGCTCCCCTTGAAGAACGTTCTGAGTAGGCTTCGGCCAATAAAGCTGTCGTGGTGACTCCTTCTGAAAAGCCTCCTGTAACTGACAAGGCTCCTGTGGTTGGTGAAGTATCGGTGATGCAACCTGGGGCTTTGTTCGATCTTCCTTTTACTGTCCCTTATCAAGGCCACGTGTTGGTTGGCGGATTCAGCGTTCCGTCTCAGTTCGAAGAGTTGTATATGGCGATATGGGAGAAGCACGGCCACATTGCTACCACTACAAAGCTCAAAAGCCGTCTTGCGTTGGTCAACCGCGTCCAAGAAGCTTTATTTTCTATCCATGGGATGAGAGTCACGACCGGTCGAACAGTTTCTGAGGAGATGATTGAAACAGTTTGAAGGAGATGATTGAAGTTGCAAAGCATGGCTTCAATGCTCCTTGGTTCTTCAAAGGGTTCTCCAAGATTCAGGAGCTCCAGAAATTGCAAGACGAAGTCCCTTCCGTAGACTGTGTTACTTGCCAGGAAGAAGAGGTTGAAAAGTTGTCTAAGGAGTTGAAGCTGAAGCAGGATGTTCTTCAAAGGATGAAAGACTCTCTTGCCCAGAAGGACGAGTTGCTGCTGAAGGATTTTCCTTGAAGAATTCGTGCCACCTACTTGTCTTTTAGATGCTTTTCTTTTTTGAGTGCTAGTGAGGATTTCCTTTCACAATTTGACTTCGGGTTTTGATTTATTAGGTAATTGGATGGGCTTATTTTGAGATAGTTTTGTGAATGATTTTTCTGAAAGAGATTATTTTAAATGGAATTTGCATCTTGGTCATGAATGATTGCACATGTCATATGAAATTGCAAATGTCGTGTAAAAGGGAGGTATGAAGGGAAGCAAACATGCGTTTGATCACTGAGTCTCTTTCTCCATGTGGGGATGCTAAGTCCCAAGTGAATTCCAAAACTATCTTTCTTGTAAAATTGCTGAATAGAACTTACTTGCCTTTGAAGCCTCACTTGTATCAAACCGAAGTAGCCTCTCCAAGGAAGTCGTCCGCATTAATTTTTTAGAGAATGAGAGCTATCCCTTTGAACCAAGTTTCTCCTGAACAATGCGCTTCAAAGCGTTGCACTCACTGGTAGGGTGGTGAAGGAACCGGTGGAAATGATAGTACCTCGGGTCCATTATTTCTTGATCGGTTGGTGGACGCCATACATGAGGTAGTTCCACCTCTCTATTTCGTACCCACATCTCCAGCAACTCCAAAATCTTTTCCATCGGGAACGGAAAGTGTAGGCACTTCGAGTCCAGCTTTTCCTGCGTTAGTGGGCGTTGTGATGTCTGTACGTGGCTTTGATGTGGAGCACGTTTCGGAGATGAAGTTGGAAGATTTGCGAGTGCCATCATATCCGCGGGTTGCTTGCCTGGGTAAAGGGATGTGGAAGGTGTCGTAATATTAATGCTGAGTGATCGAATTGAACGCTACCATCCTCTGTATTCACGTATTTCCTGATCGATCTCCCCTTCCTCAAGCATCTCTTCGCTTGGATGAAAGGCCGATGCGGATTGGACAGTCTTCCGGGCTTCAACAAGAGTTTTGAGATACAAATCCTCTAATAGGGCTCCATAGGCTGCAGGCTCCCTTTCTTTATCTGGTAGACGTTGTAGTACTCCTTACAAGTCCTTTCCTCTGTGGAGTTTCCTCGGTTCTTCATTGTTGACTGGACCGTGTTGTTCATCTTTCCTGAGTCTCCTGCGGTTACGCGCTCTTTTTGCCTCTCCACCGGTAAAGGTGTGACTCCTGACTAAGGATTCAGCGTTTCTTGCACCGCTTGAGTAGATGCCTGCCGACCCTTCTTGTAATTGTCTTTGCTATATCATTCAAAAGGCGAAATGTCTCGCTCTGCCTTCTGGTGATACCGGCTTGATTTGCCAAGACATCCTCCAGCATTCTAGCTACACTTCCCATGATATCTGAACCACCTGTGGTTTCCGGATACATTACGAGATGGAAACTGAAAAGTTGAGAGTTCAATTTTGTGCAACCGAGAGATCAACCTCCCGCCGTGTTCGCCAATTGTTTATGGGTGAAAACTACTCCTGCCGGATTTGGTAATTTGGGGTGTGTAGATGAGGAATGAATCTAAACCCTAAACAAATGCACTGCGCGGTGAGTGCTTGTAGATTCAGAAATCAATCTGTGCAAGTCCGGCCTAAACCAAGAAATGGCCGTTCCAGGACTTGTTTTGGTCACAAAGTGAAGGAGATGGGGTTGATCTTAGGGAGGGAAGCGAAGAAGGTGTTGAGATTGTGAAGGTGTTGGCTTGCTTATGACTTGTAACAGAAAGCTGAACCGGCTTACAGGATGCAAGCTATCAGTTCCGGTGTTTTGTATTAACACTTGATTTCTGTTTCTTGTCTGGACTTGCTCTTGTTAGTGGAAATAGGGAGGAGAACCTATTTATACAAGTCATTGAGCCTTATTCACGTCTCTCGTGGGAAGTGGAGGAAGTGGAGTGATGGAGTAGTGGAGTTGTGTGTTGATGCTACACGATCAGTCTTGCCCACTTCTCCTGTCATCGCTAACCGTCCATAACTTTCTAACACGTTCTTGTGATGGCACGCTGCACGCTGTAAACTGCCGGACCAATACCCCAGTATGTATCCCCCAGTTTGTGACATGATTGATGTCTGGAATGTGTGGATCGTGGATCCATGAAAGGTAGCACGTAATGCTGAATTGAATAACTGTGTTATTCAGGAAGTTGATACTTGTGAAGTATCATGTGTATTTTATGCAGGTACTGCATCATGGTGTGGTAAAGTGATGGGTGGCGACGCCTCACTAACCAATTAACTCCTGACCAGGATTGTATAACCAAGCTGGTGAAGTTGGACGGACGAGATGATCTTTGAGACACTCATCTGCGTGAATTAGGGTTTTTGAAGAGGTGCGCAAGCATCACTCTTTAGCTTGGTCGAAACCAAGCATGGGATATAATTTTGACAAGGCCGACTGTGCATGTGTGTAGACAACATGACGGTGTAGGCGCCTATACCCATTACCTCACGAAAGTATGATCTGGGCCACTCAATTCGTCCGGTGAAGTTGAGTGGTCGTGATCAATTTGTGACAGAAAACCAGTGCCGCAAGAGCCGCGCATCATGCCTACTTCGGGCGCACGTTCCAAGATGACCAATCTTGGCCGGTCTTGGCCGATTGGTCTGGTGTGAAGGTGGTAGGCTGGTGTTCACGCCTATACCTGAATATCCCATGAAAACGTGATCTGAGCCATCCAAATCGTATGGCGAAGTTGAGCGGTCGAGATCAGTTTGTGGTTTGGGAGGTGCGACCACGCTAGTTTGGGCGCGCGTCTTGGAATGACCAGGCGTGATATGCCTTGGCCGATCGGGTGAGGGGATAGATGGGTCCACGGTGGTCATGCTGGTATGACCAGACCTGCTTAATCTAACTTGTACCCTCCATTCGTACCGGAGAAGATGGACGCTCGTGATGCTCAAAACCCTAATTTTGGGTTTCAAGGCCGTGCGTCAATGCTTCATTCGGCATTTAATTGGGATAACCAACCATGGTTGGTCCCGACCGATTGGTCAGGTATGTAGGCGGCCCACGTTGATTGTGTTGACATGCTCTGGGCCCTTTGAATCTTCATCTACACCCTCCATCTATACCTGCGAAGATGGATGGTTGAGATTGTTTTGCGACACATGTAATATGCCGCAAACCCTAATTTTAGGGTTTTCCGACCATACTGCTATGGTTTGGACGTTTTGGCAAGCTAGGCCAATTCTGGAGGGAGGTCGACCATGCGGGGTCCGCGTCGGTTCGGCAGTGGATATTCCATACCTGCTTGGGGGTGATGGAATTGATCTGGGTCATCCAATCATGCTTGTGGAGTTGAATGACCAGTGATCATATCCGACGATACTGGTCGTCCCAGGATGCTCAATCGGGCTAGTATAACACACCGAGAGGGGCTCAATCGGGCTAGTATAACACACCGAGAGTCAGCCTGTACGGGTATTTCGTACATGGTTTCATTATAATGCTTGGAGGTTCGTGTTGCTCTGTAAGAGCAACACTCAGTCGTCATGCCGCACTGATAATGATTACAAGAAATACAAGGCTGATTGCGCATTAATTAATAATGCTAGAAATTCACAGGGTATATGGGATTGTTGCTACATGCTCCAACCTGGATGAATTTCGTGTATTCACAGAATGGGATTGTTGCCACATGCTCCATTCTAGGTGAATTAAGTGAGGGAGTATCCAACACTTATTGATGGCCTTATCTTTTACAAGATGTCAGCGCATAATTTTCTGGTTTTTTACAATTTTAACCTTAAATGAAAATCCACCATCAACAAAAACGGGTTCAGACGTCGTGCAATCGTTTGAGTCTTGGCTTTGTTGGTTTCAATAGGAGTTTCCAAGCTTCTTGCAAAGTGTTCAAATGGTCCAGCTTCCCATTCACATTTCTTGACAGCGTTCGTGCGATGTCGCGCCGAGTCCCTATGACGGAATGGGGAAAGGAAAGGCCAGTTGCGAGAAAAGGTTGCTCGGTCAGACTTACTTGCATTTGAAAACCATGAGCTAGCGCCAACGGGTCCTCTCCGGATGTCTGGGTTCCTTCAATAGTTCGTTGATGCGATAACCAGTGGGATGATTTGTTGGAAATTCCTTCGGGCGTGGACGTCGGCAGAGGGTGCACATCCAATTTCGCTTTGTTGTCGAGCACCCATAAGCGTCCCAATATCATGTCATGATCTAGTTCTTTGACAATGTGGAATTTGCTATGCGTTATAGCGTCTCCCATCTTGATCTCTAGGTTGATGTAGCCATGCGCGTTCAAAGTTTCTCCTCTCAAGTTCTTAATCACGGACGGGGAATAGGTAGCGTCTTGTTTTGTAAGCTGCTGCCTTTAGTGTCTTGAAAGTAATGATGTTGTGGTCAGAGGCCGTGTCGATGAGCGTGTCGTCAAATTCGTTACCTCTTAAATGGGACGTGGTCAGCAGTCCCCAGTTCTCCTTTCTGGTTTCGCCTGTTTGGAAAGCTTGGGCCCCTGGCGTGGTTTCCGAGGAGAGAAAAAGTCGTTTGCCGGATACAACGTGATTGAGAGCTGCGAAAATATCTTGGCGCTGCACCTTGGAAAGATAGAGAATTTCGCATACATGTTGCATCATGGATTGTACAGTCTCGTGCACGGAGTCCCCAGAGGACCCGCAGTTTCTTATTGGGAGTGGGTCTCGATGCACTCTTTCGTCTCCTAGTTGGATTTCTCCCGCTTCTATCCTTTCTTTGAAAGTATGATTTAGTCTGTTGCAATCGCTGGTCGGGTGGTGAACGAACCTGTGGTAATGGCAGTACTTGGGGTTCGCCATCTCAGCCTCAGTTGGTGGACGTCTGGGAGGTGGCAGTCTGATAACATCATCTTGAACCAAGGCTTCTAGGAGGTCAATCACCTCCTCGATGGGAAACAGGAAATCAAGGGTATTTCCTTCGGTCTCATGATGCTGCATGGGAGTTTTAGTGACGGTCTTTCGTGGCGGGGGTTCCCGTTGCGCCGGCGCTTCACGTTTTGGCTGGTGGCTCGTAGTTGGGGCTTTCCTTTTTCCTCTTTCGTTTACTATGTTCACGGAGGATGAGCCGGCATTAAATTGCTTGCTGATGAGGCGTCTACTCCCGCGAATTTCACGCGTGTCTTCGGTTCGAGTTGGCCTATCTCTTTCCAAAGAATGCCGGTTTGTTGTTGCGGATCGTCTGGCGGCTTCATGGAGTTCGGAGAATATTTGGAAGCGCAAGTTCTCTAGCAAGGTGCGGTAAATAGGAACCATACCATTGATGCACGCGTTCACCAGTTGTTGCTCGGTCACGTTTGGGTCGTGACAGTCGAGTGCTTGAACCCTGAACCTTTTGACGAAATCATTCGGATGTTCGTTATCCCACTGGTACATTCTTCCGAGGTCTGAGAAAGTAACTTGTTCAGACACGAAGAAGTATTTCTTGTAAAACGCAGTGACCATGCTACTCCAGTTGGGAATGTTGTTCGGTGGGATGCTGTTGTACCATGTATACGCCCTTCCAGTAAGTGATTTTGAGAATTCCCTTAAACGAAGAACGTGATTATATTCATGTTCACCTAGAGATTCCAGGAAACGGGAGACATGCTCATGTGCACTCCCGGTACCATCGCATGAGGGGTAAATTGAGGAGAAGAGTACCCCCTTGGGAGAGGGATTCTCCGCATTTCGGATGGGTAAGGGGTTGGTGATGATGCACGTCTAATTCATCATTCTTGATTCGGTTGCGGAGAAGTTGTTCCAGATCTTCTCGCGTGACGAAGTTGGGCGGCTGATTTCTTTCCAATGGGATTCTAGCGCGAGTTTCCTCATCCGTGGAGGCGTGCTCCGCCGAGGTGCTGGCGTCGGGGTTGTTGGAGACGTTCCTAAGCGGCTCTGGAGGACGCGACTCACGTGGTAGTCGCTCTGTCAGGGTCTTGAGAAAGACGAGTACCTCCTTCTGCGTTGAAACCATATCCGTCTGGGCTCTGGCGAGCATCTCCTGTCGTTCCATCAAATCAGCGATGGTGACATAAGGACGACTTCCTCTGGTCCCTCCGGTCTCTCGTCCCGTCGTCGGGGTAGTTGGAACCTTAGTTGTGGTCGGAGGAGCCATGCTAGACGAAGCATTAGAGGCCGCAGCGGCGGCTCTGGCCCTGGTGACTGGTGGCGTGACACCAGAAGAGATATTTCCGTTGCCGTGATTAGAGGGTTGTACAGAGACACTAGAGGAGGCAGCGGCTCTGGCCCTGGTGATTGGCGGTGTTACGCTTGAGGGAGTGCATTCGATGTTACTGTAGTCAGTAGGTGATGCAACAACGTTATTGGGAGAGACGCTAACATCAGGGATGTGTTTAGTGCTGGTATTCTTGGCAGCCGCTCCGGACCTGAGTTCCATCATGTTGGGATTTGACGTTCGGGAAACGAAATCAGTAGTCGGAGTTGGTATTGTAACCGATAGATCAATCCTCCCGCTGTGGTCGCCAATTGTTTATGGGTAAAAATCGTTTCCGCCGATTTTGGTAAATTCGGTAGGTGAGTGAGAAACTGGTTTAAAACCTAAACAAATATGCTGCACGTGAGCACTTTCTAGATTCGAGAGATCAATCTGTACAAGTCCGGCCTAAACCAAGAAATGGCCGTTCCAGACTTGCTTCGGTCACAAAGTGGAGGAGAAGGGTTGATTTGGGGAGGGAAGCAAAGAAAGGTGTTGAGACCAGAATAATTCTGGGAGAGTAGTGTCTCGACTTGTATCAGAAAGTGAAAGATTCGGAAGCTTGCAAGAGATGAAAGCTTTTTGAAGAGCTTGCAAAGTTGCCTTTTCTGAGAGTGTTGTGTTTTTCTCCTGACCGAGACTTGTTGTCTGGTGGAAATAGGTAAGACCTATTTATACAAGTCGAGATTGAAACGTACCATGGCCTCATGAAGGAAGATAGTAAAGGGTGAAATAATGGGAGGAGGTGGTAACCGCATAGTATTTATGGGTGAAAACGTTTTCACCATTATTTCCTCATTTATTTGACCGCTTTATTCCTATTCACGCTTTCTTAATATGAGCATAGTGTATGCTACATGCTGTGACCGCCAAACCAAGACCCTGGAAAGCATCCCCCAGTTTGTGTTGATGTCTCGAGTGTTGGTTGTACCTTGAGTGCAAGTGGTGCTGCTAGTGGCGCGTGTGGCATGTGCCAATGGCATGTGCGGAATGCCTTTGTTACGGGTTGCACCTTGAGTACAAGTGGCAATGCCAGAGCTGCTAGTGGCGTGTGTGGCATGTGCCAATGGCATGTGCGGAATGCCTTGGTGGTAGGTTGCACGGTTTGCAAGTTAGGCTACCAGCGTGGGTTTTGGCATGTGCCAATGGCACGTACGGCCAAGTTGGCCTAGGTTGCACGGTTTGCAAGTTAGGCTACCAGCGTGCGTGTTTGGCATGTGTCAATGGCACGCACGGCCATTAGGGCCACGACTAGGTAATGAAAGCTACCAGCGAGCGTGTTGGCATGTGCCAATGGCATGCTCGGCCATTAGGGCCACGGCTGGTAGGCCCGAAAAGATGGGTAAATTTTACGGCCTACGGGTTATACCGCAAGTGCACGGCGTCTATCGGAGACGCGGCAAGTACGGGTCGATCCACAGAGACAAGGGTGTGCTTAAGTGATCTAAGGCTTGCTACTTAACTGAGTTTCAAGTGAGTATGAGTGACAACAGGTGATAATATAGATGTTTTTGTGCCGAAACGGCTGAGTTTGAATGTGATGAACTAAACTAAGGAATGAACTGTGACAGAGGTATGCTAAGGTCTGCAAATCCACCTCTGACCTCTATTGTGATTTCAACTAAGTTAAATGTCTTGTTCCTATAGTAGCTAAGGGCAGTGTGTCAATTCTGCCACTTAACTAAGGAGTTTCACCTTGTGATAACTCAAATATCAGCTAAATTTGCTAACCTAGAGTACTGGTTGTCTAATGAAGCACAACCAGTCAAAAGCATTAGTTTTAATAATAGAAACAGAGCTGAAATACACTCAACTCAGTTTAAACCTAACTGCAGTGCATCCATGGCGTTGGCATGCACTGTGAGAGAAAAGTGTTGAGGTATTTAGAATTGAAACTATCTAATTCATTGAGCACTCAAGATAAATTTAACAGAGTTTAAGCACAAATTGAAATCAGGGTTTCATTGAAACCCTAACACTAAATTAAAACATCAATTTAAAATAACAAAGAACAAATTTAACTCTAATTGACTGCTCGGCTAATCCGGGCGTGTCTTCTAACAACACAACTCGTCCCTATTTATACATGCAACTCCAAACTCTCAAACCCTAATTTTCTTTAAAATAAAAATCAAATTAAACATCTCACCCACGTCGCTCCCTCACTTGTCTCCTCTGTCAATCGTTTGGCTACTCCATGCTTCGATTTGTGGTGATGAAAACCCTAGCTTTAGTTTTTCTCTAAGTTAGCTTCTAGGGTTGGAGAAGCTAAGAAAGAGAAAAACTAAACCTAGAGAGGGTGCGGTTGTTGGAGTTGTTGGCTGTAGTGATGGTGTTGTCGTGGTAAGGTGATGATGGAGGTGGTGGAAGCGGCTCTGTCGGGGTGAGGGAAGAAGGTGGCGGAAGAGGTTTTGCGAGCTCGCTCCGTGTCGGGGAGAAGAAGAAAGAGAAGATGAGGGTGAAATGAGGTAGTCGACTAGGGTATAGGGTATGGGTCGTTTCTTTGTGAAACAGGGGACAAGACAAAACTCGATGAGAAGGCCTCACCGAGCGTAGGATGAAGCTGTGTTGATCTGAACGGTCGAGGATGGTAAGCGGTTTTGGAGCGATCTGGTGTTGCACGGAGCATCAAGAAATGATGTATAGTGAGGGCAGCGACCGTTGGATGTAGCCGAGGAGATCTCAATGGCTCGAGTGAGCGGGCTCGGATCCGGGTCATGGGTAGCTCTAGCCCAAGTCTTCCTTGTTGGGTTGCAACCGATTTGCGCGCGGGCTTTGGCTATCTCTGCTCCATAGATGTTTGACTTCAATTCTTCGCTCTTTAGCTCCTCGATTCTCCGAGCTTTATTTATTACCTAAAAATACAAAATTAATTAATACAAATATTTATTCTTGAAAACAAGGAAAATACGAGAATATGGGATAATATCTCGATTTATAAGCGCAAAAGATGAGTAAAATGCCAATAAAAAGATGTATAAATATGCACTATTTGGCACTCATCAAATACCCCCAAACCTGAATTTTACTTGTCCTCAAGTGAAACAGAAAATAAGAAATCCTAACTATACCTGTCGCAGTCTCTCGAATGCATTTAGCGTATGCACTAAGCCTTTAAACCCCTAGGTGTCCCTAGTGGACGAGTTGTAGTCTCGTGAGGGTTTACAAGAGGTGTACCCACAAAACCTTCTCCAACTTCAGAATGTAAAAGAGTCTCAAGCCTCCAAGAAGCTATGAGGACATAGAGTTTCGCATGCTAGTAACGAAGTTAGAACTATCGAAGAACGCATTCTCATCCTTAAGTCCGAGCGAGAAGTAACCATACCATATGAAAGAATTCGGATTCGATTGTGATCATAAGCCTCGACTTCGCCTCACCATTAGGGTTTTATGATAATTGCACTCAAAAAGATCGCTTTTTAGTCTCTCATGTGTGCGGCGGGAGTAAAGAGAGAAATCCCGCACACGTTGTAGGTAAGAAGGATAACCTTCCGAAATAAAATCTGGAGACTCCACGAAATGTGGACAAAAAGAATCTTTTTCTGATGATCTCTAAGAAAGGAAATCAACCATTAGCAAGGGTGGGAGTACTCACTCACTTCTCACCCGATCGGCAATTAACATCAATCTCTCATAAGAAACCATAGAAACGTCTTCAATCTTCGGTCTTCGGTCTTCAGTCTTCAACTATTGATGACGAACTTCTGAACTTCACAAAAACTTAATATTATTTATTTATTTTTTTTTTTATTTTTTTTTTATTTTTTTTTTATTTTTTTCAAGTACATGGAATAAAAATAATACAACTCATTTTTTTTTTTAAATTTTCACAAACTTCATTAATTCTCATCTTCTTTTCCTTGTTGCACATAAACCTTGGACTATATCAATTTTTCTTTCAATATTCTGATTCTGCTCCGGTTGCTGACGATGATGTGTTTCTATGGATCTTGCTGATTGAGAGAGAGAGTGGTGTTAACTGCAAATCGATATTTAGAAGGAGTTTTCATCTTTAGACGTCACCCTCATGATTGACGGAATTAGCACTCAAGAGATCAAAAGTAGTGCTGAAAGTGGTGCGAAGTTGGGTAGCTCACCATTCCTACCCGGAATTGACGTACGGTGACACACACTCTAAAAGCTTTTCTAGAAAGTCACAAAGAGTGAAGGTCGGTACCTCGCTTGATGTAAAATGGGTAGTCTCCACTATGGGTGATCACAATTCTACTACCGAATATCTAAACAGCACCTAATTCGCCCTCCGGTATGGTTAAATCCAACTTTAACGCTCTAATCAACTAAGAAACCCGATTGTGTTCTCCAATACTTCCAATTTCTGTTATTTCGGTCAGATTCTCTATGTAAACATAGCTAGAAGCATGCTAGTGACTCTAAAATCTCTAAAAGTTGGAGGTTTTTACAAAAAGAGTTTTTGAATTTTTTTTTTTTTTTTTTTTTTTTTTTTTTTTTTTTTGAAAATAAAAGGTTAAAAAGACTAAAAACTCTAAATGCAAAAATATAAATAAAAGGTTAAAAAGACTAAAAACTCTAAATGCAAAAATATGCAAATGCACCCCCAAACCTAAATCAAACATTGTCCTCAATGTGTCACAGATAGGAAAAATTTAAACAGTCACGTACCACGAGAACTATGCTGATAAGATAAAAGGGAAGAGATTACCGGATGTCGGCAGGAGCATGGTTGAGCTTCATTAATCAAGGAAAAATCCAACATTCTCAGTGGAGATCATATCGGATTAGCATAATATATGTGCAAGAAGACTCAACCAATCAAGAAAAGAAAATTTAACAAGTCCTAAAAAGTTGAGGGTTAACCCAAAAAAATAATGTACAAAAACATCAACATGAAAATGGGCTTTGGTTTATGTGGGAATTTGGTTTGTTTGGGATTTCATTTGGTTTGTTGGGAAAGTTTGGTTTATTTGGGAGGCCCAGGTCTTTGAAAACAAAGACATGACCCAAGTTTGTGTAAAGCCTAGTGGACGGTGGGCTCACTTAGGCGAAGCGGCCCAGATTATAATGTTAACCCGATTCACCATTTGGTTGGTTGTGGGTTAGCCCAGTTGTGGTGGGTTTCAATTATGCTCAAATTGACTTGATTGCAAGGGAGCAGAGTCCAGTTCTTAGTGGCTTTCAGCCCAGGTTCAGTTAGCAGCCCAGGTTGTGGGTTGATGTGGGCTGAAAGTTTAGAATGGTTAGCCCAGTAAGTGGGCTTCAGCTTATGCAGCCCAGGTTGTGTTTGAACAGCCCAGCAGTGTGGGTTATGTGGGCTCAGCCTATACAGCCCAGCTGCTCAATTTGAAACAGCAGCCCAGGTTAGTGGTTCTCAGGTATGCTCAGGGTCTGCAAAATGGTTATGCTCTGATGATGGCAATAAGTTTTTAAGCACAGGCCTTGGGTATCTTGTAACTCAAACTCAGCTTCAGGGGGGCTGGAGGACAAGGCAGATGGCTCTAAGGGTTATAGCACATGACTCAGGAGTGACAGAGTCAACAGGCCATGCATAAATGAGGATGACAGCAAACTTGGTTACCCAGGTTGCAGCTCAGTCTCACAAAGATCGTGGGTGGGATCGAGCTCAGTCTTTGTTAAAACCAAGGATTTAATGCACAAAGCACACAGGGGCAAAAATTCTCAGCTAACACAGTTTTGTTTCAAAAGTCACAGAGCCAAGCACAAATCTCAGAGTTTCCAGGGGTTGGATGATTTAGCACTGGTTCAGGGTTCACTGGGTCTCATGAGTTTGCAGCAGATGAACAGATTAGCAGATGTACAAGGTGTTAACAGACCTAGCAAGGTAGCTAAATTATCATGCAAGGCACCCACACAATTCAACACAAAATCAGAGCATCATTAACTAGCAGGGCATGCTCACAGGTTTATGCTCAGGGTTGCCTCAAAATAACATGTGACAAATTCAAACAGGGGATGTTTAGTGAGCATTCATGGCATATCACAAAGATCATAGTTATGAGGATCAAGACCTAATCATACAGCACTAGTTGGATGGCTCACAAGGCTCACAGGGCATACACTATTCAATTACACATGGGTTGTAGGGCATACAATGCGGAGCCACTCACCTGAAGTGCAGGGGTTGCTTAAGGTTGTTGCAAAACTCCAGTTTTTTCGCCTTCCTCTTGGGTTGGCTCAGCAGCTGAGCCGCTCAAGAGCTCACCCGCGCAGTAAGCACAGCAAGTTCCTCCATTCATGCACCTTGGGTTGGCTCAGAGTTACCACTTGCACAGCAGCACAGTTGGGTGCATGAATTGCACTAAGAACAACAGCTCACAGGTGCCTTTCATCTCAAAGGAGGGTTCAGTTCTCAATAATGCACAGCTCAAGACACAAAAAGGTGCACAAATGCACAAACTGACTGAGTTAAATGGACTGACAGGGAATGAGAATTACTACAATGCAAGGCTATATGCACTAGATGCAAAGATGCAAATGACAGGTGAAATTAGACTATAATGCAGATCATGTATTGACAATAAAAATCAAAGGTGAAGCTCAACTAAACTATACTAATACAGGGGTTTCAATGCAGGGAAAAGACTAAGAAGGGAAAGATGAAAATAATGACTAACTCTAAAATGCAGATATGCAGGGTTTGACAAAAGATAAATGCAAGAATGCAATAACAAAAAGCTATAAAAGATGCAGAATTAGGCAAGTTACAGCTAAGTTATACTATTAACGGAAGATAACAAAGTAAAACTTTAAAGTGAATATATACAGGGATATGAACTCAGTAAAGACAAGCACAAAAATCAACAGGGCACGCGCCAAGTCCCCGGCAGCGGCGCCAAAAACTTGGTAGGCCCGAAAAGATGGGTAAATTTTACGGCCTACGGGTTATACCGCAAGTGCACGGCGTCTATCGGAGACGCGGCAAGTACGGGTCGATCCACAGAGACAAGGGTGTGCTTAAGTGATCTAAGGCTTGCTACTTAACTGAGTTTCAAGTGAGTATGAGTGACAACAGGTGATAATATAGATGTTTTTGTGCCGAAACGGCTGAGTTTGAATGTGATGAACTAAACTAAGGAATGAACTGTGACAGAGGTATGCTAAGGTCTGCAAATCCACCTCTGACCTCTATTGTGATTTCAACTAAGTTAAATGTCTTGTTCCTATAGTAGCTAAGGGTAGTGTGTCAATTCTGCCACTTAACTAAGGAGTTTCACCTTGTGATAACTCAAATATCAGCTAAATTTGCTAACCTAGAGTACTGGTTGTCTAATGAAGCACAACCAGTCAAAAGCATTAGTTTTAATAATAGAAGCAACTGAAATACACTCAACTCAGTTTAAACCTAACTACAGTGCATCCATGGCGTTGGCATGCACTGTGAGAGAAAAGTGTTGAGGTATTTAGAATTGAAACTATCTAATTCATTGAGCACTCAAGATAAATTTAACAGAGTTTAAGCACAAATTGAAATCAGGGTTTCATTGAAACCCTAACACTAAATTAAAACATCAATTTAAAATAACAAAGAACAAATTTAACTCTAATTGACTGCTCTGGCTAATCCAGGCGTGTCTTCTAACAACACAACTCGTCCCTATTTATACATGCAACTCCAAACTCTCAAACCCTAATTTTCTTTAAAATAAAAATCAAATTAAACATCTCACCCACGTCGCTCCCTCACTTGTCTCCTCTGTCAATCGTTTCAGCTACTCCATGCTTCGACTGTGGTGATGAAAACCCTAGCTTTAGTTTTTCTCTAAGTTAGCTTCTAGGGTTGGAGAAGCTAAGAAAGAGAAAAACTAAACCTAGAGAGGGGTGCGGTTGTTGGAGTTGTTGGCTGTAGTGATGGTGTTGTCAGGGTAAGGTGATGATGGAGGTGGTGGAAGCGGCTCTGTCAGGGTGAGGGAAGAAGGTGGCGGAAGAGGTTTTGCAGAGCTCTGCTCTGTGTCGGGGGAGAAGAAGAAAGAGAAGATGAGGGTGAAATGAGGTAGTCGACTAGGGTATAGGGTATGGGTCGTTTTGCTGTGAAACAGGGACAGCAAAACTCGATGAGAAGGCCTCACCGAGCGTAGGATGAAGCTGTGTTGATCTGAACGGTCGAGGATGGTAAGCGGTTTTGGAGCGATCTGGTGTTGCACGGAGCATCAAGAAATGATGTATAGTGAGGGCAGCGACCGTTGGATGTAGCCGAGGGAGATCTCAATGGCTCAGAGTGAGCGGGCTCGGATCCGGGTCATGGGTAGCTCTAGCCCAAGTCTTCCTTGTTGGGTTGCAACTGATTTGCGCGCGGGCTTTGGCTATCTGCTCCATAGATGTTTGACTTCAATTCTTCGCTCTTTAGCTCCTCAGATTCTCCGAGCTTTATTTATTACCTAAAAATACAAAATTAATTAATACAAATATTTATTCTTGAAAACAAGGAAAATACAGAATATGGGATAATATCTGATTTATAAGCGCAAAAGATGAGTAAAATGCCAATAAAAAGATGTATAAATATGCACTATTTGGCACTCATCAACGGCCTGGTAAGAAAAGCTACCAGCGATGTGTGTTGGCATGTGCCAATGGCATGCATGGCCATTAGGGTCACGGCCTGGTAAGAAAAGCTACCAGCGATGCGTGTTGGCATGTGTCAATGGCACGCACGGCCATTAGGGCCACGACTTGGTAAGAAAAGCTACCAGCGATGCGTGTTGGCATGTGTCAATGGCATGCGTGGCCATTTGGGTCACGGCCTGGTAAGGAAAGCTACCAGCGATGCGTGTTGGCATGTGCCAATGACATGCGTGGCCAATTAGGGTCACGACCTGGTAAGGAAAGCTACCAGCGATGCGTGTTGGCATGTGTCAATGGCACGCATGGCCATTAGGGCCACGGCTTGGTAAGAAAAGCTACCAGCGATGCGTGTTGGCATGTGTCAATGGCATGCGTGGCCATTTGGGTCACGGCCCGGTAAGGAAAGCTACCAGCGATGCGTGTTGGCATGTGCCAATGGCATGCGTGGCCAATTAGGGTCACGGCCTGGTAAGGAAAGCTACCAGCGATGTGTGTTGGCATGTGTCAATGGCACGCACGGCCATTAGGGCCACGGCTTGGTAAGAAAAGCTACCAGCGATGCGTGTTGGCATGTGCCAATGGCATGCGTGGCCAATTTGGGTCACGACCTGGTAAGGAAAGCTACCAGCGACGCGTGTTGGCATGTGCCAATGGCATGCGTGGCCAATTTGGGTCACGGCCTGGTAAGGAAATCTACCAGCGATGCGTGTTGGCATGTGCCAATGTCATGCGTGGCCAATTTGGCCTAGGTTGCACGGTTTGCAAGCCTAGGCGCGGGCGCCATTTTGGCATGGCGTGGCTAGGTCCAAGGTAAGGTTGCTTGGCTTGGCGTGGTGTGACTAGCGTAGCTAGGGCCAAGGCAGAGTGCGTTTGGCATGGTGCGGCTAACTTGGGCTAGGTGTGGCTGGCATGATTTTCCATTGGCACGGAGGTGCGGCTAGCATGGTTGGCATGCTTTGGCGCGTTTGGTGTGACTAGCATAGCTAGGGCCAATGCAAAGTGCGTTTGGCATGGCGTGGCTAGCTTGGGCTAGGTGTGGCTGGCATGATTTTCCATTGGCACGGAGGTGCGGCTAGCATGGTTGGCATGCTTTGGCGCGTTTGGTGAGTGCGTTTGGCATGGCGCGACTAGCTTGGGCTAGGTGTGGCTGGCATGATTTGCCATTGGCACGGAGGTGCGGCTAGCATGGTTGGCATGCTTTGGCGCGTTTGGTGTGACTAGCATAGCTAGGGCCAAGCAGAGTGCGTTTGGCATGGCGCGGCTAGCTTGGGCTAGGTGTGGCTGGCATGATTTTCCATTGGCACGGAGGTGCGGCTAGCATGGTTGGCATGCTTTGGCGCGTTTGGTGTGACTAGCATAGCTAGGGCCAAGGCAGAGTGCGTTTGACATGGCGCGGCTAGCTTGGGCTAGGTGTGGCTGGCATGATTTGCCATTGGCACGAAGGTGCGGCTAGCATGGTTGGCATGCTTTGGCGCGTTTGGTGTGACTAGCACAGCTAGGCCAAGGCAGAGTGTGTTTGGCATGGCGCTGCTAGCTTGGGGCTAGGTGTGGCTGGCATGATTTTCCATTGGCACGGAGGTGAATTAGGGTTTTGCTCGTTGTAACCCTAATTTGAAAAAAATACCCCCTATTAGTTACTGACTACATGTATTAAATGTTCTAATAAATGTGTCACCGGTGACATTAGGTTATTTGGGGTTTTACGATTTTACCCTTTGTTTAAAAACCACCATCAACACCTACCTAAGTACAATAGGCGCATTATTGTACTTAGCACAATGTACTCGACCTGATATATCTATCTCAGTGAACTTGTTAGCTAGATATAGCTCAGCGCCAACGTATCGTTATTGGAATGGTATAAAGAATGTATTTAGATACCTTAAAGGAACCATTGACATGGGTCTATTTTATCCCTATGAGGACGAAAGGAGGATTGCTAAAGCAAACCCCTACACTGAAACCCCAAATAATGTTTTGGTTGGTTTTGCTGATGGTGGGTACCTCTCTGACCCACATAAAGCTTGATCCCAAACTGGCTATGTATTCACCATAGGGAACACAACGATATCCTGGCGATCGACCAAGCAAACTCTTGTAGCTACCTCCACGAACCACTCAGAGATCATTGCCCTACATGAAGCGGTTCGTGAGTGTATATGGTTAAGGTCTATCATTACACATATTCGAGGGACTAGTGGTTTGAATTCCACCACTGAAGAGCCAACATGCATTTATGAAGATAATGCACCTTGTATCGAACAGATGAAGCAAGGATATATCAAGGGTGATAATACGAGACATATTTCACCAAAGTTCTTTTACAATCAGCAACAACAGTGTCTCTTAAACATTTAAGTCAACAAAGTACCGTTTGATGAGAATGTGGCAGACTTATTTACTAAGTCACTTCCTAAGTCCTTATTTGAAAAACACGTAAAGAGTATTGGACTAATGAAATTATCCGAACTCCCTTGATTGCAATCAGGGGGAGTATCTAATGATATGATGTCGACATCAGGGGGAGTGTTTGTTGAACTCTTTTTCCCTTTACCGAGTTTATTTTGTCCCAATGGGTTTTGTTACTCGGTAAGGTTTTTAATGAGACAACAAAAACACCAGGATTATGACTCCCCAGTTGAGATTATCTTTTTCCCACATGGTTTTTATATTTTAGGATTTTCTGAAGAGAAATGGCCAGCGTTATGAAGCAACTTTACTATGACTCAACACGTTGTACTCTTTTCCCTTCGTCAAGGTTTTGTCCCACTGGGTTTTTCCTTGTCAAGGTTTTAATGAGGCAACACATTTGAAGTTCCGTTTTTGAACCGCACAAGGGGGAGTGTTAAAGGGCCTATGGCCCGTAGATGTGCGGTCCATTAGTATACTAGGGTTTTACCTTTACTCTTGTATAAATAGAATACTTACCTATGTAATGGGGTTCCTTCCCTTCTCTGGTTAATGAAATGTTCTTCTCTATTTTCTCTCATCTTTATTCTTACTTCAAAAATATATATTTTATTTAATACGAAAGACGATTTTATTTGATTTGAAAAGAGTTCCACAGTTATCCATACATTCATATGTCCAAACAGGGAAGTCTGAAAACCATTCCATAGTCTGAACATTCAAACTACCATGTTTAGCTAAATCGTGTGCTACATTGTTTACTTCTCACTGCACATAAGTACATTTCCAATTACTAAAAGAAAATAAAATCTTAAGACTATCTAGGATTAAATTTCTGGTTGTCTATTTTATTGCTTCTAAGTTGCCATTCACAGTATTGATGACATTCTTGAAAGCGCGGGGTATAACAACCACACCCAATATTTCGTTTGGCAACCTGTATGGACTAAACTCCAATATAATTCTGAGAGCACCAACTTAAAAGCGAGACTCAATCAAGAAATATATCAAAGAACTTTATCTCTTTCTAAATCTAATCAGTAAAGCAACTAGATAGAAATCTGTGAGCCTGATTGATATGAGAATAACTTGGATGGTACAAAAGACCAATGCCCAAGTGTTAATCAAGTTTTATCTAACAAACAAGGTCGGATTTATCAACTGTCATTGAACTACACACAACCTGTGATATTTCAATTATATAAACAAATATAATGCGGAAAAGAAATAACACAAACACTAGAAATTTTGTTAACGAGGAACCCGCAAATGCAGAAAAAACCCTGGGACCTAGTCCAGCTTTGAATACCACACTGTATTAAGCCGCTACAGACTCTAGCCTACTACAAGTTAACTTCGGTCTGGAATGTAGTTAAGCCCTGATTAAATCTCACACCGATTAAGGTACAGTCGCGTTCCTTACGCCTCTTGAATCCCAACATCACTCTGCGCACGTGATTCCCTTAGATGATCTCACCCATAACTAAGAGTTGCTATGACCCAAAGTCGAAGACTTATAAACAAATCTGTCTCCCACAAATAAGTCTATTCTGGTTTTTGTTTCCGTCTTTAGATAAATCAAGGTGAACAAGAAACTCAACTAATACCCCGAAATCACAAGAGTCTGAGACGAAAAACTGTTGTGATTACTTTTTATATCTTACCTATTGGAGATAAATCTCGAGTAAATCTTAGAGAAGATAAAACTCAATACGATAGAACAAGTAAGATCTGAATACGCAACTACAGAGAAAATAGTTGGATCTGGCTTCACGAATCCCAAATGAAGTCTTCTAGTCGTTAACCTAATAATGGTTTTGGACCTAGGTTAAAGGAGAATCGACTCTAGTTTACAACTAGGATACATGGAAGTGTCGGAATTAGGTTTTCCAGATGCTAGAGTTCTCCCTAATATAGTCTTTCAAATCAGGGTTGCTTACAATCAAAGCTAAGATAACTTAGTAACAAAGCAATTGATATTCCCCGTTAGATGAACTCCTGATTTAAGATTCAAACTAAGTCTGCTTAGAAACTTAGCAGTCAATCTCCACCGTTAGATGGTATTAGCTTGATACACACAAATGAAATATGGATGAACCGTACCCAAACGTGTATACCTTTTGGCTCAATAATAGTTAACCAAAGTTAGCCATATTAACACTTATAACTTATCCATATTCATCTAGCACTTCTAGATCAAATATGATGATCAATCAATCATGGTAGATAATCAAATGAATCTAAATGTGTTTCAAGAGATTTGTTCAAATGTTCATCATCTCATAGAAATATATATATGAACCATTTGAAATAAAATCGTTTTGGTTTGTAATTGTACAAAGTATTTATACAAGAACCAATTCATGAACATAATGCCACTGTTTGTAAAACTAGTTCACATACCTTATTACATTAAATTTTCAGGGACTTCTGTTCGCAATCGAAACTGAGGTCATGAGTATGAAAATCCGTACTTGTCAATATTAGAACCTGGCCACCGTGTTCGCAAACTGAGTACGGGAACAAGAGTTCCGGACTTTGGCTTTGTCCAGAGCGTACGCGAACATCAGTTCTTGACTTGGCCTTGTCTATCTGTTTGCGAACAGGGTACGCGAACAACAGCTCCGGACCTTTTCGCAGGTAAACCAGTTCGCAAACATAGTTCGCAAACAATAGTTCCGGACCTAAACTAAACTTATACAGATAGCATACAAAGTATACAACCTGTATTATATCCATACATGGTAGTCGTTCTAAAACTCTCATTTAATCATTTGAAACATCCTTGGAAAACAACAATGGTAATCTTACGCACAAGCTTCAAGTAATTTTCAAGTGATTAATTGATCAATACGAAACTTCACAAGTTGACATCAAATGATTGTCTCACGCAAATCATATAAGATGTTTAAGCTAATTTTCACATGATCATGTTTGACTTAATATTTAGTTTCCAACAAATAGATTGTCTCCAACTGAACTCATCAAGTATATGATGAACTTAGCTAAAGTTAAAAGCTTCCAACACATATTTCGAGAAATAGATAAACGAGATAAACTCTGCTCGAAATATCAAATGTGATTAATGTAAAAGTCTATATAGCTATACAACTTAGTCTCATTAGAAGATAGAATAGAATAGAATTCTGAGTGATAGATAAGTTTTAGTCTCCATATACCTTTTGTTGATGAAGTTCCTCCAAGCTCTTCAGTAGATCTTCTTCTTCAATTGGTAAACGCCGTGAATTCTAAAGCTAAACCACACACTTATATCCTAATCCGAGACATAGCTATAAGTAGACTAGAAATCAAGTATATAGTTGTTTGAGGGTGAAAACCGTTTCTGCTGATTTTGGTAATTTTGGGTGTGTGTAGGTGAGAAACGAATCTAAACCCTAAACAATGTACTGCACGGGAGTACTTTTGATTCTAGAGATCAATCTGTACAATCCTGGCCTAAACCAAGAAATGGCCGTTCCAGGCTTGCTTCGGTCACAAAGTGAAGGAGAAGGGTTGGTCTTAGGGAGGGAAGCGAAGAAAGTGTTGAGAACAGAATAGTTGATTCTGGAAGTGTGGGCGTTTTGTGACTTGTATCAGAAAGTTGAACTGGCTAGCTGGATGAAAAGCTATCAGATGATTTCTGGATGTTGTATTGTTCTCCTGACCAAAACTTGTTGTTTGGTGGAAATAGGTGAGACCTATTTATACAAGTCATAGTGAAACGTACCCTGGTCTCGTAGGAAGTGGAAACGATTGGTGGTGGAAGAAAAGAGTAACGTGTAGCTGTTAGACGTTATGCTTCCATGATGAGGGAAGTGAATTCGTGTAACCGCCAGTCATTACGCTTCCATGATGAAGAAAATGAATTTTTTACACCGTTACTTTTCACCACCACTAATTATCCCACTTCATAACACTTTCTTGTAACGGGCGCATTGCACGCCGCACGCTGTAAACCGCCTGACCAATACCCTGATGAGCATCCCCCAGTTTATGACATATTTTGACGTCTCGAGTGTTTTCGTGGAAAACGTGTATCACTTTTCTACGTGTAGCAAGTTAAAATCCAGAGGCTTGCCGCATGTAAATATCATGTGATGCTAGGTTCTTTTTGGCTAGTCGCCTAAAACTTGTCGCGAGCTTACCGGTTTGGTGGCGAACTTCGATGGCCGAGATCGCATCTTATGAATAAGGGTAGTCGTTGATTGTGGCTACCTTGTGTTGGCGCCTGACAATGGCGCAGTGGCATTGTGACATGACTTGTGCATGCCAGTGGCACGATGGTGCAAGTGGCGCCTGGCGTAGCCATGGTCGTTGGGTTTATGCGGTTGGTCGCCTAAGAGTTGCCACAAGTCCATCAGTTCGGTAGCGAACTTGGATGGCTGAGATTGCATCTCATGAAGAAGGATGTCCATTGATTATGGCCACATCTTGTTGTATAGCGAAGTGGCGTCATCCACATGCTAATAGCATGCCGATGGTGTAGCCGTGGCATAGCGGTATGCCGGTGATGTTTCGGTATGGCCAAAGCTCAAAATTGGCTCTGTGGCCAAAGTTAGGGTTTGGCACCGTGGGAGAATTCGTCGTGGAAGAATTAGCCGTGGAAGAATTAGGGCTTGGCATGGCCAGGGTGTCGTGGAAGAACTCGCCGTGGAAGAATTAGGGCTTGGTGTGGCTAAGGCTTGGTTTTGGCGCCATGGAGTCGGACCCACATGTGGCATGGCAACATTGGCCAGGTTGCCACGCCAATCCCATTGCTCCGGGAAATGCTATTTGGCTTTGGTAGGAATTTGCCCGAATTAGGGTTTGGCATGTCGAAACCCTAATTAGTGCTCGTGGCATGGCGCTACTTTTGTGCAAACGGCGCCATGGCTATGCCAAACGAACTATGGCAAGGCCATAGTGTGGAAACGGCCATAGGAGTATGAATTGCCGTGGGTGGCTATTTATGGCAGGTAGCCACGAAGTGGCATGTTTGCGAGGTAGCATGTTTAGATGCTGGCATGTTTCGAAGTTGTCGCGATAGAGTGGCATGTTGGCATGCTACCGCGGTAGAGTGGAAAGTTGGCTTGCCGACCAATATGTTGTTGTGGTAGGGCGCGTTTGGCTTGTCAGTTTAGCAAGGTGGCGCGACAGGGTGTGTTTGGCCTTTAACGTATGGTGGAAAGTTTAGAGCAACTTGATTGGCCACAAAAGGGGCCCGGCCAAACACAAGGCGCGACCACACTTCTGGTGAGAGTGTGGCGGCTTTGGCGCGTTCTGATTGGTCGATTAGAAGTGGGGCCAGCATGCATGGGCCCAGCCACAACTTGTATGTGTGTGGCGAGTTTAAAGCGACCTGATTGGTCGATAGAAATAGGGTCGGGGCGTGGCTAATGGCGCTAGCTGGCCTAAGGCATAGCCACGCCTCTCTTTCTCTTGCGCGCCTCCTCGTTTTCTTATTATTCGGGCGAGGTTCTGCACCTGCTAATCCATGGCGGATTAATTACTTAGGCTTAATTTTGACAAGCAAGGTCTGGTACATTGCGCAAGGCGCGAAACCCTAACTTATGTAAGTTAGTTAGGACGATTGATTGAGTTCTATGTGTTGACACATAGTTCTTTTAAGTTCATTTCCAGAGAGCAGCATGCTTTTCTGATTCGAATACCTTATGCAGAGACCTTATCCTTGATACTTGGAGATTCGTGCTACTCTGCTGCAAGTGAACACAAATTGTCATGCCATATCAACATTAAGGGTTCAGCCAGAGAACATAGCATAGAAGGTATTCAGAGGAACTTATATTAAGTGAATATACGCGAGGCGCCGAAATTCACAGAACATCTGGGATGGTTGCTACATTCTCCAGTCTGGATAAATTTCATGTAAGTGTATTGAGCGGCTCAATAAGTATGCCAGTGGAGAGCTTAGCACACGTGGCTTTGTTTCCTTGCGGAGTGACGTCACATCAGATGCAAGGTTTTACGATTTTAACCCTAATCTAAAAAACCACCATCAACATTAAGTCCCCTGCTTAGCTCGGAACAGTGGCATTGTTGCGGGGTAAGCATGAGATGGTGACAAACGAGGATAAAATCGAAACAACAAGTCATGAAGAGATTGTCAGGAAGATGTGGCTAACCTTTGTCAGGAGGCACGAATAATCTGCGATCCTTGCATCAGCGGCTTCGCATAAATTTGGTTTGGCCATGGGGTGTTGGCCTCAGCACTGTGACTTTGGCTACTAATCAGAGGTGGAACTGCAACTTGGTCCGCGGAACGGTGAATGTTGCTAGCCAGTTAGGTTACAAAATGCATGGAGATGGCGCTGTCCTGAACGGCCAAGATGGCGCTTCCTTGGCTGGTGGAGATGGCGCTGCTTTGAACGGCCAAGATGGTGCCGCTTTGACTGGCTACGAAAAGGTGGATGGCGTGGCTAGCTTGGAAGGGCCGATGACGAGGCTAGCTTGGAAGGGCCAATGGCATGACTAGCTTGGAGGGCCAATGGCGTGGTGAAGATGAAGCCATGGAGCGTTGGCTTGGGACACAGAGAGGATGACGCTGGTTAAGCCACAGAATGGTAGGGACGGCTGCCGACTTGGATACCAAACCCTAATTATCCCGTATAAACAAATATCTAATCCAGCTGGTATCACGCGTTTGAAGCCTTAATTCACGGCTGGTAAAAGGATTTTCTTTCTCACGCTCCATCAATCCGCTGAATATAAGAGGTGATCTTGAATCCTTCGTTCATACAGATCTTCATAAAATCGCGTCCACCCTCTTCACAGGTATTGTCTCGTGTTTCTTTTCCTAGTTCCCATTTTGTCTTCTTCATCATGTAGATTGCCGGTGCAAACATGGTAAATTTGTTTTTTTTTGTAGCATATAATGGGATCTTCCAGTGATGATCATAACTCTGACTCTTCGGAGAGAGATTTTGAAGCCGACGAAAACCAGTTTTCTTTTCATGAGGAGGTATTAGACAAAATTGATTCCATGTTCCGTAAAGCTGGCGAGATTATACAAGGCATGTCTCTCGCCCATTTATGCAGAGTGCGGATGTGTTTTCAGACTCTCATGGCTTCAGTAGACATGGAGGAAAAGTGGAGGCATGATGAAGCATCTCAGCGTGTCGGGAGATCTCAGAGTAATGAAGCTTCTCTACAACCCAGTGCTAGGGATGAACGATTCGCCTCTCGGTTGAAGCGGTGGAAGACTGAGTCCATGAAACTTTTAGGTGAGGGCCAGTTTAATTACCATGTCCATGATGGTATCGTAATCCTTGAATTTGATGCGGACGAACCGGGACATCCTCAAGAAGCTGCTGGAAAAGCTCTTGAGGAAGATGTCAACACGGTTTACGAAACTGAAGCAGCTTCTGGAGTGGACTTCGAAAATGTTGCTAGGGACGTTGAAGTGACCGATGAGGATGTCGTCAAGGCGGACGAGGAGACGGAGGCAATATATGTTGGGGCCATTGGAGAAGCCATGGAAACATACGCTGGGACTGCTGTTGAAATAAACGCCGGACAGGATGTGGAAGTTGTTGCTGCCGAAACGGCTTCTGGATGGGATGCTGAGGTCGCTGATGCCGAGGCGACTTCTGGATGGGATGCTGAGGTCTCTGCTGCCGAAACAACGTCTGGATGGAACGTTTGCTTCCAGAGAATGTGCTGGGGAAAGTGCTTGAAAAAACTTTGATGAAGGCGTTATTGATCCAGGCGTCTGCCATTAACGACCAGTTTTTCCACTTTTGCTATTTCTTCTTGGCATGTAGCCGCTTTTGATATTCCAAAGGTTTACTTTCACTTTCTTGTTTCCATGGCGAAGTTAGGGCTTCGCCAAGTAACATTCCGTTATTCAGCTTTTAAGGTTTCACATCTCTGAATGAATTAATAAAACCTTCATACTAAAAAGATCCAAAAACCTTTTATGTGAAAATAAGTTGCTCGCCCCTTCTATCCACCCAGTAGATGGACAGACGCCATACACAAATAGTGTGGATGGAATTTGCCACAGGTACTAGCCGGCATGTTGCGCAGCCAATGCCTCCGAACGCCGACATCACCCGTAATAACGCGAGACAGGGGAGATAACAACAATGGTTTAAAGGTTCGAACGACCTGTTTCTTGGTTCTCCCTTGTAGCAGCATCGTTGTCACACATCCCGAAAACTAGTAGAGCGTTAGGTGATATTTGAAGTCAGATATTTTTGAAAAGATATCTGTTTTGCCGCCTGATGATCATCTACCTTGCATATTCCCTTCTTCAGTACTTTTGGATAGATATTTTTGTGGTGGTTTGGTTTCTCTAGTTTTCAATCGCCGGGTAGTGACTCTGTGAGAGTTTAGGTTTACTCGGTATTTTTCCTTTAAGATGATTTGGGAAACTTTTTAAGGAAAGATGTTCTTTTAATTGAAATTGAAAACTCTACTTATGAATGCAAGCGGTGCAACCATTTTAGAGAAGTTACAATCATTGCGTGAAAAGGGAAAAATGTCAAGGAAATCTTTGAAAGGATAACGCTGGAGGTGAAGGTAGCACATCGTTTTAGGTATTGAAGGGTTTGAGCCATCGCGAGTGAATCATTACACCTTCCAATTTGTCGGTATTGATGAGTTTGCAGTAACCACCCAAGATAACATCCGCCACCAGGTATGGCTCGTCTTCCTTTCCTTTAGGTGGATCGGGTCGAGCGGCTATCTTCACTGTTATATCTCCAACTTGAAATGAGGTCGTCTTGACTACCACATATCTAATTTGAAACGGGTTTAGGCGTTGCGCAACCACTTGATTTTTGAGCTCGTCATCTTTGGCTGTAACCGCTTCCAGATTTTTGACAAAGCGCTTGAAAGGCCCAACGTCCCATTGACATCTCCTAATGACGCCCGGGTTGATAATCGGACCGAGTCCCCACGCCTGGCCGAGAGGAGAGATGATTGGGTGCAGAAAGGGTTGTTTAACCAGGCTTACTTGTGCTCGGAATCTGCGGATGAACGTCGACGGGCTTTCTCCAGGCAATTGAGTTACATTGGTAAGTTGTTGATACGACAACATGTAATCTTCCAAGTTGGGCTTTCTCCAGGCTTATCTTTGTTGCTGTGTACCCATGCGCGCCCCAGAATCATGTCGTAATTTGACAGTTCTTTGACGATGTGGAATTTGCCATGTGTTAGAGTGTCTCCCACCTTGATTTCAAGGTTGATGTGGCCATATGCGTCAATCGCCTTCCCTTCCAAGTTTTTGAACATGGTTGGGGAACGGGTAGCCTCCTGCTTCGAAACTCCCGCAGCTCTCAGAGTTTTGATGGTAAAGATGTTGAAGTCAGAGGCCGCGTCGATTAATGTGTTTTAGAGCTCGGCGTCCCTCAGGTAAACCGTGGTCAGCAGTCCCCGGTTGTATTTTCCAGTACCACTTCTCGAGAGAGTTTGGGGTTCTGGCGTGGTTTCTGCAGTAGGAAAGAGTCGCTTGCCCGATACAACATGGTTAAGGGCTGTGAAGATATCTTGACGCTGTGTCTTGGAGAAATAGAGAATTTCGCACATATGTTGCATCATGGATTGCACAGTCTCGTGTACAGAGTCCCCAGAGACCATGCAACTCCTGACTGGAAGTGGATCTCTGTGAACTCCTTCATTGCCCGGTCGAATCTCCCCTGCTTCTATCTTTTCTTTGAAGATATGCTTTAGCTTATTGCAGTCACTGGTCGGGTGGTGGACAAATCTTTGATAGCGATAATATTTGGGGTTTGCCATTTCCAATTCGGTTGGTGGGCGTCTTGTAGGAGGTAGTCTGATGGTGTTGTCTTGGATCCATGCTTCCAAGAGTTCAATCACTTCCTCGATTGGGAAAGGGAAATCCAAGACGTTTTCTCCAGCTTCTTGATGTCGCATGGGAACTTTAGCGGTGGTATTCCGTGATGGAGCTGCCTGTCGCGCTGGCGCTGCGCGTTTGGATTGTTGTTCTGCCGTTGGAGCCTTCCTTTTTCTTCCTTTGTCTACCACGCTCACATAGGAGGGACTAGTATTGTATTGCTTATTGACGAGGCGTCTATTTCCTCGAGTTTCACGTGCGTCCTCGTTTCTGGTTGGCCTGGTTCTTTCCAACAACGCTGGTGCTGTTGTGGCCGACCGTTTTGTAGCTTCATGAAGTTCAGAGAATGTCTGGAATCGCAGATTCTCTAGTAAGGCGCGGTAGATGGGAATCATCCCATTGATGCAAGAATCCACCAATTGTTGTTCGGTCATGTTCGGGTCATGACAATCTAGCACTTGAATTCTGAATCTTTTAACGAAATCATTCGGATGTTCGTTGTTTCGTTGGAACATCCTTCCTAGATCTAAGAAGGTAATTTGCTTAGATACAAGGAAGTACTTATTGTAGAAAGCCGTAACCATGTCAGACCAATTGGAGATGCTGCCTGGCGTAATGCTATTGTACCATGTGTATGCTCTTCCAGTAAGTGATTTCGAAAACTCCCTCAAACGGAGAACGTGATTGCATTCGTGCTCCCCCGGGGACTCCAAGAATCGAGAGACATGTTCACGTGCATTACCGTTGCCGCCATACATAGAGAATTGAGGGGAAGAGTACCCACTTGGAAGAGGAATTTTTTGTATTTCTGGAGGATACGGGGGTTGATGCTGATGTATGTCCATGAAATCGCTTTTGTCTCGGTTTCAGAGAAGTCGTTCCAAATCTTCTCGTGTGACAAAATTGGACGGTTGATTTCCTTCCGCTGGAGTTCCTGGGAGAATCTCTTCACCTACAAAGGTACGCCCTGTTGAGGTGTTGGCGCCAGGGGTATCGGAGGTGTTCCTCATTGGTTCTGGCCGGCGCGATTCTTGTGGTAGCCTCTCTGTTAGTGTCTTGAGAAAAACAAGTACCTCCTTCTGAGTTAAGGCCATGTCCGTCTGAGCTCTAGCGAGAACCTCCTGTCTTTCCATCAAATCAGCAATAATAATATAGGGTCGGCTTCCTCTGGTTCCTCCAGTTTCTCTTTATGATGGCGGAGTAGCTGCGGCTCTGGTGACGGTTTGAGGTGTCATACTTGACGAAATATTGGGAGCGGCGGCAGCGGCTCTGGCTCTGGTGATTGGAGGTGTAACACCCGAAGGAGCATTTTCCGCGACAGAGGCTCTGGCTCTGGTGATTGGAGGTGTAACACCCGAAGGAACATTCTCCATGTTCTTTGGTGTTGACGGGTGGCGTATTAGCACCACGGGAGAAACGTTAACGCCGAGAATAATTTCGGCGCCAGTGTTCTCAGGGTTTGTTGCTGATCCTGCCCTGAGTTCTACCATCTTGAGATCGGAGTTGAAAGATAAAATCGGGAATCGGGAAATTGATATTGTAACCGAGAGATTAATCTCCCACTGTGGTCGCCAATTATTTGAGGGTAAAACCGTTTCTGCTGATTTTGGTAATTTTGGGTGTGTGTAGGTGAGAAATGAATCTAAACCCTAAATAATGTACTGCACGGGAGTACTTTTAATTCTAGAGATCAATCTGTACAATCTTGGCCTAAATTAAGAAATGGCCGTTCCAGTCTTGCTTCGGTCACAAAGTGAAGGAGAAGGGTTGATCTTAGGGAGGGAAGCGAAGAAAGTGTTGAGACCAGAATAGTTAATTCTGGAAGTGTAGGCGTTTTGTGACTTGTATCAGAAAGTTGAACTGGCTAGCTGGATGAAAAGCTATCAGATGATTTTTGGATGTTGTATTGTTCTCCAGACCAAAACTTGTTGTTTGGTGGAAATAGGTGAGACCTATTTATACAAGTCATAGTGAAACGTACCCTGGTCTCGTAGGAAGTGGAAACGATTGAGTGGTGGAAGAAAAGAGTAACGTGTAACTGTTAGACGTTATGCTTCCATGATGAGGGAAGTGAATTCGTGTAACCGCCAGTCATTACGCTTCCATGATGAAGAAAATGAATTGTTTACACCGTTACTATTCACCACCACTAATTATCCCACTTCATGACACTTTCTTGTAACGGGCGCATTGCACGCCGCACGCTGTAAACCGCCTGACTAATACCCTGATGAGCATCCCCCAGTTTATGACATATTTTGACGTCTCGAGTGTTTTCGTGGAAAACGTGTAGCACTTTACTACGTGTGGCAAGTTAAAATCGAGAGGCTTGCTGCAGGTAAATAGCATGTGATGCTAGGCTCGTTTTGGCTAGTCGCCTAAAACTTGTCGCGAGCTTACCGGTTTGGTGGCGAACTTTGATGGCCGAGATCGCATCTTATGAATAAGGGTAGCCGTTGATTGTGGCTACCTTGTGTTGGCGCCTGACAATGGCGCAGTGGCATTGCGGCATGACTTGTGCATGCCAGTGGCACGATGGTGCAAGTGGCGCCTGGCGTAGCCATGGTCGTTGGGTTTAGGCGGTTGGTCGCCTAAGAGTTGCCACAAGTCCATCAGTTCGGTAGAGAACTTGGATGGCTGAGATTGCATCTCATGAAGAAGGATGGCCATTGATTATGGCCACATCTTGTTGTATAGCGAAGTGGCGTCAGCCACATGCTAATGGCATGCCAGTGGCGTAGCCATAGCATAGCGGCATGCCAATGGCATTGCCGTGGCATAACGGTATGCCGGTGATGTTGTGGTATAGCCAAAGCTAAAAATTGGCTCCGTGGCCAAAGTTAGGGTTTGGCGCCGTGGGAGAATTCGTCGTGGAAGAATTAGCCATGGAAGAATTAGGGCTTGGCGTGGCCAAGGCTTGGTTTTGGCGCCGTGGAGTCGGACCCACATGTGGCGTGGAAACATTAGCCATGTTGCCATGCCAATCCCATTGCTCCGGGAAACACTATTTGGCTTTGGTAGCAATTTTCCCGAATTAGGGTTTGGCATGTCGAAACCCTAATTAGTGCACGTGGCATGCGGCTGCGGCATGGCGTTACTTTTGTGCAAACGGCGCCATGGCTATGCCAAAGGAACTATGAAAAGGCCATAGTGTGGAAACGGCCATAAAAGTAGGAATTGCCGTGGGTGGCTATTTATGGCAGGTTGCCACGAAGTGGCATGTTTGTGGGGTAGCATGTTGTGAAGTTGGCTTGTTGCGAAGTTGCCGCGATAGAGTGGCATGTTGGCATGCTACCATGGTAGAGTGGCATGTTGGCATGCCGACTAATATGTTGTTGTGGTAGGGCGCGTTTGGCTTGTCAGTTTAGCAAGGTGGCGCGGCAGGGTGTGTTTGGCCTTTAAAGTATGGTGGAAAGTTTAGAGCAACTTGATTGGCCACAAAATGGGGTCGGCCAAACACAAGGCGCGACCACACTTCTGGTGAAAGTGTGGCGGCTTTGGCGCATTCTGATTGGTCGATTAGAAGTGGGGCCGTCAAGCATGGGCTCAACCACGACTTGTGTGCGTGTGGCGAGTTTAAAGCGACCCGATTGGTCGAGAGAAACAGGGTCGGGGCGTGGCTAATGGCGCTAGCTGGCCTAAGGCATAGCCACGCCTCTCTTTGCTACTGCGGCTCCCTGTTTTCTTATTCTGGGCGAGGTTCTGCACCTAGGGCTGTCAATGGATAAAAATCCATCGTATATTGGCAATACCGATAAGGTTAAGGTTAAGGGTTATCGGATATCCGGTATCCGATAATATCCGTCGGAATTCAAAAATTCCATATCGATAAGGTTAAGGATAAGCTATCGGATATCGGATATTATTCCGATAATATCCGTTATCTACTCATGATACAAAAAACTTCAAATAATTTCCGATAATTTCCGTTAATTTCCGTTAATATTTGATAATTTCCGATATTTACTTAGGAGAGACGTAATCAAATGGCTAAAGAGTAAACCTAAAGGGTATTAGGTATCGAAAATTTCCGAAAATTTTATGATATAGTTATACACTAACGGTATCGGATATTAACCTAACGGAAACTCCCTTAACCGGTACCGTTATGTTAATAAACGGATATCCGTTACGTTAAGGTTATCGGATATCGGATAACCGTTATGTCGGATATTAACCTAACGGAATCCGGATATTCGGAAACGGATACCGGATATCGAATATCTATTGACAGCCCTATCTGCACCTGCTAATCCATGGCGGATTAATTGCTTAGGCTTAATTTTGACAAGCAAGGTCTGTTACATTGTGCGAGGCGTGAAACCCTAACTTCTGTAAGTTAGTCATGATGATTGATTGAGTTCTATGTGTTGACACATAGTTATTTTAAGTTCATTGCCAGAGAGCAGCATGCTTTTCTGATTCGAATACCTTATGCAGAGACCTTATCCTTGATACTTGGAGATTCGTGCTACTCTGCTGCGAGTGAACACAAATTGTCATGCCATATTAACATTAAGGGTTCAGCCGGAGAACATAACACCGAAGGCATTCAGAGGAACTTATATTAAGTGAATATATGCGAGGCGCCGAAATTCACTTAATAAGTGAATATATCTGGGATGGTTGCTACATTCGCCAGTCTGGATAAATTTCATGTAAGTGCATTGAGCGGCTCAATAAGTATGCCAGTGGAGAGCTTAGCACAAGTGGCTCTGTTTCCTTGCCGAGTGACGTTACATCAGATGTAAGGTTTTACGATTTTAACCCTAATCTAAAAAACCACCATCAACAATAGTTTTGATCAACTAAACTTGACAAACAAGCTTGAGATAGCAACGATTGTGAGTTAAACCAAGAAGTGCTCTAAAAATCTCCCCCTTTGTCAATTTTAGTGACAAAACTATCGATACATATGGATTACAAAATAAATAAACTTTGTAGCTTCTGATCCATCATGCTTGATTTCCTTGGCTCTTCAACTTCCTTGAATTATTTGTTACTTCAAGTTCTCCATCGATTCTTAATGTATTCAACTCAGCATCATTGTTGTTGAAGATCCGTAGCAATAACAATATGAAAACGGAAGTTCTCAAACATTTTTATTCGGTGTCATAGTATTATTATATAAAATCAAAGTCCAATTGCATCACAACTTTGAAATGATGCTACGGTGATATATATCACTCCCCCTTAGTCAATACTTCCATCTTATAATGAAAACACTCCCTCTTCCATAATGATCCGTAAACCATATGTACGTAGTGTGAACTACCAAATAATTCTCCCCATTTTTGTCAATATAAATTTGCAAAGGTATGAAAACTATGGGATCATAATGAATTCTCAAAAGATAATTCATGACCAAAAGAGAACATATCAACTTTGTTTCGATGATTTCACATAGTCGAAACTTAGTGTATTTACCAAGGAGTTTATTGGGATACAAGTTAACTCCTACAAAATTCCACACTCGCTCACTCCACAAAGATATGGCAATTAAGCACGAGTTCATTTAAGAACTCACCCCTATTTGATGTCATTCCCAAGAGAACAACATGAGCGACCTTACTTTTACGAGAAAAGAAGGATTTCTTTGGACGTTAACAAATCACATGGTCTATTGACCTATTTTGCTTAAAACTGATAATAATTGGATTAGTAATTTCCCTAATGCAATAAGTTATCACTTGTTACCTTTATCTAGTGACCATTGCCCTATTCTGCTTAAAACTTCTAGAACTGATTCTAAGACTTAAAAGCTTTTTAGAGTTAACAAAAAGTGGTTTAGGAATCCAAGTTGTAAAGAACTCATCTCAAATAATTTCAATGCTAATATGAATGGTTATGCTGCTTTCAGATTGGCTAGATCTATGTTTAGTACTGATGAGTGCCAAATATTGCATATTTCTACATCTTTTTATTGGCATTTAACTCATCTTTTGAGCTTAGAAATCAGATATTATCCCAAATTCTGTATTTTCTCTGTTTTCAAGAATAAATACTTGTACTAATTAATTTTGTGTTTTTAGGTAGTAAATAAAGCTCGGAGAAATTAAGGAGCCAAAAGAGCAGAAAATTGGAGACAAGCGTCTATGGAGCAGAAAGCTACAGCCCGCGTGCGCATCAGTGCAACCCAACAAGAAGCAACCCATTACAAGACATGTGCTTGAGCAATCCAAGGCCCGGCCCATAACCCGGATCCAAGTCTGAATCTTCCTAAGCCGTGAGATTGGAGACATCCGCATCCAACGCTCACTCCTCCCCGCACATCAACTCTCACTGCATCCGCTTCACACTATAGCCACCTACACCTTACCCATCGACCAAACACTCCTCTTCTCTCCTTCATTTTCTCTCTTCCCCGACAGAAAGAACGGACCCCTCACTTTCTCTCCCGACCAAAATTGCAGAGCCACCTTCTTCTTCCCCGACCAAAGCACCATGACCACCAACACAACCACCAAGATACCGCCTTCACCACCCCTAGTTTCTCTCTATCTCCTTCATAGCTTCTTCACCCTAGAAGCTAAGTTTGAGATAGATAGAGTTAGGGTTAGGGTTTCTTCAACAAAGTGGGGGAAACATCAAATTAAAGGAGTTTTGAGCCGAATTAACAGAGGGGACAATGATTCAGAGGTTTTGGGTGAGTGGGTCTTTATTTAATTTCCAAATTGAAGTGAATTGGGGGTTTGCATGTATAAATAGGAAGAGGCAGTGTATGTAAAGGCTTATGCCTGGACTAGCCAGTGCACCAACCTTAGTTTAATTTGTGTTTTAATTGTTTTAATCATGTTCTAATTCCATCAGCTAGGGTGTAGATGAAACCCCTAGTTTGTATGCTAATATAATCAGTGTTCATGTTGTTGTTCTTGATGTGCCTAAACTGTTTAGGATTGATAATTAGCTAATAAATCAAATGATCCTGTGATAGGTTGCACTGTAAGAAGACAATCTATACTAGGGGAGAATTAGTGAGTTAGTTAATCAAATATCCACCTGAGACCTTCAAGGGAAGGTACAAGACACAATGAGAAATTATTTTGCCTTAGCATAGAATTAAAGGGTGGATTCAATCACCCTAGTACTCTCAGTCATCTGTTTACAACACTTTTTGCTTGTTTGCTACCTTAGATTACATTCACACTACTCCTCCTTGTCGTATCGACACCCAACCAAACCATATTTGTGTTACCCCTTAGAAATCAGTTTAGTGAAGCCTTGAGATCAACTTACACAACCCCAAATCTCTGTGGATCGACCTGTACTTGCCCTGCCTCCAATAGGCACTGTGCACTTGCAGTTAACATTGTAGGCATTCACCTTTCTCAGCCTATCAAGTTTTTGGCGTCACTGCCGGGGATTTGGTAGTGTTGCTGTGTTGATTATTGGCTTACTTTACTGATTTTCAGTTCACCCTTGTATATATATGCTTTGAATTGTTGTCTTTAGTCATTATTAGTATAACTTAGATGTAATTTTTCCATTTCTGCATCTTCTATTGCATATTGTTAATTCTATCATTGCATTTTAGTTAACTTATCTTAATTGCATATCTGCATATCTGCATTCTCTTAGTGTAGGATCATAATCTCATCTGTGCATTGCACCTACCATTTCATTCAATTTCTAGCCTAGCTTGAACTCAAGTCTGCCTGGCTTGATCTGTCACCACTCAGCTGCATTGTAACATCCCCGTGATTAATTGCTAAAACCATTATCTGTGATAGCTGAATCATGTGTAGTGGTGGGTGTTACTTGAACTACATTATTTCGAGTTCTTTTTGTTAAGCTCGCATCTCTCGTATCATTGCCCTGTAGAGTAACTTAGTGTAATCATCTCATAACATGTTGCATCAATAGCTTAATCCATTTTAGTTACTTTTGTAGTGTAACTTAGTGTAGCTGGTACCATTTCAAGCTTGTTGTTCTCATCATCTCGTAGTTGTAGCTATACTTTTAAATTCTCTTTCACTTGCATGAAAATCGCATCCGGTTTCGGTTAGAATAATCGCATCATTGTCTCATATCATATCTCGGGTTGTAAATCTGTTAGCCTTTTGGTTTGTAGCTTTCACAATTTATAGTAACCTGCATCTTAGTGTTAGTTGTAACTCTTAATCCCTGTCAGTCCAAATAAACATAAGAACTCATTGTCATCCAGTAAATTACTCTCAGTTGCTTATACTGATATTGATATTGTTTGAACCTGCACATTCTGAGAACTTAACTTCTCCTCTGAGTCAGTAGGGTACTGTGCTACTGCATTACAACCCCAAGGAAAGGCATAAGAAGGAGCAGCACAATCTGTACCTGCAATACTGTTGTTCAAAACCAAAAAAAAAAAAAAAAGAGGAAAAGGAAAGGAGCAAACCTGGTTTACACTAGCGGTATCATTCTCGACCCTTAAAGTTATTATCTTTGATAATCTCCATGATCGCTTGCTGAGCTGTAACCCCATTGTTCAGTGTTAAACCTCTGAATTTTTCTTGCTCTGCCTTGAATGATATACCACATGTTTTCCTGATAACCTAGTTGCCTGAATAAACATTGTCCATCCCTGCAATATCTTGAATTTGTGCACCTGTGGTACCATGGCATAATCTGTGAAATCCAAATAGAATTCTTGCTTGCTGAACTAGTTGTTGTGCATAACAACCTGCAATATATAGCTAAGTTGTGCATAAATATGAACTGATTAAGTGAATTAGTTTCTAGCTGAATGGTTGTTTCACCCTGCCATGAACATGACCTTGTGAATTGTTTGGTTGTTCGACACCCACAACATGTTGAGTGATGTTCTTAAACTTATTGGCATGAATGCATGACAAACTAGCTACTCTGCTGATCTATGCATTCATGTTCCTTGTTCTCATAATCTGTGCATGACTGAAATTGTGCTGAGCATCATTGTATGTGCACCTGTAGTGCCTTTGCATGATAAAAACTTTTGCTGGGTATTGCTCAACATCTGAACTTTCACTTGTTTTTGTGTGTTCTGTGCTGTAACTCCTTGGCTTCAACAAAGCCTGTGCATAGCTCCAGCCCCTGTGGCTGTTGAGATTGAGCTGTAACTTGGTTAGCCAATTTAGCTGCAAGCCCAAGTTGATATCAACTGAGATGGTTGACATCAACTGAGTGAGTTAACACCATCTGCCATGTACCCTTAGCATGTTCTACTCAGTCAACTAAAGTTGTTGACAGCCTTGTGTGATCATCTGTGAGCATACCCAGTCATATTCACTTGATATCAACCAAGTTGGTTGACGTCAACTGACCCATAAAGATACCCTGTCAACTAAACCTGTTGATACTATACACCATGTCAGGTGTGTTGTGAGAGTGTTGAACCTTTGCATCTGAGTCGCTTGCTGATCTTCCATACCTACATTGAGCTAACCTGTTAACCCGTTGATGCTTTGAATGATATGCCATGCAATTATTAGTGATAATCTCTGATGCTTAACCTATGAAGACTGAGGTCAACTGAACTAGTTGACACTCTGTGGCATACCAAATATTTTGTAAGGTGTTGAAATTATTCGTCTGCTATAGCATCTGTTGCATCATTGAATCATAGTGTGAATTACTCCCTGTAGTGTGAATTGCTTGATTGTCTGATAGCCATAACATGTTGATTGATGTTCATGTATGCTTGCTGAACTAGCTGCATTGCATAACCTTATCAAACCCTGCAAACGCAGTGCATGAGTATTTGAGTGACATACCGCTAGTTGAATTGTTATATCACTGTGTGCATCTCTCAATCTCTCGTGTCTCCGATAACTCATCATGTCGGGATTTTGGTCTGCAGAATCGGGAATGAAAACAAATCCATCGTGAGAACTTGCTTACGGGTATGATTCATATTATGAACCCCCACAGACCATGATGTCACTAGTTATAGTTATTGTTATGGACATTTTCATAGTCCTGAGCATCAATACATGGACCCTAATAACTATTCACACATGTATCATCCATCACAGGGTAAAAATGAACATCTTTACAGTACCCAACTCTCACAATAATCACTTTTGGATCAGTTAGAAGCTCAAACTGCAGCTTTAGAAATGCAATTACATGAGAAATCTGTCGAAACTAATTCTCCTAGGCAATCTGAAATATATGCATGTACCTTATGTGGTAGCTTAGACCATCCTGCTGAGAACTGTTATATTTTGCATGATTTTAGACAATCTAGAGAATACCATGAACATCCAAGATATGAATTACCGACGGGTTATGAAGCTGGTTGTCATTGGGAACATAATCAACCTTTTAAAGGTTGCGATCAGTATTCTATAGACCCTAATGACCATACACACATGTATCATTCACCACAGTGGGGAGTTGAACAATTTTATACTTCCCCGACCTCTTGTGTGCAATCAGTGGAAGAAAATCTCATCGAACAAAACAATGCTAGGTTTGAATTACAAGCGTTGCATGATCATCCATATAGCAACACATCTGCATTCCCCTTCGATAGTGAACCTCATACCGAATACCCTGAAATGAGGATACCCATTATTGAAGACTCCCCTTCAATTGAACAGCTTTACATGATATTAGGGATGAATCTGATTCATTTACAAAATGTAGAAAGGGAGAATCTTCAAAATGAAATGCTTGTCAGTCCTGATGAAGTAAATTTCGAAACTAGTGTTTATGCTCATAGTCAAGCTACTAATGTTGAAAATGAACCTAATCTAGAGGTAAATGAGTACACTAGACATGCTACAATTTTGAATAGGTAAATGCATTTTTGTTGTGATGATGATGATGATGAATATGTTATGCTTGAAGAACATGATTATGCTGAACATATTGTGGAGCCTGTGGACTCAGAGACATTAGGCTTTGCTCCGACTTTCATGAATGAGGCTTCTTCTAAATCTGCAGATGCATGCGATGTTAACTATGAATTAGGGTTTGAACAATTGTTCTGTGAAAGTGAGCATGCTATTCAACTTTCATCTGACCTAGGGATAGCTGAATTGTATGTTGATACAGATGATTCAATGCATGTAGATATAATTGATGTGTCTAATTCTCGGCCTAGGTCAAAGTGTGAAGTTTCGTGTGATATCCCTATGCATGAAACTGAAGTTGTAGATGATGATTATGGACTGAGGCTTGTCGAAATGTTTTGTGAACATGAGTATGTTACAGCACTTGCAGATGACTTGGGGGATATTGATGTAAGTGATAATGGTACTCTTGATCTCACACATGTGAACAACTTAGACATGCCCAACTGCCTGCTTATGTCACAATCTGAGGGTCTTGCACCTAAACCAACTATTCTTAGAGTTCCTAATCTAGGCCTAGAGCTTTGTGCTTCCCAAGTCCTCTTGGACTATTTTGCATCAAAGTATAACACCTTTAAGGAGCCACAGTTGGAATGTGTATATCTTCCTATTCTTAACAAAACTCATTTTGAATTAGACCTTGTGCATGATGTACCTTTAAAAATGCAAGATTTTGTGCTCAAAAACACATTTGTTGACAAGTTTAGGTTTGGGGAAAATCGTTCACATATGCAATCTTACTTGCACTCTCATGTTATATTTGTGTAAGGTTTGTTCATGTTTTCGCATATCATCTTTTGGGTTGATCCTCAACTCTTTAGATTGTTGGTGTATGGTAAATTTTTCTTGTATATAATCCAGTAGGTCTTGTTAAATCTTCTATCTTGAATCGGTTGAGTCTTCTTTTGTATATATTGTGCTAATCCAATATGATCTCAGCTGAGAATGTTGGATTCTAGCCTTGATTAATGAAGCTCTAACCTTGCTCTGCCAACATACATGTAATCTCTTCCCTTTTCTCTTATCAGCATAGTTCTCATGGCATGTGAATATTTAAATTCTTATCATCTGTTGACACATTGAGGACAGTGTTTGATTTATGTTTGGGGGTGTGTTTTGCATATAGAGTTTTTAGTCTTTTATTTTAAAAAAAAAAAAAAAAAAAAAAAAAAAAAACCTCCAACTTTTAGAGATATTAGAGTCACTAGCATGCTTCTAGCTATGTTTACATAGAGAGTCTGACCGAAATAACTGAACTTGGAAGTACTGGAGAACACAATCGGGTTTCTTAGTTGATTAGAGCGTTAAAGTTGGATTTAACCATACCGGAGGGCGAATTAGGTGTTGTATAGATATTCGGTAGTAGAATTGTGATCACCCATAGTGGAGACTACCCATTTTTACATCAAGTGAGGCACCGACCTTCAATTTTTGTGACTTTCTAAAAAATCTGTTAGAGTGTGTGTCACCGTACGTCAATTAAGGGTAGGAATGGTGAGCTACCCAACTTCGCACCACTTTCAGCACTATTTTTGATCTCTTGAGTGCTAATTTTGTCAATCATGAGGGTGACGTTTAAAGATGAAAACTCCTTCTTGTAGTTCGATTTGCAGTTAGCATCACTCTCTCACCCTCAACAACATCAACAGATCCATAGAAACGCATCATCGTCAGCAAGCAGAGCAACGTCAGAATATTTGAAATAGTCCAAGGTTTACATGCAACAAGTCAAAGAAAAGAAAATAGGATGAGAATTAGTGAAGTTTATGAAATCAAGACAATACAAGTTATGGAAAATTGAGTGATAAAGTCCTTCATCCATGGAGTTAGTAGTTTCATTGTTTTTATTGTTATTTTCATTTCATGTTGTTAAATCAAAAAAAAAATCAAAAAAAAAAAAAAATCAAAAAAAAAAAAAAATCAAAAAAAAAAAAATGTATATATATTGTAGTTTATTTTCTTAGTTTTGGTACCACCATGGTAAAGAAGAAGAATTCAAGAAGAAAATCCCAAGCAACAAGGAAATTGGATAGAAAAGTTACAAATTGTCAAGTTTTGTGAAGTTCAGAAGTTCATCATCAACAGTTGAAGACCGAAGACCGAAGATTGAAGACATTTCTATGGATACTATGAGAGTGGTGTTAATTGCCGATCGGATGTGAAGGTAAGTGAGTACTCCCATCCTTGCTAATGGTTGATTTCCTTTCTTAGAGATCATCGGAAAAAGATTCTTTTTGTCCACAACTCTGTGGAGTCTCCAGAAATTATTTCGGAAGGTTATCCTTCTCACCTTCAACGTGTGCGGGATTTCTCTCTTTATTCCTGCCTGCACACATGAGAGACTAAAAAAGCGGTCTTTTTGAGTGCAATTATCATAAAACCCTATTGGTGAGGCAGAAGTCGAGACTTGTGATCACTCTCGAACCCGAATTCTTTCATATGGTTGTTGATGGTGGATTTTCGTTTAAGGTTAAAATTGTAAAAAACCAGAAAAATTATGCGCTGACATCTTGTAAAAGATAAGGCCATCGATAAGTGTTGGATACTCCCTCACTTAATTCACCTAGAATGGAGCATGTGGCAACAATCCCATTCTATGAATACACGAAATTCATCCAGGTTGGAGCATGTAGCAACAATCCCATATACCCTGTGAATTTCTAGCATTATTAATTAATGCGCAATCAGCCTTGTATTTCCTGTACTCATTATCAGTGCGGCATGACGACTGAGTGTTACTCTTACAGAGCAATACGAACCTCCAAGCATTATAATGAAACCATGTACGAAATACCCGTACAGGCTGACTCTCGGTGTGTTATACTAGCCCGATTGAGCCTCTCTCGGTGTGTTATACTAGCCGATTGAGCCCCTCTCGGTGTGTTATACTAGCCCGATTGAGCATCCAGACTGACCGTATCAGTCCGGATATGATCGCAGTCATCCAACTCCACAAGCATGATTGGATAACCCAGATCAATTCTATCACCCCCAAGCAGGTATGGAATACCCACTGCCGACCCCGCATGGTCGGCCATTGGCCTAGCTTGCCAAAAACGTTCATACCAAGCAGTATGGACGGAAAACCCTAAATTAGGGTTTGCGGCATATTACATGTGTCGCAAAATAGTCTCAACCATCCATCTTCGCAGGTATAGATGAAGGGTGTAGATGTAAACTCAAAGGGCCCAGAGCATGTCAACACCATCACCGAGGGCCCGCCTACACACTTGACCAACCGGTCAAGACCAACCATGCTTGGTCGTAACAAATTCGTGCGCCCAAACAAGGGGTGACGCACGGCTTTGAAATCCAGAATTAAGCAGGTCTGGTCATACCAGCATGACCACCGTGGACCCATCTATTCCCTCACCCGATCGGCCAAGGCATATCATGCCTGGTTAATCCAAAACGCACGCCCAAACTAGCGTGGTCACACATCCCAAACCACAAACTGATCTCGACCGCTTAACTTCGCCGGACGATTTGGATGGCTCAGATCACGTTTTTATGGGATATTCAGGTATAGGCGTGAACACCAGCCTACCACCTTCACACCAGGCCAATCGGCCAAGACCGACCAAGATTGGTCGTCATGGAACGTGTGCCTGAAGTGGGTGTGACGTGCGGCTCTTGCGGCACTGGTTTTCTGTCACAAATCGATCACGACCACTCAACTTCACCGGACGAATTGAGTGGCCCAGATCATACTTTCGTGAGGTAATAGGTATAGGAACCTACATCGTCATGTTGTCTACACACATGCACGGTCGGCCTTGTCAAAATTATATCCCATGCTTGGTTTCGACCAAGCTGAAGAGTGATGCTTGCGCACCTCTTCAAAAAACCCTAATTCATTAACGGTCGCAGATGAGTGTCTCAAAGAACATCTCGTCCGTTCAACTTCACCGGCTTGGTTATACAACCCTGGTCAGGAGTTAATTGGTCAGTGAGGCGTCATCTCCCGCCACTTTACCACACCATGATGCAGTACCTGCATAAAACACACACGATACTTCACAGGTATCAACTTTCTGAATAACGCAGTTATTCAACTTAGCATTACATGCTATCTTTCGTGGATCCACGATCCACATATTCCAGACATCAATCATGTCACAAACTAGGGGATACATACTGGGGTATTGGTCTGGCGGTTTACAGCGTACAGCGTGCAACGCGCCATCACAAGAACGTGTTAGGAAGTTATGGACGGTTAGCGGTGACAGGAGAAGTGGGCAAGACTGATCGTGTAGCATCGAAACACAACTCCACTACTCCATCACTCCACTTCCTCCACTTCCCATGAGAGACGTGAATAAGGCTCAATGACTTGTATAAATAGGTTCTCCTCCCTATTTCCACCAACAAGAGCAAGTCCAGGACAAAATACGTAAAACCAAGTGTTAATAAAAAACACCGAACCGATAGCTTGCATCCCGAAGTCCGGTTCACTTTTTCATTACAAGTCATAAGCAAGCCAACACCTTCACAATCTCAACACCTTCTTCGCTTCCCTCCCTAAGATCAACCCCATCTCCTTCACTTTGTGACCGAAACAAGTCCTGGAACACCATTTCTTGGTTTAGGCCGGACTTGCACAGATTGATTTCCGAATCTACAAGCACTCACCGCGCAGTGCATTTGTTTAGGGGTTTAGATTCATTCCTCATCCACACACCCAAAATTACCAAATCCGGCAGGAGTAGTTTTCACCCATAAACAATGGTATGGTTATTTCTCGCTCAACTCTTAAGGATGAGAATGCGTTCTTTGGTAGTTCTAACTTCGTGTTACTAGCATGCAGAAACTCTATGTCCTCATAACTCCTTGGATGCTTGAGACTCTTTTACACTCTGAAGTTGGAGAAGGTTTTGTGGGTACACCTCTGGTAAACCCTCACGAGACTACAACTCGTCCACTAGGGACACCTAGGGGTTTAAAGGCTTAGTGCATACGCTAAATGCATTCGAGACCCAGCGCAGGTGGTATAGTTAGGATTTCTTATTTTCTGTTTCACTTGAGGACAAGTAAAATTTAGGTTTGCGGGTATTTGATGAGTGCCAAATATTGCATATTTCTACATCTTTTTATTGGCATTTAACTCATCTTTTGTGCTTAGAAATCAGATATTATCCCAAATTCTGTATTTTCTCTGTTTTCAAGAATAAATACTTGTACTAATTAATTTTGTGTTTTTAGGTAGTAAATAAAGCTCGGAGAAATTAAGAAGCCAAAAGAGCAGAAAATTGGAGACGAGCGTCTATGGAGCAGAAAGCTACAGCCCGCGTGTGCATTAGTGTAACCTAACAAGAAGCAACCCATTTACAAGACATGTGCTTGAGCAATCCAAGGCCCGGCCCATAACCCGGATCCAAGTCCGAATCTTCCTAAGCCATGAGATTGGAGACATCCGCATCCAACGCTCACTCCTCCCCGCACATCAACCCTCGCTGCATCCGCTTCACACTATAGCCACCTACACCTTACCCATCGACCAAACACTCCTCTTCTCTCCTTCATTTTTCTCTCTTCCCCCGACAGAAAGAACAGACCCCTCACTTTCTCTCCCGACCAAAATTGCAGAGCCACCTTCTTCTTCCCCGACGAGCACCACAGCCACCAACACAACCACCAGTACAGCCGCCTTCACCACCTCCTAGTTTCTCTCTATCTCCTTCATAGCTTCTTCACCCTAGAAGCTAAGTTTGAGATAGATAGAGTTAGGGTTAGGGTTTCTTCAACAGTGGGGGAAACATCAAATTAAAGGAGTTTCAGAGCCAAATTAACAGAGGGGACAATGATTCAGAGGTTTTGGGTGAGTGGGTCTTCATTTAATTTCCAAATTGAAGTGAATTGGGGGTTTGCATGTATAAATAGGAAGAGGCAGTGTATGTAAAGGCTTATGCCTGGACTAGCCAGTGCACCAACCTTAGTTTAATTTGTGTTTTAATTGTTTTAATCATGTTCTAATTCCATCAGCTAGGGTGTAGATGAAACCCCTAGTTTGTATGCTAATATAATCAGTGTTCATGTTGTTGTTCTTGATGTGCCTAAACTGTTTAGGATTGATAATTAGCTAATAAATCAAATGATCATGTGATAGGTTGTACTGTAAGAAGACAATCTATACTAGGGGAGAATTAGTGAGTTAGTTAATCAAATATCCACCTGAGACCTTCAAGGGAAGGTACAAGACACAATGAGAAATTGTTTTGCCTTAGCATAGAATTAAAGGGTGGATTCAATCACCCTAGTACTCTCAGTCATCTGTTTACAACACTTTTTGCTTGTTTGCTACCTTAGATTACATTCACAGTACTCCTCTTTGTCGTATCGACACCCAACCAAACCATATTTGTGTTACCCCTTAGAAATCAGTTTAGTGAAGCCTTGAGATCAACTTACACAACCCCAAATCTCTGTGGATCGACCTGTACTTGCCCTGCCTCCAATAGGCACTGTGCACTTGCAGTTAACATTGTAGGCATTCACCTTTCTCAGCCTACCAAGTACTAAACAAATCCTTAGAGATTGGAACTATAACCACTTTGGCAATGTTAATGCTGAAATCAACAAAAATTGAAAGGTTTTGATTACATAATTGTAATCCTTGTGTCCCTGAATTTCTTAGACTGCAGAGTAATTTTAATCATTGGTATGATGTGGAAGTTGGTTTTTACCATAAAACTAATTTTAGAAGAAGGAAGCCTCAAATTGACTCTATTCAGGATGATACGGGTATCTGGTTAACTGATAGAATTGATTATGTTAATAATCGTAAATCTTATTTCTTGAATATGAGTAGAAACTCTAGTCATCCTCGATCTTATTTACCTGCATCCAGGTCTTGAACTTAAAAATCATGATGTCATTTCAATATTCTGAACTTCCTCCTGTGAGATAAAAGGCCAAGTGACTTTCAGATTTTTCAACACCGTTTCATAAATCATTTTTCCTTCAATGATGATTTTCCCAATCAAACAACAATCCCATTTACATTTTTTTCTGCATCCACATCTTCATGTTATATTATAATAGCTTCATAGAAATCTCCCAGTTCTTGAGTTGTTTGCTTGAATTTTTTAACCATGTCGGAGACTCCATTTTGGTTGTTTTCAGCCATCGCCTCTATAACTCTGAAGAAATAGATACTGATATGTAGATATTAGAATTAGGTTTATATATATGTATTTTAGGAGACTATCTCTGATGACTAGAGCAACTGACAGAGGTAATTTCAACTGAAAAAGCAAGAATGCAACTATTATTTGAGCCAATCGGCAACAAAGAGATTTTATTTTTTTTCTGAATTTGATTTTGAATTTGAATTTTTAACGGATATTGGAGTAGGTATACATATCAATGGATCTGTGGGATAACTCAGTAAAAAGATGGCTTTTATTCACCGTCGAGCAGACAAAAATGGATACCAAAGAGAATAAAGTAGTTTCCACAAGCAGGATAACAACAACTTCAATTGCTAAAACCATTTCAATGTAACAGGAAAACGCCATTATGGGGGAAAACATGCAAGATTACAATACTGCATAACATAAAGGGTAGAAGCCGTAGAGAACAGATGGGATTACTTAGACATTATCAATAAATTGAGAAAGACTAGGGTGAATAATAAAGAGATTTAACAAATCGATTTCAAAACTATTTTGTTAGGAGACAGTTAATACATAGATTCAAAGAGAATGAATAAGAATTAAATCAGAGAACAAGAATCCACGAAAAATCAAAAAAATTAGTGAGTTGATTGCAGAGACTTTCTCTCTTCGAGACACCTTTCCATTTTCATTATCTAAAGCTTAAGGCAGGGACTGAACACCGGACCTCATGTTTGTTAGACCAAGGCATGAACCATTCCTCCCATATTAAAACCCAATTTTTTTTCTTCAAAATATTATTTTGTTTATTTAAACTCTTGTTTAAGAACAAAATACAATTCTAAGATATTATTGTGTTTATCCACCTGCTTAAATAATACAAATACACCTTCAACCAGGGAGATGATTATCAAACCAAAATATCTAATTTTTGACATAGGTGAGTACCTTCATAAATGAAGGTCTAAATTCGCCTCCACATGGGAATTTTTAGACTCATTACTAGAAGTGTTTTAATAATATATTCTTTTTAGAAGATTTTGTAGGAAGGATATTATGGGGTGTGGATTTTTTCCATCTTAAACTAGAAAATATGTATAAATCTTCAACAGAGTTTGTTACAATAAGAGGAGAGCAAAAGTTTGATATATGAACATCTCCAACAATGTTTGGATATCTATCCTATGTGGCGAACCATAAAAAAATGTATTTTCCGATGGTAGTTGAAAAATACACTTAAATATTTGTATAAAAAGTTAAAATAGTTTTCAAATTGAAAGAAATCGATGACTTGGGTATGGATGGGAGTTTCCATAAATAGATACTGTTAGAGCACTGCTCGGTCGAACGCGCAAGCGTTGCTATCTCAAGCTTGTTGTCAAGTTTAGTTGCCAAAACTAAAAATCTTGATTTCTAGTCTACTTATAGCTAAATCTCGGATTAGGATAAAAAGTGTAGTTGAGCATTAGACTTCACGACATTCATCAATTAAAGACGAAGAACTACTAAGGGGAGCTTGTGGAACTTCATCAACAAAAGGTATGTGGAGACTTGAACTCATCTATCACTCATAAGTCTATCTACTCTATCTCCTATTTGAGACAAAAGTCGTATAGCTATATAGACTTCATATTATACACATTTGATATTTCGAGCTGAGTTTAACTCGCTTACATATTTCTCGAAATATGTGTTGGTAAGCTTTCGCTTTAACCAAGTTCATCTTATATTCTTGACGAAAGTCAAAAGATGATCATGTGAAAATCGCCGTGTAACATCTTACATGATTTGTGTGAGACAGTCATTTGATGTAGACTCGGAATGTTTCGTATTGATCATTCGATCACTTGAAAATTGCTTTGAAGCTAATAGTTTATGTGAGACGGCTATTGTCGTCTTCTACGAATGTTTCAATAATTGAAATGGGACTTTAGAACACTTAACCATAATTGGATTATAAGCACAGTATGCGTACTTGCATATGTGTTGATCCAAGACTGGAATGTAGTATGCATACCCGTGTGCGTACTGGCAAGTTCAGGTAAAGTCAGGGAGATATAGTATGCGTACATTTACGCGTACTAGCGAAGTAAGTTGAAGTACAAGTACTATAGTATGCGTACATATACGCGTACTGGATTCAACCGAAGCTTGGAAGTGTACGACAGTATGCGTACACGTTTGCATACTGGCGAACACAGTCCAAGTCCGACTACTTAGGTATGCGTACAGTTTGCATACTTGAGTGGGTTATGTATAGAAATCGGTTTGTTCATGAACTAATACATTTATATAATAAGGAATGCAATCTTTTGCAAACCGTGGCTATAATGTTCATGACTTGATTCGAGTGAATCACAATCGATTTTGCTTCAATTGTGTCTTGTATAATTCTATGAGAATATAAACAATTGAATAACTCTAGAACTAGTTTCATTTGAGTCATTTGAACTAGTTATGGTTAAGATGAATAAGGTTGATATGAAAGTGTTCATATGGCTAACTTCTGTTAACTATTGTTGAGCCTAAAAAGGTGTACACGTTTAGGTACAGTTACTCATACCTATATGAAGTCACTTTTCATTTGTGTGTAACAAGCTAAGTTCGATCTAATGGTTGAAAGATATTAACTTGAGTCTAATCAGGTTTTCATCTAACGGTGAATATTGAATGCTTTGTTACGAAGGTAACATTGATTCCAAACCCTGATTTGAAGACTATATAAAGGAGAACTCTAGCAACTAGGAAACCTAATCCCCATACCTCCCGTGTGATACCAGTTGTGACTATAGTCGACTCTCCTTTAACCTTAGGTTTTTCTAAAACCCAGTAGGTTAACAACTTGAAGACTTTATTGGGATTGTGAAGCCAGACCCAACTATTTTCTCTGTAGTTGCGTGTTCTGATCTTGCTATTTTTTATCGTGATTGAGTACTATCTTCTCTAAGATTTGCTCGAGATTTAATCTCCGATTGGCAAGATAAAAAGTAGTCACAAACATCTTTGTCTCATCGTTTGTGATTCCACAATATCTTGTTTCGCTACCATACGATTAAGATTATTATGAGGTGATTGATATTTCTAGGCTGTTCTTTGGGAATATAAGTCCGGTATATCAATTGGTTCATGTTCACCTTGATTTATCAAAAGACGGTACAAAACTCATACGTATATCTGTGAGAGACAGATTTATCTATTTAATAGACTTTTCTGTGTGAGACAGATTGGTTTATCAAGTCTTCGACTTTGGATCGTAGCAACTCTTAGTTGTGGGTGAGATCAGCTAAGGGAATCAAGTACGCAGAATCCAGCGTAGTTCTAGAGGCGTAAGGAATGCGACTTTACCTTGATCAGTGTGAGATTGGTTAGGGCTCAACTACATTCCAGTCTGAAGTTAACTTGGAGTAGGCTAGTGTCTGTAGCGGCTTAATACAATATGATGTTCAAATCTGGACTAGGTCCCGGGGTTTTTCTGCATTTGCGGTTTCCTCGTTAACAAAACTTCTGGTGTCTGTGTTATTTCTTTTCCGCATTATATTTGTTTATATACTTGAAATATCACAGGTTGTGCGTAAGTTCAATCAATTTAATCAACAACCAAAGGTTGGATTAACAATTGATTGACACTTGGATATTGTTTTTTGATACCGTCCAAGTTATTTCTTATATTCAATCGGGCTCCCAAATTCCTATTTGTTTGATTGCAGATTGAATTGAGAAATAGAGATATAACTCTTGGATATACTTTTCTTAAGATTGAGTCTGACTGTCTAGTTGATTTTCTTGAAAGTATATTGGATTTAGTCCATACAGATTGCTAAGCGAAATATTGGGTGTGGTTTTTAGACCCCCTCCTTTTCAGATACTCTCAAGTCCCATGCATACTCAAATTGCCAACTATAGATGGTGACTTTTTAATCAAGAGTAAAACGGTCATTTTACGACCTAGGGTAAAATCATCATTTTGAAGTCCACGGGGCAAAATCATTACCAAAACATCCATCCAGTCGAGGTAATCAAGCCCACTGGTACATTCATCTACTAGGCCATGCAGAGGAGCATGAGAACTCAAACACAGTTTAGTTTGTATGAAACCTAAAACTCCATCCTGGAAAAGGTTCAAGATGGAGTTCGACTTCTGAAGAAATAGAATCTAGCTCAAAGTTGAAGAGACCTAGTTAGGCTCGAAGAGCCTCCATCACTCGAAGGCAAGAACCTTAATCTCTCCAAGGCGAAGAGCCTCCGTCACTGGAAGACCTTCACTATTCCAAGGTAAATGGTCATTTTTTTTTTAGAATGGTCGGTAAATAATTTAATGCTGATGAGTTTCGAACTCATATCACTGATATCATCACCCAATGACTTTAGTACTGTACTACAGTGACATCAGCCATTTTGTGTTAACGTTCACGGCTAAGATGTTACATTGCTATCATCCTAGGCCTGTCAATATCTGTCTGATATCCGGAATCCGTTTCCGAGTATTCGAGATCCTATAGGATTTTATCCGTTTTATCGGATATCGAATGTCGGATCAGATATTCTATCGGATATTTCTTCCTTAATATATCGGAATCGGATTAGGCTCCATCCGAATTGTTAATTTCCGATATCCGATAGAACAAGGACTTATTTGTGATTTACCCTAACCATATTAGAGTCGAGTAGAAGAGTAAGGAAAACTATCCGATATCCGATATGAAATGTTTGAGAAATTGAACTTAAATTTAAATTATGAACATATTTTATAGGGTTTTTAACATTTTTTATTGGAACCGGATATTATCGGATAAATATCCGATAGCCGATAGCTTAGCCTATCGGAATCGATATCTGATTTTGATATCCTATAGGATATTATTGAATATCAAATATCCGATGGCGCTTAACCTATCGGATACGAATTTCCAAATATCCGACGGATATTCTTCCATTGACACCCCTAATCCTAGCTCAACACCATAAACCAACTAGAGAAGCGACCAAAATCATCTATACGTGTCATAAGGCACAAACTTTCACGCATCCAACGGTCGTAATATGGTCGCTTAAAAAAGACGAACTTGGCATATCTTTTTGCTTCAACCCTAATTTTATACCCTCAAAAAGTACTTGGGAACCGACTCATCCACCGTCCCTTTACAAACTTCACTATCATGATTGTTACATCGAACTTTGATATCTCAACCTTAATTTTACAACTGCCACTAACGTTTACCTACCAAACCAAATCACACAATCAACGGACAAAAATCATAGGTGTTCTCCGTATCCTTAATAAGTAGGACCCACATGGGTTCACCAACGGCTAAAGATCATCTTTGTGGGATCCACATGAAGAAAACAAAAGTATGACTGTAGTCAAACATTTATGAAGTCTTTGACTTGAAAGAACATCAAATTCCCTTCCGGGTAAGCTAAACAGCAAAACTAATACCCTGCTTCTTCTCTTCTATATATATATAACCAAGTACCACTCTCTCTTCTCAAAGTTTCTCACATTAAAACAAACTCCCTTCATAGAAAATCTTTACTGTCTCTCACAAAACCAACAATGGCCTGTTCATCAGTGTACGTTGCTTTGTTAATGGCAGTTTTAATGATGGGATTGGTTTTTGGTCAGGCACCTACAACAGCACCAGTAGCTTCACCAACAAAGTCACCACCAAAAGCGTCACCACCACCACCAGCTCCAACTGTGGTGGCACCAACTCCGGCACCAATTGCCACCACTACTCCAACACCAACTTTATCGCCAGCTTCATCACCAGGTCCATCTATTGCGTTGCCCTCATCACCACCAGCTCCACCAACTGGTGCTCCAGCTACCACCCCCGGTGGTTCTCCCGTTGGACTTAGTCCACTTGCTAATTCTCCTGCTGGATCTACTGCTGATAATAAGAATGGTGCAGTAAGAGTTTCATCTATTGTTGGATCTGGTTTTGTTGGTGTAATTGTTACTTCATTTATGTTCTTGTAGATCTTATTGTAATCCCCACCACATTAGATTCCATCTCATTTGATGTTCATCCCTATCTCTCCTTTCACATACTTTTTCTGGAGTTTGTATTGAGTTTATTTTATTGTATTAGAGTCTGTTTTAGTTTTTAGTTAGTTCTTCTTCATTTTCTTTATTTTTTTCTTTTCATTTATTTTTATTACTCCGGTTTGATGGTTGAAGACGATGGATGTTGTACGGCTGAGACGATTATATTTTATTTCATTTTCCATTAATCTTTGTTCGTTCAACTCTGAATTCTTTGTTGAGGATTTAGTTTATTTGTTTAGGGTTTAGTTCCTAAGAGATCCGGAGAGAAAGCGAGAGTGGGGAGATAGCAACACGTATAGTCGGAGGTTGGTGTTAGTTTGTCGTTATATGTTAGGTGTACTGTGGCCACCAAAAACAGCTGTAAAAGAAAAAAGAAGACTGGACTGGAGACTGGAGAGAGGAACCGTCAGAATTAGTCGTCATGGGTTTGTTTGGTTGTTTCTTTTTAGAAAAAAAAGCAAAAGAGTGGTTTTAGTCTAGATTAGCTTTTGGAACAGGTGTCATGTGATCTACAGCTGTGTTGTTGGTCTAGAGGGATCCCACGTGCATCAGTCTAATGCGCGCAAGTGAAAAATACTATGACCCTTATTATATGAACCATTTTTTTTAGGGATCACGGTCTTTTTTAAGCCACACAAAATCAAGTATTTCTATTTAAAAATAATTTTATTTTTTTGGTCTTATTAGATTTGCAAACCTCTCTACTTTATAAGGGATTTAATTACTAATTGTGTTTTAAAGTTAGGTGTTTTTTTAAATACATATTTACCCTTTATTTTAATTTAAATTAAAACTAACCTAATAACTATATAAATCTAATCATATACATCTAATCTAAATGAATCTATTAACCAAAATCAAAAACAAAAATAGGAGGGGAATCGAAATTTTTTAGTTTTGAAAAAAAAAAATTATTCTCTTATTCTTCTCTCTTTCATTGACGTTTCTTGGGTTTTTCAATCGAAAAATCCATCAATAGTTTTAATAGAAGTTAAAGTGGCATGTTCGGTTAGTAATAGTTTTAAAAAAACTAGTTTTGTAATCGAACATTCTGAAACTATGAACACGAAAAACTATGAACACGAAGAACATTTCGATTATCACGAATTTAATTTTTCGTAACCGAACTCCGAGTTCGGTTGGTTCGCAAAAAATAGTTTTAACCGAACTTCTCATTGAAAACCAATATATTGTATTCGGTTGGTCCCCAAAAAATTCTAAAACTAGTTAGTAAACGAACTCTATCCATAATACAAAAAAAAAAAAAAAAAAAAAAAAAAAAACAATGTAGCCGAACTGTGTTATTTTTCCCACTATGTTGAGTAATGATTTAACCGAACTTTGCCTACTCTGTTCGGTTGGTTCGCAAAAATTTCTTAAACTATCTAGTAACCGAACTCTACCCATATTACAAAAAAAAAAAAAAAAATCCAATGTAACCGAACTGTGCTATTTTGCATACTATGTTGAGTTTCAATTTAACCGAACTTGTCCCACTATGTTCGGTTTGTTCGCAAAAAATCTTGACAAACCGAACTCTTCACTAATTGCATACATGTGGAGTTCGGTTAGATATGTTGTTGGGTTAAAGTTTGTCAACCAACTGAACATTACTTTGTAAATCCTATAAACAAAGTTCGGTAACATGTCTGTTTACCGAACGACTAATAACCTCCATTAAAGAGCGAGTTCGGTAACCTGCGTGTTTGGAAAAAGTAACCGAACTACACTTTCAGATGAGTTCGGTAACCTGTTCTTCACATAAGGTAACCGAACAAGCCCAAATCTACTCTAAAAATTTACGAGCTTTTTTGAAAATTTGGAGCAATTCAACCAACATTATCTAAGTTTGAAGCATACCAGGTACCCAAATACCCTTACTCCGGTTGTGGTTGATAAAATCCATCGTTTTTCATGTTTTCCTTCTTCATCTTCTCTAACTTTACTCTCTCAATAATTCTACTTCTTTTAAAAAAAACCCATCTGATTTTTTAATCTCACTAATTATCTTTAACTTAATCATCTAACTAATCATTACACTAACTATTATTAACACTAACTAATCATTACCCAAAATTAATCAGGAGAGTAATTTAGGTATTAATATAAATATCTAGATAATGGGTGACCTAGATTTACTTCTAATGTCTTACCCCAAATAAAACCATGGTCCCCAAAAAACGGTTCTACTATATGGGTTCAATATATAGAAGCCCCACTAAATTGATCATCCACTATCAACTCCATACTTTAAGAAAATGATATTACTGGGCCAAAAAAATCAAATTTTCTTCGGATCTGGCCCATAATTAATTATCAGGAATTTTAGTAATGACAACACTGCCCTTTAGTATTTATACCTAATAAAACTAGTTATAGATTCCGGTTTCATTTTCATTTTCACTATCTCTCATCTGTTTTTGCATTCTCTCTCGGCTAAAGAAACAGAATGGAAAATACACATTTTCTAATCGAGATTTGCAATGAAAATCAATTTCAAAACCTAAATCTAAGGTTTACAACCAAAGATCTTGATTATCAAAACCTAAATTCAACATCAGCAGCACTTTTTCAATGGAGATTCGGTGAAAATCAATGGAAAAGAAGTGAAAATCATCATCAACAAATAGATCTGAAGATTCGCCAACAAAATCAAGTTGAACATATAAGTTTATTTATCTCAACATTTAATTCTTTGATTTCGATTTTTTTTCTTTCTGAAAAATCATTTTGAAAACTTTAACAGTTTGATTTCATCTCAAATCTGTTATTGAAATCATAGTTGGAATAAGATCCGTTATAATCTCACCTCAGTTGTACTTTTGAGTAAAAATCTTCAAAGAAAAATTTCAATCAAAACAGATCAACAATCGATTAATTTACCAAATCTACAAAAATCGAATGAATTAATCAATCGCTTTTGATTTGTAGGTTGGAGAAGAAGAATAACAGGGATGAAATAGTGGATTCACCATCAAATCGAAAGAAATAGGTAATTTCTTCTTCTTATATTATGATTCGTAACTGAGATTTTATCGATCTCTCGATGCACTTTCCTGATTGCAAATTAAAATTTAGATTTGTAATAAGAGTATCTTAATCTCTATTGCCCGTCAATTATTTTCGGATTTGTTAACTTTTGCTTTTTTTGGACCTAAATCTGAACTTATTTTTGTTTGTTGACCAAAATCTGAACTTACTTTTTGTTCTTGAATGATTGTTCCAGCTTGTATTTGGTACTTCATCCCCTTCTTACAGTAGTGATGGTGGTGGATCTTACTTGATCCGTTAAGATATCGTGCCTTGATTCTTTATTAGCTCTTCAATACTTGTTGTACTTCATGATTGCAGACTTTTTTATACTGATCATTTTTTAGTTGGTGAAATCTGGGATTTTACTGGTATGGTTATCTTTTTTGGAATATTACAAACTACTGAGAATGTTATTAGCTACTAAGAATGTTACTAGGCTATTTGAAGTTGCAAACGGTATTTTCTGCTTGTTTTATGTTGTTAGTTTCATATATGGATCATATATATTGCAGTGTATCTTTAGCTTTGTATGTTTACTAATAGGTAATGCTTTGTATCTTTATCTTTATGTGGAAGTTGTTCATGTTTAGGATGTCTTGTCCTTCTAATTCTATTACCGCATATAAGAACTCAAAAACATTAAGTAGGGCTTTTGTTGGTTGAAACCAGTTGATGAACCTGATCCTGGAAATAGCGTGAGCTTGTTAGTTACCTTAAAAGTGTAGGATACTAACGTAGTAGTTAGCTTGTAATAAAACGAAAATTAAATCAAAATCTAAGGACATGCAAAAGAACTTCTGCAAAGAAGAACTTTGGGCCTCGAGTGCTTGTTTTGTTGGTTTACGGTTTAATTCTGTGTGGATGTGTAACTATTGATTACACATGCCGTGTGCACGTGTAACTCAAAATTACACATGCATTTTGTATGTGTACCAGCTAATTACACATGCTTGTTTTAGTAGTGTTTAGAGTATGGATGTGTAATTACTAGTTACACATGTTAATTATGTTATTCATACATGATACAACTGTGCAGCCGAGGAGTCGTGAAAATAGGGGTTCTGGTGGAGCAACAGTCCAAAAAATACAGTGAAGTATCACATTTGCTGACGTTGCAGGAGTCGATGAGGCTAAAGACTAGTTGGAAGATATTGTGGTATGCCTAAGAACTTTCTTTATTGGTTGGTAGACTGCAAAAGAAGTTACACTAGCAGATACTAGTTATATACCTTTCAAATTATTATGTTGCATTTTCAGTTGATTTAGTGTTATTGAGTAGATTTTACTGTTTAAGAATCACAAGTAGCTATGTGTGATGTCCCTTTTTCTAGCGCTAATGAAGAATATGCTATGAGTGGTTGTGTAACTTTAGCTTACACATGTTAATTATATGTGTAACTAATGATTACACATGCATAACTATTGATTTTGTGGCTTGGTTTAGTTAAAGGTGTAATTGGGGTTTAAAATCATCAATCTTGCTAAGGTAAGTTTTTTGGGTTTCATTATTTTCCTTCCACATTTCTTATATTGTCCATAGGTACTGGTAATTTTCATGGATTTATGATGTTTGTTAGAAAAGAAAGCTTCAAATTTGTTTGGATACAAGATTCCAATATAGTGTGTAAGACCCTCAACAATATTATTACATCTTTATATCATTGTATTGCCACTGTTTAAGATCCAAAACTGAAAGGGGGATGTTATCCATTGATGATGTTATGTCTCAATGTTTTATTTTTATCTATTGCTTGCATTCTGCTTGATTTTTTGTATGATGGAGTGTGTTCAGTTGAATGATTACAGGTACTGGTGCAGCTGCAGTAAAGACAGTGGTAATGGAATAGAGGAAATGAAGCTGGCTGATGCTGAGATTTGTACTCAGTTGGTGTTGGTTGCAGTTGCAGGACATGGGTTCTGATGGAATTGATATGTGGTCGGTTATGGCTCGAGTCTGAGAACTCAATATTGCAGGCTAGATGCATGTTAGGATAAACAGGTACAGAGTTGCCAATGTGTGTTTCTGCTGCAGTGGATTTGACAGGAAGTGATGCTGGTAGAGAATGATGATATGAGCCATGGTGGTAGTTGTAGCTGGTAGGATAAATGTTGTTGAAGGTGTGCACAGTGCTGTTGGACATGATGTGCAGTTACAGGTGCTCATAGTGGTCTTGGTGAAGTGCAGATGCAGTTGGAGTTGCTGGTTTAGATGTATGTTTAGGACAGGGAAGTGCAATATGGTAGGCTGGGAAGATGGTTTATTTTATGCCTACATGTTATAAACCGCAAGTGCACGATGTCGATTATGTAGCACTGAGCAAATACGGGTCGATCCCACAGAGAAATGGGTGTGCTAAGTGTTGGGAAAATGAGTTTTTAATGGTTTGATTTTATGGTTTTGGTGGGAATGGAACTTAGAACCTTTGGGTCTCTAAGAGCTCTTACTCATTTTCATATGAGTGAATGAAATAGAACCTTTAGTCCCACATTGGGTATAACTAAAGAGGAGTTCCACTATATAGCTATTCCTTTATGGATGGATAGTAAAACAATGTGGGTGGAACGGGTGGGGCGAAATATTTTTGTCTTCACCAAGGTTTGGGCTTAGGGCTCGTGCTTCCGCCATGGACAAGTCAACCAAGACTAATCTTTTTGGAAAAAATCTTTTGAATTATTTCCTAAACTTTTTGAAAATCAAAATAAATTCTGTCTTAATTGTGGGGGCGTATGACCCGTTGGGAATTATTTCTTTCCATTTTTTCTTGTGTCGACATAATGTGCATGCATTTTGTTTTATTACCGTTTTGAAAAAATCTTGAATTAATTCGAATTCATTTTTGTCTTTAATTTCGATTTATTCTCTCATTAATTCGCTCTTAATGCACAATCAATTCGACCTCTCTCTTCTACCCTATATAAACCACTCGAGTTCTTCATTTCAATTTGTGTCCAGAAGAGCTACTATCCTCTTCTTTTCGTCTCTCTCCCTCTGTGTGGTCTTTTTCTTTTCTTCTGTGTCTTGCTGTTGAGTTCGTAAGAGTGGGCAAGTATTGTAGTGCTAACAATACTTGCAACTGGCGATTTTATCCTGGATACAACTTGACCCACAGGGGTATAGGCATCACTCATTCTTGAGGCGTCCGGTCAACTATTGTGTTAAGGACAGCGTGTTGAACACGTGACTCTCGTCTTCTGTTCTTTGTCCATTGAGTGCTTATTTACATTTCAGCAATTTTACTTATAACTTATTCACATCTTCTTTTTAGTGTTTTATTGTTACTGATCGCAACAATCTTAACACAATAGTTCTTTTCAAATCGTAACAATGGGTAAGAACGATGTTGAAAGGCCTGCAAAGTTCAATGGGAAAGACTTCAAAAGATGGCAATCGAAGATGTTATTTTTTTACGAGTTATCATGAGTTGGATCATTATGTTTTGGTTCCTTTTGATGAGGGTATGAAGGATATGGGACGTGAACTTGAGTTGGAGGATTGGGTTAGGCAGAACTATATGGCCAAAAATCATATTCTCAACTGTTTAGAAGATGTTATGTATGACTTCTATATTGCAAAAGAGAACTTTAATGCTTTTGATTTATGGGTTGCTTTAGAGGCATACCAAGTTAAAGCTGCCTTTGGAAGTAAGAAATTTTGGTAGCTAAGTTCATGGAATACAAAATGTCGAATGACAAATGTCGTGGTTGATCAATTCCTTGAATTCCAAAGAAATTATCAATCAAATTCTTGCGGAAGGTATGATGATTGATGAAACTTTTCAAGTGTCTCTTTGTCATTGAGAAATTGCCTTCTTCCCGGGTGCGAGTACAAGAAGAAAGCGAGACATGAAACGGTGAAGTCACTATGGTTGATTTGGGTAAGAAGATTCAAGTTGAAGAATTGTTGTGCTCAAGGACAAAAATGTATCTTACGCAAGGGACATGTCAAACAAAGCTCATGTGACCGAACACAAAGGTTCCAATGCCGATAAGAACCGAAACAACTCCAAGAAACCTCCGGGCAAGAAAGGTATGTTTGAAACCCAAATCTAGCATTAATAAAATTAAGGGTGATTGCTATGCTTGCGGAAATCCTGGCCATATGGCGGTTCCTTTGAGAAACTAGTAAGGACCTTAAAAAGAAAAATAATGCTAATTTGGTTGAAAACAACAAAGATGAATTTTATGCGACGGTGTAAAGTTAATTTGGTAACAAATGTGAGAGATTGGTGGGTAGACTCGGGGCTACCAAACATGTCCGTGGAAACAGAGATATGTTCACCTCTGAGAAGGTAGGGAAGGAGAAAACTCTATATGGGTAACTCATCTGCAGAAATGTTTGCGGTTGTAGGAAAAGGCAAAGTTGGGCTCAAGCTAACTTCGGCAAAACTCTCACATTGAATGAAGTTCTTCATGTTAGGACATCCGCAAAAATCTTGTTTCTTGTGGTGTTTTAGATGATAAGGGCTTTAAAATTGTAATAGAATGGGAAATGTGTTGTAACTAAGGGTAAGGATTATGTGGGGCGGGGTTATAAGACCGAGGGTCCGTATAAGCTTAATGTAAACTCTGTTTGTAATGAATAAGAATGATTCTTCTCGCTTATGTTTGTGAGTCTTTGAATGTTTGGCATGGTAGACTTGGACATGTAAATTATAAGTCAATGCATAAACTGGCTAATGTAGGTGCATACCCAAATTTAGTTTGGAAAAGGAACACAAATGTGAAATATGCGTAGAATCAAAGTTTGCTAGAAAACCTTTTAGCAAAAAGTTCATAGAAATTCTAAACCCTTAGAATTAATTCACTCAGACCTAGTTGACATGAAATCGGTTCAAACTAGAGGTGGTAAGAAATGGTTTGTTACTTTTATAGACGACTGTACGAGGTATTGTCATATATATTTGCTTAGAGGTAAGGATGATGCCTTAGAAGCCTTTAAAATATATAAACTAGAAGTTGAAAACCAATTGAATGCTACCATTAAAACAGTCAGGTCTGATCGTGGTGGTGAGTACAGAGTTCCGATAGGAGATTTCTGTGTAGAACATGGCATAATACACGAGGTTACCCCTCCTTATTCACCTCAGTCTAATGGTGTAGCTGAACGTAAGAACCGTACCCTTAAGGATATGATGAATGCCATGTTAATTAGTTCAGGATTACCTTCAAACTTGTGGGGGGAAGCTATCCTCTCAGCCTGCTATATCCTGAATAGAGTACCCTTTAAAGGATCAGATAAAACTCCATATGAATTGTGGAAAGGTAGACAACCTTCTTTTGCATACTTCAAAGTGTGGGGGTGTTTGGCTAAGGTTCGGATCCCTAAACCTAAAGCAACCAAGATAGGACCCAAAACTGCTGTTTGTGTCTTCATAGGGTATCCGAGCATACTCCTGCATATAGATTTATGGTTGTGAGCTCGATATTTCCGAAATTGGTGTGAATACTATTATGGAATCTAGGGATCTTTGTGTTCTTTGAAAATGTTTTCCTTTGAAATCGACTCTCGTAAGAGAGGCCTTGATCCCCTAGATGTCCCTTCAACCGGTCGGACTTTACCTTTAGAGGAAGACGAAGTAGAAATTGAGCCTAGGAGAAGTAAAAGGGCTAGAACCAAAACCTCCTTTGGACTCGACTTCGTAACACTAGCGAGTCGATCCTCGGACTTATAGAGAAGCCATGACTTCTTCTCCGAAGCTCCATGGTGGAAAGAGTCATCGTTTGTTAGTGAGATGGAATCCATCAAAGAAAATGATACGTGGGAGCTGGTAGATTTACCTCTGGGGTGTAAGGCCATAGGATGTAGATGGATCTTCGGGAGGAAACGTAACATAGATGGGACTATTCAAAAATACAAGGCTAGGTTAGTAGCTAAAGGCTATAAACAACAGGAAGGTGTAGATTTCTTTGATACTTACTCACCGTTACGAGAATTACTTCCATTAGGATGTTAATTGCTATAGCTGCGGTTCATAACCTAGAGATACATCAAATGGATGTAAAAACTGACTTTTCTAAATGGTGAATTAGATGAAGAAATTTACATGGAACAACCCGAGGGCTTTGTAGTGAAAGGTTTGTGAAAACAAAGTTTGTAAACCGAAAAAATCTTTGTATGGATTGAAACAAGCACCTAAACAATGGCATGAAAAATTTGATCATGTAATGTTTTCTAGTGGTTTTAAAATCAATGAATCGACAAGTGTGTCTATACTAAACTTGTGAATGATGCTGTGTGATTGTATGCTTGTTTGTTGATGATATGCTTATACTTGGTACAAACATGGATGTAATTAATTCCACTAAGAGCATGCTAAATGAGAACTTTGACATGAAAGACTTAGGCCCGCATATGTAATCTCAGGGATGAAAATTAGAAGAAATTCTAACGGTTATAGTATTAGTCAATCTCATTATGTTGAATCTGTACTTAGAAAGTTCAATCATTTTGATTGTAAACCCGCTTGTACTCCGTATGATCCTTGTTGCAACCTCAAAAAGAATAAGGGTAATGGAGTGTCACAACTTGAATACTCACGAGTTATAGGAAGTCCGATGTATTTGATGAAGCTGTACTAGGCCGGACATTGCTTATCTTTGTGAGTAGGTTAAGTAGGTATACTTGTAATCCGGGCGGGAACACCTGGGATGCACTTTTTAGAGTGTTGAGGTATTTGAAATACACTTTGACCTTTTGTTTAAATTATGAAGGGTACCTATAGTCCTTGAGGGATTTTGTGATGCAAGCTGGATATCGGACTCGAGAGGAGACTAAGTCTACGAGTGGATATGTTTTCACTCTAGCGGTGAAATTTGTTTCTTGGAAGAGTTCCAAACAGGACGCATAGCTCGATCCACTATGGAATCCGAGTTTATTGCGTTAGATAAAGCAGAGAGGAAGCCGCTTGGCTAAGATGCTTTTTAGAAGACATTCCTCTCTCGGCATAGGCTGTGCCGGCTATATCTATACATTGTGATAATCAAGCTGCTATAGCTAAGGCTAAAAATAGCTACTATAATGGGAAGTCTATACACATTAAAAGAAGACATAATACCCCGAAAAAACTAATCTCAAAAGGCGATATTTCAATTGATTGGGTAAAGTCTAAGGAGAATATCGCGGACCCTTTGACGAAAGGTTTGTCCAAGGAGATAGTTAATAATGCATCGAGGGGATGGGGCTTAGGCTCATTAAATAAACTTGCCATGAAGGATACTCAACCTTCTTGATTTGGAGATCCCAAGATCAAGGTTTTGAATGAGACAACTAATTTGTGGCGGGTCAAGGTAAACACTATCGAGAATTTCATTCTCGCCCCTTCCTATGGTGTAGACGTGATAGTGTGATTTGCATGTGAAGGATGACTTTTAACTAAGTCTTAATGAGTTCTATAGTTTCAATTTAAGATTGAAGTGGGGTGTAAAAGATAAACACTCTTGATGGAACTCACCTATCCGAATGTGGAAGTGGGTCGCTTCCTATGAGAATAGAGCTGATTCTCTAGAGCATTCTGAGAAACGGGATTTGTCCAGGGCCAAAAAGGACACAACGGCACGAACTTGACAGCACCTAGAGAGATATCACGTGTGGTTATTATCGCGGATTGCACCAAACGATGGCAGTTCAAGACATCGCGTTCACTGTCCATCAAGTAGTCCCGGCAATTTCTCACTAAGCAAAGGTTCAAGACCTCATGGACACCTCTTGCCTAAGTGGTATTTCTCGCTTTCCATTTTCTGATTTTATCGGTATTTCATTAATGTGGGGGATTGTTGGGAAAATGAGTTTTTAATGGTTTGATTTTATGGTTTTGGTGGGAATGGAACTTAGAACCTTTGGGTCTCTAAGAGCTCTTACTCATTTTCATATGAGTGAATGAAATAGAACCTTTAGTCCCACATTGGGTATAACTAAAGAGGAGTTCCACTATATAGCTATTCCTTTATGGATGGATAGTAAAACAATGTGGGTGGAACGGGTGGGGCGAAATATTTTTGTCTTCACCAAGGTTTGGGCTTAGGGCTAAATGCTTCCGCCATGGACAAGTCAACCAAGACTAATCTTTTTGGAAAAAATCTTTTGAATTATTTCCTAAACTTTTTGAAAATCAAAATAAATTTGTCTTAATTGTGGGGGCGTATGACCGTTGGGAATTATTTCTTTCCATTTTTTCTTGTGTCGACATAATGTGCATGGTTTGTTTTATTACCGTTTTGAAAAAATCTTGAATTAATTCGAATTCATTTTTGTCTTTAATTTCGATTTATTCTCTCATTAATTCGCTCTTAATGCACAATCAATTCGACCTCTCTCTTCTCCCTATATAAACCACTCGAGTTCTTCATTTCAATTTGTGTCCGAGAAGAGCTACTATCCTCTTCTTTTCGTCTCTCTCCTCTGTGTGGTCTTTTTCTTTTCTTTCGTGCCTTCTTTGTTGAGTTCGTAAGAGTGGGCAAGTATTGTAGTGCTAACAATACTTGCAACAGCGATTTTATCTGGATACAACTTGACCACGGGGTATAGGCATCACTCATTCTTGAGGCGTCTTGGTCAACTATTGTGTTAAGGACGGCGTGTTGAACACGTGACTCTTGTCTTGTTTCTTTGTCCACTGAGTGCTTATTTATATTTCAGCAATTTTACTTATAACTTATTCACATCTTCTTTTTAGTGTTTTATTGTTACAGTCGCAACACTAAGTTGATCTAAAGGCTTACTAGACTGAATTCAAAGAGGTGTAACACAATATTGAGTTGTTTGTCGAAGCGACTGAGTTGTAGTGACTCTAAACTAAGGTTGTAAAAATATGGAAAGCAACGGGGTGGTGAATCCACCTCTAATCCCATGTTTAGGCAATCTAATTGAGGCTATATTCTTGAGCTTTCCCATGAAAGTCTAAATGAGATGTTTATTAAGCGATTTTTGCTAGCAATCCCCTAGTATGAATTTGTCTTCTTGATGCATGACTCATCACAAAGCTTGTTAGTTTCATCGGTTAACTAATAATCCTACACAATATTACACGGCAAGGATAAAACCTAACTAGATATGCTTGACATTGAAAATCAGGGGTTTCATCAACACCCTGATAAACTAAATTAGAACATTCAAAAATAACACAAATTGAATCTAAAGTGGTGCTCTGGCTAGCCCAGGCATGCGTTTCTAACACACACAGTTCTTATATTTATACATGCATAAACTCAAAACCCTAGTTCTCTATAAAACGGAAATTAAATGAAAAATACTCTCACCCACGTATCTGAATCGTGCTCCACTCTGCTTGTGCGGCTTTGATTTGATGTTACCTTCCTCTGCTTGTGAAAACCTAATTTCATTTATCTCTACATAACCTCTAGGGTTACAAGAGAGGCTAGGCGAGAGATAACTAAAACTAGAGGTGGCGGTTGGTGTTGTTGCGAGGGCTAGTGGTGATGGCGACGGGAGATGGAGATGGTGGTAGTGAGGTGGTCCGCCATGGGTATGGGAGGAAGAGAAGGGGATGGTTTTTGCAAGAGGTATGGGGGAAGAAGAAAGAGAAGATGGAAAAGAGAATGGGGAGTTGGTCGAGAGGGTATAGGGTTAGGATATTTCGTTGTGAAGGTGCACATCGATCGACGGACGATGGGAAGGATGCGGCGAGCGTTGGATGTGGCGGGTGAGATCCGAACGGCCGAGGGATGATTGGGGTGATTTGGTGTTGAACGGGAGCAGCGAGCGAGAAATGATGTGAGCGAAGGAGCGACCGTAGGATGTATCTAGGTGAGATCTCAACGGCGGGTTGGATGGGGTCGGATCCGGGTCGTGGGACGTGTCTTGGATAGCTCAAGCCCATATTTTGTAGATGGGTTGCTCCTTGTTGGGTTGCAACTGTTGCGCGCGGGCTTTGGCTTTCTGTTCCATAGACGCTTGCCTCCAATTTCTGCTCTTTTGGCTCCTCAATTTCTCCGAGATTTATTTAATACCTAAAAACACAAAATTAATTAGTACACATATTTATTCTTGAAAACAAAGAAAATACGAGAATGCAGGATAATATCGATTTTCGAGTACAAAAGATGAGTTAAATGCCAATAAATAGATGTAGAAATATGCAATATTTGGCACTCATCAAATACCCCCAAAACCCGAATTTTACTTGTCCTCAAGTGAAACAGAAATTAAGAAATCCTAACTATACCACTGTCGCTGGTCTCTCGAATGCATTTAGCGTATGCACTAAGCCTTTAAACCCCTAGGTGTCCCTAGTGGACGAGTTGTAGTCTCGTGAGGGTTTACAAGAGGTGTACCCACAAAACCTTCTCCAATTTCAGAGTGTAAAAGAGTCTCAAGCATCCAAGGAGCTATGAGGACATAGAGTTTCTGCATGCTAGTAACAAAAAGTTAGAACTATCAAAGAACGCATTCTCATCCTTAAGTCTTTGAGCGAGAAGTAACCATACCATATGAAAGAATCCGGATTCGATTGTGATCATAAGCCTCGACTTCTGCCTCACTAATAGGGTTTTATGATAATTGGACTCAAAAAGATTGCTTTTTTAGTCTCTCATGTGTGCAGGCAGGAATAAAGAGAGAAATCCTGCACACGTTGTAGGTAAGAAGGATAACCTTCCGAAATGATTTCTGGAGACTCCACAGAAGTGTGGACAAAAGAATCTTTTTCCGATGATCTCTAAGAAAGAAAATCAACCATTAGCAAGGATGGGAGTACTCACTTACCTTCTCACCCGATCGGCAATTAATATCACTCTCTCGGCATTCATAGAAACGTCTTCAATCTTCGGTCTTCAATAGCTGATGATGAACTTCTGAACTTCACAAAAACTTGACAAACATTTTTTTTTTTTTTTTTAAGTACATGAAATGAAAATAATAATACAACTAATTTTTTTTTTTTTTTTTTTTTTTTTAGTAGTACATGAAATGAAAATAATAATAAAACAATAAGACTCAATTTTTTTACACTTGTCTTGATTTCACAAACTTCATTAATTCTCATCCTATTTTTCTTTTCTTTGTTGCACATAACCTTGGACTATCTCAACTTTTCTTCAAATATTTTGATGATGCTCCGCTTGCTGATGATGATGTGTTTCTATGAATGTGTTGATTGAGAGGGAGAGAGTGATGCTAACTGCAAATCGGTATTTAGAAGAAGTTTTCATCTTTAAACGTCACCCTCATGATTGACAAAAACTAGCACTCAAGAGATCAAAAGTAGTGCTGAAATTGGTGCGAAGTTGGGTAGCTCACCATTCCTACCCGGAATTGACGTACGGTGACACACACTCTAATGACTTTTCTAGAAAGTTGCAAAAAATTGAAGGTTGGTGCCTCACTTGATGTAAATTGGGTAGTCTCCACTATGGGTGATCACAATTCTACTACCGAATATCTAAACAGCACCTAATTCGCCCTCCGGTATGGTTAAATCCAACTTTAACGCTCTAATCAACTAAGAAACCCGATTGTGTTCTCTAGTACTTCCAAGTTCTGTTATTTCGGTCAGACTCTCAATGTAAACATAGCTAGAAGCATGCTAGTGACTCTAAAATCTCTAAAAGTTGGAGGTTTTTATTTACAAAAGAGTTTTGATTTTTTTTTTTTTTTTTTTTTTGAAAATAAAAGATTAAAAAGACTAAAAACTCTATATGCAAATGCACCCCCAAACCTAAATCAAACATTGTCCTCAATGTGTCAACAGATGATAAAATTTTAAACAGTCACATACCATGAGAACTATCTTTGATAAGAGAAAAGGGAAGAGATTACCGGATGTCGGCGGGAGCACGGTTAGAGCTTCATTAGTCAAGGCTAGAATCCAACATTCTCAGTGGAGATCATATCGGATTAGCACAATATATGTACAAGAAAACTCAACCGATTCAAGAAAAGAAAATTTAACAAGTCCTACTGGATTATATACAATGAAAATTCACCATAAACCAACAATCTAAAGAGTTGAGGATCAACCCAAAAGACGAAATATACAAACATCAACAGTCTTACACAAATATAATATGAGAGTGCAAGTAAGACTGTGTGTGTGAATGAGCTTCCCCAAACCTAAACTTGTCAACAGTGTGTTTGAGAGCACAAAATCTTGCAATTTTAAAGGTACATCATGCAAAAGGTCTAACTCAAAATGAGTTTTGCTAATAATAGGCAGACATACACATTCCAACCGTGGTTCCTTAAAAGTGTTATACTTTGATGCAAAATAGTCCAGGAGGACTTGGGAAGCACAAAGCTCTAGGCCTAAGTTAGGCATTTTCAGAAAAGTTGGTTTTGCAATTTTGTTACAAACTACACCTAGGTTTGGTGGAGGAGTTTCAATCTGTGACTCAGGAGAGAGATGAGGTACATCTAAGTTGTTTTCATGAAAAAGATCATTTACACCATCACACACTTTCCTAAAGTCAGACACAGGTAAATCATGCTCACCAGCATAGAACAGTTCATCAATCTCCATGTCATAATCATCATCATTCTCATGCACAAAATAACCAGGAGAAATATCATGCTGTGACCTAGGCATGGAATCAGACACATGCATTGAATCATCTGTGTCTACATACAAATCAGCTATTCCTAAGTCACAAACAGGTGGTATAGCATGCTCACTTTCACTGAAGAATTTCACAAACCCAAGCTCAGAATCAACATCACATATATGAATGTTAGAAGAAGTATCATTCATAGGATTCACGAAGAGACGCCTAACGTCGAACCCAAAGATTCCATCATATTATCTGCATACACATGCTCTTCTAACATATCATATTCATCATCATCATCATCACAAAAATGCATTTCCCTATTAGCATTTCTAGTGTACTCATTTTCCTCTAGATTAGGTTCATATTCAGTGTATGGTTGTGCATATGGTTCACTAGAGAAGGGATGCTCATGCAATGCTTTCCATCCAAGTATATCATTGTTTTGCTCTATGAGCTCTTCCATTAGTGATTGCATACAAGGGGTTGGGGAGTATAACATTGTTCAACTTCCCACTGTGATAGATGATGCATGTGTGCATGGTTATCATGGCTTTCCCTAGACCGCCTAAACTCATGTAAAATGTAGCAGTTCTCGAGCGGGGTGGTCTAAGCTACCACATAAGGTACAAGCATACATTTCATAGTGCCTAGGGGGATTAGATTTGACAGATTGCTCATGTAATTGCCTTTCTAAAGCAGATACTTGAGCTTCTAATTGATCGAGAAGTGATGACTGGGTATGAGAAAAGTGTTCATTTTCAACATGTGGTGGATGATACATGTGCTCATAATGATTAGGGTATGTGGAGTCAGGGCCCTGAGAAGGCTCATAATATTCCCTAAAATCACTATGGTATGTGGGGAGTTCATATTGTGAAGCATGCCCGTAAGCAAGCTATCTAATGGATTTGTTTCCATCCCCAGTTGCAGACCAAAATCCTGACATGGTCTAGCAACTCAAATAGCTAGCACACATAAAGCATGAATGACCAATGATGTTTCAAAACAGGGAAGGTAAGCCCAAATGATGCAAAGCCCAGTTGTTGTGGGCTCAGTTTTGGTTTATAGTGGGATTTGGTTTATGAGGGCTTGTTTGGTTTGTGTGGGCTTTGGGTATGTTGCAGAGCCCAGGTTGGGTGAAAATGCAAATTCCAGTGGCTATGCAAAGCCCGGCGGCGGGGGTTCCAGTGATTTGGCAGGAGCAGAGCCCAGGATGTGTGGGCTTCAGGCTATGCAAAGAACAAGTTGCACAGCCCAGATTATGGGTTCCAGGCCAGCTGTTCAGCTTAGGCAGAAGCAGAGCCTAGTGGAAAGGCACAGCCCAGGTTGTGGGAAGTTTAGAGATTGTGGGCTTCAATTTATGCAGCCCAGCAGTGTGGGTTTCAGCTTGTGCACAGATTAGCACATCTTTTTGTAGAAAATAGCAATGCAATGCAAACTCACAGAAAAGAAATGACACAACACAGGGCAGCTTAGTGAAATCAACACAGGTAAACACTAGCTCACAAAAATTGATGCAGCACTGGTTTGCACAGAGCAAGGCGCTTGTTGCAACTCAGCTCAGCCCAGATTGGCAGGCTCTCACAACACAGGTCTGAGAGCAGCTCAGCTCATGCACTGATAGCAATTGGTTGTGTGCACAGATAGCTATGCACATCGCAACTCATTCAGATCACAGCACAGCACAAGTCAATCCAAACTCACACTCAACAATCACTCAAATAGCTCAGGGCCACATACAGATTGCAGAAATTGGTGCACAGATGCACAAAAGCAAGGGCAGATGAACAAATGGATATACAGCTCAACAGTTTACTCAGATACAACAGTTCAGCTACTCTTGATATGCACAGATGCTCAGATAATGTTAACAGAGTACTTGGGATGATCACACAAGGTCTCACATGCATAAGGGCACAGGGCAAATAAGTGGGATGCTAACCAAAGATCGTTCACTCAACATTCATTCAAGCATTAAGGTTTCACACATAAATTGCAGATGCTAGCTCACAGATGATCACACAAGGGTGAAGATGGCTCTAGTTGACTGAGTACAGCATGCAAAAGGGCATCATGGCTTGGCTCAACATGGTTGACAACAAATTTTGATATCCAAGTGGTAGTTCAAACTCACAGCTGCAGGGGCTGGAGTTGAACACAAGCCTTGGCGAGGCCAAGGGTTCACAGGACAGAACACCTAAGAACCATGGATTGCAGGTATGTATAAGTGAATTTGACAGCAACTTGGAGAATTATAATTCACACAAGGTTTCCAAAATTGGTTGACAAGGTAAGGCCTGCTGAAGTACAGGGCAACAGCTAACTCGTCTATCCAAGTTGTAGTTCACTCACAGCTGCAGGGGCTGTAGCTTAGCACAGGGCAATGCAAGGTAAGGGCAAAGAACACACAAGCACAAGGGTTTCAGGTGTGAACAAGACTTAGCAAAGTGACTGGTTTATCATGCAATTATGGTTCAAAGGTTCACAGGTCATGCTCAGGTTACACACAAGCATACAGGTGTACAAACAAAGATGTTCAGCTTACTTTCAGTCATGCACAATTCAGCTCAATGTTAGTGCGCAAAGTAATGAGGCAATGCTCAAAGAACAGGTGACAAATTCCTACACATGCTTATCATGACATGGCTCAGCACTCACACATAACACTAGTTCAACAGGCATATGTTCAATTGTTCAGCAGATATCATAGGGTAATACAATGTGCTTGTTATAGCTCATTCACAGGCTAACCTCAAGTCCTGTGCTTGTCCTTGCCTTCCTCCCTTTGGCTTGCACAGCAGCACACGAGGTACCTGCTAGCTCAACAAAGAAGTTCAGTTCTTTAAATGTGCATGTTAAGGCAATATCAATATTAGTCTAAGCAACTGAGAGTAATGACAATGAGTTATGCTGTTTGGTTTTTCAGGGCAGTTAAGTGCAAGCAGCAAAAAGGAAAAACTGAAGAGCCGTTATGCTTATTTTGGCTAACACAAAAACAGCTAAGGATATGCAAAAATACTAGTATTTACAGGCTACTAGACAATGCAAAAGATGGCAGTTATGAAAACAAAGATAAGTTTAACTAAAAATGTAATGAGCCGATGCAAAAATGTAAAAAGTTAAGCTTGCTAAGATGTAATACATATGCAAAAATGCAAGGAAAAGAAAAAGAAAAACTTTAGGTAAGTTATACTAATACAGGGCATACAAATAATAATTCAAAGTAGCTATGTACAGGGGAGAATTGCAAGTCAGTAAAGAAAACCAACAATCAACAGGGCACACGCCAAGTCCCCGGCAACGGCGCCAAAAACTTGGCAGGCTGGGAAGATGGTTTATTTTATGCCTACATGTTATAAACCGCAAGTGCACGGTGTCGATTATGTAGCACTGAGCAAATACGGGTCGATCCCACAGAGAAATGGGTGTGCTAAGTTGATATAAAGGCTTACTAGACTGAATTCAAAGAGGTGTAACACAATATTGAGTTGTTTGTCGAAGAGACTGAGTTGTAGTGACTCTAAACTAAGGTTGTAAAAATATGGAAAGCAACAGGGTGGTGAATCCACCTCTAATCCCATGTTTAGGCAATCTAATTGAGGCTATATTCTTGAGCTTTCCCATGAAAGTCTAAATGAGATGTTTATTAAGCGATTTTTGCTAGCAATCCCTAGTATGAATTTGTCTTCTTACAAGATGACTCATCACAGGCTTGTTAGTTTCATCAGTTAACTAATAATCCTACACAATATTACACAGCAAGGATAAAACCTAACTAGATATGCTTGACATTGAAAATCAGGGTTTTCATCAACACCCTGATAAACTAAATTAGAACATTCAAAAATAACACAAATTGAATCTAAAGTGGAAGCTGCTAGCCTGGGCATGCGTTTCTAACACACACAGTTCTTCTATTTATACATGCATAAACTCAAAACCCTAGTTCTCTATAAAACGGAAATTAAATGAAAAATACTCTCACCCACGTATCTGAATCGTGCCCCACTCTGCTTGTGCGGCTTTGATTTGATGTTACCTTCCTCTGCTTGTGAAAACCTAATTTCATTTATCTCCTACATAGCCTCTAGGGTTACAAGAGAGGCTAGGCGAGAGATAACTAAAACTAGAGGTGGAGGTTGGTGTTGTTGCAGGGGCTAGTGGTGATGGCGACAGGAGATGGAGATGGTGGTAGTGAGGTGGTCTGCCATGGGTATGGGAGGAAGAGAAGGGGATGGCTTTTGCAGAGGTATGGGGGAAGAAGAAAGAGAAGATGGAAAAGAGAATGGGGGAGTTGGTCGAGAGGGTATAGGGTTAGGATATTTCGTTGTGAAGCAGGCACAGCGACGGACGATGGGAAGGATGTAGCGAGCGTTGGATGTGGCGGGTGAGATCTGAACGGCCGAGGGATGATTGGTGTGATTTGGTGTTGAACGGGAGCAGCGAGAAATGATGTGAGCGAATGAGCGACCGTAGGATGTATCTAGGTGAGATCTCAACGGCTCGGGTTGGATGGGGTCGGATCCGGGTCGTGGGCCGTGTCTTGGATAGCTCAAGCCCATATTTTGTAGATGGGTTGCTCCTTGTTGGGTTGCAACTGTTGCGCGCGCGGGCTTTGGCTTTCTGTTCCATAGACGCTTGCCTCCAATTTCTGCTCTTTTGGCTCCTCAATTTCTCCGAGATTTATTTAATACCTAAAAACACAAAATTAATTAGTACACATATTTATTCTTGAAAACAAAGAAAATACAGAATCTGGGATAATATCTGATTTCTGAGTACAAAAGATGAGTTAAATGCCAATAAATAGATGTAGAAATATGCAATATTTGGCACTCATCACAATAGCAGGTACTTGTGGTTCTTAGTTTGCAGCTGGTTGGTTGTACTGGTGCTGGGAAGATACAGGTGTGGTGGCTGTGGTAGGCAGTGCAGGTGATGGTGCTTAGAGAGTGATGGATGGTGCTATACTGAAGAATGGTTGCAGCTGCTGGAGTGCCTACCACAGCCACCACACCTGATATGACATGTGTAACTGTTGATTACACATTTCATATGCATGTGTAACTCCAAATTACACATGCATTTTTATGCGTACTAGCTGATTATACATGCTTGTTGTATGAGTGTTTAGTTAGCTGATTATACATGCTTGTTTTATGACTTTTGGAGTGATGGCGGTTGGTGGTTGGCGATGGTTGGCGGTGGTGGTGATCGGAGGTGGCTGGCGGTGGTGGTCGGAGGTGGTTGGTAGCAGTGGCGGTCAGAGGTGGTTGGCGGTGGCTGTGGTGGTCGGAGGTGGTTGGAACATCATCACATAATATTTTAATAATTTTGGGCCTAAATTTAAATTTTATTTAATTATGGGCTTGACAATATGCATAAGGGTATCAATGTCTTTTAATAATTTGGGGCCTAGATTTAACTTCTTTTAATTAAGGGCCTCATATTATGGGTTATCCATGGGTTGGGCCTTAGCCTAAGTTCCCCTCCGTACAACTCGATAGCGAAGAAGATAAAACAAGTAATAAAGAGTTCAGTTAGAAGGTGGATTCCAAATTTTAGAGTCGAATTAACCGCACTGATAGTGAGACTCGCTGCCTCTTTATATTTAGTGGCAGCTCATGAAAAAAAATTATTTTATCACTTTGGTTCATTTTGAATTGAGCAATCCTCAAAGAAATACAAATGTTTGAGTCAAACCTTATGGAGGGACAAGGTTTCAGTCAATCAATATTGACGGACTGAGTGAAATCGGTCAAGCTGGTTGGCTCTCAAAATACATTTTAGTCCTCTAAATAGTTAACTCAACCACAGCTGAAATGGGTAGAGTAAAACAATCCAAACCCGTGCATCGAGAAATCATTTGAAATGGGTAGAGGTATCTCCTCTTCTTTTGACAAGTCTTCCAAATCAATATTGCATGTCATGGAAACAGATATTTATTACCAACTACACCAAGTATAGGTATCTCCTCTTCTTTTGACAAGTCTTCCAAATCAATATTGCATGTCCTGGAAACCGATATTTATTACCAACCACACCAAGTATGTACATTTCAAAAAGAAAAGGAATGGATTCACAAAATCTGGTACTGTACAAGAAAGTATTGAGAAAAAAATGACTAACTAAACATCAAAATCATAATTTCTCCATTTTAGGCAGACCTCAATCCTTCCATGGGCAGTACATTTTACATAAACATATCATTATGTCGTAAATGAAAAACAGCAACCACACCCGACGAAAACATGGGCAGTACATTTACTAACGACGAGAAATAATCAGACATGTAAAATCTAACTAACCAGCAAACCCGTGATATATACATATAAGAGATAGAAGCAAAAATATCAAATTTTGCTCAACCTCCTATCCGTAAGATCTTCCCAAGCTTACTGCCTCAACCTCGCTTCATACTTTGTGGAAAAACAAAACAAATTAAAGGGAGTCAGCCACAATTCAGTAGGGGATAGAACAGTTTAGTACGCAAATTCGATGTAAATTATGAAAATGTAGACAAGAGCAACATCGATAATCAGGATGGTGCGGCCAAATATTGGCAATCAAATGCATAATAGCAAATAAAAATTTGGGTTTCTATCGTGTAAAACAAACGACTCAGTTCTTACATCTGTGAGACCTTATTCCTTGGGGTAGTATTAGCTTATTCTTACAAATTTCATAATCAACATCTCATTTAACCGTTTCACGTTCTGATGCAGAATCCCTTATATTACACTGACCTTGTTAGAGAGGTACCCAAGTAATATTATTCGACCGTGTTCAAAAGGTACCCAACTAATATTATGAGAGCTGTTAGAAGGATACCCAATTTATATTATGCGACCTTATGAAAAAGATTCCCAATTTATATTATGTGATGTTGTTAAATCAGTACCCAGTTTATATTATGCGACCGTGTAGAAGAGGTACCCAATGTATTTTTAGGACCGACTGAAAAAACTGGGTATACTGAAATCATCAGAAAAATAGAATATCAGTCCAAAAATGACGTGAAAAGAACACCATGTAGCACCTACCTGACGTGTACAATGAATGACATAAGTGTAAATCCAAGTTATAGGAAAGACAGAAAGAAAGAACAATTAATCTTAAACAAGAGAGAAACCAAAGAAGACAAGTTAGATGATGATGAACAAATGCAACAACTTGGTTAATAGCTTCAAAATCATCAGGATTAGCATATTATCATTCTAAATTATCAAACTGAAATGCATCTAAACATGAACATGTGTAAGGCAATTTTATGCCACCCTAAACACCTTAGAGAACCTAGAAGGCAATCAAAAATAATAATTTAACATCTTTTGGTCACACTGAAAGTATTGATCAGTCAGGAAAGAAGACGATACATGCATTAATCATTTTGAAAGCCTGGATTATCTCTTTTCCTAAGTGGATAGATTTGAATCTCAAGTTACCTTGTACCCTGTATTATCTCTTTTCTTTAGTAGCTCCATGCCAAAAGCCTGCAAATTTGGGGGGAATAGCGTAACCATTTTTAGACAGTGCAAAAAAGGGCAACAAAATATATACTCGAGTTTAAACCATAACTTCAAAGTGGTAACATGTCCTTAACGAACAAACCTTACGTTCTCATAGTAATTTATGGCATGGTCAAGATCACCTAGACGAAGCATTACTTGACATAGGGACTCTGGTGTAGTCCCCTCCCTAGAAGCTCAAACTCACGGGAATAGCCAGTAGAAGACAAGGAAAAAGTGCAATGATTGAAATGTAGGCATAGAGATTGGTACTTTCCATGTCAGTCTGCGGCAAAAAAGCATAGGAGTTAAGAAAGGTGTTTCACATGCAAGTATGATTCACGCTTACAAGATAATCATACAAGTACAAAGAGAATATAATCATAACTTTCTTTGAGTAGATACTCATGTAGGTAAAGAAGATGTACGTGATCATGACATTAATGAAACCAAACCGGTTGAATGATAGTTCGATTAGTGATCCCATGGACACGCTCACATTTCATAACGGCCCGCAACTAAGGGGGATTTGTTTGGTAATACAACTGTGTTATCTTTCCCAAAGTGGATTATTTGCTTAGCTATAATACAAACAATTCAAATAAGAAACATAATTTTAGCTTACTAAGGAGAACGGGAGCTAGGGATCGCCAAAGGAGAACGAGACTGGTTGTCCAAGTATGATATGAAAATATTGGACATCATCTAGGCTTACACCATTACAGAAAATATTATCTGGCTGGTGGTTAACATGCTATACTAATTCCATCAAGCTCCACTGGCATATAGGTTCGTCCATTCCTTTGCCGCAAGGACACAAAAAGATGAGTCAGAAATGGAAATGTAGCAAGAACATTCATCTAAACTTGTCAGGCCATTCAAAAAGAATACTTAGTGATTTTCATGATCAAATAATCTCTAAGCTCTTGCAAAAAGTTTTTAAAAAGGAAAAAAAAAGAACAAAGTGCGTATACGGGTATATGTACTAAGTTCCCGGACTTCAACTAACAAACCAGTACGTATACGGGTATGCATATTATGGTTCCGATACTTGGAATAACTTGCAACAGTTAGCATACAAGTACGCATACTGTGTTTTATCCAATCAATGGTTAATAGTTCTAAACTCCCATTTCAATCATTGAAACATTCTTAGAAGACGGGCATAACTGTCTCACAAAAACTATTAGCTTCAAAGCAATTTTCAAATGATCAAATGATCAATAAAAAACATTCCGAGTCTACACCAAATGATTGTCTCACACTAATCATATAAGATGTTACCAGGCAATTTTCACATGATCATCTTTTGACTTTCGTCAAGAATATAAGATGAACTTGGTTAAGCGAAAGCTTACCAACACATATTTCGAGAAATATGTAAGCGAGTTAAACTCGGCTCGAAATATCAAATGTGTATAATCGAAGTCTATATAGTTATACGACTTTTGTCTCAAATAGGAGATAGAGTAGATAGACTTTTGAGTGATAGATGAGTTCAAGTATCCACATACCTTTTGTTGATGAAGTTCCACAAGCTTCCCTTAGTAGTTCTTCGTATTCAATCGATGAACGCCGTGAAGTCTAAAGCTCAACTACACTTTCTATCCTAATCTGAGACTTAGCTATAAGTAGACTAGAAATCAAGACTTATAGTTTTGACAACTAAACTTGACAAACAAACTTGAGATAACAACACTTGCGAGTTCGACCAAGCAGTGCTCTAACAAAATTTATTTTCATTTGAAAAATAATTTTGACCTATATTAGGTCATGTAGATAATTTTATGTCACATGACTTACATAGGTCATTATGGTAGATTTAGGATCATTATAATATATTGGTTGTGAAACACAATTAAGATCAACATGAGATATTTCAAGCCAGTGTATGTAGATTTTGGGCACCTAGCTAGTCTTTAGGGCTTGACTAACTTACCGCAAAAGATTTTGAGTTAAAGATTTTGATCAGTTGGCAACATTTTGGATCACGAGGTAGACTATTTTGTGTCATATATAAAACGAGGATTAAAGTGTATATTCTTGATGACCAAACAAAATCTTGGTTATTAGAAAAAATTGGTTTACGGGATCAACCTTACATTATAATAGCTAGGCAACTAAAAAAATTTTGGGTAAAAATAGTTTATTCTTGATTATGAAGTACATTTTGGTCCATTAACAAATTCGGGCCTCAATAAAGGTTTTAAGTCACAATGCAATATACAGGTCACATAACATGTTTAAGATTAAGGGTACAACAATTTGTTCCTCAACAACATTTTCGGTTATGAAGTAGTATGTTAAATCACAAAAAAATAAATAAATAATAATAAATAAATTGGGTTGCATAATAAATTATGGGTCGTGAAGTAGATGTGAGGTTACATGACAATTTTGGGAACATTGAAAGGAATTTTGTTCACCTCAGTCCGAAATCAGATTGGAGGCCAGTGTCTGTAGCGGCTTAATGCAGTTTGGTGTTCAACTCTGGACGAGGTCCCGGGGTTTTTATGATATTGTTGTTTCCTCGTTAAGAAAACTTCTAATGTCTTGTGTTTTTCCCTTTCCGCATTATATTGATTTGATTTACACAAGTTTTACGTATTCAATCCTAGTAAATACGTCCATATAATTGTGACCGATTACGAGATTAGTTTCTTGTAAAATTTGTATTCTGAAAGATAGATAACAAGTTTATTACTTGGAAAAATTTCAATTGGATTATTTGGATACTGAAAAAGCGGGGGTCTAATAACCACACCCAATATTTCGTTAGGCAATTTGTATGGACTAAATATAATTCCAAGAGAATCAACTAGACAGTCAGACTCAATCAAGGAAATATATCCAAGAGTTATATCTCTGTTTCTCAATGTAATCAGCAAATCAAACAAATAAGAATTCGCGAGCCTGATTATTATGAGAAACAACTTGAACGGTACCAAAGACCAATGTTCAAGTGTTAATCAATTTCAATCAACAACCAAAGGTTGGATTATCTAATTGATTGGACTACGCACAACATGTGATATTTCAATTATATAAACAAATATAATGCGGAGAAGAAATAAAACAGACACCAAAAGTTTTGTTAACGAGGAAACCGCAAATGCATAAAAACCAAGGGACCTAGTCACCACACTGTATTAAGCTTCTACAGACTATAGCCTACTATAAGTGAACTTAAGACTGGAATGTAGTTGAGCCCTAACCAATCTCACACTGATTAAGGTATTGTCGCATTCCTTACGCCTCTGAATCCCAGCAGGACTCTACGCACTTGATTCCCTTAGCTGATCTCACCCATAACTAAGAGTTGCTAGGACCCAAAGTCGAAGACTTGATAAACAAATCTGTCTCCCATATAAAAGTATATTATGGTAGATAAATTTGTCTCCCAAAAAAATACCTATGAAGTTTTTGTTCCATCTTTTGATAAATCAAGGTGAACAGGAACCAATTGATAATCCGGTCTTATATTCCCGAAAAACAACCTAGAAATACCAATCACCTCACAATAACTTAATTATATGGTAGTAGAACAAGTTATTGTGGAATCACAAAGAATGAGACGAAGAGCTTAGTGATTACTTTTTATATCTTACCTATCGGAGATAAATCTCAGAGAAGATAGTACTCAATACGATAGAACAAGTAAGATCTGAACACGCAACTACAGAGAAAATAGTTGGGTCTGGCTTCAGAACCCCAGTGAAGTCTTTAAGTCGTTAACCTATAATGGTTTTAGGAAAAACCTAGGTTAAAGGAAAATCAACTCTAGTCGCAACTAGTATCACACAGAAGGTGTGGGGATTAGGTTTCCCCAGTTGCTAGAGTTCTCGCTTATATAGTCTTCAAATCAGGGTTTGATAACTTTGAAACAAAATAATCAATATTCACCATTGGATGAAATCCTGATTTAAGATTCAAGATAAGTTTGCTTAAAAACCAAAGAAATATCTCTCCACCGTTAGATGGTCTTAGCTTGTTACACACAAATGAAATATACCGTTATTTAGATATGGGTAACCGTACCTAAACGTGTATATTGAGTTGGCTCAATAATAGTTAACCGAAGTTAGCCATATGAACACTTTTGTATTAACCATGTTCATCTTAACACTTCTATATCAAATGATAATCAAATGAATCTAATTGTCTTACTCATAAAGTTGTTCAATTGTTTATATTTTCATAGAAGTATACAAGACACACTTGAAGCAAAATCGGATTGATTCAAAAGAATCAATTCATGAACATTTTAGCCACGGTTTGCAAAGATTGCATTCCTTAATTTATAAATGTATTTGTTCATGAGTATGAAATCATACTTAACCTATTTTAGAAATTAACCACATAAGTTTGCAAACGGGTACGCAAACTTAAGTTCCGTACTTTGATCTTTTCCGACAGTTCGCAAACAGGTACGCATACTGTCGCTCAAGACCGAATTCAGGCGAAACAGTTTGCAAATGGATATGCAAACTTAGTTCCAGGACTTTGACAGTTAAAACCGTTCATATACGGGTATGCATACTTGGTTCCCGAACCTGAATCATACTTACAACAGTTTGCATACTGGTATGCATACTGTGTTATATCCAGACAATGATTAATTGTTCTAAACTCCCGTTTAAATCATTGAAACATTCTTAGAAGACGACAATAGCTGTCTCACACAAACTATTAGCTTATAAGCAATTTTCAAGTGATCGAATGATCAAAACGGAACATTCCGAGTCTACATCAAATGACTGTCTCACACAAATAATGTAAGATGTTACAAGGCGATTTTAACATAACCATAATGATGAACGTAGTTAAAGCAAAAATCTTTCCAACACATATTTCGAGAAAGATAAGCGAGTTAAACTCACTCAAATATCAAATGTGTATAATGTGAAATTCCATATAGCTATACGACTTAGTCTCAATAGGAGATAGAATAGAATAAACTTCGGGTGATGGATGAGTTCAAGTCTCCACATACCTTTGTTGATGAAGTTCCTCAAAGATTCCCTTAGTAGATCTTCGTCTTCAATCGAACGTCGTGAAGTCTAAAGCTCAACTACACATTCTATCCTAATCCGAGACATAAATATAAGTAGACTCGGACATCAAGACTTATAGTTTTGACACCTAAACTTGACACACAAGCTTGAGATAGCAATGCTTTGCGAGTTCGACCGAGCAATGCTCTAACAGATACGAATAGATTGATCTTTGGTATTTATTTTCGAGATCGTCCAAGTACTCTTCTTAACAATAAAGTTCACGGAATCTATAATCTATAAGTTCCGATGGAGAAGAGATAGAGATATAAACTCTACATACATATTATCAAGGATCATTGAGTTGGTTTACTTGTGTTTGTATTAGGTTTTGTCCATATAGGTTGTCGAAATAAAAGATGGTGGTATACTTGGTACCCTTTCCTTTTCATATCTCGATCCCAAATATGCCTCAATTTAAAAGCAATATTGAAAGTAAGCAAATCCTTGATATACAAACCACCTTTAATTTGTGAAAAAAATGGTACTCCAGCTCACAAGGTATGCTTGTTACCCAAAGGGAACCTCTTAAAGATAATAGTTAATTCTTTAATAGCTCTTTTTAGGGAGAATGAAACAAGATAACCAGAGATGAACTATACCAAGTGAGCAATGCTTTAATGAGTCTAACTCTCAGGAAAAGCAACATGTTTAGCTTTCCAAAATTTAACTATAGATGTAACTCCTCGAGATAATTTTTTTTTTTTTTTGAAGCATGAAATTTATCATTAAACTAGGAAAAGATTACATGAGGATATGTCATCCCCGTAGAGTCATTTATGTAATTTGATGTATAAACGATAGAATTATATGTTCCCGAGTTATAAATAGAATTCGGAATTCTCGGACCATCCGCTGTATAATTCGTCAGATCATCCACTGCTTGGTTTCTTTCCCTATAATTATGTTAAACAGTACATTGCTAAATTGAAATATTATAAGTCTGATTTTGAATACCATTCCCGTTATATACTTAGGTGGTTCATCATCAGTAACGGGTACAAAAATATGTATGCCCCCCGTATGGGCCTTGTTCTAGAAAGCTAATGATAGTTTATATTGGATTTCTACTTGCTGTGAGCTAATCAAAGTTTGAATTTCTACTTTCTTTAGAATTTCTTCTATACGTTTCAGCTGTTGATAGATATTGGATTTGTTAGGCAACGACCAACGTCCGGGTGCTGTGGTGTAGTCGGTTATCACGTCAGTCTTACACACTGAAGGTCCCCAGTTCGAGCCTGGGCAGCACCATTTTTCATTTTGTTTGCCAGTTCGAGGACCTGGGCAGCATCATATTTCATTTTGCCCCGTCTTGGAGACATAGGCATAGCTTCTCTCAGCATCATATTTCCTTTTGCCTTGCGTTTAGAATACCAACCTCGCTTTACATGATGAAACAAAACATTTAGTTGCGGCCTCGCTTGATTATTCAACTTCCGCAGCTTCTTTCTCATAATACTAATCAACCTTGACAGTTTCCTAACGCTAGAAATCATGGTTAAAGCAATGTTTATCAAGCCAGGTGAAGAGGCAACCCAAGCCTACATTTAGATGACTCGCATATCTTTATGTAGTTTCTGTAGAGAATGCAGATGGAGACATACTAGCTACTTCCCACTACAAGCACTGAAAGTTGGAAGATCACGGTTTTGCGGCAGGGCAATTTATCCCACACCCCACATTGATAGGGAGAACCTGTATGGAAGTTGGAAAGAAGATTTATTGGAGAACGATCGGAGATGCCCAAAACAGCAACTTAGATTAGGTAACCATGATCTACGGAGATAAAAATCGCGTCACTGCACAGGCATTTAAGCGATCGTCTCGTATCCACGTGGCTTGCTCGAAATAAAGAATCCAGACAACATTCATTCATTAAGAGCCAAGATTTCATTTTGTGTATCATAACCTCTCCCATTCCAATCTCACTTCTATATAAACTCTAGCAAGTATCCCACTGGGTTATGTATTCTTTCTTTCTCACAAACAAACCATATTCCCTATCCTTCTCTAGTAAAATGTTTATCCTTCCTTTGTTTCTCTTCTTAGCGACTCTTGTAGTGGCAAACGAAAATTCTTCTGACTCTGATCATATTAAATCTGAACCTTCAAATGAGCCTACTCCAACACCCATTCAGGAAACACGTGTTTATAACTCTGCAGCTAAAAGTATCAATGGTCGAACTAGAGGATCTCGAGAATACCGCTGTTCAAGTTGCGATAGGATGTTTGGTTCCAGCCAAGGACTGGCAGGACACAGTCGGAGTCACTATGCTGGTCGTAAGGTTAGTAATAAAAGGAGAAAAATCACCCAAACTGAAACAGTAGCACCAAAGAGGTCCATGAATAACATTCACTTAAGATTGATAAATTCACCATTCGGCCTACCTGTTATTCGTGCTTGTGCACCCGATGAAGCTTTTCCTCAATTTTGGATACATCCCAGGCCAACTTTGATGGATATTAAATACCCATTCCCTAATGGATATTCAAACAACTTGGCGGCGGGAAAAGAAAATATTAATGGTTATGGATTTCACAACGAAGACATTGATCTGAATATGCTTTGTTCTTTGTCTTTGTAAGGCCAGGATACAAATCTACAATAGTGAATCCTTGGGCCACATATGTATATGTTCTTGTGGTAAAAACTTGAGCATTTATGTTTAGGAATTATGTTGCAAATTGAGAACATGTTGGTCATGAATAAAGATTTGGTGTTTCCATTTTTGGTGCTGAGATCTGCCACCAACTTTTGTCAGGGCCAGAAATTTTACACTCTTAATACGAGTTGGATGTTTTTCATAACTACCTAATGTGCAAGGGGAATTCAGATCAGTAATTATTACTCCGTATCATTTCAAATTTCAAATGATATGGAGGAACCCTGAACCCTCCGCATTGTCTTCCTCAGATTTGGTCCTTTTGGACCACATCTGAGCAAGGATTCGTTTTCTTTAAAAGTTTTTGGTAGTAGGTAATTGAATAAGATGTTTTTACATCGTTTTTGGTGTCTTTTGACATATTTCTTCGTCGTTGTGGGGCGAGTTTTTTAAATTTTAATGGCTGGTTCGTGGCTTGCTATTCTTGATTCAAAAACATCAACGATTCATCACGGCATCGCTTAGAATCGGCATTCATGTTCGTGTGGATCGACAAATTTATGGGCAAAGTACTCCTTTGTATTATTCTCTTATCGAAGAAGAAGAATACAATCAGATTAAATGGTCGGATTTTATTTCCGGATATACCATCATCTCTCCCTTATACATAAAATTCTTTTGGATATCTTTGCTGTTTATCGCTCTTTCTCTTCGCGATCTACTTGTAATTGATGTCTTTATTTGTATTAAGGTTTTGATTATTTTGTATTTTGATGTTTTTGTTATTCTTGTAAGCGAATATGTAATCACGATTTTGATTTGAATGAATTGAAATATGTTGATTGTCCAAAAAAAAAAAAATGCTCGGGAAACTAGCAATGCATATTTAGAGGACCTCAAAAACAAAAGGCCAAATAATACATCCAAAAAAAAGTCCAAATTTGCCTTCACTTTGTTTGTGTGTACATAGTTCTTCCTTCACAATGCTTGTGCATAAATTTAATTTGGACATTTGTTTGTCGAGAGGCCAGATTCCAGAATTATAACCACCAATAGTTGACCACATCACTATTAAGGCGAGTGTGGTATTGTTGTAAGTTTAGAAAGTGGATTTTATTATGCTTTGCGGTCTGTCCTATAGAAATAAAGTAATTGCACACTTTGTAAACCCATATATAAAGTGTTGTTGAATCAATAAAATGTAAAGTTTGGTTGGTAAAATGTGATGGTGTTGTTGTGAGTTTGAAAAGTGGATTTTATTATGCTTTGCTTGTCTTTGTCTTTGTACTATAGAAATAAAGTGATTACACGTTTTGTAAACCCATATGTGAAGTGTTGTTGAATCCATAAAATGTAAATTTTATTTGGTAAACTGTGATGTGAATAATGACGAAAATAGACATGTTTTAAAAAATATTTTTAAATGACATTTATTAATACTAACAATAAATGTTTTCTTTTTTGAATATTTTTTTAATAAATACAATTAATTATTATTCATATTTTGATCATTTTAATTTTAATTTTAACTTTAATCTTTACCTTTAAATTCTGCTATTGTTATTGTTTTTTTTCTTATTACTCCCTTCATTCCTAAATATGATCTATTCACTTTCAAATTTGGTCCTACTAATGAATGACCTATATCATTAAAACAAGGGGATAATTCTAAAAACAACTTTTCAATTGATTATTGTTAGTATAAGAAATATTCATAATTTAACCATGTTTATATTCGTTAGGTAGGTGTTTGAAAATGCTTTTTAATTGTATATAGTTTACGAATATCCGTGACATAGTTTGAGAGATAAATCATTTCTAAGTGTTACTATTCCATTCGTCTGGAATTACTTGATAAATTAGGGTTCTGCAAACGTATTATGGAAATTAAATAATTTCCACAAGACCATTAATCTCTTAAATTTCTTGTTATATTTTCACATCCTAGTTTTTGGTTTCTTATTGATAATCAAAGAAATTTTGGGGAAAAAATGAAATTTTTTTTGCTACACTTTTTGCTTTAAAAGAAAGCTATTTTATCAACTAAAAGTGGACGGAGGGAGTAATTATTGTCTTTTTTGTTGTTGTTTAACAATCATGAAATTTTATTACTGAAAAATATCAACAATTACAAAAAGGCCTATATTTTTTTAATAATAAAGACATATTATTTAACACTTTACATTTCAAAATATTATGTTGGGAGTTCATTTCCATAAAAAAATACTAACTTTTTTAACACGATTCCATTTAGCAAGTTTGTCTGCTTCACTATTATCATCCCTATGTACATATTTGATATCGACCAAAACATTTGACCCCAAAAGAGAAAGCACATCATTTAGAATCTTCTTTGTCCTCCAATCACAGTTAACCTGCTTTGTATGCAAAAATTTTACAATATCCCTGCAATCTGATCTTATTCTTATATTTCTAACATTCAGCTCCTTCGCCCATTCCACTGCCTTCTTAACAGCTAATGCTTCCGCTGCTGCTGAGCTTGTTGTTCTACCTGCAAACACTTTGATGTTAGAAATTTCATTGTTTCTCCAAAATATTATCCCTATTCCATAAGATCCGTCAGATTTATCAAATGCCGCATCAACATAGAAGACATTATTTTTATTTTCAACTGGATCCTTGGAAACAATCTTTCTGTTTTTAATTCCCACATTATTTCGCTGGTTCTTATTTCCCATTGCCAACTCCCTGTCATTACAAGATTTTTTAATAGACATAATACATTCAATAGGATTTGTTTTCACATTTTGGAACACCACAATGTTCCTATGATTCCATATTTCCCAACAGATTATACTAAACAATTCCTTCCATTCATTTAAAGGAGTATTAAACCAAGACTTTACCCAATTCACCATATCATTACCACCTACTGGCAACTGAATTCCTAATTCAAACCAAACAGCTTTTGTGAAACTACATTCCATAAAAACATGTTTAGAAGTTTCCAGATTATCACCATTACATAAAACACAATAGGGATCCCCCTTTTTTAGTTTTTCATGCATTTTAGCTTTCGAATTTTAAACTCCAGCAGTCATTTTCCACATGAATAAACGTATCCTAGGCAAAACATCCAAATGCCACAGTTTAAGCCAGAATTTATCTACATTTTCTTCTTCATTCGACAAAATTCTATATGCAGACCTTGTAGAGAATTCCCCATTTTTTGTTCCCTTCCATCTAATTTTATCCTGACTATTATCATTTATGTAAATAGATTTGATTCTATTAGCAACATCAGGAGAAAACGCTACATCAATACGATTGACATCCTAACTGCCATTTTCATCAATAAGATCAGAGACATATTTTAAATCATCATCATGCCAATTTGTTAGTTGACCCATACCTGGAATCCAATTATCCAACCCTATACTAATATTTCTGCCATCTCCTACTTCGCAAATATAATTTTGTTTGACTATTTCTAACCCTTTTCTAATACTACGCCAGATCCAAGAGATTTCATAATCTCTGTTCTTATGTAAAGGATTACTTTTCGGAAAATATTTTCCTTTTAGAATTCTAACCCAAAGATCATTTGGGTTATTAATCATTTGGGTTATTAATCATCCTCCACGCCAATTTGGTAAGTAAGGATAAGTTAACATTATGAGGGTTTCTGATTCCTAATCCTCCACTTATCTTAGGTATTGTGATTGTATTCCAAGCTTTAGAATAATATGCCTTCCTTGGGTTATATTTATCCCACCAAAAATCTCTTTGAATTCTGTCAAGTTCATCTAATGTGCTCTTAGGAAACTCAAAACATTGCATCTGATAGCAGGGGAAAGCTGACAATGTTGAATTAATCAAAACTGTTCTACCTCCTTGAGATAACAACTTAGCCTTCCAACCACTTAGAGCTTTATAGGCTCTATCTAACAGAGGTTCAAAATTTAAGGCTTTTCTTCTGTTAAAAACAGCGGAGTTCCTAAGTATCTTTCATCATTAGATATTCTATGAACTCTTAACATTCTTGCTATTATTTTTTCATGTTTATAACTCTTCCAAAAACAAAACAAAAAATAAAAGACTAAAGTATCAATAGACTTTTATAAGTAAAACAATGTCAAAATCTTTAATATACATCAACTTCATTCTCCATCCTCCCAAGGCACCGAGGTTTTTCTTCATAATAAAGGATCACACCTCTGTTTAGTGACACTCTTTTTTTTGCCATTCTATCAGCAAAGAAATTTACTTCTTTGTATGAGTGCCTGAGATTAATCGTAGGAATACCCTGTTTGATCTTCACCCATCTATGCAGTATTATCCAGGGAATTTTATTATTCTGAAAAGCAACCAAGACAGCTTATGAATCCAGGATGAAACATACCTAAGTAAACTTCTTTTTAATGGCCCATTCACCAGCTATAATCAAAGCCATTACTTCAACCAAATAGTTTGTGGCTATTCCCAGACCACCAGAAGCAGCACCCATTCAACCACCACTACTATTTCTAGCTATAAAACCCAAACCCGCCTTCCCTGGATTCCCTTTAGATGCACTATCACAACATATAAGCACTTGATTAAGAACTGGCAGAGTGAAAAAACATTGCTTACCATGACAGTGTGAGTTTTAATGCCTGAAATGCCAAAGAACAGTAAAATTTGTAGATCATACATGCTGCCCCCCATTCTCCCTTTCATTTTGACACTGCATTCTTTTGTGAATTTTAAATTTTTTTGTTTAAACCTCTCAACACTTGGTTTTTTTCCCTTCATATATAACTTTGTTTCTTGTATGCCACAATTCCACCATAGTATTGAAAGCACAATTATACCAAATCTCTTTAATAGCTGCACTCTTCCCTTGGGTATTTTGAAGCACTTCCTCAAACTTAGCTTGGACTTGCATATTGGAAAATTCCACACAACCAGTGCCATATAGCTTCACTAAAACCACAAGCTCACAATATATGCTCCAGTGTGTCTTGATTGTTACCACAGATAGCATTTAGAGACCGTAAATAATTCTTTTTTCCTAACTGCTTCCTCAGTGCACAAGCACCTCTTAAAATTTTAAGTTTGTAGATGTATAAGGGTGAACACAAGGATTCCATACCTGTTTAGCCCAAGACATCACATGATGTTTTTTCCTTACCATTTGTGCAAAGATCGACACAGTAAAGTTGCCAATAGAATCATTTGCCCATATTCTTATATCATTGCCTCCCCCCAAAATAAGAATTTCACTAAGTTCAAAAAACTGAAACATGTGATCTGGAATATGACATTCACCGTAAGGGTATAATTGTAAAAACAACTTAAAATTACTCCCGTGTCCTCCCTGCCTTAAGAATTGTCCAAACTTGATCTAGGCCATCTATATATGAACGGATTGAGTATTTGATTATTAAAAATAAATAATAAGTAAAAAAATATTTAAGGGTAAATTTTGTCTTTTCAATATACTTCCTCAATTTAAAAAGACTGTCCGCTTTGAATTTGTCAAAATATTAAGAAGACCACAATATTTTACTTGGCTACCCTTAATTACCTATCTATTTTATTTTAATAAAAATGCTAGCAACAAAAGCTACCTAAAATTGTTAGGAGGATCATAAGGAGTAAATATAAAAGGAAAATTAAAAGATATCGAATTTATGGAGTATAAATTTTATAAGGAATTTAATTTTTGAAGCCAAATATATATTCTCTTAAAACGAATGAAGGATATATTTGTTTCCTTAATTATACAAATTTCTTTAATATTTTTGATCAGGTCCGGTTAAAAATGAATTTATGAAAATAAAAAATTTAAGGATATATTTAGAGAGTTAATTGGGAAAATATGACTATAAACAGAAGTTGGACGCAATTTTAAAACTGGAGAAAATGAAATAGAGAATAATAGTCTTTTTTAAACGGAGGGAGGGAGTAATAAAAAAGTTAAAATAGAGAATGAAGCTTAGTAGGCCCACAACTTCTGGTTTTAGTGCTTATGAAAGATGCTCAGCTTTTTAAAGTTGGAATAAAACATGACCGTGGCTGTACACAGGGCCAAATAAAGCTATATAATGGGCCGAAATTGTATTGGCTTGCGTAAACGTAAGGTATCTTCGACCGCTGCCGTTCACTGCTCCCACCACTGCAAATCAAAAAAGTAATGACGGTTCTAGTTTTGGCAACAACCACGGGTAGATTTGTTCCGGTTGAGAGTTTTCTTTTTACTTTTGGAAGAACAATTTTAGAAACTACAAGAAATCTAGTGATTGGCTTACTAGCTTGCTCTTTTGATGGGATAATGAGTGTTTGTACCGTGTATTTTATACACGGAAAGCCCGTAAATCAAGCCCGTGAAGGAAGATTCTAGAAGTTTCCGGAAGGCTTGTTGCCCAAGTTGCTTGCACATCAAGTTTGTACCAGAATTATGGTTACATAAACACTATAAATACATGTATCCTAAACCCTAAGAAGACGTGGAATTTTAGGTTAGCTAACCCGGAGAAATCTCTTGTATCATACAATCAATAAAATATTTCTCTGTTCCTCCGTGGATGCAGGCATCACTTGCCGAACCACGTTAAATTCTTGTCTATTTATTTTTCTTCAATTTGTTTCCTAACCCTAATTTCGCAACATCATCATCGATCATCGTGTTTTGTGCCTAGAATTTATTTTGGGTACAAACAATGAGGTTTTATTGTACTTCAAATCTTATGTTTGCTTATCTTTACTGGTAGTGTGATAGAAGGTTGGTTAGTACGAAGAAGATATAATGCAGGGAAAACTCGGATGTAACCAGGGGTAACCCAGTGGTAATGAATATTTCTCCATGTTATCATCTAATGTGATTGAATACTCTTCCGATCTGTTGTGTTCTTTTTGCCTTCATTCTGTTATCTTCTAATTTTCACCACCATTTTTGAGCGCACGACTACCACTATCACCACCGAGCTTCCATTAGTGGAGTTTTCTAATTTTGTTTTGTAGATAAAGTAACCAATTAATTACTTTCTCTCTCGTCTTATAGAAATTTAGAAATACTCTGTATGTAGTTATGATTCATTCCACTAATCCCCATAGTGGTTTTTAGAAACAGATAGTCCATCAATTCCGAGAATTTGATCGATATGTTTTTCAAACTTAAATTTTCCAAGATCAATTGATGCTCATATAATTCTTTTGAAAAATATGTCATTACTTTTATGTTGATGAGACGAATTTAACTCAGTAATCATCGAAGAAATTTAACCTCCTACCAGCTGCCGGATTTGTCTCGTGAATTCTCGAAAAGCTATTTAATTGTGGTCCTGTGAGTATTTATTGCCAAAAAAGTGAGAAAATCACGTCCCTTTCATTTTTATGTCCCTGGTAATAAGATCACGGCCCCGTTAATATCCACGGTCTAAAACGGAAGTATTTTTGGAAAAAAGGACTTTGAAAAAAGTTTACCAAACTCCATTTTTTTCTAAAAAGTTTCTTACAAGTTGGTTACAAAGTGCTTTGGTAGAATAAAAGCAATCATAAACGAGGCTTTAGCCTTTCTGAAATAATTTAAAAAAATCAAACGAAGTGTTGAGTTTGAAGGACGAGGAATCTGCGCATGGTGCTTAGGGTTTATGAATCCGAAATTTATTAAAACTTAGTAACATACTAACAAACCACAATCACCAAACACTACCACAAAACCTTGCCAATACCATCCTATACATCCAATTAATTTATTTTGTAAAACGATAAAGGTATCGATTTTTGTTGGTGAAAGAGTTATCCCGTCTTTAATTCTTTTCCAACAAAGGTAATTGTTGGTACCGTGCAGTTTGAAAAGAAGAAAGAAGCACAACAGTTCAATGAATTTTACTTCAATTAAGACAAGAATTAAAGAGAGATCCTAGACTGAGTTCTAAGTCTATTAAATATCAATAGCCCGATTTGTAAGTATATGCTTAACCAGTTGTTGATGGTGGATTTTCATTTAAGGTTAAATTGTAAAAAACCAGAAAATCATGCGCTGACATCTTGTAAAAGATAAAGCCATTAATAAGTGTTGGATACTCCTTCACTTTACTAATTCACCTAGAATGGAGCATGTGGCAACAATCCCATTCTGTGAATACATGAAATTCATCCTGGTTGGAGCATGTAGCAACAATCCCATATACCCCCCGTGAATTTATAGCATTATTAATTAATGCATGAGCAGCCTTGTATTTCCTGTACTCATTATCAGTGCGGCATGACGACTGAGTGTTGCTCTCAGCAGAGCAACACGAACCTCCAAGCATTATAATGAAAGCATGTACGAAATACCCGTACAGGTTGCAACTCTCGGTGTGTTATACTAGCCCGATTGAGAACTCTCGGTGTGTTATACTAGCCCGATTGAGCATCCGGACTGTCCGTATCAGTCTGGATTTGATCTCGTTCATCCAACCTCACCAGCGTGATTGGATGGCCCAGATCAATTCCATAACCCCCAAGCAGGTATGGAATATTCACTGCCGAACCAACGCGGACCCCGCATGGTCGGCCTCCCAAAATATTGGCATAGCTTGCCAAAAACGTCCAAACCAGAGCGTATGGACGGAAAACCCTAAATTAGGGTTTGCGGCATATTACATGTATCGCAAAACAGTCTCAACCATCCATCTTCGCAGGTATAGATGGAGGGCGTAGATGTAGATTCAAAGGGCCCAGAGCATGTCAACACATTCACCGTGGTCCCGCCTACATACCTGACCAATCGGTCAGGTGCAACCATGGTTGGTCATCCCAATTCGTGCGCCCGAACAGAGCATGACGCACGGCCGTGAAACCCAAAATTAGGGTTTTGAGCATCACGAGCGTCCATCTTTTCCGGCACGAATGGAGAGTCCCAGATTAGATTAAGCAGGTCCGGTCATACCAGCATGACCACCGTGGGCCCGTCTATCCCCTCACATGATCTTCCAAGGCATATCATGCCTGGCTATCCCAAAACGCGCGTCCAAACTTGCGTGGTCACACTTCCCAAATTGCAACCGATCTCGACCACTCAACTTCATAGGACGATTTGAGTGGCTTAGATCACGTTTTCATGGGACGATCAGTATAGGCGTGAACACCAGCCTACCACCTACACTCCAGACCGATCGGCCAAGACTGACCAAGAATTGGTTATCTTGGAACGCGCGCATAAAGATGGCGTGATGTGCGGCTCTTGCGGCACTAATTTTCTGTCACAAATTGATCTCGACCACTCAACTTCACCGGACGAATTGAGTGGCCCAGATCATACTTTCGTGAGATAATGGGGTATGGGCGCCTACACCGTCATGCCGTCTACACACATGTACGATCGGCCTGGACAAAATCGTCTCCCAAGCTTGGATTCGACCAAGCTAAAGAATGATGCCTGCGCACCTCTTCAAAACCCTAATTCCATCAACGGTCACAGATGAGTGTCTCAAAGATCATCTCATCCGTCCAACTTGACCAGCTTGGTTATACAACCCTGGTCAGGAGTTAATTGGTCAGTGAGGCGTCATGGTGATCTCCACCCGTCACTTTACACCATGATGCAGTACCTGCATAAAATACACATGATACTTCACAAGTATCAACTTCCTGAATAACGTAGTTATTCAATTTAGCATTACATGCTACCTTTTGTGGGTCCCACGATCCACACACTCGAGACGTCAATCATGTCACAAACCGGGGGATACATACTGGGGTATTGGTCTGGCGGTTTACAGCGTGCAACGTGCCATCACAAGAACGTGTCAGGAAGTCATGGACGGTTAGAGATGACAGGAGAAGTGGGCAAGACTGGTCGTGTAACACCAACACACACCTCCACTACTCCATCACTCTACTTCCTCCACGAGAGACGTGAATAAGGCTCAAATGACTTGTATAAATAGGTTCTCCTCCCTATTTTCAACACAGGAGGAAAAACAACACAAGTCCAGACGAGACAGAAACCAAGTGTTAATACAAAACGTATTCAAACACCCAGAGCCTGCTTGCATCAATCGTAAGCCTGCTCACCTTCATTACAAGTCATAAGCAAGCCAACACCTTCACAATCTCAACACCTTCTTCGCTTCCCTCCCTAAGATCAACCCCATCTCCTTCACTTTGTGACCGAAACGAGTCTGGAACGGCCATTTCTTGGTTTAGGCCGGACTTGCACAGATTGATTTCCGAATCTACAAGCACTCAACGCGCAGTGCATTTGTTTAGGGTTTAGATTCATTCCTCATCCACACACCCCAAATTACCAAATCCGGCAGGAATAGTTTTCACCCATAAACAATTGGCGACCACAACGGGAGGTTAATCTCTCGGTTGTAAAGTCAATTTCTTCAAATTCGATTCAATTTTATAAATTTCAAAAAAGGGTAGATATTAGGGCCAATTCGATCAACAGTTCATTTCAAAATGGTGGAACTCAGGTCTGGATCAGCAATCAATTCTGATGGAGCTAGTATGGATAACACTCCCGGTGTCGATGTACCTGTCAGTGGAGCTACCGTAGTCAATACATCTCGAGGAGCCGTTACTTCTATCACCAACACTAGTGGAGCAGGAGACATTACAGTGGGTGTAATGCCTCCCATCACTTGAGCCAGAGCAACCGCAAATCCCGTCGTCTCTTCAAGTGTAACGCCTCCAGTGGTCACCAGAACAACAACTTTCAATCCTTCATCAGAACGAGGAGCCGGAGGCACAAGAGAAGGACCACCGTCTATTACCATTGCGGACTTGATGGAGAAGCAAGAAATTCTTGCTAAGACTCAAACGGATATGGCCGCAACTCAGAAGGAGGTACTCACTTTCCTTAAAACTTTAACTGAACGATTGCCACAAGATTCACGACAACCCTTAGAGCCAGCAAGAGATGCCTTCAATACACCCGGAGCAGGCGTTTCCACTCAGACCCACATGAGTGAAGAAGCTCGTGTTGTTCCTGAACACCCAAGGGAAAGGAACCAACCGTCCAACTTCATTACACGCGAAGACCTGGAACGATTTCTCCAAAATCGAGGAAAAGGAGACCGAACGGATGTACACCAACACCAGCCACCATACCCTCAAGATGTGCAACGAATTCCTCTTCCAAGAGGTTACGCCTCTCCCCAGTTCTCCCTCTACGACGGTACCGGTAATGCTTGTGAACACGTTTCTCGAGTGCATAAAGTAAGTGATTCATCACATCTTGATCAAAGGATGAGTAACATGGAGATAATGATGCAAAGGATGGCCGCGGTTATTATTCTGGATAATGAGACCGAACAAGTGAATGCTTTATATCCAAATCAAAGGCCAAGGTACGATCCATACTCCAATACCTACAATCCCGGTTGGAAGGATCATCCCAACTTTAGTTATGCAAATAAGCAAGCGGCGGTTCCCAATCCGTATGAGCAACAAGGTGGTTTCCAACAATCACGTTTCCAACCTCAACAACAATTTCAACCACAACAAGTCAAGGAGCATGATTCTTTGAATGATGACAAGCTCAATGCGTTAATACAAGGTGTGCAAGGTCTTACCACTATGGTTCAACAACACCAACAAAAGACCGATTTGGCAATCAAGGAGTTACAAATTCAAGTGGGGCAATTAGCGACCGATGTGAACTTATTGCAAGCGCAAGCGTCCACAAAACTTCCTTCACAACCATTTGTTAATCCCAGAGAGAGCCTTAATGCGATTACTTTGAGGAGTGGGAAACAAGTGGAGCAACCAACTCAACAAGATAAGGTGTATGATGAGAAAGAGGAAATTGAAACCGTACCAAAGGAGAAAACATCTCCAACCAACCAATCCGAGGAGACGGTTCCTACTTTCACAACTCCACCCCCGTTCCCTAGCCGATTTGCTAAATCAAAGAAAGACTTGGAATACATGGATATTTGGGAGATCTTTAAGAAAGTACAAGTCAATATTCCACTCATAGAAGCTATTCGTCAAATTCCTCGTTGTGCAAAGTTCTTAAAGGAGTTGTGCATGAAGAAGAAAAGGTTGAAAAGGAATGAAGTCATGAGTGTGGGGAGAATGCTTGGCGTTTATTCTCAAGAAACTCCCACCAAAATTAAAGGACCCCGGTAGTTTCAATATACCTTGCACAATTGGTAAAACAAGGTTTACTCGAGCTTTGCTAGATTTGGGAGCATCGGTTAATGTTATGCCTTCCTCGATTTATGATTCTTTGAATCTCGGTCCTCTTAAAGAGACCGGGGTAGTTCTTGAACTTACTAACCGATCTAATGTTTACCCGAAAGGGATTGTTGAGAATGTTTTGGTGCAGGTTAATGAGCTTGTATTTCCGGCCGATTTCTATGTCTTAGACATGAATGATGAGAATTCTTCCAAGTCTACACCTTTGCTTTTGGGTAGACCATTCTTGAGCACCGCTGGAACAAAGATTGATGTCCAAAATGGCACCTTGACTATGGAGTTTGATGGTACACTCATCCACTTCAATATCTTTGAGACAACGCGATACCCTAGTGATGTGACATCATGTTTTCCCGTGAAAGAGATTGATCCGGGCTAATGAATCTTGCAAAAGCTAAGTCGGGCGATCGACTTTAAAACAAGCGCTTAATGGGAGGCAACCCATAGGTTTTGTATTTCTTATCTTTTTGCTTTTTGTTATTTCTTTTTCTTGTTTCTTATCATGTTAAAATTTCCCACCTTGACTTTACTAGGAGGATTCAATTACATTGAGGACAATGTAAGGTTTAAGTGTGGGGGAGTGGTTAAGCATGTTTTTAAAACAAAAATTACAAAAAAATTAAAAAAAAAAAAAAAAAAAGTTTTACTTAAAACTCCAACTTTTAGAGATTTTAGAGTCACTAGCATACTTCTAGGTATGTTTACATAGAGATTTTGACCGACATAATTGAATTTGGAAATGTTAGAGAACTACATTCGGATTTCTTGCTTGTTAGAGTGTCAAATAATGGATTTAATCATGCCGGTGATGCGAATTTGGTGCAGGGAAATGCGTTATTAGAGTTGCTGATCAATCATTAGTGGAGACTACCCGTATTCATATCATGTGAGGCACCGACCAGAATTCTTCCATCTACTAAAGAGCTTCTTTGAGTGTGTGTCACCATACGTTAATTCCGGGTAGAATGGTGAGCTACCCAACCTCCCACCAATAGAAGCACTACCCTTTGATCTCTTGAGTGCTAATTTTGTCAATCATGAGGGTGACGTCCATGGATGAAAGCTTCCTTCTTGTAGTTCGATTTGCAGTTAGCACCATTCTCTCTCGCGACAACAACGGATCCATAGAAACACATTCATCATCAACAAGGAGCGACATCAAAATCTACAAGGAAAGTTGGAAAAGTTTATGGTTTACAAGCAACGGAATGAGAAAAAGAGCAAATTTCAAATACAAGTAAAGCAACATACAAAGAGCGGAATTCACATATATGTTGAGGACTTACAATACAATAAGGTAATTTTATCCAAGTATGAAGACTTATTCATGAAAGCAAAGAAAATCAAAAGGTGAGAATTTTTGAAGTTTATGATTTCAAGACGATACAAGTTATGAAGAATCAAGCGGTAAAATACTTCTTCCACGGCCATGGTTTATTTTGTATTTAATTTCTCTTGTAGTTCTTAAAAAAAAAAAAAAAAAAAAAAAAAAAGAAAAAAAAAAAAGAAAAAAAAAGAGAAATATTTGTTTTGTTAATAAGCCGTGGGGAAGGAAAATCTATAAGGAAGTTTCAAGCGACAAGGATTTTTAAGGTAAAAGAGTTAAAAATTGTCAAGGATTTGTGAAATTCGAGAGTTTATCATCAATAGTTGAAACCGAAGACGAAGACCAAGAAGATAAAGACGAGGAGCGGAAGACGTTTCTATTGGATGCCGTGAGAGTGGTGTTATCATAATTGGCGATCGGATGTGAAGGTGAGTAAGTATTCTCATCCTCGATAATAATGATTGATTTCCTTTCTTAGAGATCATCAGAAAAATGGTTTTTCAAAATATTAAAAGATGTGGGTTTTTTAAAAAAATATTTCGGAAGTTGTCCTTCCCACCATTCAACGTGTCGCAGGATTTCTCTCATTCCTTCCGCGCACACATGTGAGAACCATAAAAAGCCGTCTTTTTGAGTGCAATTATCATAAAATCCTTTTGGTGAGGCAGAAGTCGAGGCGAAATGCTTATTGATCGTTTCTCAAACACGCGTTCTCTCATTATGGTGTGGTTATTTCTCACTCAACATTTAAGAACGAGAATATGTTCTTTAGTATTTCTAACTTCTTATTACTAGCATGCAGAAACTCTATGTCCTCATAACTCTTTGGATGCTTGTGACGCTGGAACGCTTTGAAGTTGTAAGTTTTGGTTTGATTTGCTCGAGGACTAGCAAAGTCTAAGTGTGGGGGAATTTGATAGGGTGTAGAATACATCCTATTTACTATCTATTGTTTATGCTTTCTTTGCTATTTTTCTTGTAAATTATGTATTTTACGCTTGTTTTGAGTTTTATAGCTACTATGGAGTCACACGGAGGAAAAGGAGAAGAAATCACCATATTTTAGCAAAAGGGTAAAATTGTCATTTCACCAAGGAGGGAATACTATATGGAGCCCAGCCAAGGTTAAGGGGTGACTCAAATTACTGAAGGAAGGACAATAATAGTTAAGGGGAGGTCAAAGAGGTGTCCCTTATCCAAAAGAAGGGAGTGAGAATAGCACAATTGGGATATACTTATGGTGGGTGTTTGAATCCACCCACACCCTAAACTCTGACCCATACCCAAGCCCACATGTCTGAATCCACCCATACCCTAACCTAAGCCCATCCATCCATACCCTGCTCCATACCCTAACCGAAGCCTGACCCACACCCATACCCGGGTCCATGCCCGAGTCCAAACCCAATTTATAACCTAAACCTAAATTCGAGAGAAGTTTATTCTCCCAAATCATTTCGTCTCGTCCCTGAAAAAAAAAAAAAAAGAAGAAAAGCGGAGGTGAGGTAGATGGCGATGACGCTACCTGGCAGAGATGGTGGATGTTGGGTTCGATTCATCGAGAAGGAGGAGGAAGATGCAACGGCTGCTGTTAATCGAGAAATTAATTAGAGTTCGTGCAATTGAGGAGATGGGTCTGTGAAGAACAAGCGGCTGCTGTGAAAATGAGATTCTTTGAAGCTCGAGAGAACTAAATCGATAGAAATTCATGAAAATCGATCTTCTTTGTTGAATACGAGAGATGGAAGAGAGGGTTGAAATCGAGATCGGAAGAGCGGATGAAACGAAATTAGGGTTCGAATTGATGATTTAAGGTTTCACTGAATCGAGAGACAAGGAAGGAGTTGGTCTCGATGTCGAGAGATTGAGGAGTAGTTTGTTTGGTGATCTTTGTAAAGCTCGGGTTTGATTCAAATTGCTCGAGTGAGATGGAGCGGCGATTGAAAGGAGTCGATGTTGTTGTTTAGATTGAGTTCGGGGTGATAAGATGGATTGGGTCGAGTCTAATGGCGAGAAATTGGGTGTTGGTGTTCAATAAAGCTATACAACAGAGGATTTTGCAGTCGGATTAGGGGGATGAAACAGGGTGGTGTTGCACTGAGAATGGGTTAGTGAGCAACTGGTGTGGAGGCTCCGATGGTGTTATGGGATGGCAGTGTAGTGGATTTGAAGCTGCAGCTGTTGTGACTAGGGCTGCACATGGTTCGGTTTTTATCGGTTTTTGGCAAAACCTAAACCGAAACCAAAGTACTCGGTTTTCCAATAAAGAAAACCAATGAAACCATATAGCCTATTCGGTTTCATTGGTTTCGGTTTCTACTCGGTTTTGTTAAAAACCAGATGGTTTTTGGTTAACCGAATTGACTTATAAACAATAATGTGCCAGTGCTTTATAGTTTACACAAACAGTGTGAAAAGATTCATTCTGCTATGAGAATAATTGAGGTTCGCAGTATCGAGCTAAGAAAAACCCCAAACATCTTTTAACTACATACTAATTGAAACAAAACTAGCTCAAAAGAGAATAAAAGACGACGAAAATATAAGAGCTTAATGCTCCCCTCATTCCCGACCACCGGTGCGGCTGCGAGCATGACGGGATCAACGGGTGCGATTCTTTGGCTCCCAAGCTATCTCTCCTCCTTCCACGGGAACTCCTGCGAATGATAAACAAACAAAGATCGGCCTACAAAATAGTGGATTCACAAATCATTTTCAACATTCCCAAGCAATAACAACAATAACAATAACAACATTCCCAAGCAAAATAAACAAGATCAGCAGCACATGTTTGTTGTTGCTACTATAAAAAAAAATTGCCTTGTGGCAGGACAGTCAGCGCGCAAAATAGATGGCAAAAACCTCTAGTTTTTGCACAGAATTGAGGAACTGTTACTAGTATTTGCAGGAGGTACTACAGGTTCTAGGTGTATGTGTTGCTTTTGCTAGCGAAATTTAAAAAATTCAACAACAATTGCTGAAATGTAGGTAATATGCCTCTAAGTTTGTCATAATGCAAAGACAAGAAAATCACAAATCACAAGTACTTCCTAATTGAATAATCAAGAAATAATCACAAGTATTTCCAATCATTTTCAGTCTATAAGCTAAGTCTAGACATAAACAAGTCACAACTGATATAAGGCTACAATTATCCCACAGCAAACAACTAGAAAATGACAGGGATGGACCGGATGGTAATCTGAAAATTCACTCGCCAACGAAAATAGAAATGCTAGTAAAACTACAAACTACAAACTAGAAAAACTTACCGCTAACCCATTAAATCATTTATAATCAACTTCACGATAACAAAGTTGAATCTTCTTCTTCTTCTTCATCATCTATGTCAATGCGGATGAACTTAGAATTTGCAAGAGAACCTAAAAATTCTGCAAGAAATTACATCAATAAGTGACAAACAATGAGTAGAGAAAATAACAAAACAGAATTTTACTAATAGCGAGTAGAGAAAATACCTGAAACATCTTCGGCATCATCAGTTCCTAAGGTGTTTGGATCAAGATCAACCGGTGTCCGTAACCCAGACTTTGCGTGCAAATCAACGCCTCTCAACTGTCTTAGGCAGCAGTGAACTTCGATATGGATCAATAACTCGCCTTCCAGTACTAAACGCAGATTCCGAGGCAACAGAAGAGACTGGTATGGCTAGTATATCTCTCGCCATGTGTGATAATATAGGATACCTTGTACTATTAGTCCTCCACCAACCTAAAATTTCAAACTGAACACCGGTAGGGCTAATTCTCGGTTCACGTTTCTCCTCTAAATATAACTCCAACTCAGTTTTCCCCTCAACATTGTCATCCTCCTCATCTTCTCTTGCTCTCTCTGCTATAAGACTAGCATACGCGGAATCTTCATCATCAGTAACCCCAGAAGATTGAGTAACATTATCACAATCACTTGTGGCACTAGACATTTCATCATTTGCATAGAGACACTTGTACTCTTCGAAAAGTTCTTGAAAATCAGTTCTCACATAAGTCGATAAGTGTTTACGTAATGACGGACCCGTGATATCTAAAGTATCAAGAATAAAATTTAAACCTTTCATTTTCTCACGTGGATCAAGCAAAACAGCAATGAACATGAGAGTGTTCATTTTCTCATAATCTCCCCAATACTTATTAAACTTGTCTAGCATTTTAGTGCCCATACCAGAGAGAAATGGATCTGAACTTTTTACCCATGTGTTCATTGTTCTATGAATGACACTAACGTTAAACAAGAACTCATGTGAAGTAACACGTGTACAGTAAGAAAACTTGACAGTCAAATCATAAAATACCTTTAAAAATTTCCCAAATGATCTTGCATTGGCCCAATCTTCCATATATGGAGCATGTATAGGAGGCGGAGGAGGGCCTTCTTCTTGCCTTTGTTATGAGCGGGGGTACAAGCTTCTTCCATGTCAACATCATCACTAGCACCAAGTAGAAGTAGAAAATACGGGGAGGGATGGATCTTTCGTTGAAACAAAACTTCTTTTGAAAGCCTTATCATCCGTGCTAGCCTTTCAAAAGCTTTACGATATCTACAAGCGACTTCCAACATCATGTAAGTGGAATTCCATCTTGTATCCACGTCTAAAACTAAACCTTTTCGCAATCTATCTTTTCTTGTTTAGCACAATCCATAAACTTACTCAACCTAGCAGGAGAACCCATCACATACTTCACCACTGCCCTTACTCTCTTAATAGCCATGTGATACTCTCCCAAGCCAGCATTCACAACAAGTGCAAGCACATGAGCAGCACATCTAACTTGCATAAACTTAGTATTTAGTACACCATTTGAACTAATCACTTGCTCCTTTAAATGACCATCCTCCCTTAGATAATCAATAGCTAAATCATTAGCACTAACATTGTCAAGCGTAATAGTAAAAACCCCAGGAAGTTCCCAATCTAACAAACATTCCTCTAACATCTTCCCAATTACCTCACCTGAATGACCTAAAATTTGGAAAAAGTTGATTACCAGTTTGTGCAGCTTCCAATCTTTATCAATAAAATGCGCAGTTATAACCATGTAGCTTTTATTTTGGGCATTTGAGGTCCATGTGTCAGTGGTGAGACAAACTCTCACATTGTTTGCCTTGAAGTAGTTCTTCATCTTCTCCTTTTCAGCTTCATACAAATTTAATACACCCCGCGAAATGGTCATACGAGAAGGGATCTTGAATCTGGATTCAAGCACCCTACAAAGTTCCTTGAACCCTTCTCCTTCAACCACTCTAAACGGCTGCTCATCTAAAATCACAAATAAAATCACTGCCTTTGTACATGCATCTTGATTAAAAGTTACCGCAACCAATTTTCCTTCTTCTCCTAGCCTAGCCGGTTGAAAATCAAGAGTTTGTTGTCCTTTTTCCTCCTTGGGCTTCTGCTTACATATCTTCAAATGATTATTCATACCACCTGTCCCATACTTGGTACCCTGAGCTGCAATTTTTGTCTTACAGTGGCGACATTTTGCATATTTCGAAGGCTTGTGTTCCATATCAAAGTGGTTCCACACATCAGAACGTTTCTTTCCCTTTGGTTTGTCATACGTGTTATCTTGATTGCATCTTAGGGGTTTTACGCTTATTGCTATGTGTTTCTGTCACTTCTATGCCAGCTTCAGTTCCATCTCCATCTGCACTAGCATCTCCAGCTCCACTAGCATCTCCAGCAGAACTAGCATCTTTAGCAGCACTTGCACCTCCAGCTGAACTTGCACCTCCAACTGAACTTGCATTAGGTGGAGGTCGAGGTGGCCGCTTATTAGAAGAAACAGAGGCAGTAGGTGTTGAACTAGATCCTCGCATTTTCAAACAGCAAGTCTGCAATATGATAAACCATACATGATGTCAATTGGTATTCGAAAACATACAAAAGAAACAACAACAAGAAACTTATGAGATGAAAAGCATCTCGACTGAAAACCAAATACATAAACTGCATATGTCCAATGCCAAAACTTATTCAGTATAAACAACAAACTTTTTCTGTAAAATGACTCACTTCTGAACTTTAAGTTAGTCAAAAGACTGAATTCATGTCTGAGCAATAGTTGCTCTGGAATTTAATCATCATTTTAACATGTTTACTGATCAATCTAGAAAAAGTATTATTGTAGAAACAACTCATAAGAAACACATACATAAGCTTCTTGTTTATCTACAGCAAATCACGCAAGGTATACAAAAAAATGAATGAAATTACATAAAGGAATCAAAAATCAAAAAATGAAAGAATCAATAAATTGACCTAATTAAGCATAACCCAATTCATATTACTATGTAAATCAGGCAAAATAAACCCTAATTTTGAAATATCCCCAACAAAAATTAACATCACAAAACCCTAATTTGCAGATTTATAAAATCAAATCAATATCAAAATCTGTTCAAACCTAACGCTCATAATCATAGTATCATAACCTTTTCAGAAAAGAAGATAAAATCAAACATTTAATACCTTTATAATCTGAAGTAACTTCTAGTCTTAGTTTGTTGCTTGATTAAACTTGAATAAGAAGAGAAGAAGAAGAAGTCGTGGGAAAGCACCGAAGAAGTCATAGGTGATTAGTTTTAGAGCGATGGTGTGGTGGTGTCTTAGTCCTGGTGATGCGGTGATGTACTCCAGGGAAGAACGAAAAAGATGAGCTTGATTTTGAGAAATAAGAAACTTCGATCTATTCTCGGTGAACTCGACTGAAGTAAGCTAATATCTACTAACATCCACGGCCAATAATATTATAATCCTACGGTCAGTAGTAGTCGGTTAACCAATAGGTTTTCGGTTCGGTTTTGGGGTAAAACCTAACCGAAACCAAGAGTGTCGGTTTTCAGGCCGACAACCAAAATGAAACCACTGTGTTATGGTTTCGGTTCGGTTCGGTTTAAAAAGGTCGGTTTCGGTTTCGGTTCACGGTTTAGGTTCGGTTTTGTGCAGCCCTAGTTGTGACTCAGTATAAGGCTCAGATGGGAAGTTTGTTGGCAGGTAAATGGGAAGGCAGTTGCAATTGGAGATGAATAAGGATCTTGCTCTGAGTTTGATTAGTACGGGCTGGCATTGCTGGTGAGAAGATGGAAGTGGTGGTATACGAGATGGGTTATTCCGCAAGGGGTTTCCTTCTTGGTTCAATTGGTCTTTGTTGATGGCTCTATTGGTTGAACTACTTACATGGCATAGTCGAGTGCATTTGGAATTCTGATGGTCGGGAATATTATGGCATTTGGATTGAATCGAGGAAATGGAGATGAGAGTGATCTTTGGCAAAGAGAGCATTGGCGGTCTGACGATGATAGAATGGATGATTCAAATTTGGGCAGATGGTGATGATGCAGACAAGATGGGGAGTGGTTTATGGCTTGTTGCTGTTGCACAGGAAATGTGAGTTGTGTGAGGCTGCAAAATGGTGTTCCTGTGTGTTAATACTAGGCAGAGCAGTAGGAAATTGGTATGAATGTGTTAGATGTATGCTTAGGTGTGTTACAGGTGAAGAGAATGGCCGAAAGATTGGCACGGGAAGTCCTGTAAACAATCGAACTCGGTAGGTTTTTCATTACGTCGAGTCGACTCGATGTCTGGCGATGACCAGATTCCGTCACCAGAGCCCGATGACCGATTCGGCCCGATCCGGCTCAGTGAGTAAACCCGATCGACCAACTAGGGAGCCGACTCATAGCCCGACTCGGCGTCGACTTCCCATCCTTGACCGGTTGACTGTTAAAGACCGTTATCTTGACCGTTAGTCCTAACGGAGGAGGCGACGGAATATTCCGTCGAATATTCCACGACGGAGAAATTTTGGTGGCCGGCGGTGACGGATTCGGTCAAATTCGGCCACAATCCCGGTTTCCGGCGAGCAAAATTCCAGAATTTTCTATGGACTTCTCTCATGGGTGTGAAGACTTGGGCTAGGAATTGGATGGAGAATTGGACTCAAATTTGGAAAGAGAAGATGGAAGAGTTGAGAAAAGCTTGGATTTGGAAATTGAATTGCAAAAGGAAAAGGATTCTAATCCTTGGAAGAGTTGGAGAATATTGAAGCCTATAAATAGAGAAGTTTTCTACATCTTTTACACACCTTTTTACACACACAACACTTCTCTCTTCTTTATTCTTTGTGTGAACTCCTTAACATGAGTAGCTAATTTTATTATTGATTGAGGATGAATTCCTAGTTCTTAATACATGATTTGAGTTTTGTTTCAATTCTATCTTGAAGTTTTTCACATTATTATCGTTTGTTTTTACTAATAGGAACGTTTATTCATTCATGATTGATTGATAGATTGTTTAGAGTGCACGCTAAATTGATTTGTTAATTTGATCTAAAGCTAGTGAAAGTTAGGGGATAAGTAATCGTTTCTTGACTCTTTACATAAGTAGCAAACACGAGACCTTGCGGAGGGATTCCGTGGAGCAATTGTGTGTGAAAACAACGTTAGCAAGTAGACCTTGATCTAAGAGTCTAACTACTAATATTGACCTAATAAGTTCATAAATCTTAATGCGTTTATTTAAATTACATCTAGAGTGGTCTACTACTAGGTGGTTTGGTAAATAGAATCCGGTAGTCGAGAACTTCTGTGTCCGGTGATACAAGGGATTTAGGGGTTTAGCACTGATCTAGCTGCTTTACCTACGGTTGGTGATAATCTGTGACTAATAACAAGTAGAAAAGAACATAACTTTAATCATTGTTTTGCAACGAAGAATGATTCCTTGATCTTGTCTCTCTTATTGATTTCAACTTTATCTTTTAATTATTTTGTTTACTTTCTTTTGCTTTACACCCCCCTTTCGTGACAATTTTTACAACTAAGATCTCTTGCTCCTCGTGGGAACGAACTTGACTTCCATTATATTATTTTTAATTGAGTGGAAACATTGATTAATTTGATTGCACCTACGACACGCATCAAATTTTGGCGCCGTTGCCGGGGAGCAACGGGCGATTTTTAGTTGTTTTTGTTTTTTTTCTTTTTGCTTTATTCTTACTTTGTTAGATTCTTTACCGTATCTAACTTAGTTTTTGAGAATCTTGTTTCGGGTGTTATACCTTTGGTGAATGCTTAAAGAGGGCAGGCCAAGAGTCCAATAGGTCTTCGATCCGGCACTCAACTAAAGGATTTCATTCGAGCGATTAACACTCCACTTCCTCCTTCTTCATCAAGTGATTCGGACAAAGAGGAAGAAACAATGGCTGAACGTACACTAAAGGACCTAGCTTCTCACAAGCTTGATACACAACAATGGTGTATCCAAACTAACTCAACCTTCGAGATCAAGCCGGGGTTGATTAGAGAGTTACCAAAGTTCCATGGCATGGTGAATGAGGACCCAAACAAACATCTTATGGACTTCTATGCCATAGTTATGGCTATGCTTCCACTAGAGACTAATGCGAATGGAGCAATGTTGAAAGCTTTCCGTTTTCTTTGGCGGGCAATGCTAAGGAATGGTTATATTATTTGCCTTCCGGAAGTATCACAACATGGAATGGGATGAAGAAACTTTTCCTCGAGAGATATTTTCCCGCATCCAAAGCTACTCAAATTCGCAAGGAGATTTGTGGATTGAAACAACAAGTGGGAGAATCATTGTATGAATGTTGGGAGCGATACAAGAGGTTGGTGGCAAGCTGTCCACACCATCAATTTAGTGATGTTATGATACTCCAATACTTCTATGAAGCTCTCCACCCAAGTGATAGGTCTCTTCTTGACGCCGCGGGTGGTGGTGCATTAATGAACAAGACGGTGGCCCAAGCTACCGAGTTGATTGAAAGTATGGCTGCGAACTCGCAACAATTCTACACAAGGGATGAACCAATGGTTAGGCGAGTGCATGAAGTAAGTGATTCATCACATCTTGATCAAAGGATGAGTAACATGGAGATAATGATGCAAAGGATGGCCGCGGTTATTATTCCGGATAATGAGACCGAACAAGTGAATGCTTTATATCCAAATCAAAGGCCAAGGTACGATCCATACTCCAATACCTACAATCCCGGTTGGAAGGATCATCCCAACTTTAGTTATGCAAATAAGCAAGCGGCGGTTCCCAATCCGTATGAGCAACAAGGTGGTTTCCAACAATCACGTTTCCAACCTCAACAACAATTTCAACCACAACAAGTCAAGGAGCGTGATTCTTTGAATGATGACAAGCTCAATGCGTTAATACAAGGTGTGCAAGGTCTTACCACTATGGTTCAACAACACCAACAAAAGACCGATTTGGCAATCAAGGAGTTACAAATTCAAGTGGGGCAATTAGCGACCGATGTGAACTTATTGCAAGCGCAAGCGTCCACAAAACTTCCTTCACAACCATTTGTTAATCCAAGAGAGAGCCTTAATGCGATTACTTTGAGGAGTGGGAAACAAGTGGAGCAACCAACTCAACAAGATAAGGTGTATGATGAGAAAGAGGAAATTGAAACCGCACCAAAGGAGAAAACATCTCCAACCAACCAATCCGAGGAGACGGTTCCTACTTTCACAACTCCACCCCCGTTCCCTAGCCGATTTGCTAAATCAAAGAAAGACTTGGAATACATGGATATTTGGGAGATCTTTAAGAAAGTACAAGTCAATATTCCACTCATAGAAGCTATTCGTCAAATTCCTCGTTGTGCAAAGTTCTTAAAGGAGTTGTGCATGAAGAATAAAAGGTTGAAAAGGAATGAAGTCATGAGTGTGGGGAGAATGCTTGGCGTTTATTCTCAAGAAACTCCCACCAAAATTAAAGGACCCCGGTAGTTTCAATATACCTTGCACAATTGGTAAAACAAGGTTTACTCGAGCTTTGCTAGATTTGGGAGCGTCGGTTAATGTTATGCCTTCCTCGATTTATGATTCTTTGAATCTCGGTCCTCTTAAAGAGACCGGGGTAGTTCTTGAACTTGCTAACCGATCTAATGTTTACCCGAAAGGGATTGTTGAGAATGTTTTGGTGCAGGTTAATGAGCTTGTATTTCCGGCCGATTTCTATGTCTTAGACATGAATGATGAGAATTCTTCCAAGTCTACACCTTTGCTTTTGGGTAGACCATTCTTGAGCACCGCTTAGGAACAAAGATTGATGTCCAAAATGGCACCTTGACTATGGAGTTTGATGGTACACTCATCCACTTCAATATCTTTGAGACAACGCGATACCCTAGTGATGTGACATCATGTTTTCCCGTGAAAGAGATTGATCCGGGCTAATGAATCTTGCAAAAGCTAAGTCGGGCCGTCGACTTTAAAACAAGCGCTTAATGGGAGGCAACCCATAGGTTTTGTATTTCTTATCTTTTTGCTTTTTGTTATTTCTTTTTCTTGTTTCTTATCATGTTAAAATTTCCCACCTTGACTTTACTAGGAGGATTCAATTACATTGAGGACAATGTAAGGTTTAAGTGTGGGGGAGTGGTTAAGCATGTTTTTAAAACAAAAATTACAAAAAAATTAAAAAAAAAAAAAACAGTTTTACTTAAAACTCCAACTTTTAGAGATTTTAGAGTCACTAGCATACTTCTAGGTATGTTTACATAGAGATTTTGACCGACATAATTGAATTTGGAAATGTTAGAGAACTACATTCGGATTTCTTGCTTGTTAGAGTGTCAAATAATGGATTTAATCATGCCGGTGATGCGAATTTGGTGCAGGGGGAAATGCGTTATTAGAGTTGCTGATCAATCATTAGTGGAGACTACCCGTATTCATATCATGTGAGGCACCGACCAGAATTCTTCCATCTACTAAAGAGCTTCTTTGAGTGTGTGTCACCATACGTTAATTCCGGGTAGAATGGTGAGCTACCCAACCTCCCACCAATAGAAGCACTACCCTTTGATCTCTTGAGTGCTAATTTTGTCAATCATGAGGGTGACGTCCATGGATGAAAGCTTCCTTCTTGTAGTTCGATTTGCAGTTAGCACCATTCTCTCTCGCGACAACAACGGATCCATAGAAACACATTCATCATCAACAAGGAGCGACATCAAAATCTACAAGGAAAGTTGGAAAAGTTTATGGTTTACAAGCAACGGAATGAGAAAAAGAGCAAATTTCAAATACAAGTAAAGCAACATACAAAGAGCGGAATTCACATATATGTTGAGGACTTACAATACAATAAGGTAATTTTATCCAAGTATGAAGACTTATTCATGAAAGCAAAGAAAATCAAAAGGTGAGAATTTTTGAAGTTTATGATTTCAAGACGATACAAGTTATGAAGAATCAAGCGGTAAAATACTTCTTCCACGGCCATGGTTTATTTTGTATTTAATTTCTCTTGTAGTTCTTAAAAAAAAAAAAAAAAAAAAAAGAAAAGAAAAAAAAAAGAAAAAAAAAAAGAGAAATATTTGTTTTGTTAATAAGCCGTGGGGAAGGAAAATCTATAAGGAAGTTTCAAGCGACAAGGATTTTTAAGGTAAAAGAGTTAAAAATTGTCAAGGATTTGTGAAATTCGAGAGTTTATCATCAATAGTTGAAACCGAAGACGAAGACCAAGAAGATAAAGACGAGGAGCGGAAGACGTTTCTATTGGATGCCGTGAGAGTGGTGTTATCATAATTGGCGATCGGATGTGAAGGTGAGTAAGTATTCTCATCCTCGATAATAATGATTGATTTCCTTTCTTAGAGATCATCAGAAAAATGGTTTTTCAAAATATTAAAAGATGTGGGTTTTTAAAAAATATTTCGGAAGTTGTCCTTCCCACCATTCAACGTGTCGCAGGATTTCTCTCTTCATTCCTACCTGCACACATGTGAGAACCATAAAAAGCCGTCTTTTTGAGTGCAATTATCATAAAATCCTTTTTGGTGAGGCGAAGTCGAGGCGAAATGCTTATTGATCGTTTCTCAAACACGCGTTCTCTCATTATGGTGTGGTTATTTCTCACTCAACATTTAAGAACGAGAATATGTTCTTTAGTATTTCTAACTTCTTATTACTAGCATGCGAAACTCTATGTCCTCATAACTCTTTGGATGCTTGTGTGCTGGAACGCTTTGAAGTTGTAAGTTTTGGTTTGATTTGCTCGAGGACTAGCAAAGTCTAAGTGTGGGGGAATTTGATAGGGTGTAGAATACATCCTATTTACTATCTATTGTTTATGCTTTCTTTGCTATTTTTCTTGTAAATTATGTATTTTACGCTTGTTTTGAGTTTTATAGCTACTATGGAGTCACACGGAGGAAAAGGAGAAGAAATCACCATATTTTAGTAAAAGGGTAAAATTGTCATTTCACCAAGGAGGAATACTATATGGAGCCCAGCCAAGGTTAAGGGGTGACTCAAATTACTGAAGGAAGGACAATAATAGTTAAGGGGAGGTCAAAGAGGTGTCCCTTATCCAAAAGAAGGGAGTGAGAATAGCACAATTGGGATATACTTATGGTGGGTGTTTGAATCCACCCACACCCTAAACTCGACCCATACCCAAGCCCACATGTCCGAATCCACCCATACCCTAACCTAAGCCCATCCATCCATACCCCGCTCCATACCCTAACCGAAGCCCGACCCACACCCATACCAGGATCCATGCCCGAGTCCAAACCCAATTTATAACCTAAACCTAAATTCGAGAGAAGTTTATTCTCCCAAATCATTTCGTCTCGTCTCAAAAAAAAAAAAAGAAAAGAAGCGACGGGTGAGGTAGATGGCGATGACGCCACCGGGCGAGAGATGGTGGATGTTGGGTTCGATTCATCGAGAAGGAGGAGGAAGATGCAACAACTGGCCGTTAATCGAGAAATTAATTAGAGTTCGTGCAATTGAGGAGATGGGTCTCGTGAAGAACAAGCGGCTGCTTGTGAAAATGAGATTCTTGAAGCTCGAGAGAACTAAATCGAGAGAAATTCATGAAAATCGATCTTCTTGTTGAATACGAGAGATGGAAGAGAGGGTTGAAATCGAGATCGAAGAAGATCGAAACTGAAATTAGGGTTCGAATTGATGATTTAAGGTTTCACCGAATCGAGAGACAAGGAAGGAGTTGGTCTCGATGTCGAGAGATTGAGGAGTAGCTGTTTGGTGATGCTGTAAAGCTCGGGTTTGATTCAAATTGCTCGAGTGAGATGGAGCAGCGATTGAAAGGAGTCGATGTTGTTGTTTAGATTGAGCTCAGGGTGATAAGATGGATTGGGTCTGAGTCTAATGGCAGAAATTGGGTGTTGGTGTTCAATGAAGCTATACAACAGAGGATTTTGCAGTCGGATTAGGGGGATGAAACAGGGTGGTGTTGCACTGAGAATGGGTTAGTGAGCAACTGGTGTGGAGGCTCTGATGGTGTTATGGGATGGCAGTGTAGTGGATTTGAAGCTGTTTATTTGTTGTGACTCAAGTATAAGGCTCGAGATGGGAAGTTTGTTGGCGAGTAAATGGGAAGGCGGTTGCAATTGGAGATGAATAAGGATCTTTCTGAGTTTGATTGAGTACAGCCTGGCATTGCAGTGAGAAGATGGAAGTGGTGGTATCTCGAGATGGGTTATTCTGCAAGGGGTTTCCTTCTTGGTTCAATTGGTCTTGTTGATGGCTCTATTGGTTGAACTACTTACATGGCATAGTCGAGTGCAATTGGAATTACTGATGAAGTCGGGAAGATTATGGTGGATTGAATACGAGGAAATGGAGATGAGAGTGATCTTGGCAAAGAGTCATTGGCAGTCTGAGCGAGTGATAGAATGGATGATTCAAATTTGGGCAGATGGTGATGATGCAGACAAGATGGGGAGTGGTTTATGGCTTGTTCTTTGTTGCACAGGAAATGTGAGTTGTGTGAGGCTGCAAAATGGTGCTCCTGTGTGTTAATACTAGGCAGAGCAGTAGGAAATTGGTATGAATGTGTTAGATGTATGCTTAGGTGTGTTACAGGTGAAGAGAATGGCCTGAAAGATTGGCCTGGGAAGTCATGTAAACAATCAGAACTCTACGGTTTTCATTACGGCGAGTCGACTCGATCCGGCGATGACCGATTCCGCATCGAGCCCGATGACCGATTCAGCCCGATCCAGCTCAATTTGAGTAAAACCGATCGACCAACTAGGAGCCGACTCATAGCCGACTCGGCGTCCGACTTCCCATCCTTGACCCGGTTGATTGTTAAAGACCGTTATCTTGACCGATTAGTCCTAACGGAGGATCGACGGAATATTCCGTCGAATATTCCACCGACGGAGAAATTTTCGGGTGACCGGGTGTGACGGATTCCGGTCAAATTCCGGCCACAATCCCAGTTTTCCGGCGAGCAAAATTCCAGAATTTTCTATGGACTTCTCTCATGGGTGTGAAGACTTGGGCTAGGAATTGGATGGAGAATTGGACTCAAATTTGGAAAGAGAAGATGGAAGAGTTGAGAAAAGCTTGGATTTGGAAATTGAATTGCAAAAGGAAAAGGATTCTAATCCTTGGAAGAGTTTGAGAATATTGAAGCCTATAAATAGAGAAGTTTTCTACATCTTTTACACACCTTTTTACACACACAACACTTCTCTCTTCTTTATTCTTTGTGTGAACTCCTTAACATGAGTAGCTAATTTTATTATTGATTGAGGATGAATTCCTAGTTCTTAATACATGATTTGAGTTTTGTTTCAATTCTATCTTGAAGTTTTTCACATGATTATCGTTTGTTTTTACTAATAGGAATGTTTATTCATTCATGATTGATTGATAGATTGTTTAGAGTGCACGCTAAATTGATTTGTTAATTTGATCTAAATCTAGTGAAAGTTAGGGGATAAGTAATCGTTTCTTGACTCTTTACATAAGTAGCAAACACGAGACCTTGCGGAGGGATTCCGTGGAGCAATTGTGTGTGAAAACAACGTTAGCAAGTAGACCTTGATCTAAGAGTCTAACTACTAATATTGACCTAATAAGTTCATAAATCTTAATGCGTTTATTTAAATTACATCTAGAGTGATCTACTACTAGGTGGTTTGGTAAATAGAATCCGGTAGTCGAGAACTTCGTGTCCGGTGATACAAGGGATTTAGGGGTTTAGCACTGATCTAGCTGCTTTACCTACGGTTGGTGATAATCTGTGACTAATAACAAGTAGAAAAGAACATAACTTTAATCATTGTTTTGCAACGAAGAATGATTCCTTGATCTTGTCTCTCTTATTGATTTCAACTTTATCTTTTAATTATTTTGTTTACTTTCTTTTGCTTTACACCCCCCTTTCGTGACAATTTTTACAACTAAGATCTCTTGCTCCTCGTGGGAACGAACTTGACTTCCATTATATTATTTTTAATTGAGTGGAAACATTGATTAATTTGATTGCACCTACGACACGCATCACTTCGTTAAAAGGTTCAGAACCCAAGCGCTAGATTGTCACGACCCGAACGTCACCGAACGACAATTGGTGGAATTATGCATCAATGGGATGATACCCATATACCGCGCTCGTTAGAGAACACGGGCTTTCAAACGTTCTCGAACTCCATGAAGTCGCCAAACGTTCAAAGAACAATCTGTACCATCATTGCTAGAAAGAACCCGAGTTTTTCTAAGTGAAGATTCACGTGAAAGTCGAGGAAGCAGGCGCCTCACGAATAAGCAATACAACAATGGTCCTTCTGTGAGTGTAGTGGGCGGAGGAGAAAAAAGGAAAGCTCCGGTGACGGAATAACAAACCAAGCGGGCATCCCCGGCACACAAGACTTCGTCTCGGAAAGAAGCGGACAAAACTACTGCACGAGACACCGAAGATACAAGTTTTCCTTTCCCCATGAATGAAGTGATAAAACTCTTGGAAGCGTGGATCCAAGACGATACCGTCAAGCTGCCTCCTATCAGGCGTCCTCCAACTGAGAAAGACATGGCAGATCCCAAATACTGTTGCTACCATAGATTCGTACATCATCCAACCAAAGATTGTAACTGGTTGAAACAAATATTCAGGGAAAAGATAGAGACAGTGGAACTCCAGCTTGGAAACGAAGGTGTTCGTAGAGACCCTCTTCCTATCAGGACCGCATGATTTCGGGGATTCATTCGCAAGACTGTACAATCTATGATGGAGCACTTGTGTGAAATCTTGTACTTCTCCAAAGGGCAGCGTCAAGACATATTTACGACCCTCAACCGCGTTGTGTCAGGCAAGCGTTTGTATCCGTAGCGATCAGGAACCCAGTCTTTCCGAAGGACGTGAGCAAGGGAGACCAGGGACTCCTAACTGTCACTCGTTTGAGAGACATTGAGTTCGATAGCGCTTTGATTGATACGGCTTCCGAATTTAACATCATTACTGTCAAGACCTTGAGAGCGGCAAAGATTTCAAAGCAGGAAGCTACTCGCCACCCAACTGTGGTTAAAGATTCAGAAGGAGAACTCAGAGATGCATATGGATACGTCGATCTTGAAGTCAAATTGGGTGATGCCTCGACGCAAGCAAAGTTCTACATAGTCAAAGATCATCCCAACTACGACATGATCCTGGGACGCTCTTGGATGCATGACAACAAAGCCATACTAGAAGTCTGTCCTCTACCGGTTTTGATACCTGAAAGAATCTCCAACATGCCTTCTGGACCTCCTGATGACTGTATGTTGCCGCACCAACAACTTGCCAATGCGGCAAACTTCCCGGAGGGAGCCTGTCAGCATACATTGAAAGGTTCCAATCTCAAGTAAGTCTCATCACGCAACCCTCTTTGCAACTGTTGATGGTGGATTTTCATTTAAGGTTAAAATTGTAAAAAACCAGAAAATAATTATGCGCTGACATCTTGTAAAAGATAAAGCCATTAATAAGCGTTGGATACTCCCTCACTTAATTCACCAAGAATGGAGCATGTGGCAACAATCCCATTCTGTGAATACATGAAATTCCTTCAGGTTGGAGCATGTGGCAACAATCCCATCTGTGAATTTCTAATCAGCCTTTGTATTTCAAAGTACTCATTATCGGTGTGGCATGACGATCGAGTGTTACTCTTACGAGTAACACGAACCTCCAAGCACTATAATGAAACCATGTACGAAATACCCGTACAGCCGACTCTCGGTGTGTTATACTAGCCCGATTGAGCCCCTCTCGGTGTGTTATACTAGCCCGATTGAGCATCCGGATTGACCGTATCGGTCCGGATATGATCGCATTATCCAACTCCATAAGCATGATTGGATGACCCAGATCAATTCCATCACCCCCAAGCGGTATAGAATATCCATCGCCAGAACCAATGCGGAACCCTCAGACGGTCGGCCATTGGCCTATTTGGCCAAAAACGTTCATACCAAGCATTATGGACGGAAAACCTAAATTAGGGTTTGCGGCATATTACATGTGTCGCAAAACAGTCTCAACCATCCATCTTCGCAGGTATAGATGGAGGGTGTAGATGTAGATTCAAAGGGCCCGAGCATGTCAACACGATCACCGCGGGCCCGCCACACACTTGACCAATCGGTCAAGACCAACCATGTTTGGTCGTGACAAAATCGTCGCCCAAACAAGAGAAGACGCACGGCTTTGAAACCCAAAATTAGGGTTTTGAGCATCACGAGCGTCCATCTTCTCCGGCATGAATGGAGGGTCCAGGATTATATTAAGTAGGTCCGGTCATACCAGCATGACCACCGTGGACCCATCTATTCCCTAACCCGATCGGCTAAGGCATATCATGCCTGGCTAATCCAAAACGCACGCTCAAACTAGCGTGGTCACACCTCCCAAATCGCAACTGATCTCGACCACTCAACTTCGCCGGACGATTTGGATGGCTCAGATCACGTTTTCATGGGATATTCAGGTATAGGCGTAAACATCAGCCTACCACCTTCACACCAGGCCAATCGGCCAAGACCGACCAAGATTAGTCGTCTTGGAACGTGCGCCTGAAGAGGGCGTGACGTGCGGCCCTTGTGGCACTAGTTTTTTGTCGCAAATCGATCTCGACCACTCGATTTCACCGGATGAATTAAGTGACCCAGATCATACTTTCATGAGGTAATGGGGTATAGGCGCCTACACCATCATGCGATCTACACGCATGTATGGTCGGTTAGGCAAAAGTTGTATCCCATGCTTGGTTTCGACCAAGCTGAAGAGTGATGCCTGCGCACCTCTTCAAAACCCTAACTTCATCAACGGTCGCAGATGAGTGTCTCAAAGACCATCTCATCCGTCCAACTTCACCAGCTTGGTTATACAGCCCTGGTCAGGAGTTAATTGGTTAGTGAGGTGTCATTACCTATCACTTTACCACACCATGATGCGGTACCTGCATAAAATACACACGATACTTCACAAGTATCGACTTCCTGAATAACGCGGTTATTCAATTCAGCATTACATGCTATCTTTCGTGGATCCACGATCCACACATTCCAGACATCAATCATGTCACAAATCGGGGGATACATGGGGTATTGGTCGCGGCGGTTTACAGCGTGCAGCGTGCAACACGCCATCACAAGAACGTGTTAGGAAGTTATGGATGGTTAGAGATGAACAGGAGAAGTGGGCAAGGCTGGTCGTGTATCACCAACGCACAACTCCACTACTCCATCACTCCACTTCCCACGAGAGACGTGAATAAGACTCAATGACTTGTATAAATAGGTTCTCCGCCCTATTTCCAAACGACAGAGAAAAACAACAAGAAAACACCCAGAGCCTGCTTAGACCAATCGTAAGCTTGTTCACTTTCCTGTTGCAAGTCATAAGCAAGTCTACACCTTCACAATCTCAACACCTTCTTCGCTTCCCTCCCTAAGATCAACCCCATATCCTTCACTTTGTGACCGAAACAAGTCCGGGAACGGCCATTTCTTGGTTTAGGCCGGACTTGCACAGATTGATCTCTCGAATCTACAAGCACTCACCGCGCAGTGCATTTGTTTAAGGTTTAAATTCATTCCTCATCCACACTCCAAATTACCAAATTCTGCAGGAGTAGTTTTCACCCATAAACAATTGGCGACCACAGTGGGAGATTAATTTCTCGGTTGTAAAGTCAATTTCTTCAATACCATTCATTCAATTTCGAGATGGTTGGTCTTAGGACCGCTTCCACAGTCTCAAATCCTGATGGTTCCTCCAACGGAGATACTCCTCCTCCTAACGGCGTATCCGACGGTATGATCAAGAGATTTCCAACATTAAGCGAACTAGCACGGGTACAGGAGATTCACACGAAGAACATGGAGCTAATCAAAGAAGCGGTAAACGACATACTTGATCTCCTCATCAAGATGACGTCAGAGATGAGCATTCCGGAGATTTCAACATCGGGGACTAATTCCCCTCAGATCAACAGCTTTACTACGAACCAGAGACCAGTGGATCAGGAAGCGGCATCTCTAGTGGAAAGCTTGTGTGAACTCTTGCACCTCTCAAGGAATCAACGGACATAGACGTTTGCTGCAATTAATAAAATAGCTTTGGATGTACACCTGACTCCTTCTCGTCCAGAAGTCCTAGCTACATCAGAAATATCTGTAAACAATGTTACATTTACAGAAGACGACATGATGGCAGAGGAGGGTCACAACCGGGCCCTACATGTTACCGCACACATCAAGGGTTCGGAGTTCAGAAGAGCCCTCATCGACACAGGAGCATCTTCGAATGTGATTACGCTCAAGACTCTCAGGACATCCAAGGTTAGTCCATGCAAGATTGTACGGCATCCCACCATAATGACAAACTTCGAAGGAAATCAGACCAGCATATACGGGTACGTCAATTTAAATTTATCAGTAGGACCCGTTCAGTCGAAGGTGAAATTTAAAGTCATAGAAAGGGACCGGACTACCATATGATATTAGGGAGACCATGGCTTCACGACAATAAGGTCATCCCTTCAACATATCACCAGTGCCTGAAGACCATACTAAATGAGGAAGTCATCCGTATTCCTACGTCATTGTCTCCGTATGCACCGATATGCGGAGTGGAACTATTTGAGTCGAAAGAAGTTCCGCAGAGAAGGGCAGACAAAATCCTGTGCACCCCACTACCCACGTGGGCTTCAATCCAGGAAGAAGACCGACTTACACCACTGGAGGCCAAACACTACAACACACGTTCTGTAACGAGGCGTCCATCTCTATCCGGTGAGACTTCAACTCATGCTCACACCAAAAGAGGACGCACTTTCGAGGCGAAACGTGATCAGAAGGGGAGAACAATATACCGGCGCCGATGTTAGCAATTAGCAGGAGAGACTGGAACCCAGTCTCTCCACCCAATTGAATACTGCAAGAACGATGGAATACAAGAGGAGGTACCAGACGCCCCGCAGCAACTACAAGATGGAACCAATTCCACAACTGACGAGCTCGAGACTGTTAACATCGGGAATGAAGAATCTCCCAGCCGGTCTCTATCAGTTCGACTCTGTCCACAGACGAACGTACGAGTCTTGTTCAACTACTCAAGGAGTACCAAGATGTGTTCGCCTGGACATACGAGGAAATGCCTGGTCTGGATGAAAAATTGGTCACCCATCACTTACATGTCATACCTGGATCCAAGCCAATCAAGCAATCTCCGAGGCAATTCAGACATGAAGTAGAAGAACAAATCAAGAATGAAATTCAGAAGTTACTAGCTGCTGGCTTCATCGGACCTATTCATCACCCGACCTGGTTGGCTAATATGGTCCCAAGTAAAGAAGAAAAAACGGACAGATCCGATCTTTGCGTGGATTTCAGAGACTTGAACAAGTGCTGTCCCAAAGACGACTTTCCTCTACCTAATATCGACATGTTAGTAGACGCCACCAGCGGACACGGCATGTTCTCCTTCATGGATGGATACAGTGGATACAATCAGATAAGGATGTATGAGCACTATGCGAGTAAGACAGCTTTCCGAACCCCTCTCGCCAATTTTTACTATACTGTTATGCCATTCGGTTTAAAGAATGCCGGCGCAACTTACCAACATGCTATGACGGAAATCTTCCACGACATGATGCATAAACAAGTAGAAGACTATGTAGATGATATCGTGGTCAAGTCTAAGGCCCGAGCAGATCATACTAACGTCTTACGGCAAGTATTTGAGAGGTGTCGGGAATACAAGTTAAAGATGAATCCTTTGAAATGCGCTTTCGGTGTCTCCTCAGGTAAATTTTTAGGGTTCCAAGTGACTGCAGAAGGAATAAAGGTAGACCCTTCCAAGACCCAGGCTATCCTAACAATGCCGCCTCCCCGAACTCGTGAAGGAGCTCCAGAGTTTCATGGGCAAGGTGAACTACATTCGACGTTTTATACCTGGTTTAGCCCAACTTACCGCCTCGTTCACCCCCTTGTTGAAGAAAGGAGGCAGCTTTGTTTGGACCGCAACCCAGCAAGAAGCTTTTCGAAAGATCCAACGAATACTATCATCTCCAGCTATCATGAAGTCTCCTATACAAGGAAAGCCATTTGTGTCTCTATACGCCTTCGGTGACACTGCTGCTGGGGCTCTACTCGCTCGGGAGGACGACGAGGGAATCGAACGTCCTATATACTATTTCAAATTAGAATATTAAGGGGCGCTGAACTCAGATACCCCAGAGCGGAAAAGGCATGTTTAGCCTTGATCCATTCCATTCAGAAGTTTAGGCATTACCTACTGTCTAATAGGGTGATACTCGTGTCTAAATCCGATCCTGCAAAGTTTTTACTCTCAAAACCGGTCCTGACTGGAAGGACAGGGAAATGGCTTCTCCAAATGTCAGATGATAGGTGTAGAATACACCGTATTTACTATTTAGAGTTTACGCTTTCTTTGTTATTTTTCTTGTGAATTATGTACTTTACGCGTGTTTTTGAGTTATTAGGTACTCTGGAGTCGCACGGAGGAAAAGAAGCAGAAATCAGTCAAATTGAGCCAAAAAGGGCGTAACTGTCATTTCACATGCTATTGGGAGCTGAGACAAGGTTAAGGGGCAACTCTATTAGGGGGGAAATGCAGCCATTTGTGGTTAAGGGGTGACCACATGTTATGGGGTATCCATTGGGGTATCCCCTATCTGATGCAAAGGGGTGTAATTATCTAGCCCTTTCCTAAAAACTAAATCGAGAGAATATGTTTCTCTCATTCATTCATTGTTTTTCACCTAAAACTGAGAGTTGAAGAAATCCAGGGGAGGAGAAGAAGAAGAACGAGACATGGTTTCTGTGACTCGAATCTCAGATGGGTTCTTGAGTTCGAGTATTTGGTGGTGAAGACGGAGATGGTGTTTCGAGTCTAGAAAGGAGATCTGATCTATGTTGATTGAGTGAAGGAATTGAGTTTGAGATGGGAGGATGAAGTGAAGCTTAGATGAATGTTAGGGTTTTGGAGGTGGAGTTCCTGCTGTTGAGATGGGAAGAAGAACAAGAAGGGGAATATGTAATTGATGAAATTGAATCGGAGAACTGAAGAATCGATTATTCCACCGATGTTCTTTGATTGAATCGAGTACCGGGGAAAGGGAGGAAGAAATGATGTTGATACAGTGAAAAATCGAAGAACTCGAGAGGGCTTCCGCTCAAATCCGAGGGGTTATGTGATTGATGGATGGGTCGGTGCTAAAATTGGAAATGAAACAGAAGTTAGGTTATTACGGGTTGAATCTGTTCCAGCTGTGGGTTGCTGATAAACAAGGAGAAGCTGGAGTTGCTAAGATGGGTTGCTGTTTGATGCTGTGATTCAGCTGGAATTAGCATGGTGCTACCTGAGATGGAGTGGTTGCAACTCAAGAGGTGCTGCTAGAGTTTGATGATGGACTGGTGGAGCCTGTGTGGATGAGTTAATGAATGCTACATAAATGGAGACGTGCTGGTTTTGGTGGAAAGAATGGAGCTGGCATCGAAGTTGTTTCCAAGATTGAACATGAGATGCAGCTGTGAGTGAGATGGTGCTGTGCTGGATGGAATGGATTGTTCTGATGCTGATAATGTATGGGATCTAGAACTGTGCAGGTTGTGAGCTGGTGGATCTGATGTCGCAGAAGGATGCAATAGCAAAGGAGTTATGTCGTGTTCTGGAGTGGTTGGCTATGGACTGCAATAGATTGAGCTGAGCCATGAAGAACGATCACGCAACTCTCCTTGCAACCTACCGCCCCTCATTCTGACAAATCCTGGGGACTGGCTCCAACCAACAAACCAACCCCGGTTAGGAGATGTGAATGGGAAGCCGGCCCTTTCAAACGTTTTATCAAGAGCATATAAGCTGTCTTGGTCAAAGACAACAAGGCCAAGGTCCAAGTGTCTGCACGCTCAAACCCATTCGGAATTGGAGACCTGGTGACGAAGGCGACTACGTTCAATGTTGGAAGCATGACGGTGAAGATGACCACTCCACCTGACTCACCCACCGAAAGAGAGGATGAACCGCACTGCAGTGCAGATGTTATCCTAGGTGGCTACTGCAAGCTCATCAACGCTGATAACCTGGAGGGCATAACAATTCACTCACGATGGCTCAAACCTTACCGAACTTAAGATGCTGTGCTACCACTTTCCAGCATCCTCCACACCTTAAAACGATGTGCTATATTTTTCCAGCGTGTTTCCTTTTACAGTTTCATGTCATATTTGTAATCCCTCCAGAAAGTGATTGCAATACTTGCATTCATAGTTAGGGTTTCAATTTTCAATTTTCAATTAAAGCATCATTTTTCATCTGAGAACCTCTCCACTCCTAAAGACACAAATTCCTGAGTCAGCCTAAAACAACTGGAGCAAGAAAGGAAACCCTAAGCAAACATTTTGCTGGAAGAAAGAAATAGAAACGTGTGCGCAAGAAGTGATTTGAGCCATCTGCCCCAGCAAAGCCAGGAAGATCTTGCATCAAGAGTACAGGTCTGTGGATATTCCGCTATAATATTGTTTCCTTTACCATTGAGAATCACGTGTGAAGGCACACTCTAGCACCTGAGGAGTTTCAATTCCAGTTTTGACAAAAGGATTATAAAAAAAAAAAAAAAAAAACTTTTGTTCAAACAATGAAACGAAAGAAGACTTGAGCTCAGCTGCCACTGAGTACAAGGAAGATATTCAAATGTACGGAACATGCTTGGAAAAGAAAGAATGAAATTCTAATCGCCAAGAGAGTCAGCCTCGCCTGCATCACCGCCAGATTCTGCTCCATCACCTGTTGATGCGCCTCCCTTCGAATCTCCCTCAATCTCTGCATCAGACATCTCCGCAGCAGCAGCGCACTCCATCCCAACATCGGCGGCGGGAGCATCAAAGGGCATAGCAACACCAGGGGCCGCGCAAATTGCTTTCACATGTTCGAGACTCCTTTGTATCGAATCAAGAATTATCACGCCGTCCCGGATCGGGTAATCACACTTGTCTTCATTTGGAGGTCGTTTATGCTCAACTCTCCGCCTCTTCAACCGCGCCGCAAATCTCTCTCGCCCTTGCGCTTACTAGTGTCTGCAGCGTTTCCTCGCGCCTCCGCCGCTCCTCCATGTCAATCGCAGCCGAAAGTGCACAGATACGTCCTCTGGCAATACGAAGGTGTGGGATAGACATCCCCTAGATAGCACGGACGACTTCGCGAAGAGGAAGATCGATCTTAGCCATTACTTCTCCGTGCACATGGTTTTCAGGCTTGTCAACTTCAAAACTTCTTTCTGGGGAAGCAACAGAATGAGCGTCTACCGCTTCCATGATAATCTGCAGAGAAGAGGAGGTTATGAGCACACAAAAAAAAAGAGGATCATCAAATCTATCGATCAGTTAATCAGAAAATCATAGCAGTACCTGAGATATGGAATAAACGACCACGTGAGATGATTCTTTATAATCTCACAAGTCAATGAGAATCCCGAGAAGGAAAAGAAGTCTTTACTTACCACATATGAAGGCTGCTAATTCGGGATAACAATCGACGAGGCTTATCGATATACCCGAGGAAAGCCGTATGTGATGAAAGAAGTACACCGAAGGAGCGGCCGAGCTCATACATGTACAAGAGAAACCAAAGCGACTCACCGGATCAAGTCCCGCTTCCTTCGCATCCTTAATCAAGACCGACCAGTTCGTGGAAACGCGACAATGTGAAACTATCCAGGTAAATATATATTCACTCTAGCTCGGTCATTTCGTATGTCACAATCTCATGCCTACCACACAATAGTGTAACCATTATGTGCTAGGCGGGGGACTTAATGTTGATGGTGGATTTTCGTTTAAGGTTAAATTTGTAAATAACCTAAAGCTCATACGCCGACATCTTGTAAAAGATAAAGCCATTTATAAGTGACGGATACTCCTCACTTAATTCACCAAGAATGGAGCATGTAGCAACAATCCCATTCTCGTGAATACATGAAATTCCTCCAGGTTGGAGCATGTAGCAACAATCCCTTCCTGTGAATTTCATATCGGCCTTGTATTTCAGTACTCATTATCGTGTGGCATGACGTCGAGTGTTACTCTTACGAGTAACACGAACCTCCAAGCACTATAATGACTCATTATCGATGTGGCATGACGACCGAGTGTTACTCTTCTGAGTAACACGAACCTCCGAGCACTATAATGAAACCATGTACGAAATACCCGTACAGGTTGATTCTCGATGTGTTATACTAGCCCGAGCCCTCTCGGTGTGTTATACTAGCCCGATTGAGCCCCTCTCGGTGTGTTATACTAGCCCGATTGAGCATCCGGCACTGACCATATCGTCCGGATATGATTCGATCGCAGTCATCCAACTCCACAAGCATGATTGGATGACCCGCATCAATTCCATCACCCCCAAGCGGTATGGAATACACACGGCCGACCCCGCATGGTCGACTATTGGCCTTTGCTTGCCAAGAAACCGTCCATACCAAGCATTATGGACGGAAAACCTAAATTAGGGTTTGCGGCATATTACATGTGCCGCAAAACGGTCTCAACCATCCATCTTCGCAGGTATAGATGGAGGGTGTAGATGTAGACTCAAAGGGCCCGGAGCATGTCGACACAATCACCATGTGACCGCCTACACACTTGACCAATCGGTCAAAACCAACCATGATTGGTTACAACACATTCGCCCGCCTGAAAGAGCATGGTCGCACGGCTTTGCAAGCCAAAATTAGGGTTCAAGCCATCACGCGCGTCCATCTTCTCCGGCACGAATGGAGGGTCACAGATCAAATCGAGCAGGTCCGGTCATACCAGCACGACCACCGTGGGCCCATCTACCCCCTCATGTAATCGGCCAAGGCATATCATGCTTGGCTAATCCAAAACGCCCGCCCAAACATGCGTGGTTACACTTCCCAAATTGCAAATTGATCTCGACCGCTCAACTTCACCGGACGAATTGAGTGGCTTAGATCACGTTTTCATGGGACGGTGAGACATGAGCGTGAACATCAGCCTATCATCTTCACGCCAAACCAGCCGGCCAAGACCGACCAAGTTAGGTCATCTTGGGAAACGCGCCGGAAAAGAGTGTGACGCGCGGCTTCTTGCGGTATCAAACTTCTATCGCAAAATCAATCTCGACCACTCCTCTTTGACGGTCAAATTGAGTGGCCCAGATCGCGCTTTCATGAGGGAACGGAATACAAGCACCTACACCATCATGCCGTCAACACGCATGTATGGTCGGTCCTCTCCAAAATCCTTCCCATGCTTGGTTTCGACCAAGCTGGAGAGTGATGCTTGCGCACCTCTTCAAAAAACCCTAATATTCATTAACGGTCGCAGATGAGTGTCTCAAGGATCATCTCATCCGTCCAACTTCACCAGCTTGGTTATACAACCCTGGTCGGAGTCAATTGGTCGAAGGCGTCATTACCCATCACCTTACCACACCACAATGCAGCACTGCATAAAATACACACGATACTTCACAAGTATCGACTTTACGAATAACGCAGTTATTCAATTGAGCATTACATGCTATCTTTCGTGGATCCACGATCCACATTCCAGGACATCAATCATGTCACAAAGGCGGGGGATACATACGGGGTATTGGTCCGGCGGTTTACGGCGTGCGGCGTGCAACGCGCCATCACAAGAACGTGTTAGGAAGTCATGGACGGTTAGAGATGAACAGGAAAAGTGGGCAAGACCGGTCGTGTGTTACCGACACACAACTCCACTACTCCATCATTCCACTACCTCCACTTCCCACGAGAAACGTGAATGAGGCTCAATGACTTGTATAAATAGGTTCTCCGCCCTATTTCCAACAACAAGGAATAACGGAGAACAACACAAGTTCAGACGAGACATAAAAACCAAGTGTTAATACAAATCGTATTCAAACACCCAGAGCCTGCTTGCATCAACCGCAAGCCTGCTCATCTTTCTGTTACAAGTCATAAGCAAGCCAACATCTTCACAATCTCAACACCTTCTTCGCTTCCCTCCCTAAGATCAACCCCATCTCCTTCATTTTGTGACCGAAACAAGTCCTGGAACGGCCATTTCTTGGTTTAGGCCGGACTTGCACAGATTGATCTCTCGAATCTACAAGCACTCACCGCGCAGTGCATTTGTTGAAGGTTTAGATTCATTCCTCATCCACACCCCAAATTACCAAATTCTGCAGGAGTAGTTTTCACCCATCAACAATTGGCGACCACAGTGGGAGATTAATCTCTCGGTCGTAAAATCAATTTCTTTGAAATCCGATTCAATTTCATCAATTTCAAAAAGGGTAGATCTTAGAACCAATTCAATCAGCAATTCATTCCAAGATGGTGGAACTGAGGTAGGGATCGCAATCAACTCGATGGAGCCAAAGCATGGATGACACTTCCGGTGTTGATGTACCCGTCGGTGGAGCTACAACGGTCAATACATCTCGTGGAGCCTGTCACTTCTATCACCAACACTAGCGGAGCAGAGACATCCCAAAGAGGTGTAACACCTCCCATCACGAGAGCAGAGCGCCCGCAAATCCTGGCATCTCTTCGAGCGTAACGCCTCCAGTGGTTACCAGAGCAACAACTTTCACTCCTCCATCAGGACGAGGAGCCGGAGACACAAGAGGAAGACCGCCGTCTAGTACCATTGCAGACTTGATGGAGAAACAGGAAATTCTTGCTAAAACTCAAACAGACATGGCCGCAACTCGTAAAGAGGTACTCACTTTCCTTAAAACTTTGATCGAACGATTGCCGCAAGATTCACGGCAACCCTTGGAGTCGGCGAGAGATGCATTCAATACACCCGGAGCAGGTGTTTCCACTCGGATTCACATGAATGAAGAAACTCGTGTTACTCCTGAGCGCCAAGGGGAGAGAGACCAGTCTTCCAACTTTATTACGCGTGAAGATCTAGAGCGACTTCTCCAAAATCGAGGAAAAGGGGACCGAACGGACGTACACCAACATCAGCCGCCGTACCCTCAAGATGTGCAACGGATTCCTCTACCAAGAGGTTACACCTCTCCCCAGTTCCTCTACGACTGTACTGGTAATGCTCGTGAACACATTTCTCGATTCTTGGAAGCCTTGGGGGAACATGAATACAATCATGTTTTACGCCTAAATGAATTCTCAAAATCACTCACGGGGAGGGCATACACCTGGTACAACAACATCGCGCCTAACAAAGATATCCAATTGGAGCGAGATGGTCGGTGCTTTCTACAGGAAGTATTTCTTCGTGTCCGAACAAATCACGTTTTCGGACACAGGAAGAATTCTCAAGCGGAACAATGAACATCCCAACGACTTTGTTAAAAGATTGTAACCCAAGCACTCGGACTGTCACGACCCGAATGTTACCGAACGGCAATTGGTGGAATCATGCATCAATGGGATGATACCCATATACCGCGCTCTCTCGTTAGAGAACGGGCTTTCAAACATTCTCTCGAACTCCACGAAGCCGCAAAACGTTCAAAGAATAATCGCACCAAAGACTACTAGAAAGAACCGAGTTGTTCGAAGTGAAGATTTGCGTGAAAGTCGAGGAAGCGGGCGTCTCACAAACAAACAATACAACACTGGCCCTTCCGTGAGTGTGGTAAGCGGAGGAGAAAAGAGGAAAGCTTCGATAACGGAACAACAAACCAAGCGAACATCCTCAGCACACAAGACTTCGTCTCGAAAAGGAACAGACAAAACTCCCGCACAAAACGCTAAAGACACGGGTTTTCCTTTTCCCATGAATGAAGTGATAGAGCTCTTGGAAGCGTGGATCCAAGATGATGCCGTAAAACTACCCCCTATCAAAGCGTCCTCCGACCGAGGAAGAAATAGCAGATCCCAGATCTGTTGCTACCACAGAGTTCGTCCATCATCCAACCAAAGATTGCAACAGGTTGAAACAAATATTCAGGGAAAAGGTAGAGACCGGGGAACTCCAGCTTGGAAACGAAGGTGTTCATAGAGATCCTCTACCTATCGAGAACCGCATGATTTCTCGGGGACTCTGTTCGCAAGACCGTGCGATCTATGATGGAGCACATGTGTGAAATCTTATATTTCTCCAAAGGACAGCGTCAAGACATGTTCACGGCCCTCAACCACGTTATGTCAGGGAGGCGTTTGCATCCAGTAGCAGTCCAGGAACCCCAGTCTTTCCTGAAAGACATGAGCAACGGAAACTGGGGACTCCTAACCGTCATTATAGGTTAACGACTTAAAGACTTCATTGGGATTCTGAAGCCAAGCCCAACTATTTTCTTCATAGTTGCGTGTTCTGATCTTACTTTGTTTTATCGTATTGAGTACTATCTTCTCTAAGATTTGCTCGAGATTCCATCTCCAATAGGTAACATAAAAAGTAGCCACAAACATCTTCGTCTCATCGTTTGTGGTTCCACAATATATTGTTCTTCTTCCATACGGTTAAGATCATTGTAAGGTGATTCATATTACTAGGCTGTTCTTCGGGAATATAAGTCTGGTGTATCAATTGGTTCCTGTTCACCTTGATTTATCAAAAGACGGAATAAAAACTCGTAGGTATTTCTGTGGGAGCCATATTTGAAAATGCGGGGGTCTAACAACCACATCCAACAATTCGTTTGGCAATATGAGAGGACTTACTCCAATACACTTTCTAGAGAATCAACTAGACAGTCAGACTCAATCTAGAATAAAGTATATCAAAGAGTTTTAATATCTCTGTTTCACAATGTAATCAGCAAATCAAACAGATAGAAATCCATGAGCCTGATTATTATTGGTGGACTCCTGGGACATGGAATTTTGAAGATTGTGAAGGCTTGATCTAATTGAAGGTATTTAAGAAGAAAAAGAAAAGACTCGTATCGTTTTGGAGTAACATATATAAAAAAGAGTTTTCTCTTTCTCGAGAGGATATCTAGCCACCTCTCCATTGGGGAAAAAACACACTTTTCACATTTCTTCCCTTCTTTCTGTATGAGGATTTCCACAAACACAAGTGAAAAAACGGGGGTACAACAACCTCACCCAATATTTCGATTAGCAATCTGTATGGACAAACTCTAATATACTTTTAAGAGAATCAACTAGACAGTCAGACTCAATCTTAATAAAAAGTATATCAAGGAGTTAATATCTCTATCTCTCGATTTGATCTTTACTTAAGCAAATGGAAATCTGCGAGTTTTTATCAAATACTAGAGAGATAAACTTGGATGGTACCAAAGACCAATATCCAAGTGTCAATCAATGTAAATCAACAACCAAAGGTTGGATATTCTAATTGATTGATCTTAACGCACAACCTGTGATATTTCAATTATATAACGAAATATAATGCGGAATAGAAATAACACAAACACCAGAAGTTTTGTTAACGAGGAAACCGCAAATGCAGAAAAACCCCGGGACCTAGTCCAGATTGAACACCACACTGTATTAAGACGCAACAGACTCTAGCCTATTACCAATTAACTTCAGACTGGACTGTAGTTGAACCCTAATCAATCTCACACTGATTCAAGGTACGGTGGCGTTCCTTACGTCTCTCGATCCCGGCAGGATACTACGCACTTGATTCCCTTAGTGATCTCACCCACAACTAAGAGTTGCTACGACCCAAAGTCGAAGACTTGATAAACAAATGTGTCTCACACAGAAAATTCTATAGGATTGAATAAATCTGTCTCCCACAGAAATACCCAAGAGTTTTTGTTCTGTCTTTTGATAAATCAAGGTGAACAGGAACCAATTAATAAACTGGACTTATATTCCCGAAGAACATCCAAGTATTATCAATCACCTCATAATAATCTAAATTATATGATGACGAAACTAGATATTGTGGAATCACAAACGATGAGACGAAGATGTTTGTGATTTCTTTTATCTTGCCTATCGAAGAAATTAATCTTGAGTCAATTATTTCAATTGTACTCAATACGATAGAATCGGGAAAGATCAGAACACGCAACTATAAAGAAAATAGTTGGGTCTGGCTTCACAATCCCAATGAAGTCTTTGATGTCGTTAACCTACAGGGTCTCGATAGAAACCTAAGGTTAAAGGAGAATCGACTCTAGTTATGCAACTAATAGCACACAAGAGGTGTGGGGATTAGGTTTCCCAGTTGCTAGAGTTCTCCTTTATATAGTTTTCAAATCAGAGTTTGGAATCCAAGGTACCTTGGTAACAAAGCATTCAATATTCACCGTTAGATGAAAAACCTGATTCAACCAAGCTAATATCTTTCAACCGTTAGATCGAACTTAGCTTGTTACACACAAATGATATGTACCCTCTGAAAATGCGGGGGTACAACAACCTCACCCAATATTTCGATTAGCAATCTGTATGGACTAACTCTAATATACTTTTAAGAGAATCAACTAGACAGTCAGACTCAATCTTAATAAAAAGTATATCAAGGAGTTAATATCTCTTTCTCTGGATTTGATCTATACTCAAACAAATAGAAATCTGTGAGTCTTTATCAAATACAAGAGATATAAACTTGCATGGTAACAAAGACCAATATCCAAGGATCAATCAATTTCCAATCAACAACCAAAGGTTGGATTTCACAATTGATCGATACAACACACAACCTGTGATATTTCAATTATATAACAAAATATAATGCGGAATGATCATTTGTCGTAGGCGTCAAAATAAATTACACTTTCTTACTACTCAAAATATATAATGAAGCAAGGGCAAGAAAGGATCGTTCCCACATAGAGGTCTTGGTTGTCAAATTGTTTCGGTATCTTATAAGTAACACGGGGTTTTCTGATTTTTATAAACTAAAATAATATGAAAGCAAAACAATAAATAGTAAACACGCAAATCAAGGATGAGAAAGTATTGGTCATGGATTTCGTCTTCATTCACAAACATGTTTTCAACACAATAATTAGAATTGATATTTTAATCTCAACTTTTATCAAAGACCCTAGAATACCTTGATCGCAAGTATATCCCGCAAATCTCCTCATGTCATCAACAAACACATTAAAAGATGTGAATATGAATTCTATCTAAAGGAACAACCTAACGTGTAAAAGCACTAATCAAGTTTAATTCCCTAGATGCATTAGGTTCTATGAAATCAGGCCAATCAAAGCAATCGAACGTGTAAAAGCACTAATCCGATTTAACAAAGGTTATGACTCACATGTGACTACTAGGATGTATCACTACAAGCAATAATCACAATTATGCTACTTGTAATCAGGAATCTATCACTTTTGCGTATAATAAATCCTAATCTAGCAAGAGAGATGAAAAGAAACTCAATCGATTCGCGACTCGACTAAATAGCATTCAACTCATGTAACAATATTGATGGTGAATCATAAACGATAATATGGAGACAAAACTAATTTATTGAACAAAAACTCATGTTTGGAAATCCAACTAATCCATAACCAAAAGAAAACTCTAACTCATATTCATGGAGTTCATAACAAGAAGAAAGAGAAAAGCTTTCATAGTTCTAAACCCTAGAACCAAAAGTAGAGGCAAAAAGATTAGATAAAAGATATCCCCCATTAGGTAAAAGTCTTCTCTTTTTATATGTTTCTCTATTTCCATAAAGGATACTCCTTCCAATATTAGGTCTTCTCAACACCCATCTCCAAGTGGTCCACCAAGCCCATGTGTGAGAAAAAACCCATGTAAAATTATGTCCAAAATTCGTCGCCGGAAAACTGGGATTATGGCCGGAAATTGGCCGGAAGAATCGCCGGAAAAATAGCTCGGGTGACCGGCAAAGTCAAACCGATCACTTAGGTCAACTGGGTCAACTCGGTCGGGTCAACGAGTCAGCTCAGTCAAAGCTCAACCGAGTCAGATGGAATCAGGGTCAACCCAGTCAGCACCGAGTCAGAGTGTGAGTCAGTCACTGACTAGCCTGACTGAGTTGAGTCGTCTTGGCTCAGGCCATTGCACAAGCCTGATCTGTGCTGCACCAGGATTGTGCTTGATAAGTCTTTAACCAGACCATCTTGGTGTGCAACACTTCTACTGACCATCTTGGCTCTTCCATTCACTCCAATTCAACATCAACTTCTTCACTTTTAGCCACAACTCAAACCGGTATGCAATTTCCATTCCCGGTGCAACAACTCCATCAAACTTGACTAAGTCATAGCTTCCCGCCATACCAGCACCAAAACCTTGTAATTCTCCATCTGAGCTACAATTGCATATGACAGCAGCTTCAGCGCCAACCAACTTTAGTACCATCTGTCTCAGGTCAAGCCACCAAAACACATCTGTTGAGTCTTGCACTGCAACTGTATCAATAACAGCAACTCACATCAGTCTTTAGTAACACACATCCTACTTCCCACAACTACAGCTTCCAATATTTCAGCACCATCAGCTCCAGATACCGTTGTACCAATCATTTCAGTCACATCATCACTTCAGTGCAGCTCTTCTCCATTCCCTGACTTCCGCGCCGTCCACAACTCCTTGCAACATCCATATTCACCAACTGAGCTCAAGCTTTAACTCAGTTCACCAATGCTTCTGCTCTTTTCTCACCACCGACTGCAACTTAACTCATCTCTCCAGTTCATAGCACCACAGTAACCAACAGCTTCAACCACCATGAGCACAATCATCTCCCATAGCTCAAGTCCCATACTGAATTGCAACTTCTTCTTGTAATCTTACCATCATGACACTGCTATCTACTTACTCCCTGCCTGCAACAACAACTTCAACTCATATCACGACAACACTTGTAACCAGCTGCATCTCTGCCCAGGACTAATACATAATAACCATTCTATCTGCCAGTGTCGTACTGCAGCTGCAACTCATTCTTCTTCTACAACTCAAACATCACCATTTCCTTAGCCATCCAAGTTCAGTCCCATTTTTTCCCTGCAACACCAATTTCAACTCAGACAAGCTATCTAACCTGCACTCCGTCTCCTTGTTCTTCTGCATACATCCACCACAATCTCCAGTTGCACTACCTTGGCAACTTAGACCCGACTCAAGTATCAGTTCACCACTCCACCTGCAATCTCCATCCTGCCTTACAATCCAACTCTAGAACAATTACAAACTCATCTCCATTGGACATTACCATTCCTGCATCACAATCCACCAGCACCAGTAGCATTACAACCAGCACTTGCAGCTCAGCTGCCACCATTTCTTCCTGCATCTTCACAACACCACAAAACCCATTTGTATTCATCTCCAACTGCATCAGTACAAGCTTTAAGCAGTTCCACCAACTCCATCAAAGCCTTGAATATCAAACTAACCAGCAGCAATCATTTCCTTCTACAGATTCCAGTTCTTTCTGAGATTTGAACTCAACCCATCTTCAATTTCATCTCCAACAGCTCCAAAATCAACTCAGTTCAGAACCCTAAGTCATAATTCCCATCACAGATTCATTCTCGAGTTCATCTTCCACAAATCAATAGAACCCATTATATTCACAGACCCATCATTCATCTCAGAGCCACAAACCCTAGAACAACTCCAATCGAGTCATTTCTCTGCCTGAAACCAAATCTGATGAAAACCCATGTCTTCTAATTCACTCAAGTCTCTAACACTTCCACTGAATCTCTTCCATTCGATGCAACCACCATTAATTCCTTCCTTGTTCGAATCGAGCAGCAATTCCTCTTCCATCACAATAGCTATCTCCTCCTTTGAATCAGTCTCATCCTTCACCAGTAGCAGACCTTCTTCATCATAACAAAACCCCTCTTTAATCTTCACTGATTCTCCGATTCATTTCTGCATCTCACTCATCCAAGCTGCTGTCTCAGACAAAGAAGAAGACTGATTATCTTCTCTGATTTTTAGTGTAGGAAATGAAGTTGGTTTGGATAATGACGCCCCACTCCTAAGGGCTACCCCGGATTGGGTGTTTTTAACACATAGTTATCCCTTAACCTTAGCTGGATGTCTCCATCATTCTTTCAAAAGAGAGTTGCCCCTTAGCCTTTTGGCTCAGCTCCCAATAGTATTTGCCTCCTTTCCGCGTGCCTTAGTCTGGTTTCAAATATCACTCACTAGTGAATTGATCTTTTTGCCTTAACGCTCCATATGAATGATTTCTCCTTCTTTTGTTCCGAATGACTCCATTGCACCTGATAAACTCAAAACCACACATAAGAGATGCAATTCCCACGGAAAATAGCAAAGAAAGCATAAATACTAGATATAAAATTAGTTGTTTTACAACACCTATCACGGAATAGAAATAACACAGACACCAGAAGTTTTGTTAACGAGAAAACCGCAAATGCAGAAAAACCCCGGGACCTAGTCCAGATTGAACACCACACTGTATTAAGCCGCTACAGACACTAGCCTACTACAAACTAACTTCGGTATGGACTGTAGTTGAACCCTAATCAATCTCACACTGATTCAAGGTGCAGTTGCGCTCCTTACGTCTCTGATCCCAGCAGGATACTACGCACTTGATTCCCTTAGATGATCTCACCCACAACTAAGAGTTACTACGACCCAAAGTCGAAGACTTGATAGACAAATCTGTCTCACACAGAAAAGTTTATAGGATTGAATAAATATGTCTCCTACAGAAATACCCAAGAGTTTTGTTCCGTCTTTTGATAAATCAAGGTGAACATGAACTAATTAATAACCCTGACTTATATTCCCGAAGAACAGCCTATTATTATCAATCACCTCACAATAATCTTAATCGTATGGTAGCGAAACAAGATATTGTAGAATCACAAACGATGAGACGAAGATGTTTGTGATTTATTTTTATCTTGCCCTATCAGAGATATAATCTCCAACCAATTATTCAATTAAACTCGTACGATAAAAAATGGCAAGATCAGATCGCTCAACTACAAGAGAAGTAGTTTCGTCTGGCTTCACAATCCCAATGAAGTATTTCAGTCGTTAACCTACAGGGTCTCGAGAAGAAACCTAAGGTTAAAGGAGAATCGACTCTAGCAAAACCAACTAGTATCACACAGGAGGTGTGGGTATTAGTTTTTCCAGTTGCTAGAGTTCCCCTTATATAGTTTTCAAATCAGGGTTTGCAATCTAAGTTACCTTGGTAAAAAAAGCATTCAATATTCACCGTTAAATGAAAAACCTGATTAGATACAAGCTAATATCTTTCAACCGTTAGATCGAAACTTAACTTGTCACACACAAATGAAATGTATTCATTTAGGTTTGAGTAACCGTACTTAAACGTGTACACTTAGTTGGTTCACAAATAGTTAACCAATGGTTAGCCATATGAGCACTTTCATATTAACCGTATTCATCTTTCTCATAACTAGTTCAAATGACTCATAAGAACTAGTTGAAAAGTTGTTCAATTGCTTAGGTCTTTATTTATAGGCACAATTGAAACAAAATCGGTTTGATTCATTTGAATCAATTCATGAACAATATACCCACGGTTTGCAAAGATTGCATTCCTTATAATTTATTGTTTTAAGTTCATGAACTACCGATTTGAGAAATAACCAGCTTGGGTACGCGTACCTTAGCTACCGGATTTGAGTTTATAAACTCAGCATAAATTTTCGGTTCGAAAACTTCCGTGGGTATACGTACGGATATGCGTACCTAAGGTGACTGGTTTACTAGTTTGCAAACTACAAAATCAGCAGAAATTTTCGGTTGAAAACTTCCGCCAGTACGCGTACCCAACTTGTCTCCTTCACCAATACCACATGCACACATATGCACGCACTTGGTTTCCGGTACATGGATTTATACACTAATGTGCGAACACACTATATATGCTTATATCCATAGATGGTAATCTCAACTCTACATTTCAATTATTGAAACCTTCTTCTATAATGTTATAACAATCGTTATTCACGACTATCGTCATCAAATCTATTTTCAAGATTGAAACGTCATCATGACTTTCGTCACGGGTAAAGATGAAATGTGGTTAAAGCGAAAGCTTACCAACACATATTTCGAGAAAAAGATAGGCGAGTAAACTCGGCTCGAAATAACAAATGTGTATGTATAAAAATTATCATACTTATACGACTATTATCTCAAGAGTAGGAGATAGAATAGACTTTTGAGTGACAGATGAGTTCAAGTCTCCACATACCTTTTAGTCGGATGAAGTTCCACTGGTTCCTCGAGTAGTTCTTCGTCTTTGTAAGATAATCGCCATGGAGTCTGGAGCTCAACTATACTTAACTATCCTAGACCGAGACTTAGTCATAAGTAAACTAGAAATCAAGACATATAGTTTTGATCACTAATATTGACAAACATGCTTGAGATAGCAACGCGTGCGAGTTCGACCGAGCAATGCTCTAACAATCTCCCCCTTTGTCAATTTTAGTGACAAAACTATCAATACATATGGATTACAAAGATATAACTTTGTAGCTTCTCGTCCACATGCTTGATCTCCTTGGTGCTTCAACATTACTTGAAAACTTCGTCTTTTCCAAGTACTCCCATGATTCCATAGATGTTCGGTTCAACATCATAGTTGTTGAAGTCCCGTAGCCATAACAATGAGAAAACAAAAGCTCTCGATCATTGTTATACAGTGTCATAGTATTATTATACAACATCAAATTTCTCATATCACAACTTTGACAACAATACTATGGTGATATGTATCACTCCCCCTTAGTCAATACTTCGTCTCAACACGAAATCCACTCCCCCTTACATAATGATCCGAAAACCATATGTATTTGTAATGTGAACTACATATTAATTCTCCCCCTTTTTGTCAATAAAATTTGCAAAGGTACGAAAACGGGATCCTAATGAAATTTCCTTGGAGACACTTCAAGACCAAAGAAAAGTACATATCAACTTTGTTTAGATGCAATCATAAAACCGAAGCTAAATGCATTCATCACGGAGTTTATAAAGATACAAGATAACCCCTCAAACATTCCACAGCCGCACTCCCCACAAAGATTTGGCAATTAGGCACAAGTTCAAAAGAACTCTCCCCCATTTGATGTCATTCCCGAAAGAACAACAAGAGCGACCTTACTTTTACGAAAAAAGAAGGATTTCTTTGGACACCAAAAACCACAAAATGATTTTGTATCCAAAATTCTCAATTAAATTAACCACAAGAGATCCCATGATTAATTTAATCGGAATACACAACCAAAATAACCACAAACGAATCTATGATTAGTCTAGTTGGAAATGCTCACAAAAGAAGGCTTACGGAGCCGCACAGTATATACATAAAATATGGATCAGGGAAGATCAATACTGCAGAATATACAAGGATTCATTCTATTTTCCAGCACTATTTGCACAATGACATACAATAGACATTGATAGACACATTTTTGTGTCTAAGTTGTCCTCAATTTTATGCATTGTTGGTACTCGATTTGTACTTATTATGGTGTTTTATGTGTTTGTAGGTATTTTGGGGCAATAAACATTTTTGGAAAAATCGGCTCGAAAAGTTGGTAAAGGCACCTCCGGAGAACACGTGTTATTCGGACTTCTCGGTTTGGAAGGGGCACCTCATTTGCTAAGGGGCACCCACCTGCTATTCCCACCCCAGCACTGGATATAGGGGCACCCTTTCTTATTCGCTTGAAATTTTTAGGAGGGAAAACTTAGTTCTCAAATGGCAGAATTTTCGTTCAAGCTTTGAGGGCGTTTTTGAGAGACTCAATGGCTGAAACTTTGTGGGATGTCTTGATATGGCCTAAAAGGATTGTTGAGAGTCTTTGGTTCGATTGAATTTGGCTAGCTAACCCGTGGTGAAGACAACAGAGTTACATGTTTTTCTGGGAGTTTCTGTGAAGAATTTCCGGGAGTTTTGGCGAGCCCTTTATGATGATTTGAAGATGTGTCAAGCCTCCTTTGTTTTTGTAGATGCACAAATTCTCGGAATTACGTCATGTTTGGATCTACACGTTTCGTTGATGAAGTGGTAGCGGATATTCCTGACTTTAAATTGGTAGCAGTGGTGGAATAGAGATAGACCTTTTCTTTTGTGATCTCTGCAGGTGTCTCCTTAGGACTCCAATGGTATCGAGATTTGTTGTCGACTATCTCCATACTAGAACAACAGCTACACGAATATTTACTTCGTCTTTCTGGGTGTGGACCCTTTGCGGAATTTCTGGCTTGCTCCATACAAAACTTGTGGTAATGTAGAAAGGACGGTTGCTCCATCCGGGTCTCGAGAGAAGCCATTGCTCTCTTCTAAGTAGTAGTCGCGTCTTGTGTCACCATGCGGCTTTCTAGTCCTTTCATCTGGGAGATTTACTGGTGCTCAACTATCCGAAGCATTGCTTGAAAAATCATTTTCGTGAAGCGTCTTGGCGAATGGAACACCGGAATTGAAATTGGTTGTTGAACCTAAATTGAATTTAATGATTGAATTGAATCTAAGATCCACCCTTTTGAAATTGAGAAAACTGAAATGAATATTGGTCTTGCAACCGAGAGATCAATCTCCCACTGTGGCCGCCAGTTGTTTATGGGTAAAAACTGATTCTGCTATTTTTGGTAATTTGGGGTGTGTTGATGAGAAACGAATTCAAACCCTAAACAAATGTACTGCACAGGAATGCTTTTAGGTTCGAGAAATCAATCTGTAAGACTCTGGCCTAAACCAAGAAATGGTCGTTCGAGATTCAATTCGGTCATAAGGTAAAGGAGAAGGGTTGATCTTAGGGAGGGAAGCGGAGAAGGTGTTTGAGATTGTGAAGGTGTTGGCTGTTTATGACTTGTATCAGAATGTTGAACTGGCTTGCACAATGTAAGCTATCAGTTCTTGGTGTTTCGGGATACGGTGTTAACAACAACTTGGTTTTTCTGTGTTGTTTGAAGATAGGTTGAAGAACCTATTTATACAAGTCATTTGAGCGCAATCTTCATCTCGTAGGAAGTGGAGGAAGTTGAGTGATGAAGTAGTGGGGTCGTGTAAGTGATTGTCACACGATCACGCCTTTTCCCACTTCCCTCATCATCGTTAACCGTCCATGCCTCAGAACACGTTCTCGTAATGGACGCGTTGCACGCCGCACGCTGTAAACCGCCAGACCAATACCCCAGTAAGCATCCCCCAGTTTGTGACATGTTTGATGTCTCGAATAGGTGGGTCAAGTCGTGGGACCCGCCGCGGAGAATAGCATGGTGCTATTAGGTGAAACAACTAAGTTGTTTATGAGGCCAAAATAAAATATGTATGTATTCGACGCATGTAAAGCAACTCAAATTAATCGATGTGTATGAAGCATCATTGTTTTTGAGCTTGAATGAATAAGTCGCGAATAAGCGTCTTAAAAAGTGAAAGCGTGAGCGACCACCTTTGGGTGATCGTTTGGTGGCTCTTGGGTCCCGCCATTACTTGGCTGATCGCCTCATGTTGAAGAAGGATGGCCGGTCTTCACAATGTTGCTTTGCTTGTTTTCTAAAAATAGATCTATACCATCCAATTAGACCGGCGAAGTTGGATGGTTGTGATTGATTTGCGGCAGTTGTGTAATGTCGTTGACACGTTTTTAGGGTTTAGGGAGCCGTGTGGCCCACCCCTCTTTGGGCGTGCGTTCTGAGGCATTGAGCCCTAGTTTGCATAGGCCGGTCAATCACGTGTAAAGGTGGGTCTGCAGTGATCACGTTGACATCTTCGGGGCCTCTTAAGATTAAATCTAAGCCACTCAAATCAGCTGGCGAAGATGGGTGGTCGAGATCGATTTGCGGCAGTAATGTGTTGCCGCAAAGCGATTTTAGGTTTTTCTTGAAAACAACGCAAACACTCATGTTTGAGCCGGCGATTTGGTGCACTTTGGACTTGCTATGGGCAAGTCGATCAGTCATGTGTGGAGTTGGTTCGATGATGAACGCGTTGGCATGTCCTTGATCGTTTGAAATCGGATCTATGCCGTCCAACTAGTCCGGCGAGAATGGACAGCCGTGATCGATTTGCGGCAGTTGTTCAATGCCGCAAAGTGATTTTAGGGTTTCTTAAAACAGCGTGTTCACGCTACTTTGAACAAACGATTTAATGTTCTTTGGTCTTGTTGCGAACATGTCGATCGACTAGGGCACTAGTGGGCCCGCTGATGATCATGCTTGCGCTTCCCTAATTTTAATTGCAGGAAATCCTACAATACACACCTCACAAGAATTCATAATATCTAACACATATTTAAGATCAATAACCAATCTCTTTATTAATTGAGTTAGAAATTTTACAAGAAGGAAGTGAAATCAAGAATGTTATTGTTACTCTAGACTTTATGTCTCCTCTAAACTTTCTCTCCACTATCTAAAAAGATCTCCCCTTTCATAAGCCTATTCGGCTCTTTATATAGGACGTTACATAGTGGATGGCAGCTAAGCGATCCTTTATTTTCGGATATGACTTGCGACATTCTCGCAAGTGTACAAATATAAAATCTCGCAACACTCCTAAATCTTGCTAGGTCTTCACATCTTTCTCGTGTTCAGGTTGTCGTCATCCGTTGCGTCATTTATATTACTTGTCTGCGATGTCTTCGCAATGTGTCGTTCATGGATTTCGCAAGGGCATTGGTGTTGCAATATTCTGATCCTACATCTTGCCTCTTCTCATGTCTTCTCTGCGAAGGAGAGAATGTCATGAGAACTAACACTTTCAAAATGCCGCAGTTGTTCATTTCTTTCTGCCGACAAGATTCCGTAAATTAAGCATAACCGTTTACACGTGTTAAATTTTCCCCTTTTCACCGGCACTTTAAATGCTAACCGGTCATCATTTTTTGTCTATTTAAGAAGAGATCCATCGTAAAAATGTCTTCTTTCTTTTACTTCGTCTTCTTCATTTGTAAATCTTCTTTTTGTCGTCTGCAATTTTTTCATTGTTCATCTTTTCATAAATCCTCTTCATCTTTCTGCTACTGTTCCCATGGAGCCATCAAGGTTTGTTTATTTTGCTGAAACTGATCTTCTTAAAATTGATTTTCTCTACTGAAATTATTTTATTTGATATTGTTCATCTTTAGATAATTCCCATATTGTTTCTGTTTCAGCAAAAACACTTCCAGCACCAAGTTTACAATTCAAAACACTAATGTTCCCAAGAGTTCGCAGCAAAAACTCGTTGTGAACAAAAGGAAGCCTGCGAATAGCAAGGTATTAAGAAACACTTATTCTTTTAATAACAATATTGTTGCCTCTGTTTCTTATATAATTTGTAATTCGCAGGGTGATGCAAATGTCGAGAGGCCCCCAAAAAACCTCGCCATCCTAAAAATGTTGAAATAGCTGTTTCATTTCCTTTGTTTAAACTTTCAACACCTCCTGCGACATCTTCGCAAGCGGAATCCCCTCTTCTCGTTTGTGAAAATGTCGCTGCAGATTCATCCCCTGTAACTAATCTTTCTATAAATGAAATTCCTGACAATAACCCTGTTGCGAATGAACCCTTTTCTTCTTCTACTGTCCATGCCTCTTCTCTTAACATTGCCTCAACCCCAGTCATTAACCTTCATCAAATCTCGTCTTCCGATGACATACTTATGGCGAAAGATGATTCAACTCTCCCACCTTCTGCCATCATCGCTTCATCATCCGAATCTCTCCCTTTTACTAAAGAAAATTTAGAAGGGATGGATATTTCTTTCAATGTTTTATCCGCTCTTCTCGATGATGTCAAGAAAGCTTCCACTGATCCTATCAAATTTGGTGTTTGCGAGGTTGTAAGTAAATATTTTGGCTCTGATATAATGGTTTCGCAAACATCTTTGGAGAAGGAAATTGAAGCTTTGAAAAGTAACCTCTAAGCTATGACCTTGAAATGTGACACTCTTCATCTTGAGAATCAAAAACTTCAAAACGTTTCGCTGGATCGTGATAATCTTCGCAGGAAGAATGAGGAATTAAAAGGTGATTTTTTTTTTTTTTTTTTTTGAAATCTCTACTCCCCTTTTAAGCTCTAAACCAGAAACGAAAAATGGAGATATATCAATTTGAATCCGTCGCCGAGGAAGCCCGAATGGATAGAGATGCTTGGATGGATCAATATAACCAATTAGATAATCTTCATACGTATTCTATTGATCAAATAGATAACCTTACCAAGGAGAATGCTCAATTAGTCCAAAAGCAAAATTTATTAAGTAATGAATTGTCTCGCCTATCTTACTTTTTGACTAAAGCTAATCTGGAGTTGGAAACTTTATCAGATGAGAATCAAACCCTATCTCAGGAGAAACGAGTTCTTTTGAATAAGGTGGCGATCTCTTCGCAAGAACTTAGCATTTGCCAAAAAGTATGTAATGATCAAGAACGATCTCTCTGCTCATTGAGAAATAAACTCAAAGAAGTAACAGAATCATCTTCTGCGGAGAGAGATAAACTTATTCAAGGTAGAATAGCTTTAAGCATAAAAGCAAGTCAACTCAAGGATCAATATTCCAAGTTAGAAGAATCCTACACCTCTCTTGCGAAGCAAAACACCTTACTTATTTCTAATGAAAAAATTTACGATCTCTATTTGAAAGGCTTGGTTGGTGATAAGTTTGACAATGCCATGGATCACTTGGAGAACAGTTGCTTGGCTTTAACTCAATATCTTATCTCGCAAAAGGAAGGTAGTCATAAAATTTGACTGCCTCAACCATTTTTTCTTTGTTAAGTCTTTTTATTATGTCTTATCTTTTTACTTGCGAATCTTTCGCCTATATGATTTTCTTTATTCTTTGTTTTTGCAGAATCTGAGAAAGATCTTCGCTCCTCTCTTTCTACTTTGGAATCTAACTTCGCCAAGATTCGCAAGGAAAATGCATTACTTGCTACTTCTCTTGCTCGTTCTCGCGATCGGGCAGAAAGAAGACTTGATTATCTCTCTTACTCCAAAGATATCCAAAGTAGGAATCACCAGAAGGCACTTCTTCGACAAGTTCATCTTAGGGCTGAAGTTATTGTGAATGAAATTTTATTATCCAAATCTCTCTCCCATGTATCCATCGAGCCTTTGGAAGTAGATGATGATGAAGTCCCTGGTACTCCGGACAATGATTATCATTATGAAAGTGGCGAAGATTTCGCAAATGAAGAAGAGATTCTTCCAAATGATGAAGGTGTTGATAATAATCCAGATGGAGGAGAAATTGAAACAACCCAAAATGAAGGAAGAACTGGCGAAGCTGGGAAAGCTAGTGAGATCGAGAAAGCTAGCGAGAGTGATAGAATTAATAAAGGATGTCCATTATCTCCTTCTTGCGAAAAAGTTGATGTTGAGAGTTTAACTTCTTTTGTAATTTTATTTCTTTGAACCTCTTCTCCTACATAACTTCTTGCGTATGATGTATTTCAGTCCTCTCTGAGGTGCACTTATTTCTTTATTATTGTGTTTATCTGCGAGAAAGATAATGCCCATTGTTGAATAATTCCCATACTGCCTCTCATTATCTTTCTTGCGATGGATGACCTGCATAAATGATAATTAGTTTTTATAAATCTTTTATTGAATCATGTGGTCTTATTTTTCCCTCCTAGTTAAAGGTCTTATTGCGCCACCTCTTGTCATTGCGACAAAATCGCAGGAAATCTTTGCATTTGCATGCAAAAACCCATTGACCTTGCCTTAACCTTTTCTTTGGAATTTTTGTTGCGACAATATGACAGGCCTAAAAATTCTTGCGAAAATAAAGCCCCATGACATTGTCGTCTTGCGAAGAAATCGCAGGACGTCTTTACATTTTCATGTATTGACCCATTGATCTCGTCTTACCTTTATCTTTTGTATTGTTGCCTCTTCAGGATTGTCGCACAAATATGACAAGCCTAAACTTCCTTGCGAAAATAAAGCCTCATGACATTTGCGTCTTAAGACACTTATCAGCTCCCTAATGGAGGGTGCCGCCCATATCATCCCCCTGGTTGCCCCTTCAAGGAGGCGTACTTCTGCCATACAATGCTGGCTCCCCCCATCCGGTCTTAACAACAATCAGTTGTTTTCGCAGCCTCTTATCCCTTTTGCCTATAGGGCTTATGGTTACGAGACTGCACCCTAAGTGGAGTTTTCTTCGGGCCGAGTGTAGCATATGCCGAGACTTTCCAAGAATGGCCGAGACACTTCAAATGCCCCAGGCACTCTTGGCTCAACCGTGTACCTCGGCGCCTTGGTCAAATGCTGACTCCTTAGAAGAGACCCTCGGTCGTCCAACCTAAGTCATAAGCTTAGATTGAAAATCCAAGGTACCTCTCCTGGATGGGCTTTATTGACCCCAATTCTCCATGACTCAGGTTCCGGGGCGGTGTAACCTTTTCCCTGAGCCATGTTAACAGGTACCCCCTTTTATGATGTACTTTAGGTCTTACATTTGCCTCTTGCGAAATTTTGATTTCGCGAACTAGGGTGTACGCTATAGCAGGTTTGCCCCTTTCTGATATGTCATTGATTTTTGATTATCTCTTGTCATTATCTGTGCGAAATTTTCGCATGTTCTTTCTTTATTTTGTGCAATCTCGCAATGATTCTTTCGCAAGATTTTCACATAAATTCATTTTGCTTCAATCATACATTATTTCGCAGTCTAATCTTTTCCCACAATCTTTTACGGGTAATATCTCTTCAAGTATAACCTATTCCATGGTCTATCCAATCTGTGGCCCACATCTTTACCCTCAGGATCCATCAATCCATATGCCCCTGTTCCAACTATATCCTTAATGATATAAGGTCCATCCCATTTTTTTCGCAAGCTTGCCACCACTTTCTCGCTGATATATTGGTGTTTCTCTCAGTACCAAATCACCTGGTTGAAATTCGCGTGTCTTAACACGTTTATTATATTCTCTGGCTAATCTTCGTTGGTAATTCTCCATATCTTTGTAGAACTCTTTCTCTTTTTCTTCTAATTCATCTAGTTTGATTAAAATATTACCCGCACTAAGATTTTTCTCCCAAGCTTCTCTCTTTGTTGTTGGAATAATAACTTCTGTTGGTAGTACATCCTCAACTCCATATGTTAAACAGAAAGGTGACATTCCCGTAGCTTCTCGCCTGGTTGTATTGTAAGTACATACTTCATTATGCACTTGTTCACACCATGCTCTATTATGTCCTTCTAATTTCTTCTACAATATATCTGCGATTGTTTTATTTGTTGCTTCTGCTTGTCCGTTGGCCTGAGGTTATAAAGGAGTTGACTTTCCACATTTTATCTTAAATGCATTAAGTAACAGTTCTATATTCTGTCCCTCAAATTGTTTCCCATTGTCGGACACCAATTGTGCGGGGATTCCAAATCTGCATATGATGTTCTCAAATATGAATGTAAAAATATCTTTGTCGCGAATGTGTTGTACTACCTTTACTTCAGCCCATTTTGTGAAATAGTCTGTAGCGACAATAAGATATCTTCTCTGCCCCGTTCCTGGTAAGAATGGTCCTACAATGTCTAAACCCCATTTTCCAAAAGGCCATACACTTGTTGAAGATGTTAATGGTGCTCCTGGTGCATGTATTTTCTTTTCGTGCCTTTGGCAATCTTCGCAACGCCTTGATATTTGCTTCGCATCCTCGTGCATAAATGGCCAATAATAACCTTGCATCTTCGCTTTGTATGCCAAAGATCTTCCACCATTGTGATTGCCGACATCCCCACTATGTAACATTTTTAGTACTTCTTCTCCTTCTTTTCGTGTTAAACATCTGAGTGAAGGTCCATTAAAAGATCTCCGGTACAATATCCCATCCCTTAGTTCATAATTTGTTGCACGGATTTTTAATTTGTGCGCCTCCAATCTATTTCTTGGTGTTTCTCCTCTTTTCAGGTATGCATGAAGTTCTGCTCTCCAATCTTCAATACTAGGTATTTGTTCTCCATCTTCTATTATCATTACATCTTCTTCTTCTTCTTCTTCTTTATTGATTGATGGTGATAAAAATGTTTGTATCTTTATGCATCTCGCAGCTGGGTCCGTCATCATACTTGAGATAAAAGCAAAAGCATCTGCGAGTCTGTTATCTTTTCTTGATATGTGTCTCCATTTAATTTTTGGGATTCTCGCTGATAATTCCTCAACAAGCTTTTTATATTTCTTCATGGATGATTCATTTGTAGTGTATTCTCCTTTTATTTGACAAATGACTAGTTGCGAATCGTTGGTGATTCTTACATTTTCCAACTTCATTTCTATTGCGAATTTCAGGGCATGTATCACGGCCTCATATTTTGTCTCATTATTGGTGGATGCAAACTCCAATCTGAAGGAAAAAGCCATTTTGTTGCCCTCTGGCGAAATCAAAACAATTCCAACTCCATTACCTTCCCCATTTGATGATCCATCCACCAATATTTCCCATCTATTTGGCTCATTAACGAGATCTCTTGGATTCCCATGTTCTTCTTCTATATCCATCATTTCTTCCACTGCTTCATCATCTTCTAAAGGAAATTATGCTAAGAAGTCTACAACAACTTGCGATTTTGGTGAAGATAATATTTCATATTTGATTTTTAAATGTCCTATCTGTGCATTCCATCTCTCGACTCTGCCTGATCTTTTTGAATTTTTCATTCCGACTCGATTGGTATTTTTGTCGGTACCCTTATTTCATGCTTTGAAAGTATATTCGAAGTTTAAATGCTGCATAAACTAATGCCAAAATTAGTTTTTCAATCTTTGAATAATTTTTCTCTGCAGCATTGAATGTTTTGATGATGTAATAGATTGGTTTTTCAACTCCTGCATCTACTCGCAATAACATAGCACTTAATGCATGCGAAGTTGTCGCAAGATAGATTAATAATTCTTCTCCCGGTTCTGCCTTTTGCGAAATAGATATGTTCGTCAGATGTTCTTTTATTCCTTGAAAAGCTTTCTCGCAATCGTCTGTACATCTAAACTTCGCCCCCTTTTTGAGTGTAGTTGCAGGAAATCCCACACTACACCCCTCACTCGAATTTGTTTAATTGATCCATTTGAAGATGAGTAACAATATATTTTATTAATTGTTTTCTTGAAAGATTTACAAAGAAATGTAGAACAGAGCTGAAGAAATTACAATCACTCTTATTTTCTCTCTCCTAATGACTTGCTTAACAATTCAGAAAGAATCCTCCTCACAACAGACTTACTCGACCCTTTATATGGGGTATTACATAGTGGATGACAGCTAAGCTGTCCTTTATTTTCGGGAATCCTTCGCGAAGCGTCGCAAGTATATAAGTGTTAGACTTCGCGATACTCCTAAATCTCGCCAAGTCTTCACACTTTTCTCATGTTCTGGCTGTCGTCATCTGATGCGTCATTTAAATTATTTCCTTGCGACACCTTCGCAATGTAGTTGTTTATTACTCTCGCGAAGTATTGCCGTCGCGATATTCTGGTCCTACGTCTTGCCTCTTCTCATGTATTCTCTGCAAGGTAGAGAATGTCATGAGAACTAATGTTTCGATATGTCGCCACCGTTTAATTTCTGTTCATTTTTCTTTTACCGACAAGATTCCGTGAATTTAGGAATGACTCTAAAATTTTATTTTTTACCGGTTCGTCCGGTTACCCTTCTCTTGTCTATTTAAAGAGGGATTCCCTTTGAAAATTCTCTTCTTTTACTTCATCTTCTTTATTGTCTGCAACTTTTCTCTGCCGTTTTCCTTCATCGTCTTCCTGCTTTAATTCTTCTGCTATTGTTTCTATGGCATCAAGGTCTGTTGATTTCACCAATTTTGATTACTTCATGATTGATCTCTCTTATTGTAGTCTTTTATTTGAATATTGCTCTTCTATTAATGTTTCTCCCACCATTTTTATTTCAGCCAAGACAAACCCAGCTCCCAATTCACCGTTAAGAACCCTAATATTTCTTCAAGTTCAAAATTGAAATCCTTTGCTTCTAAAAAGCATCCTGCGAGTGGCAAGGTATTTAAGAAACATTTACCCTTTTAATAACAATATTGTTGCCTCTGTTTCTTATTTAACTTGTAATTCGCAGGATGGCAAAAATGAAGGTAGATCTCCCAAGAGGCATCGCCACTCTAAGCCTGTCGCACCTTCTGTTTCCTTTCCTGGGTTCAATCTTATTCCTTCTCCTGTTGTGCCTTCGCAAAGCGATTCATCTCTTCCAGCGATTGCCTCGCAAGAGAGACCAATCCCTTCTCTTCAAGATAATCCATCCTCTCCTGCGATATCCTCGCAGGATAAATCAATTCACGAGTTTTACGTGAATGAAGTTCTTCAAAATGTACCCCTCTCCACTCTTTCTCTTAATACTTCTCTTTCTCCTTCACCTATTTATCAGACTTCTTCAACTGGCATTCTTATGATCAAGAATGATTCAGCTTTTCCTTCCTCCTCTTCTGAGTCTACCCCTCTTACCAAAGAAAACCTAAAAGGGATAGATGTGGCTTTTAAAGTTTTATCAGACACCATGAACGATGTCAAGAAAACCTCCACATGATCCTATCAAGTCTTGTGTTTTTGAATCCTTGAATAAATACTTTGGCTCGACACGTTGTCGCAAACATCTTTGGAGCAAGAAGTTAAGATCTTAAAGAACAATCTTCTCAACATTTCACTGGATTGCGACAATCTTCGCAAGAAGAATGAAGATTTAAAAGGTACATTTTACCTCTACCCTTTTTTTTTTTTTTTTTTTTTTTTTTTTTTTTTTTTTGGAAGACTCAAGTCCTTGTTCACCCTTCAAGCTTTAAACCAGAAACGAAAAATGGAGATATATCGGTTGGAATCTCTTGTTGAAGAAGTTCGAGATGATAAAGATTCTTGGGTGGAGCAATATAACCAATTAGATAATCTCCACACATATCTTTGTTGACCAAATAGATAATCTTTCTAAAGAAAATCTTTGATTTAGCTCGAAACACGACTTGTTAAGTAATGACTTATCTCGCCTCTCGTATTCTTTGACTAAAGCTAATTTAGAGTTGGAAACTTTATCAGATGAGAATGGAATTCTTTCTCAAGAGAAGCGAACTTTATTAAACAAGGTGTCAGTTTACTCGCAGCAGTATGATATTTGTCAAAAATTGTGTAAAGAGCAAGAACAATCTCTTCGCTCGCTGAGAAATAATCTTGAAGAAGTTACTATCGAGAAAAATAAACTTATTCAGGGTAGAATAACTTTAAGTGTAAAATCAAACCAACTCAAGGATCAATGTTCCCAATTGGAGAAATCCAATTCTTCCCTCGCAAAAGAAAATGCCAGACTTATTTCTGACGAGAAAAATCTGCGAGCTCGTTTGAAAGGATTAGTTGGAGATAACTTTGATATCGCCATGGACCAACTGGAAAATAGTTGTTCTGCATTAACTCAGCACCTTATCTCACAAAAGGAAGGTAGTCATAACAGTTGGCTGCCTCATCTATTCTTCATTTATCGTTGCTTCATAGCTTTTATGTTTTATAATATTTTTTGCTTTTATTCTTTGTTTCGCAGTGTTTGAGAAAAATCTTCATTCCTCCCTTACTGCTTTGAAATCTGACCACTCAAAAATTCGCAAGGAGAATAAAATGCTTGCTACTTCCCTTATGCATTCTCGCGACAGAGCAGAAAGAAGATTCAACTATATGTGTGGTTTCAAAGATATAGAGAGTAAAAATCAGCAGAAGGCGCTCCTTCGTCAACTTCATCTTAAAGCTGAAGCTCTTGTGAATGGTGTTTTACTATCTAAACCTCTTGATCCCGTTTCTGTTGCACCTTTGGAAGTAAGTGATGATGAAGTTCCCAATTCTCCTGACAGTGATTATGACTATCAAAGCTGCGAAGAAGTCGCAAATGATGAAATTTTCAGTAAGGATCTGAATGAAGGAACTTCTGATGCAAACTTCCCAACTGGCGAAAAAAGAGGCTGATAAGATTGTTGAAGAACCCGTAACATCTCCTGTTGATGTAGAGAATTGAATTATTTCTGTAATTATGCATTTTTATTTAAACTTCTTTAACTGGATGACATTTTGCATATGATGCTTTTTGAATTTTTGTTGAAGTACTTCTTTTGATTTGGAGAACAAATTCCCTGATGATTAACTTTTATTATCGAAGTGCTTATTATTGTTAATTCTCTTTATATCTTGCCTCGCAATTATAATCTCGCATAAGCATGTTCATTTTCCTTCTTTATTGACATGTATTGCTGCGACATGATCGCAAGATTTCTTCATAATGAAGAAACCTATTGATCTTGTCTTATCATTAATTGTATGGTCTTATTTTGCCTTCCTAGTTAAAGGTCTTATTTTTCCATCCCTCATTGCGACAAGATCGCAGGACGTCTTTACATTTCCATGTAATGACCCATTGACCTTGTCTTATCATTTCACAAGTATTTTTGCCTCTGCAGGATATTGTTCTTGCGACAATATAACGGGTTTAAATATTCTTGCGAACATAAAATCCCATGACATTATCGTCTTTGCGACGAAATCGCAGGACGTTTTTTCATTTTTAAATGAAAAAACCCATTGATCTCGCCTCACCTTCATGTTAGTATTTTTGCCTCTTCAGGATCATTGCACAAATATGACAAGCCTATATTTCCTTGCGAAAATAAAGTCTCATGACATTTGCGTCTTTTGACACTTATCAGCTCCCTAATGGAGGGTGCCGCCCTTATCATATCCCTGGTTGCCCCTTCAAGGAGGCGTACATCGGCCATACAAGACTAGCTCCTCCCATCCGGTCTTAACAGCAAGCAGTTGTTTTCGCAGCCTCTTATCCCTTATACCTATAGGGCTTATGGTTACGAGACTGCACCCTAAGTGGAGTTTTCTTCAGGCCGAAAAGCATGTGCCAAGACTTGTCAAGAGTGGTAAGGAAGTTCCATGCTCCCCGCACTCTTGACTCAACCGTGTACCTCGGCGCCTTGGTCATATCTTTGACTCCTTGGAAGAGACCCTCGGTCGCCCAACCAGGGTATAACCTTATATAGTTGGAAATCCAAGGTATCTCTCCCGGATGGATGTTATTATCCCCAATCTCCATGACTCGGGTTCGGGAACGGTGTAACCTTTTCACTGAGCCATGTCAAGAGATACCCCCTTATATGACGCACTTTAGGTCTTACATTTGCCTCTTACGAAATATTATTCGCGAACTAGGGTGTACGCCATAAAGGTTCGTCCCATTCACTCACTCATTCATTTTTTATTATCATGCATTGTTTGCGAGATATTCGCACAATCTTGCTTTATTTTCTTCAATCTCGCAATCTATCTGTCGCAAAAACATTACATCACAGGCTCATTCCATTTCTCCCATCTTCTATGGGTAATATTTCTTAAGATATAACCTATTCCATGGCCTATTTAATTTTTGTCCTACATCTTTGCCTTCAGGATCCATCAATCTATATGCCCCTGTACCAACTATCTCTTTTATGATATAAGGTCCATCCCATTTTCTTGCCAGCTTGCCACCATTTTCTCGCTGATATATAGGTGTTTCTCGCATGCACCAAGTCACACCGGATGAAATTCACGTATCTTGACACGCTTGTTATATTCTCTCGGCCAATCTTCGCTGATAATTCTCCATATGTTGTAGTGCTCTCTCTCTTTTCTCTTCTAATTCATATAACTTGATTAAAATGTTACCCGCAGTGAGATTTTTCTCCCAAGCTTGTTTCTTTGTAGTTGGAATCTTAACCACGTCGGGAGTATGGCTTCAACTCCATATGTTAAACAAAAAGGGGACATGCTGTAGCTTCTCTTATAGTTGTATTATAAGCCCATACCGCATTGGGTATTTGTTCGCACCATCCTTTATTGTATCCTTCTAACTTCTTCTTCAATATGTCTGCGATTGTTTTATTTGTAAACCTCGCTGGCCATTAGCTGCGGGTATAGAGGAGTTGATTTCCCACATCGTATCTCGAAATGCATTAAGCAGCAATTCTATATTTTGTCCTTCAAACTGTTTCCCATTGTCGGATACCAAGCTGTCTTTGGAATCCCAAATCTGCATATAATGTTCTCAAATATGAAAGTAAAAACATCCTTATCGCGAATATGTTGTACCGCTTTCACCTCTGCCCATTTTGTGAAATAATATGTAGCGACGATTAAATATCTTATCTGTCCCGTTCCTGGTAAAAATGGTCCTACAATGTCTAAACCCCATTTTCCAAATGGCCAGACACATGTTGAAGAACTTAACGGAGCTCACGATGCATGTATTTTCTTCCCATGTCTTTGGCAATCCTCGCAACGCCTTGACACTTGTTTCGCGTCCTCATGCATATATGGCCAATAATAGCCCTGCATTTTTGCTTTATGTGCTAAAGATCTTCCACCGCTATGATTACCAGCATCCCCACTATGCAACATCTTCAATATGATTTCCCCTTCCTTTCTTGTTAAGCATCTAAGTGAAGGCCCGTTAAAAGATCGTCTGTATAGCACTCCATCTCTTAATTCATAATTTGTTGCACGTCTTTTTAATTTGTGTGTCTCTAATCTATTTCTTGGTGTTTCTCCTGTCATCAAATATGCATGAAGCTCTGCTCTCCAATCTTCTTCGCAAAGTGTTTGTGTTCCATCTTCTACTACCATTACATCGGTTTCTTGTTCTTCTCCTTTGTCAATTGACGGCATCAAAAGTGTTTGTATTTTAATGTTTCTCGCAACCGGATCTGTCATCATACTTGATATAAAGGCAAAAGCGTCTGCGAGCCTATTATTTCTCCTTGATATATGTCTCCACTTTATTCTTGGTATCTGCATCGACAACTCGTCAACAAGTTTCTTATATTTTTGCAAAGACAATTCGTTTATGGCATATTCTTCTTTTATCTGGCGAATTGCCAATTGTGAATCACTAGTAATCCTCGCATTCTCCAGCTTCATTTCTATTGCAAATCGCAAAGCATGTATTATAGCTTCATATTTTGTTTCATTATTTGTTGATGCAAACTCCAATACGAAAGAATGAGCTATTTTATTGCCCTACGGCGATATCACAACAATTCCTATTCCATTTCCTTCTCCATTTGATGACCCATCTACTAATATTTCCCATCTATTTGGTTCCGTTAACAAATCTTTTGGATCTCCATGTTCTTCCTCCACATCCATCATTTCTTCTCTTGATTCATCCTCTTCCAAAGGAAATTCTGCTAGAAAGTCTGCGACAACTTTGTGATTTTGGCGAAGATAGTATTTCATATTTGAGTTTGCAATGACTTATTTGAGCATTCCATCTCTCAACTCTTCCCGACCTCTTTGAATTCTTCATCACTTATTCTATTGGTACTTTTGTCACCACCTTGACAACATGCGCTTGAAAATATATACTGAAGCTTAAATGTTGCATAAACTAATGCCAAGATTAGTTTTTCAATTTTTGAGTAATTCCTTTCGCGACATTGAAAGTTTTTTGATGTAATAAATTGGTTTTTCTACTCCTGCGTCCACTCGCAGTAACACCGCACTTAATGCATGCGAGGTTGTCGCAAGATAGATCAATAATTCTTCTCCTTCTTCGCTTTTTGCAAAATTGATATATCCATTAAATGTTCCTTTATTCCTTGCAATGCTTTCGCACTCATCCGTCCATTTAAACTTCGATCCTTTCTAAGGATATTGAAAAAGTGCTTGCATTTGTCAGATGATCGCGAGATGAACCTCCCAAGCGAAGCTAACAACCCATTTAACTTTTGAACATCTTTGACTGTCGCCGGTGTTGGCATATCGCGAACTGCTTGTACTTTTTCTGGGTCGACTTGAATTCCTTCTTTGGATACAATGTACCCTAAAATTTTTCCAGAGGCGACTCCAAAGGTACATTTTTCTGGGTTTACTTTGATATTAAATTGCCTTATTTGTTCAAAAATTTCTTTCAAATCCTGTATGTGGTCTTTTGCTTCTTTACTTTTTATTAACATATCATCTACGTATACCTCTAATGTTTTGTGTATCCATCTCGCGAACACCTTTTCCACCATTCTTTGGTATGTCGCACCAGCATTTCGTAAACCAAACGACATTTTTGTATAACAGTACAATCCTCCTGGGGCAAAGAAAGCAGTATGTTCTTGATCTTCTTCGGCGAGAGGGATTTGATTGTAACCCTTATATCCATCAAGAGATGATATCCTTTCGTTTCCTGCCGCTGCTTCAACCAATTGCGGGATATCTGGTAATGGGAAACTATCTTTAGGACAAGCTTTGTTTAGATCAGTAAAGTCTATACAAATTCTTATTCCTTTTTTCTTCTTCGGGACTATAACCATATTTGCTATCCATTCGGGATATTTTGCTTGTCTAATGATTCCTGCGTCCAACATTTTCTGCAATTCTTCTTCTATTTGAGGATGATATGCTGTTGCGATCTTTCTAATTCTTTGTTTAAATGGTTTTACATTCTTGTCAATTTCCAATTTATGGCAAGCCACTGATGGATCTATACCAGGCATTTCATCCATATCCCCGCGAAAATATCTTTGTAATCTCATGACAAATCAACATTCTTCTCTCTTCATCCGCTTCCATTTTAGTCCCAATTTTTAAGATTTTAGGCTCCTCCTCGGTTCCAACATTCACTTCTTTTGTTTGTTCTACTGCGATATAACTAGATTTCGGTTCTCCCATAGGAGTTGGTCCTTTCATTTCCTTCGCGAACTCACTCCCTTTTCCCATGATTTCGCTAGGTATTCCTTTTCCTTCTTTTGCTCTTATCATGTAAATTCTAAATTCTTCTTCTTTCTTAGCTGCTTTTAATATCTTCCTGCGATCTTTTCGCTTCTTCACTTGCCCTTCATAATGCTTTACTTCGATTTGATGGTATATTCTTCCTTTATCAATATCTCCTCTGATTTCACCAATTCCACTCGGCATAGGAAATTTGATGCACTGATGGAGTGTTGACGCTACCGCCTTAATTGCATGTACCCAAGGTCTCCCTAACAATATGTGGTACGGCGATTCCATATCCACTATACTTAATGTTACCTGTGTTTCAATTTCTCCGAGTAATATTCGTAATTTTATCTCTCCTTTAGGTACTGTTATAGATTTTCCAAAACCATGAATATAATACCTTGGGGAACTCATTTCTTCATCTTTATACCCTAATTTTTTGTAGGTATGGTAAAACATGATACTCACCAAACTCCCTGTATCCACCAAAGTTCTATTTATTACCCATTCTTATTTGCTTTTGCCGATTCTTCTCTTTTTCTGCTTGCATTTATCGTGATCACTAGTGGAGATATATGATTCAAACTTTCTCTAGGCACTTCTGCTGCTGTGAACGTTATTTTCTGTTTCTCCCATTCCTTCAAAGACGATGTCTTCTCCTCATCTATAATCTTCTTTCCTTCAAAATCTCGTTTATGTATCCTTCCTCTAATATTTTCGTGGAATTCATTAACCATTGCTTTTGTAATTGAATTGTATTCCATATCTTCATTATGTTCCTTGCTTCTTAACTCCTCTACCTCATCTGATTTAACATTTTCCTTTCTCATTTTCTTGATTTAAACGATTTTAACTGCACTCTTCGATCCTCAATCTTCTTCAATCCCTGTTTCTAGCGCATATGTAGTTGCGGGAAATCCCACACTACACCCCTCACTCGAATTTGTTTAATTGATCCATTTGAAGATGAGTAACAATATATTTTATTAATTGTTTTCTTGAAAGATTTACAAAGAAATGTAGAACAGAGCTGAAGAAATTACAATCACTCTTATTTTCTCTCTCCTAATGACTTGCTTAACAATTCAGAAAGAATCCTCCTCACAACAGACTTACTCGACCCTTTATATAGGGTATTACATAGTGGATGACAGACTAAGTTGTCCTTTATTTTCGGGAATCCTTCGCGAGCGTCGCAAGTATATAAGTGTTAGACTTCGCGATACTACCAAATCTCGCCAAGTCTTCACACTTTTCTCATGTTCTGGCTGTCGTCATCTGATGCGTCATTTAAATTATTTCCTTGCGATACCTTCGCAATGTAGTTGTTTATTACTCTCGCGAAGTATTGCCGTCGCGATATTCTGGTCCTACACTTTTTGAGTATATTGAAGAAATGTTTACACTTATCGGATGATCGCGAAATGAACCTTCCTAGCGAAGCTAAGAGTCCATTTAACTTTTGTACATCTTTTACCGTCGCCGGTGTTGGCATGTCGCGAACTGCTTGTACTTTCTCTAGATCAACTTGTATTCCTTCTTTTGATACGATATAACCTAAAAAAATTCCCGATGCAACCCCAAAAATACATTTTTCTGGATTTACCTTGATGTTAAAATGTTTCATTTGTTCAAAAATTTCCCTCAGATCTTGGACATGATTTTTTGCTTCTTTACTTTTTATTAACATATCATCTACATATACTTCCAATGTTTTGTGTATCCACTTCGCAAACACCTTTTCTACCATCCTTTGGTATGTTGCTCCAGCATTTTGATAGGCACATTTTTGTGTCTAATTTGATCTCAATATTATATATTGTTGGCACTCGATTTTGTACTAATTTTGGTTTTGTGTGTGTTTGTAGGTATTTTTGGCCAATAAACATTTTTGGAAGAATCAACTCGAAAAGTTGTTAAAGGCATCCCAGAGGACATTTGCTAAACGGACCCCTGCTTTGGATAAGGGGCACCTCAATTGGACACCTGCTATTTACACCCCAGTAGTGGTTAAGGGCTAACCTTCTTCTTACTCGTGAAGAACATTTTTGGCGGGAAAACAGTTTTTGAAAACTCAAGGTTTGTTGTTTTGAATTCGGAGGATTTCTAGAGAGATTAAATCGTTGCAGTCAATTGGAATGAGCCTGTTACACTTAAACAGGGCCGGTAAGTCCATTAAAACCGGTAAACTTGGGCTACATCGACGGAGAATAGGAAACAGGGGAGTACGTGAAAATGAGGACTTTCTGTAGTAAACTCGAGCAGATTTGGTGAGATTTTCTTGCCGTATTTGTTTGAGAACGAGTTGTCACGGTCAACAGAAGGTGGTAATTGCTTTAGATTCGATAATGAAGGGATGCATTTTCGGTTGGAACAAAACAGGGAAAGAATGTCTACTCGAGGATATTACGGGAGTTTGGTTGTTATTTTGGGAAGACATCATGTGGCAGCAGCGTGTTTATTGTCTTTTGATTCACATATCATCGTGCTTGAGTGTGTTAGTCTGTTGCAGACGCAGGGAAGGAGAATAAACACGAGATTATTCTCGTGCTGCTGCAAATTTGGAAAGAAGATAATGGAGAGTTATTACCGAGATTTTGTGATGCTAATGGGTATAAAAAGGCATTTCGGGGTTCATAAAGGGGGATGGAGAGATTGGGATACGTTTAGACACTACAGAGCCGGAGAAATTGGAGTTACGGGGAACTGCCATTGCTGCTCCTGTGAAGAACACGAAGAACATTAGACTGTAGGGGACAGTCGTATTGCTACAATGCAAACGACGCTTCTTATTTATCGTTCTCTGTAACATTTAGTTTTGTAACAAATATAAGTGTTACAAAATCCAGTTTTATAATTTTTCTCCCAATTCATTTTTGTGAACACCTATTTGAGCAATGAAAAATTCCTTTGAGTGTGTTTTCACCATGCGGAGCTAGAACCCATCACTGGGACGACGGAGGAAGCAACTTTTCATGATTGTGGTAAATGAATTAATTCTTTATATGACTTTTTGCATAGATTTAATTGTTTTATGATTTCTATTAATTATTTGTTATTTTGTCTGATGTCGCATGCTTAGTTTAAATTACTTTTGATGCGTCATACTTACGACTTACAAATAATGTTTTATGAAATCTATTTTTGGCAAGGAATTAGAGTCACAACTTCTTTTTGTTTGAGCTATATTGTCTAGAGTTAATGACTGAACCACAAGAATATGAAAAGTAGTGAAATCCTGCGTCCTAGTGACTCTTCATCCTGTGACAATATTTTGTGTACATATCCTCTTTATTTTTGTTATTTAGTTTTAAAACAAATTCTCAACAAGTCTGAGTGAATGACAACCTTTCTTACTACAACATCATTGAAAATAACCATCAATTTTTGGCGCCGCCGATGCGGACTTGTGTATAGATTTCTTTTTAGGTTTTGTTTTTATTTTTATTATTTTTGTTCTTTTTTACGCCTTTTGGTATTTCTTGTTTGTTTTCAGATTTGGAATTGAGCTAAAGAAAAAGGGAGAAAGCGCTTAAAACAAAAGCGAAGCCAAAGAAGGAAAGAAAAGAGGAATCCAAAAGGAGTGAATAAGAAGATTTTGTATATTATTTTATTTTATTTTTTTTAGAAACAAATAATAATAATTAGTCGTACAATACTTTAGGTGGCAGGCTAGCAACAAGCTGGGCGCCAACACCCTTTTGAATAACAACTCCTAGTCTATGAAAAAGAAATTTACCTACACCCTTACTAACATCATTACTAACAAGACAATTCTTTAACCTCTTAAAAAAACATAACATATCGTCTCCAAGCTCTCCCAACGTGGAAAATGCTAGAACGCCAAGCCCATAACCATGCGAAACACATTGATCTAAATATTTGGTACGTTTGCGCAAAATAGCCTTCGCAATAGCCTGGCCCGGAATGAAAGCACGAACACCTTCACCTGTGAAAGGGGAAACGCCTGTAACATCCATACAAACATCTTGGCCATTCACCCAACTATGAACAAGAATGTCAGCAGGGCGCAAATCCTTGTTATCATCCGACAGAAAACCAAGGGAGACTTCTTTACGAGTAGGCACACCAGCTTTGTAACATATATCAGCAATAATGTCACGTACAAGGTCATGCCGAAACTTGATCCCAACGTCCTTGGCGCAATGAAGAGCGTGGTCACCAAAAATATCCATAGGTCTATTGCAGCTTGAGCATAATCTACCTTCGACGAACAAGGGGATACCAAGGCGATAACAAACAACAACTCTAAACTGTCTCGATCCAAGACATTGATTCAGACCACTAATAGAACGGCTAAAAGATAGTCTTGAGCATGCTTAACCCGATTGCATTGCCACAGAACGGAATCTCTTGCAGACATAGAAAATTGGGTGGGGATTTGCTTCTTAACCGCGTCAAAATAAGTAACTGCCAGGGAGTGCATAGAAGGGGGGGCAGTATCATCAACGCAATAGTTAGAAGGAAGACCACATACCTGGATGAAGTTCTGAAGAGATAACTGATAAGCAGAAACCTTGTTTGTGGGAAATAAGCTACCAAGAATCAGCTTTTGTACCGAAGCCGTTTGACTCTGGGAGGCAAGGTAGCAATAGTTGCGAGTGTCTGCCATAGTATAAATGCCAAGGCCACCATCTTTGATGGGTAAAGTAGCTAAACGCTTCTGCAAAGGCCTAAAACCTGCCCCGTCTCCCGTGATCAAAAGTCTCAAATACTGAAATAAATGATCATCAAAAAGTTCAGTGGCTTGCTGAAGAGCTGCAGGGTTGGTGGTATGCATAGCAAAGTACAATCTAGACACACCGGTGTAGTTACGAAGCAGTAACATCTCACTCTGAGGGTCCTGGAGTTTTTTTATGGCAGACATAAGCTGAATAGTCTTGCGAACTCTACTCAAAGCCATGTCACTGATGAAATTCAAATCCAGACTCACTGGCCCTCCCAGAAGTTTAACACCATCGGTTGGCCTGCCAATATCTCGAGGGAAAACATCTTCTTCAAAACTTCTAGGATCAGCAGTAGGCCAAAAAACCTCTGTTTTCTTTATATTCAGAGATGCAGACCTCGACCAGGCCCCTCAGACTCAATGATGTTGAGGGCTTTGGAAACCTCAAGAGTATCGCCAATAATAGTCCCATCATCGAGGTACCAGGCATGCGAATCAAGTTTGCATCGAGAAGCAATGTTTTTCACAAGTGGGTGGAGTGTCAGAGCAAACAACAAAGGACCAAGTGGGTCCCCTTGCTGCACACCAAGTGCCGAGGACAAGATATAATGGTCCCTCGGGTAATATAATTTAGAAACTGTAATTAAGGTTTTTATTTTTTTAATATTTTATTTTTGGACATTTTTTTCTTTTCTTTTGGACATTGAACATTGGACTTTATTTTTAAAACCCTAAAGAAGGGTTGGTTTAAATATAAACTGCACAGGGAAGGACGGCGATTCACGATCTTTGTCTCGGCCCCTCGGGTTCGTACATGACATAGGAGTTGTGGCCCGAGTCGACCTCAACGGTTCATCCCCCGTCTGGAACGGGAGGTAAGAATTCTAAACACCCGCGAATCCCCTGTCAGCGGGTTTACTAGATGATTTTGTATGCATATATGTTGAGGACCTGAAATCGGATTTAATTTTCTAGTAAAGGGCAAGGCCTGGCCATATCAAGATAAGGACTCGGATTTCATCACCGTTTCCTTCTTGCCCGCCTTAGGAACACGTAACCTATGCGAACCTAAGCCTTAAAATTTGGACTAGAACGAGACCGATAGGGTAACGAGCTTAATAGGAAAGTCATTCGAAAAAATATTGGTTACTCTTTTAAGCATACTTCGAAGTTCATGATGGTTCTGTGAGTTGAATGCGTGACTGCGACGTTTTGTAATGCGGTGAGGCCTTGGGTATCAAAGCTCCACGTAGCTTCCCTCGCCTCTATTCAACTTACTTTGACTCGGATTGATTCCAGAGGGGTTTGCTTAAATTGTAACGAATTCCCTTTCGAAGGATTAGAAGCTGGTCTAGAAACAATCTAAGTGGAGCCATCATGCTTTTTGTTTGCTAGAAATCAGTAGGTTTGTTGTGGTCGAGTCAGCCTTGTTTGTGCTTGTGTAGAATTCCCTTGCAGTTAGGATGTCAAACTGGTATTATAATAGCCATCACAATGAATATGAATATCCAACTGAACAATATGGACATCACTCTTTTTATGACCATAGTGTGAATAGTGGTAGGGAGCATCCAGCTTTCCAAGATTATGGTCCATACCATGGTGAGCCCAATTACTATTCGCATACTCACCAGTCATATGAGCAAAACAATCCCTCTATTTCTCTAGAAGAGGATTTCAAGAGTCATTCCTTATTTGTGAAGGAAACCTTAAATATTCCAGATGAGTCCCCAGAGCAGTCAACTAGGATGTCTTTAGAAGAGACTCTTAAGCAATTTACTGAAAGTACAAATAGGATTGTCGAAAAACTTGCTCGAAATAATCTTAATTTCCAATAGTGTTTCCAATAATACCCATGAAAATGAGGATATTTATTTGCATAATCAAGATGACGAGGTTAGAAATGGTAACACTACTTGTTTAGATGAGGTTCAACCATTTTCATGTTATGATTATGATGAGGATAGTGTTGATGAAGAATTTAAAATATGTAGGCATAGTGATCAGGAATTTGTTACTCCGATTGAACTTTGTAATGATAATACTATTTCTGGTTCAAATCCCAATAATTATTCACCTATTCGAAAGGACGAGGATTTGACTAGAGATCCACCGTTTTAGACGATGTAGTTCATGATCCTTTAGCCTACAATATGTGGGATAATCCATTATTTAATGTGCCTATAAGTGAATCAGAGGAAGTAACTATGATTAACACCTTAGTTAACGAGCCTTTACTAGAAACTTTCGCTGATAATCCTTTATATGATGATGGTTTAGAGGAAAGAGTTTACCTTGAGAATACTGTTTTAGAGTCTAGTGATTTAGAAACACTAGTCTTAGAAGACGATAAACTCGTAGAGATGAGTAAGGATGCATTACCTGATAATAACTTAGAAGAATCAATTGACCATTTTCAGGATTCCGATGTTCTAGAAATTAGGGAAATTGTGACTAGTCTATCTAGAGACACTGAAAACTCTAAGTTTGGGGGTGATTATCACTCTCCTAGTGCCTTACCTTTAACTCTCAGAAAGTCCCCTCACTTAGGACTGGACATCCGTGCCTCAACCATTTTACAAGATTATCTTCATACACGTTTTCCTAAACCCAATAATGTCCAGAAAGAAGTTCAGTTGTTAGAAACCCATCCTCTGGTTGATGTGGTTAACCCAGGCTACGGTACCTCGATTGAATTTGTTTTCCCACCGAAAACTTTTTCTCCGATTGTGGGAACTTATGAAATTCAAATGTGTCAAATATTAAGTTTCGAGACTAAACCTGATTACTTTAGGAGATTAGGGTCGACATATTTGTTTAAGGAAGACCACCACTCTCTTTGTGGTGTTTGTGTGAGTCAAATCGATTGACTTAGAGGATCCCCAATTATTCAGGTTATTGTTATGTGCTTCTAAGTTCCTACTTGAGTATTTCCAGACTCTAGAACCTGATCTTCAGGATCCTTCCTTTGAAGAAATCCAGCCGATGAAAACTTTTTATCTAGACCCTTTTATAGAGCTTGAACCCGAACCACAACTAGATGTAGTTGTCTTAAACAAAAAAATAGATAAGCGTGCGTTGGATATCTTCCTGGTCTGTTGCAGTCTCTTCTTCTTGTGGTTAACACTTTTTGATCCAGATGACCCGCAGTTATTCCGATTGTTGCTATATGATTCTTCGAGGTGACTAATCCTTTCCAATGTCTGGCTGAAGACTTTAAACTTAGCACTTCTTGGGAGGTAACCCATGCTCTTGCAACACGGTAATATTTTTCCTTAACTCTTTTCTTCAAGTGGTAACAGTTTCTCATTGTTCATGCTTTTAATTTCATCTTTAGAACATTGAGGACAATGTTAGATTTAAGTTTGGGGGTATGGGAGAAACTTTTTAGTTGCAATAAATAAACTCCAGAGACTAAAAATTTATGCTTATTAAGGTTGGCACTAACTAATCTAAGTGGATGGGAACATCTTGGTTGTAGGAGTTGAGGAACCAATCTGATTAGATGAAAACATCTAGAAGAGTCTATTCATAAAAGCACAGAGCTCAAGTGTTAGAAAAAAACATGGTAGTTTTGTCATATCTCGTGATGGAAACATCGAATGAATCCTGATCACTTCTTTTTCTTTCTTTTTACCTTTGCTAGGGTGAAATAGAGTGACTGAGATACTACAATAAAAAAAATAAAAATAAAAAAAAAATAAAATGAGGCCAGACCATCAGACCAACCGGAATAAATTCAATAAAGTCGACCACTGGAGCCCTTGTATATGCCAGTTGTGTTGACCTAGAATTAGGATTATCGACCACTGGTCCCCTTGTATATGCCAGTTGGGTTGATATTAGTCATACCGGTATCTCATGCCATTAGGATAGGTTCACCTTAGTCAATATCAAAATCATCTTCTCTACATACATCTTCTTAATCTTTCCATGTGATTGGTTGACTCCGGTTTATGATGTCTATAAACTATCTGAGTAGAGCTCTATCACTTTATATGAATTTTAGTATGCATGAGTGCAAACTCGTGTACATCAATTGGAATTTCGCATCAGGGTACTTCCTCTTGTAATCAATGATTGTATGCCAACCAAGGAGATTCTTTAGTGCCTTCTAAGGTTCTGCGTATATAGCTAGGGTATGGAGTAAAGGTTTTGTGGGTACACCTCTGGTAAACCCTCCGGAGACAACACTCCGCCGCTAGGGCCACCTAATGGTTTAACGGCTTGCTGCACGTGCTAAGTGTAGTCATTTTATTTTCTAGATTAGGTTTGCTCGGGACTAGCAAATAATAAGTTTGGGGGTATTTGATAGGAACATTTTTGTGTCTAATTTGATCTCAATATTATATATTGTTGGCACTCGATTTTGTACTAATTTTGGTTTTGTGTGTGTTTGTAGGTATTTTTGGCCAATAAACATTTTTGGAAGAATCAGCTCGAAAAGTTGTTAAAGGCATCCCGGAGGACATTTGCTAAATGGACCCCTTCTTTGGATAAGGGGCACCTCAATTGGACACCTGCTATTTACACCACAGTAGTGGTTAAGGGCTAACCTTCTTCTTACTCGTGAAGAACATTTTTGGCGGGAAAACAGTTTTTGAAAACTCAAGGTTTGCTGTTTTGAATTCGGAGGATTTCTAGAGAGATTAAATCGTTGCAGTCAATTCGAATGAGCCTGTGACACTTAAACAGGGCCGGTAAGTCCATTAAAACCGGTAAACTTGGGCTACATCGACGGAGAATAGGAAACATGGGAGTACGTGAAAATGAGGACTTTCTATAGTAAACTCGAGCAGATTTGGTGAGATTTTCTTGCCGTATTTGTTTGAGAACGAGCTGTCACGGTCAACAGAAGGTGGTAATTGCTTTAGATTCGATAATGAAGGGATGCATTTTCGGTTGGAACAAAACAGGGAAAGAATGTCTACTCGAGGATATTACGGGAGTTTGGTTGTTATTTTGGGAAGACATCATGTGGCAGCAGCGTGTTTATTGTCTTTTGATTCACGTATCATCGTGCTAGAGTATGTTAGTCTGTTGCAGACGCAGGGAAGGAGAATAAACACAAGATTATTCTCGTGCTGCTGCAAATTTGGAAAGAAGATAATGGAGAGTTATTACCGAGATTTTGTGCTGCTGATGGGTATAAAAAGGCATTTCGGGGTTCATAGAGGGGGATGGAGAGATTGGGATACTTTTAGACACTACAGAGCCGGAGAAATTGGAGTTACAGGGAACTACCATTGCTGCTCCTGTGAAGAACACGAAGAACATTAGACTGTAGGGGACAATCGTATTGCTACAGTGCAAACGATGCTTCTTATTTATCGTTTTCTGTAACATTTAGTTTTGTAACAAATATAAGTGTTACAAAATCCAGTTTTATAATTTTTCTCCCAATTCATTTTTGTGAACACCTTTTTGAGCAATGAAAAATTCCTTTGAGTGTGTTTTCACCATGCGGAGCTAGAACCCATCACTGGGACGACGGAGGAAGCAACTTTTCATGATTGTGGTAAATGAATTAATTCTTTATATGAATTTTTGCATAGATTTAATTGTTTTATGATTTCTATTAATTATTTGTTATTTTATCTGATGTCGCATGCTTAGTTTAAATTACTTTTGATGCGTCATGCTTACGACTTACAGATAATGTTTTATGAAATCTATTTTTGGCCAGGAATTAGAGTCACAACTTCTTTTTGTTTGAGCTATATTGTCTAGAGTTAATGACTGAACCACAAGAATATGAAAAGTAGTGAAATCCTGCGTCCTAGTGACTCTTCATCCTGTGACAATATTTTATGTACATATCCTCTTTATTTTCGTTATTTAGTTTTAAAACAAATTCTCAACAAGTCTGAGTGAACGAAAACCTTTGTTACTACAACATCATTGAAAATAACCATCACATTTCGCAAACCAAATGGCATTTTTGTGTAACAATATAACCCTCTAGGAGCGAAAAAAGAAGTATGCTCCTGATCTTCTTCGGCGAGAGGAATTTGATTGTACCCTTTATATCCGTCTAGAGAAGATATTCTATCATTTCCTGTTGCTGATTCGACCATTTGTGTAATATCCGGTAATGGAAAACTATCCTCCGGACAAGCTTTATTTAAATCAGTAAAATCTATACAAATTATTATCCCTTTCTTCTTCTTTGGTACTACGACCATATTTGCTATCCATTCTGGATATTTTGCTTGTCTTATAATCCCTGCATCAAACATCTTCTGCAACTCTTCTTCTATTTGAGGATGATACGTTGTCGCGATTTTTCTGATTCTTTGTTTGAATGGCCTTACATTTTTGTCAATTTCCAATCTGTGGCATGCCACAAATGGGTCTATCCCCGGCACCTCATCCATGTTCCATGCGAAAATATCCTTAAATTCTCGCAACAAACCAATAGTTTTTTCTTCTTCATCTGCTTCCATCTTGGTCCCAATTTTTAGTATTTTTGGTTCTTCTTCGGTCACAACATTCACTTCCTTTGTTGGTTCTGCCGCAGTGTAACTGGCCTTAGGTTCTCCCATAGGTGCAGGTTCTTTTATCTCCTTTGCAAGCTCAATTTCTTCTTCCAGAATTTCGCTGGTGTTTATGGGTAAAAATCGTTTCTGCCGATTTCAGTAAATTCGGTAGGTGAGTGAGAAACTGGTTTAAACCCTAAACAAATGTGATGCACGTGAGCACTTTATAGATTCGAGAGATCAATCTGTATAAGTCCGGCCTAAACCAAGAAATGGCCGTTCCAGACTTGCTTCGGTCACAAAGTGAAGGAGAAGGGTTGATTTAGGGAGGGAAGCAAAGAAAGGTGTTGAGACCGAGAATAGTTACGGGAGAGTAGTGTCTCGACTTGTATCGAAAGTGAAAGCTTAGGAAGCTTGCAAGAGATGAAAGCTTTTTGGAGAGCTTGCAAAGTTGCCTTTTACGAGAGTGTAGTATTTTTCTCTGACCGAGACTTGTTGTCTGGTGGAAATAGGTAAGACCTATTTATACAAGTCGAGATTGAAACGTACCCTGGCCTCATGAAGGAAGAGAGTAAAGGGTGAAATAATGGGAGGAGGTGGTAACCGCATGGTGTTAATGGGTGAAAACGTTTTCACCATTATTTCCTCATTTATTTGACCGCTTTATTCATTTTCACGCTTTCTTAATGTGAGCGTAGTGTACGCCGCAAGTTTGTGACCGCCAAACCAAAACCCTGGAAAGCATCCCCCCGTTTGTGTTGATATCTCGTTGGTTGCACCTTGAGTGCAAGTGGCGCTGCTAGTGGCGCGTGTGGCATGTGCGGAATGCCCTTGTTGCGGGTTGTACTTCGAGCGCAAGTGGAAATGCCAGAGCTGCTAGTGGCGTGCGTGGCATGTGCCAATGGCATGTGCGGAATGCCTTGGTGGTAGGTTGTACGTTGAGTGGCAATGCCAGAGCTGCTAGTGGCGTGTGTGGCATGTGCCAATGGCATGTGCGGAATGCCTTGGTGGTAGGTTGTACGTTGAGTGGCAATGCCAGAGCTGCTAGTGGCGTGTGTGGCATGTGCCAATGGCATGTGCGGAATGCCTTGGTGGTAGGTTGCACGGTTTGCAAGTTAGGCTACCAGCGTGTGTGTTTGGCATGTGCCAATGGCATGTGCGGAATGCCTTGGTGGTAGGTTGCAAGGTTTGCAAGTTAGGCTACCAGCGTGTGTGTTTGGCATGTGCCAATGGCATGTGCGGAATGCCTTGGTGGTAGGTTGCACGGTTTGCAAGCTAGGCTACCAGCGTGTGTGTTTGGCATGTGCCAATGGCATGTACGGAATGCCTTGGTGGTAGGTTGCACGGTTTGCAAGTTAGGCTACCAGCGTGTGTGTTTGGCATGTACGGAATGCCTTGGTGGTAGGTTGCACGGTTTGCAAGTTAGGCTACCAGCGTGTGTGTTTGGCATGTGCCAATGGCATGCGTGGCCGTTAGGGCCGTGGCCTTGGTAGGAAAAGCTACCAGCGAGCATGTTGGCATGTGCCAATGGCATGCGTGGCCGTTAGGGCCGTGGCCTTGGTAGGAAAAGCTACCAGCGAGCATGTTGGCATGTTCCAATGGCATGCGTGGCCGTTAGGGTCGCGGCCTTGGTAGGAAAAGTCACCAGCGAGCATGTTGGCATGTGCCAATGGCATGCGTGGCCGTTAGGGCCGTAGCCTTGGTAGGAAAAGCTACCAGCGAGCATGTTGGCATGTGCCAATGGCATGCGTGGCCGTTAGGGTCGTGGCCTTGGTAGGAAAAGCTACCAGCGAGCATGTTGGCATGTGCCAATGGCATGCGCGGCCGTTAGGGCCGTAGCCTTGGTAGGAAAAACTACTAGCGAGCATTTTGGCATGTGCCAATGGCATGCGTGGCCGTTAGGGCCGTAGCCTTGGTAGGAAAATCTACCAGCGAGCATGTTGGCATGTGCCAATGGCATGCGTGGCCGTTAGGGCCGTAGCCTTGGTAGGAAAAGCTACCAGCGAGCATGTTGGCATGTGTCAATGGCATGCGTGGCCGACTTGGCCTAGGTTGTATGGTTCGTAAGCCTAGGGCGCTATATTTGGCATGCGCCAATGGCATAGCGGCTTGGAAATATGGCTTGTGGTACGCGTTGGCATGAGCCAATGGCACGTACGTCCATGTTGACCTAGTTGCACGTTTTGCAAGCCTAGGGCGCTATCTTTGGCATGTGCCAATGGCATAGCGGCTTAGTTTGGCATGGTTGCCAATGAGTGCGATATGTAGTTTGGTTTTGGCATTGCTGCCATGGTGCGCAGTGTGCGGCTTGGTTTGGCATTGTTGCCATGGTGCGCAGTGAGCGGCTTAGTTTGGCATTGTTGCCATGGTGCGAAGTGTGCGGCTTAGTTTGGCATTGTTGCCATGGTGCGCAGCGTGCGGCTTGGTTTGGCATTGTTGCCATGGTGCGCAGTGTGCGGCTTGGTTTGGCATTGTTGCCATGGTGCGCAGTGTGCGGCTTGGTTTGGCATTGTTGCCATGGTGCGCAGTGTGCGGCTTGGTTTGGCATTGTTGCCATGGTGCGACTTGGTTTGGCATTGTGCGGCTTGGTTTGGCATTGTTGCCATGGTGCGCGATATGCGACTTGGTTTTGGAATTAGGGTTACGTGTCGAAAACCTAACGGTATTTTGAAAAAATACCCCTATTAATTATTTACACCCGAGTTAAATGCTCTTAGTTAATGTGTTGCGGGTAACACTAGGTCATGGGGTTTTACGATTTTACCCCTTGTTTAAAAACCACCATCAACATTAAGTCCCCTGCTTAGCTCGGAACAGGGGCTTTGTTGCGGGGTAAGCATAAGATGGTGACAAACTACCAACAGCAAACCGTAAAGAGAATTGAGGAGGCTTGTCTGACCTTTTATGAATAGGATTTGGAACCCTTGCCTTTGGTAGTTTTGCACAAATCGGGAGGCTAGCACAATTGGTGGGACCGGCGCAGCATGGGCGACGTTGGGAAGTTGACGTGAGTCGGGAAACTGAGTGTGTTAGCTGGTGGGACCGGCGCAAGGTGTGCGTGTTTGCAGGCGTGACTTGGGAAATTGAGTGTGCTGGCTGGTGGGACCGGCGCAAGGTGTGCGTGCTTGCAGGCATGACTTGGGAAATTGAGTGTGCTGGCTGGTGGGACCGGCGCAAGGTGTGCGTGCTTGCAGGCGTGGCTTGGGTGGTCATTGGGAAGTCGGTGCCATTGGTGGGGCCGGTGCAACTTGGGCGACATTGGGAAGTTGGGCGCCCTTGTGGGCCCGCTTCTTACACGCACGATTTTGGTAAAAGGAAATCCTTCCCTATTTCAGAATCCTCACGCCTATGTATATAAAGTCCCTTTCTCCCATCTTGCACTTTCATCTTTTCATCCTTTCCTACCAAATGACGAGTCATAAAGAAGAACCGACTTCCGGTATGTCTTCCAAGTATTTCCTTTTTATGTAGGTGTAAACCCTAGGCGTTTTCTTTGCGCATATAATTTCTGGCGTGTCTCTTGTAGAAAATATTGTATGTATGCAACCAAGGGAAATACTGCATATATTATTCGAACCCGTAGGAAAGTGCTCCATATATTATTTTGAACCCGAAGAAGGTTGCTGCATACGCACTTGAGCCCGTATAAAATACCGTGTATATAATTTTGAACCCTGAAGAAAAATGCGTGTGCGGTCTTGAACCCGTAAAAATACTGTACATGAATCCCGAAGAAGAATCTTGTATATATGCTCCATACGACTTGAACCCGGGAAATATTGTATATATGATTTTTTCTACTGAAAGAAATCTTTGCGCGTGCGATTTTGAACCCGTAGAAAAATGCTCTGTATAATTTTGAACCCGAAGAAGGATATTGTAGGCACACTTGAACCCATATAAAATACTGCGTATATAGTCTTGAACCCGAAGAAAATTCTGCGTATATAGAACCCGAAGAAAATTCTGCGTATATAGTCTTGAACCCGAAGAAAATTCTGCGTATATAGTCTTGAACCCGAAGAAAATTCTGCGTATATAGTCTTGAACCCGAAGAAAATTCTGCGTATATAGTCTTGAACCCGAAGAAAATTCTACGTATATAGTCTTGAACCCGAAGAAAATTCTTCGTATATAGTCTTGAACCCGAAGAAAATTCTGCGTATATAGTCTTGAACCCGAAGAAAATTCTGCGTATATAGTCTTGAACCCGAAGAAAATTCTGCGTCTATAGTCTTGAACCCGAAGAAAATTCTGCGTATATAGTCTTGAACCCGAAGAAAATACTGCGTATATAGTCTTGAACCCGAAGAAAATTCTGCGTATATAGTTTTGAAACCGTAGAGAATACGCCCTCCTCTTTTTTTTTATTATTTCGGGTTTTCCTTTTGTTGGGCGCGGTTATGTGTCAGGGAGATAATTTTGTTTTTTTTTGTGTGTGCAGGTATCTTGTTACTAAGTTGTTATTAAAAGATCCGACAAGATGTTACCTGGACAAAATTTCGCTTCCTCAAAGGATGTCCATAATTCCAAACCAAACACGGATGATGAGTTCTTCGCCAAAAAACTCGTCTCTGCTCGGAAAAATCACCCAGGTTTCGTGCCAATTTTGTTAACCGGTGGTGAAGATGAAAGGAAGACACGTTCGGTTCGCCCAGAGAATACTATACGGTTCTGTCTTCAAAAAGGGGTATACTCCTCTTCCAATATTGATTTCAGGATGTGTCAAAGCCCATTGCATTCTTTTGGTAGATGGGTTGAGTTCATGGTGAGTAAGGAGCGCATAAACACCAACCTGACTTGAGCGCAGATTATTGATGTTGTCAGAGCTTCAGTAAACCTCCGTTAGGAAGGATATCCCGGGCTTGGTTGCTTTCATCTCCAGATGGTGTTCGTACACCCATACAATCATATGTAGATGGGGTGAGATAAATTTCTCCTTAGAGAGTGTGGCTCTCTTCTTTGAATCTTCCAGAATGGGAATCTTAAAATCCAATTATCTCGAAAGTGAGGTGAAGATGCGGGATGACCTTGCCGCTAAGTTGGGAGATTACGCTCGAAAAAAGACTCCACTGCGAAGTCGAAGGATTCTGTCCGGAAAAGAGGATGAAAGGTGCTTTTATAGCTGGTGGATGTCTCGGTGGTTTCGGACGAGCTGGAACTGAGCAGAAAAGCGGTGATCTTCATGTTGCGGCATTTTTGGCTCTTTGGTTGTCTAGAGACATTTTTGATGACGGTTCTTGCAAGAAGGAAATAAGACCAGAGTTGCTAGCGGTTTCTGTGAAGTTAGCAAAAGGTGAAGTTCTTCCCATTGGCAAGCTATTCCTCGGTTCCCTGTATGTGCATCTGGATCACCTAGTTGCGAACACGCGAGTTTCGAATGGTTTCATGAAAGTGAATTCATATGTGCACGTTGCTTTTTCGCAAGTCCGGCTATGGGAGCACTTTGAGAAGTATGCTCCGAAACCGATACCTTCGATTCCCGCGAGTTGGGGGGGTTCCCGAATTCTTCGATGGGTGAACAGGCGTCCAAAGGTTGGCGTGAGCTTGGTTAGTCTTCTTGATAAGTCGTATGAAATCAATTTTCGCCCATGGGAGCCGGTCCATAGGTCAGTGACTCAAATTGACACCTTTGCTTCTGCTCCACTCATGTCTTTGTCTTCTGATGGCGATTTGAGCGTTGGTGAAAACTTGTTCATTCAAAGCTGCTTGCCCGATTATATGCCATCTTTCTTCATGGGGTCTTTCCGGATAGTTGCTTACAATATTGACCGTCTTTGCTCGTCACATGGGTTTCGATCAATGGGTACCTCTTGCTTACCAGCCCGGTGCTTCCTAAGGATTCATTGCGTGCCGCCCTCAATGCCGGTGCCCTCGCCGAGTATCCGCCTTCCCTTCTTACAAATGGGAAGAGTAACCCGACGACCTTTGGCTATAATGAGTTACGGTGCGACGAGTTTATTATGATCCAGGATTTTGTGAATAACGTGGTGGAGAACGTTCGTTGTAAACCTTCCCAGCAGTTTTGAAGAAGTATCCAATGTTGAGAGATCTCAGCGAAAGTTGCCTAGCAACTCGGAAAGTTCCTAGGCCAAGGAATGGAGAACGAAGAATCGTCTTTGGCGGGTTCGGACGGTTTCAAAAGACCCTTCCTCGGCTCTCGTGTCTTTCGGTTCTTCCAATAACCGGGTATGTGTCGCCTCTTCTTTGGTTTGTCTCAAAACACGTGAATTTCTGCTGAAAACATGTGTCTTGTTTCCTCCAGGGCTTCGGTAGTGTTAATGCTTTATTTTGCCCTTGCACGTTGCCGGAGGAGACGGTGATTTCTTCAAAGAATTCCAGCAGCACTGAGCCTTCTCATAGCGATGATGAGTCAGAGAAAGAAGAAAGTTCGACAAGTGAGAGTGATTCCTCTGGCATTACCGGTTCTTTTTCGGGAAGTGGTTCGGTGAGTTTCGCGCTTCTTTTCTCTCTTCTTCTGTTTCTTCTTTTTTGAAAAATGTCTAACTCGAGTTCGCAGGAGGAATCCGATTCGGAGGATGATTAAGGGTAGAGGCACACGAAAACTTGCCTTTGGTGACCACCTCTGGTGACTTGGAGATGGGCGTTAGCCAATTGCCGGGCATAGATGTGGCTCAAACGGCGGATGATTCTCTGATGGTTGTTGCCGTAGACATGGAGGAAGACCCTTTGCGAGTCGTGAGGCCAGGTGCAGGCGCCATTTTTGATCCTCCGTACTTGGTTCCTTATCCAGGTCATGTCTTTGGTTGGCGGCTTCAGCGTGTGCGGCTAAGCACGAGGCGTTGTACACGAATCTGGGAGAAATACGGACATATGGCCACAACCAAGAAAGTCATTAGTCGATTTGCCTTTGGTTAAGCGTGTGGAAGAGGCTTTATCTTCCATCGAGGATATGCGTGAGGTGATTTGGTCACACCGTTTACGAAGACGTTATTGCCGATTTGGGAGCACCATCGCGACGTGTGCGTAGAAAAGGAGTTCAACACTTCGTGGTTTGTCGAAGGCCTTGCTTTGAGATCCAAAAGTTGAAAGATGCGGCAATCGAAAGCCTTTCCGCCGAGGAGATTGCACGACGGGAGGTGGAACTCGAAGAACTTTCCAAGATGTTGACTATGAAGAGAGCGGCTCTTGAAGATGCAAAGTCGACTTTCTCCAAGAAGAGCGGACTTACGTTGGATAATTTTCCTTGAACGTTTCTCTGCTAAACTTTCATTTAGGTTCTTTTTTTGAAAGACATATTGGATGTCCGGTTCAAAGCTTGACCTTTGATAGGCGGTGGTAGCTTTTTAGGGTATTGGATTATTTCGGGATGAATGGTTTTGATAATATGACTACGATTATGTTTTGGGAAAGGAATATTGCTTTTATGAAAGTGTGTGCTAGCAATAGGCACGTAGTATGACGGTTTTACTAAGAACCTAAAAATAGATCGTATATCTTGTGCAATCTAAATTTACTCACTTGCAAACACGCCTCTCTCCAAGTAAACACGCCTCTCTCCCAGTAAAAGGCGGCTTTCTTTGGTAGCATCGCCGGTTAGTCCCCAATTCTTTGGTAGCGTCTTCACGAGTCCCAGGTTTTTCTGGTGTAGTTTTAACAAGCGATAACCGGGTTGTCCGGCGATTGAGTCGGACCGAGTCGCAAGTCCCCAATCGCTGGTAGCATCTTCAACAAGTCCCCGGTTTTCGCGTGTAGTTTTTGCAACCGGTAGTAGCAAGGGTCAAATGCGGTAGTTGAGTCGGATCGAGTTGCCTTCCCTACCATCTTGACATCCGGGTCGAAGAACGAGATCGACTGGGTCGACATTGTAGCCGATAGATCAATCCTCCCATTGTGGTCGCCAATTGTTTATGGGTAAAAATCGTTTCTGCCGATTTGATAAATTCGGTAGGTGAGTGAGAAACTGGTTTAAACCCTAAACAAATGTCTTTGCACGTGAGCACTTTATAGATTCGAGAGATCAATCTGTACAAGTCCGGCCTAAACCAAGAAATGGCCGTTCCAGACTTGCTTCGGTCACAAAGTGAAGGAGAAGGGTTGATTTGGGGAGGGAAGCAAAGAAAGGTGTTGATACCAGAATAGTTCTGGGAGAGTAGTGTCTCGACTTGTATCAGAAAGTGAAAGCTTAGGAAGCTTGCAAGAGATGAAAGCTTTTTGGAGAGCTTGCAAAGTTGCCTTTTACGAGAGTGTAGTATTTTTCTCCTGACCGAGACTTGTTGTCTGGTGGAAATAGGTAAGACCTATTTATACAAGTCGAGATTGAAACGTACCCTGGCCTCATGAAGGAAGAGAGTAAAGGGTGAAATAATGGGAGGAGGTGGTAACCGCATGGTGTTAATGGGTGAAAACGTTTTCACCATTATTTCCTCATTTATTTGACCGCTTTATTCCTTTTCACGCTTTCTTAATGTGAGCGTAGTGTACGTGCAAGTTGTGACCGCCAAACCAAAACCCCGGAAAGCATCCCCGGTTTGTGTTGATATCTCGTTGGTTGCACCTTGAGTGCAAGTGGCGCCGCTAGTGGCGCGTGTGGCATGTGCGGAATGCCCTTGTTGCGGGTTGTACTTCGAGCGCAAGTGGCAATGCCGAGCTGCTAGTGGCGTGCGTGGCATGTGCTAATGGCATGTGCGGAATGCCTTGGTGGTAGGTTGTACGTTGAGTGGCAATGCCGTGAGCTGCTAGTGGCGTGTGTGGCATGTGCCAATGGCATGTGCGGAATGCCTTGGTGGTAGGTTGTACGTTGAGTGGCAATGCCCGGAGCTGCTAGTGGCGTGTGTGGCATGTGCCAATGGCATGTGCGGAATGCCTTGGTGGTAGGTTGCACGGTTTGCAAGTTAGGCTACCAGCGTGTGTGTTTGGCATGTGCCAATGGCATGTGCGGAATGCCTTGGTGGTAGGTTGCAAGGTTTGCAAGTTAGGCTACCAGCGTGTGTGTTTGGCATGTGCGGAATGCCTTGGTGGTAGGTTGCACGGTTTGCAAGCTAGGCTACCAGCGTGTGTGTTTGGCATGTGCGGAATGCCTTGGTGGTAGGTTGCACGGTTTGCAAGTTAGGCTACCAGCGTGTGTGTTTGGCATGTGCCAATGGCATGTGCGGAATGCCTTGGTGGTAGGTTGCACGGTTTGCAAGTTAGGCTACCAGCGTGTGTGTTTGGCATGTGCCAATGGAATGCGTGGCCGTTAGGGCCGTGGCCTTGGTAGGAAAAGCTACCAGCGAGCATGTTGGCATGTGCCAATGGCATGCGTGGCCGTTAGGGCCGTGGCCTTGGTAGGAAAAGCTACCAGCGAGCATGTTGGCATGTGCCAATGGCATGCGTGGCCGTTAGGGTCGCGGCCTTGGTAGGAAAAGCCACCAGCGAGCATGTTGGCATGTGCCAATGGCATGCGTGGCCGTTAGGGCCGTAGCCTTGGTAGGAAAAGCGACCAGCGAGCATGTTGGCATGTGCCAATGGCATGCGTGGCCGTTAGGGTCGTGGCCTTGGTAGGAAAAGCTACCAGCGAAAATGTTGGCATGTGCCAATGGCATGCGCGGCCGTTAGTGCCGTAGCCTTGGTAGGAAAAACTACCAGCGAGCATGTTGGCATGTGCCAATGGCATGCGTGGCCGTTAGGGCCGTAGCCTTGGTAGGAAAAGCTACCAGCGAGCATGTTGGCATGTGCCAATGGCATGCGTGGCCGTTAGGGCCGTAGCCTTGGTAGGAAAAGCTACCAGCGAGCATGTTGGCATGTGTCAATGGCATGCGTGGCCGACTTGGCCTAGGTTGTATGGTTCGTAAGCCTAGGGCGCTATATTTGGCATGCGCCAATGGCATAGCGGCTTGGAAATATGGCTTGTGGTACGCGTTGGCATGTGCCAATGGCACGTACGGCCATGTTGACCTAGTTGCACGTTTTGCAAGCCTAGGGCGCTATCTTTGGCATGTGCCAATGGCATAGCGGCTTAGTTTGGCATGGTTGCCAATGAGTGCGATATGTAGTTTGGTTTTGGCGTTGTTGCCATGGTGCGCAGTGTGCGGCTTGGTTTGGCATTGTTGCCATGGTGCGCAGTGTGCGGCTTGGTTTTGGCATTGTTGCCATGGTGCGCAAAGTGTGCGGCTTGGTTTGGCATTGTTGCCATGGTGCGTGGTGTGCGGCTTGGTTTGGCATTGTTGCCATGGTGCGCAGTGTGCGGCTTGGTTTGGCATTGTTGCCATGGTGCGCCGTGTGCGGCTTGGTTTGGCATTGTTGCCATGGTGCGATGTGCGGCTTGGTTTGGCATTGTTGCCATGGTGCGCGCAGTGTGCGGCTTGGTTTGGCATTGTTGCCATGGTGCGCAGTGTGCGGCTTGGTTTGGCATTGTTGCCATGGTGCGCGATGCGGCTTGGTTTTGGAATTAGGGTTACGTGTCGAAAACCCTAATCTGGTATTTTGAAAAAATACCCCTATTAATTATTTACACCTGAGTTAAATGCTCTTAGTTAATGTGTTGCGGGTAACACTAGGTCATGGGGTTTTACGATTTTACCCCTTGTTTAAAAACCACCATCAACAGCTGGGTATCCCTTTTCCTTCCTCTGCTCTTATCATATAAGCTCTAAATTCCTCTTTTTTCTTTGCTTCCTTCGCCAATTTTCTGCGATCTTTTCGCTTCTTTGTACGTCCTTCATATTGTTTTACTTCAATTTGATAGCATAATTTCGCTTTATCGGTTTCCCCTCTAATTTCACTAATCCCACTTGGCATAAGAAATTTGATGCATTGATGTAATGTTATGCTACAGCTTTAATCGCATGAATCCATGGCCTTCCCAACAGCATGTTGTATGGTGATTCCATATCCACTACGCATAATGCCGTTTGTGTTTCAATATCTCCCAGCAAAATTCGCACCTCTATTTATCCTTTTGGTTTTGTTATAGATTTACCAAAGCCATGAATATGATAAGTTGAAGGAGACATCTCTTCATCTTTGTATCCCATTCCTCTGTATGCATGGTAAAAGATTATATTCGCCGAACTCCCCATATCAACTAGAGTTCTGTTTACCGCCCATTCTTCCATAATTTTTGCTGATTTTTCTTTTTCTTTCTGTGTGGTTACTGTGATTACCAAAGGAGATGTGTGGTTTAAGTTTTCTCTTGATATCTCTCGTTCTTGTGAATGTAATCTTGTTTTTCCCATTCTTTCATAGGTGACGCTTTCTCCGTTGTTACGATTTTCTTTCCTTCAAAATCTCGTTTATGTATTCTCCCTCTGATATTTTCATGAAATTCATTAATCATTGTTTTTGTAATCAAACTACATTCGAACTTTCTATTACGTTCCTTGATTTTGATTTTCTCTACTTTAACCAATTTATCAATCATCTTCTTAATTTGAACAATTTTAAAAACAATCTCCAATCTTTAATCTTCAGTCCCTGTTTCTAGCGCCATATGTAATTGCAGGAAATCCTACAATACACACCTCACAAGAATTCATAATATCTAACACATATTTAAGATCAATAACCAATTTCTTTATTAATTGAGTTAGAAATTTTACAAGAAGGAAGTGAAATCAAGAATGTTATTGTTACTCTAGACTTTCTCTCTCCTCTAAGCTTTCTCTCCACTCTCTAAAAAGATCTCCCCTTTCATAAGCCTATTCGGCTCTTTATATAGGACATTACATAGTGGATGACAGCTAAGCGATCCTTTATTTTCGGATCTGACTTGCGACATTCTCGCAAGTGTACAAATATAAAATCTCGCAACACTCCTAAATCTTGCTAGGTCTTCACATCTTTCTCGTTTTCAGGATGTCGTCATCCGTTGCGTCATTTATATTACTCGTCTGCGATGTCTTCGCAATGTGTCGTTCATGGATTTCGCAAGGGCATTGGTGTTACGATATTCTGATTCTACACTAATCATTCATGGGATGATCTAATCCGTCCAACCAGGCTGGCGAAGTTGGACGGCTGTGATGGTTTTAAGACTGTATTGAACAGTCTAGGCTCATTCGAGCTTCTCCCAAAACAACGCGACCACCTCTCTTTAGGTTGGCGTTTGACGACGCTGGGGAAGTATGTGTGGTGTTCGACCAGTTGGGGCATTAGTGGGTGATAGGTGTAGAAAACACCTAATTTACTATCTAGTAGTTACGCTTTCTTTGCTATTTTTCTTGTGAATTATGTATTTTACGCATGTTTTTGAGTTATTAGGTACTCTGGAGTCGCACGGACGAAAAGATGGAGAAATCACCTAATTTGAGCAAAAGGGGTAAAAATTGTCATTTGAAGCAAGTAATATGTGGAGTCGACCCAAGGTTAAGGGGTGGTCATATGGTTAACCCTTAGCAGTGACCGGATGCTAGATAACCAATCCTACTTCTATGCCCTAAACTCGATGTCTCTCAATTATTTTCCCCAAAGTTTAGAAAAGAAAAGCAGCAGCAGCTCTGCTATTTTGTGAAGATCCGGATCGAATCGAGGAAGATGATATTGATGGAAATCGAGAGAAGGAGAAGATGGAAAAGGGGTCTTGTGATTAGGTCTTTGTCGAATGAGACAGAGAGAAGAAATCGAGAGATGAATTCAAGCCGGTGATTGAAGGAGTTAGGGTTTCTTGTTCTTTGTTTGATCAATTGGAAGTGAAATCAAGAGACATAGGAGTTGAGAAGGCTGGTGGTGCAGGAGGCTACGAATTGAATAGAGAAGGCATTGATGGTGAATTGGGTTCTTGAATTTGGGGGTTCGGTTTGATAATTAGGGTTCTCGAAGCTGCAAGTCGAGATTGGTGGGGAGTAAGGTGAAGATTCAATGACGGTAAATGGTGAAAATGGTGGATTCGAGAGATGGTGGTAATGGTTTGGATTTTTACAGGGGGTTTAGGCACACATTGATGGTTATGCAAATGGGTCTGTGACTGACTCAGTTAAGGTTAATGGGGTTCAACTCAGATGATACTAGTGAGCTGTTAGTAATGGCCACTGCCAATGACGAGGGATTAGTCTGTGGTGATGAGATTTTGAGAAGTCAAAGAGTGTTGGCTTACTGCCATTGTCGAGCAGAGAACTGAGAATGATGGGATGATGATGAAGTTTGTTTCGGTGATTCTTTGTGATTGAATAAAGGAGCATTTGTGATCTTGAGCAATGGGCTAGATGGTCTTGGTATGGCGGCATTAGTTGAAAGCTGCTGACTTGGTTTGTGTTGCAGAAGTGCGGTGCAGTGAGAAACTTAAAGATGTTGCCTCCATGGATGTTTGTGAGCTCAAGGCAGTGGCAAATGATTGAGCAAAATTAAGCTAATGGGAATTACAGTGAAGAATGGCTTGAGTATGCTGTTGTATTTTGCAGCGAAGGGTGTTGGCTGAGTTGATTGGTAGAATGTTGGTATTGCTGCAATTGAACTCAGGCACTGGAGTGAATGACTTGAGCTGGTGCAGATGATTGAGTGCAGTGGTGCTTGTGGAAGTTGATTTGATTTTAACAGGGTGTTGAGATGTTGATGGCAGAGGTTCTGGTGGAGTCTTTGTTGTGGAGAATAGAATCTTTGCTCATGAATGGAGTTTGTTGGTACGAGGCATGGCTTGAATTGTTGGTTCATGGCAGTGAGGAGATGGGGTTAGATGAATGCATTAGGTTGGAAAGTTACAATGCTTTGGAGCTGAGAATGAGATAATAGTGGACTGGAACTGGAGTACTTGTTTTGTGGCTATGTGCAGCTGCAGATGGAATTTGAAGCTGCAATGCACTGTGTAAGCTCAGCTGCAGGTGGAGGTCACAAATGAAGGTGTTGGTGCTATGAGCTTCTTTGAGGTTATTGGTATGCAGGTATTGCAGAGTTCTGAGAATGGAGCGGTGGCTGGCTAGTATTGAGTGATAAGTGAGACAATGGTCATGACAGAGATCTTTGGTTGACGATCTTTGGGGAACTACAAGTAATGCACGGGATTGATTGATGGCAGCTTTGTGCGGGTGCGGTGTGTTCTGGTTGGTGAGTGCAAGTTAAGCGGTGGTGGATTAAAATTGCAAGGAGTGGCGAGAGGCTCATGGCACCGAGGTTGCAACTTAGATGAGTTAGTGGTGATCTTTGAAAGTGAGAAAATGGCTAGGTAATTCTGGTAGAGTTGTGTTGCAGGTGGTATTGCAGCTGTGATTGAAATGAGGAATGCCAGTTTTGTTTTGATTGGGTGTATAGCCATCTTGGCTGAATATGATGGCTGAAGCACAATGATGGTGCTACAGAGTCCAGGCTAATGCAACTGGTCAGGCCAATGCCATTCAGCTCACTCAGCTGATCCAGGTCTGACTTAGGTCTAACTCAGACCTGACTGGACCTGACCCGATCCGACTCAGAGTCGACCCGACCGTTTTGACCCCGTTGACCGGTGACCGGGTTGACTTTGCCGGTCACCTGAAATAGTTTCCGGCGACTATTCCGGCCGATTTCCGGCCACAATCCCAGTTTTCCGGCGACGAGTTTTTGGACATATTTTCTACATGGGTTTTTCTCACACATGGGCTTGGTGGACCACTTGGAGATGGATTTTGAGAAGACCTAATATTGGAAGGAGTATCCTTTATGGAAATAGAGAAACATATAAAAGAGAGGACTTTTACCTAATTGAGGATATCTTTTTCTATTCTTGGCCTCTACTTTGTTTTCTAGGGTTTAGAACCATGAAGTCTCTTCTCTTTCTTCTTGTTATGAACTCCATGAATATGAACTAAGTTTTTATTATTGGTTGAAGATGTAGTTGGATTTTGCAACCAATTTATGATTTTTATGAATTAGTTTTCTCTCAATATTATCGTTTGATTTCTACGGGTTATAATAATTGCATGATTGAAGTATTGCAATATGATTGAATGTTTGTTTAGTCGAGTCTAGAATTGATTGAACTCACATCCATATCTATAGCTATTTTAGGGTTTTCATCGAGCGATAACCTTGAATACGAGTAGCATGATATGATTCTAGGTTGTAGTGATACATCCTCGTAGTCATATGTAGAAATTGACCTTTGTTCGAATTGTTTGCGCAATGTATTACAATTGCATTGATTAGCCTATTTCGAAACTTAATGCTCCTAGGAATTGAACTTGATTAGCGCAAGGCGTTAGGTTATTCTTTAGGTAGATTTCACATACGCAGCCCTAATGTGTGTGTTGATAACTTTGGAAATTACAGAGTATTCTTGCAATAAGGTATTCTATGGCTTTTGATGATAGCGAGATTAAATACGAATTCTATTCATATATTCATAAACTTGTTTACAATTGAAGATGAAACCTTTATCCAATATTTCACATCCTTGATTTGCGAGTTTACTTTTTATTGTTTTGTTTTGTTTTTATTTTATTTTTATTTACACATTCACAAAACCCTCGGTGTTTTATATAGGAAACCATAACAATTTGACAACCTAGACCTCTCTGTGGGATCGATCCTTTCTTGCCCTTGCTATATTTATATTTTGAGTAGTAAGAAAGTGTAATTTATTTTTGACGCTTACGACCGCGGTCAAATTTTGGCGCCGTTGCCGGGGAGGCAGCGGTTGTCAATTGTTTTGGTTTCTTATTTTTGTTTTTAGTTTTGTTTTATTATTTTTTTTCTTCTTATTTTCTGGGTTTTAACCTCGGTTTGAGAATTATTTCAGGTGCTTATTTCTATGGAAGGAGCATATTGGAACGATGGATACGGTTTTCAACAACCTCAACAATATGATAACTACCAATTCCAGGGGTATAATCAAAACCAATTCATTGGTTATGACCAATATTCCATGGAACCTTATGGTTTTCCTCAACAACCTTATGGCGGGGAACAACCACAAGGATGGGAGGATTCTTATGCTTGTGAACAAAAAGTCTCTAATTTTATAGATAAAGTTTCCACCTTTTTACAAGAGGAATTTAAAAAAGCAAAAGAGACTACAAACGAGCAACTCCAAGAACTTCGTGAAGGTATGACTATCTTGCGAAGAGGCATTGATCAATATAAGGAAGATATGGATAATTCTAATGTGCATATGGTTTGTGATGAATATTTGATTGATGCTAATGTTGAAAAAGGCCAATCCTTGGGCACTTTCGTTGATAATTGTGTAGTTAACTCAACTCTTGATCGTAATAATGATCATTCACCTATTCAAAAGGATGAGTTAGAGATTAACAACACTAAATTCAGCGAGGAACAATCTTATGTTGACTATGATAGTGACGGTGATTATGATATATTGCTTGAAACAACTCATGGTGACATCTCCGAGGAGTCTTTTTGGGATCAAGATGAAGATGAAGAGGAATATGTCGACACTTGTGTAGATGACTCAAGCATTGATCTTAATAATGATCAAGAGCTTATTCAAAGGGTGGAGCTTGAGGATGATGCATTTTCGAGTGTTCTAAAAAAGTTTCTTATGATAAAATTTGGATCCGCAAAAGAGTATGTGCCTTACAACAAAGAGGAGTGTGTTGAGAATGAGACCGTTATGACCACTATTGTGGAAGACCCAATTGAGCTTGCATATGATTATAATGATGATGTTTATGTCGAGACTATGGTTACGGCAGAAACGGACGAAGAATGGTTGCAAGGTTTGATAGAGGACCATGATATACAAGAGGTGAATAATTCACTTGAATTTTTCAAGGATGAAGAGGATTCCGTGATACAAGAGATTGTGCAAGGTTTATCTAACCCTTTGCCTATTATTTCTTCTCCTTTACCTCTCATTGGTTTGAATGTATGTGCTTCGAGAATATTGTTGAATGATTTTATATCTCGATATCCGCCATTAGAGATACTTGATTCTCATACTATGCAGGTTATGGAACAAGAAACCGTGGACGTACCCGACTTCTATATTCTTTATACACTTCCATGTGTGGACAAGAATAAGTGTGGGGGAAGCTTTTATCGGTTCATAGCTTCACTTTTGCTTTATGTTACTAATATTTGTGTGAAGCTAGTGTTTGCAAAACAGGTTCTATGGAAGGATCCTCAACTTTTCCGATTATTGGTGTATGGGGAATGAATTTTACAAGAAGCTAAGTCGGGCCGTCGACTTTAAAACAAGCGCTAAGTGGGAGGCAACCCACCGGTTTTGTATCTCTTATCCTTTTGCATTTTATTTTTGTTTCGTTTATTTATTTTTTACTGTTTTCATATCATATTTTCATCCCTATGTTTAATTTCATTGAGTCCGTAATCTATCTTAGAAGAGAATTATGACGAATACCTTTTCGTCAGAAAATTTCAGATTGCGCGTAGTTCAGTCCAGAGACCATAACTGTCAGACCGTTTATCAAAACACTGTGAAATTTTGACACTGTGTAGAAAACACGTAGGTGAACAACTTTTGTGAAATGGAGTTTTTCCAAATTCCTTACCAATTTGCACATTTTTTGCGTTTTATCTGCTGTTACGTCAGAATTCAGAACTTTCGTTTTTACACATTGAGGACAATGTGAAGTTTAAGTGTGGGGGAGCATTTATATGTTTGTATAGTTTGTTTTAGTTTGTTTTATGCCTTTAAAAAAAAATCAGAAAAATAGAAAAACCAAGAAAAAATTTGTGCTTTTTGAACTCCGAAATCTAGAAACTTGTGCCTTTAGGATGACACCATTAGTGGATGGAACCATTTTGAATGCAGGAGTTGAGGACCAATTAACTAAAAGGAAAGAATATAGCTCAGAAGTCACAAATTAACATGATAGTTGTTACCATATCTCGGAATATCACCATATCGCATTCTATTTTTATTTTTCCATATTTATCTATTGTTCTCTAAGTGCTTTGGTGGGTCACTAAAAATCGACGTGTTATTACTGCTAGGATGAAATAGAGTGATTGAGTTACTAGAAAAAGAAAAAAAAAAAATGAAAAAAAAAAAAAAAAAAAAAAAAAAAAGACCGACCAATTAGACCAAAACGGAATAAAAAGACACTTGGGAATAGCAGTATGTGTGAAACGTAGTCCCTGTCTCCGTCGCCTAAACAAGCGTGGAATGCAGGATCCAAGGCAACTATCATGTACTTGCTGACAAGAAGCATGCGCTTGGATCCAAAAGATCTAATCATGCCGTAAAAAAAAAAAAAAAAAAGAGAAATTGGATCCAGTTTGATCCAATCATATAAAAAAAAAAAAAAGAGAAGAAATTATTATTGTGTTGAATAAAGTCACTCTTGGTTCCCTTGTATATGCCAATTGATTTGATGTAGCATTCAGCACCAAGTAGCTCAATCCAATAGAATTAGGTTCATCTTAGCAGTGACCTTCAGACAGATATGGGAAACATCGAACACTTGAGAATATTCGCCAACATCTACATCTTTATCCATCTTCTTTATCTTTTCATTGTGATTGTGGTTTGTTAGTTTAGAGTATTGTGGCTTGTTCGACTATCTAATTAGAGTTTATTTACTAATATATCAATTGAATTTGCAAGGTACCTCCTCCTGTAGTCATTTTGGATTTGTTCATTGATTTGTCACGAATAGACGGAGTTTGAAATATAGGTTTTGTAGGTATATCTCTAGTAAACCTTCACGAGACTATAACTCGTCCACTAGGGACACCTAGGGGTTTAAAGGCTTGTTATTTATGCTAAAATTAACCGTAGCCTCGACGACACGGAGTTGTTGTATTTTATTATTTTGTTTGATTTGCTCGAGGACTAGCAAAGTCTAAGTGTGGGGAATCGATAGGTGTAGAAAACACCTAATTTACTATCTAGTAGTTACGCTTTCTTTGCTATTTTTCTTGTGAATTATGTATTTTACGCATGTTTTTGAGTTATTAGGTACTCTGGAGTCGCACGGACGAAAAGATGGAGAAATCACCTAATTTGAGCAAAAGGGGTAAAAATTGTCATTTGAAGCAAGTAATATGTGGAGTCGACCCAAGGTTAAGGGGTGGTCATCTGGTTAACCCTTAGCAGTGACCGGATGCTAGATAACCAATCCTACTTCTATGCCCTAAACTCGATGTCTCTCAATTATTTTCCCCAAAGTTTAGAAAAGAAAAGCAGCAGCAGCTCTGCTATTTTGTGAAGATCCAGATCGAATCAAGGAAGATGATATTGATGGAAATCAGAGAAGGAGAAGATGGAAAAGGGGTCTTGTGATTAGGTGCTTTCGAATGAGACAGAGAGAAGAAATCAGAGATGAATTCAAGCCATGGATTGAAGGAGTTAGGGTTTACTGTTGCTGTTTGATCAATTGGAGGTGAAATCAAGAGACCGGAGTTGAGAAGACTGGTGGTCTGGGAGGCTACGAATTGAATAGAGAAGGCATTGATGGTGAATTGGGTTCTTGAATTTGGGGGTTTGGTTTGATAATTAGGTTTCTCTGAAGCTGCAAGTCGAGATTGGTGGGGAGTAAGGTGAAGATTCAACAGCAGTAAATGGTGAAAATGGTGGCTTCGAGAGATGGTGGTAATGGCTGGATTTTACAGGGGGTTTAGGCACACATTGATGGTTGTGCAAATGGGTCTGTGACTGACTCAGTTAAGGTTAATGGGGTTCAACTCAGATGATACTAGTGAGCTGTTAGTAATGGCCACTGCCAACGACGAGGGATTAGTCTGTGGTGATGAGATTTTGAGAAGTCAAAGAGTGTTGGCTTACTTCCATTGTCGAGCAGAGAACTGAGAATGATGGGATGATGATGAAGTTTGTTTCAGTGATTCTTTGTGATTGAATAAAGGAGCAATTTGTGATCTTTGAGCAATGGGCTAGATGGTCTTTGGTATGGCAAAGCATTAGTTGAAGCTGCTGACTTGGTGTGTTGCGAAGTACAGTGCAGTGAGCAACTTAAAGATGTTGCCTCCATGGATGTTTGTGAGCTCAAGGCAGTGGCAAATGATTGAGCAAAATTAAGCTAATGGGAATTGCAGTGAAGAATGGCTTGAGCATCTTTGTTGTATTTTGCGGCGAAGGGTGTTGGTGAGTTGATTGGTAGAATGTTGGTATTCTTGTAATTGAACTCGAGCACTTCGGAGTGAATGACTTGAGTGGTGCGAGATGATTGAGTGCGGTGGTGCTTGTGGAAGTTGATTTGATTTTAACGGGGGTGTTGAGATGTTGATGGCAGAGGTTCGGTGGAGTCTTTGTTGTGGAGAATAGAATCTTGCTCATGAATGGAGTTTGTTGGTACAGGGCATGGCTTGAATTGTTGGTTCATGGCAGTGAGGAGATGGGGTTAGATGAATGCATTAGGTTGGAAAGTTACAATGCTTTGGAGATGAGAATGAGATAATAGTGGATGGAACTGGAGTACTTGTTTTGTGGCTATGTGCAGTGCAGATGGAATTTGAAGCTGCAATGCCTTTGTGTAAGCTCAGCTGCGGTGGAGGTCACAAATGAAGGTGTTGGTGCTATGAGCTTCTTGAGGTTATTGAGCTGTGCGGGCATTGCGAGTTCTGAGAATGGAGCGTGGCTAGTATTGAGTGATAAGTGAGACAATGGCTGTGTGAGATCTTTGGTTGACACGATCTTTGGGGAACTACAAGTAATGCACAGGGATTGATTGATGGCATTGTGCAGGTGCAGTGTGTTCTGCTGGTGTGTGCAAGTTAGAACTGGTGGTGGATTAAAATTGCAAGGAGTGGCAGAGGCTCATGGCACTGAGGTTGCAACTTAGATGAGTTAGTGGTGATGCTGAGCTGAGAAAATGGCTAGGTAATTCTGGTAGAGTTGTGTTGCAGGTGGTATTGCAGCTGTGATTGAAATGAGGAATGCCAGTTTTGTTTTGATTGGGTGTATAGCCATCTTGGCTGAATATGATGGCTGAAGCACAATGATGGTGCTACAGAGTCCAGGCCAATGCAACTGGTCAGGCCAATGCCATTCAGCTCACTCAGCTGATCCAGGTCTGACTTGGGTCTAACTCAGACCTGACTGGACCTGACCCGATCCGATTCAGAGCTGACCCGATCCGACTCAGAGTCGACCCGACCGTTTTGACCCCGTTGACCGGTGACCGGGTTGACTTTGCCGGTCACCTGAAATAGTTTCCGGAGACTATTCCGGCCGATTTCCGGCCACAATCCCAGTTTTCCGGCGACGAGTTTTTGGACATATTTTCTACATGGGTTTTTCTCACACATGGGCTTGGTGGACCACTTGGAGATGGATTTTGAGAAGACATAATATTAGAAGGAGTATCCTTTATGGAAATAGAGAAACATATAAAAGAGAGGACTTTTACCTAATTGAGGATATCTTATTCTATTCTTGGCCTCTACTTTGTTTTCTAGGGTTTAGAACCATGAAGTCTCTTCTCTTTCTTCTTGTTATGAACTCCATGAATATGAACTAAGTTTTTATTATTGGTTGAAGATGTAGTTGGATTTTGCAACCAATTTATGATTTTTATGAATTAGTTTTCTCTCAATATTATCTTTTGATTTCTACGGGTTATAATAATTGCATGATTGAAGTATTGCAATATGATTGAATGTTTGTTTAGTCGAGTCTAGAATTGATTGAACTCACATCCATATCTATAGCTATTTTAGGGTTTTCATCGAGCGATAACCTTGAATACGAGTAGCATGATATGATTCTAGGTTGTAGTGATACATCCTCGTAGTCATATGTAGAAATTGACCTTTGTTCGAATTGTTTGCGCAATGTATTACAATTGCATTGATTAGCCTATTTCTGAAACTTAATGCTCCTAGGAATTGAACTTGATTAGCGCAAGGCGTTAGGTTATTCTTTAGGTAGATTTCACATACGCAGCCCTAATGTGTGTGTTGATAACTTTGGAAATTACAGAGTATTCTTGCAATAAGGTATTCTATGGCTTTTGATGATAGCGAGATTAAATACGAATTCTATTCATATATTCATAAACTTATTTACAATTGAAGATGAAACCTTTATCCAATATTTCACATCCTTGATTTGCGAGTTTACTTTTTATTGTTTTGTTTTTATTTTATTTTTATTTACACATTCACAAAACCCTCGGTATTTTATATAGGAAACCATAACAATTTGACAACCTAGACCTCTCTGTGGGATCGATCCTTTCTTGCCCTTGCTATATTTATATTTTGAGTAGTAAGAAAGTGTAATTTATTTTTGACGCTTACGACCGCGGTCAGTGGGCCCGCCAGTGGTCATCACGGTGATCGCCTATTCCTTCCAGGGTTTGGCTAGGCTAGTTAAATCATGCGGCCCACTTGTGCGGCCACGATCGTTTCTGAGATTGACATGGACAGTCTAGATTTTCCTTAAGGAAATTAAACATGCTCGATCGAGCTTACCAAAAGTGCGTCGAAACGAGATTCTCTTTGTTAGAGAGCAATGCAGCTTGTGTGAGTGTTTTTATGCAGGTCGCAATACTGACACTTCGGGAGATTCATGCTACTCCGTTGCGAGAGAACATTTAATCATCATGTCATGTCAATATTGAGAGTTCGTTGGGGAACATAGCATAGGAAAACACTAGGCAGGTCATGCATTAGTGAATAATGCTGATAGAACTCACATAATATTTGGGATTGCTGTTGCACGCACCATTCTGAGTGAATTTCCTGAATTATATTGAATTAATTCTAATAAAGTGAAGAGGTTTTCTGCACTCGTCACTTATTAAACGGTTCTTCCTTTTGCAGGGTAACATCGCATTAAATGCTAGTTTTACAATTTTAGCTCTGAACTAAAATCCACCATCAACATTAAGTCCCCTGCTTAGCACGTAATAGTTACACCATTGCGGGGTAAGCACTAGATGGTGACAAATAAAGATAAAACTTATGAGACAAAGTTAGATGTTACCAGGAGACATAGGCCGGCCTGTCTTTGGAACATGTCATGTTCAAGAGGTATCCAGGTGAGTGTTTTCCTAGCATGAAGTTGGTTGGCCCCAGGTAGATTAGGCATACGGTTGGTTGGGATCTCAAACTATTCATGACGATGTCATAATCCTCGACGATGTGGACGAGCCCTATCATGAGGAATATCCTTAAAAGGCTGGTGAAGCAATTTCTGAAAAAGATGTTGAAGCAGCTCCCAAAGAGAACTTTGATGCAGCTTCCGAGAAGGGCGTCAAAGCGTCTTCTGGAGAGGATGTTAAAGCAGCTCCTGAAGAGGGCTCTAGTGAAGGCACCATTGGCCCTGGCGTTGACGACACTTCTTTATTGTTTAGTAGCCTTTGCTTCATGCGGCTGGAGCCAGGTCTTGATCGAATAATAATCCCTCATTCATGCTATAACTTCCATTTGTTATATTACGTGTGTTGTGCTTCTGTGAACAGGAGATCCAGGAGTCATATTTGTTAAGTGCGGAGGCTCTATATCCAATTAATAGCGCGTGTGATGTGATTGGACACGTCTGAAGAAGTAATCGCAATCTGGGAGTACCGCGTGCACTAGCTCGCTGCTTCCTGATTCCGTGAAGGGATTTCCAAAATATGAAAATTACATATGGCGAAACTTCTTTCTGGGATCTAGGCACAATGAGATGGTGAATGATGCTTGCCCTAAGAAGCATGTATTGGCTGCTTGATGATTTCTTTCAATCATCTTGCTCTTTCTGATTGAGATGATGATATGCTTGTATGGGCACAATCCTCGGAGCCGTTAAGTGAAGTAGACAAGCTGAGAGACCTTCGTTGTCGACGTGCCGCTATAAGTCTTCAAGGACTTCGTTTCAAGCAACATCCTTTGAATCGTCTTCTGAATCTTAGATGGTTTTATAGAACGGGATGCGATGAGCAGCCCCCGGTTACACTTCAAAATCGATGGCGTGGCTGGACACGTGAAAATATCTCCGATTTGTACTTTGGAGTCTTTGATGCACATGTACGTCTTCATGTTGAGAATTCTCTGCGACTCGTAAAGCTTCAACAGTGATGATTTTTGATATTAAAAATAAACCGGTTGAGGGACGTGAAGGCATCCTGTGCTGGCAGTCCCCAGGTATAATTATCCCGAGCTTATTTTCTCTTGAAAGACGTACTTCCATTGCATTTGCTAGTAAGGTGTTGAAGCGGCTTCGGCCTCTGAAGAGAGCGCTGAAGTGGCTTCGGGAAAGAGTGATGATGCTGTAGTTGCAGGAAATCCTACACTACACCCCTGACAAGAATTTATACAATCAAATCATTTTTAGGATGAACAACTGTAATTTTTATTGATTAAACTCTTAAAATGTTTACAAGATGAAATGGAAATCAGTTAAAGAATTACAATCACTCTAAACTTTCTCTCTCTTAATGACTTGCCCAACACTCCAAAAAAGATCTCTCTCCCAATAGACCAACTCGGCTCTTTATATAGGGTATTACATAGTGGATGACAGCTAAGCTGTCCTTTATTTTCGGGAATGACTTGCGAAATATCGCAACTGTATAAATATATAATCTCGCAATTCTCCTAGATCTCGCTAGGTCTTCACATCTTTCTCGTGTTTTGGCTATCGTCATTCATTGCGTCATTTATATTACTCATCTGCGACACCTTCGCAATGCTGTCGTTTATTGATCTCGCGAGGTATTGATGTCGCGATATTCTGATCCTACATCTTGCCTCTTCTCATGTCTTCTCTTCCTTGAAGAGAATGTCATGAGAATTAGTATTTTTGAAATGTCGCAACCATTTGCTTTTCATCAATTTTTGCCGACAAGATTCCGTGAATTAGGGATGACCGCTTATACGTGTCTAAAATTTCCCCTTTTTTACCGGCACATTTAATGCTATCTGGTTACCCTTTTCTTGTTTATTTAAGGAGGAGTTCCTTTTGAAAGTGTTTCTTTTCTTTTACTTCGTCTTCTTCATCGTCTGCAACCTTTTACTGCTGTTTTTTCTTCCTGCAATTCTTCTCATCATCTTTCTGCTATTGTTCTTCACGCTCTTGTTCTCACCTCTTTTTTACTCTTCTGTTTCTATGGAGTCATCAAGGTTTGTTAATTTTGCTGAATTTGATCTTTTTGTGATTGATCTCTCCTATTGAAGTTGTTTTATTTTGACATTATTCTTCTTTTAATGATTCCCTATTTGTTTTTGTTTTAGCAAGAACAAATCTAACACCAAGTTCACCGTTCGAACCCACTTTGTCTCCAGTGGGCTCGCAACCGAAAATCGCTGTTACTAAAAGAAAATCTGCGAATAGCAAGGTATTTAAGAAACATTTACTCTTCTAATAACAATATTGTTGCCTCTGTTTCTTATTTAACTTGTAATTCGCAGGATGACAAAAATGTGGACAAATCCCCTAAGAAACCTCGCCGTTCTAAGCCTGTTGCATCTTCTATTTCCTTTCCTTCATTCAAGCTCACAACTCCTCCTGCAGTATCTTCGCAAGATAAACCATCTTCTCTTGCGATATCTTCGCAGGATAAATCAATTCCCCCTTCCCATGATAAACCATCTTCTTCTGCGATATCTTCGCTGGATAAATCGATTCCTACTCCTATTCTCGCCGTCTCTGAAAATGCCACTGTCGATATTCCTGAATTTTCCATCAATGAAGTTCCTCAAGATGGACCCCTTTCTACTTTTACCATCAATGCCTCTATCTCACCCCCACTCATTAATCTTCATCAAATTTCTTCTTCTGGCATTTCTATGACCAAGGATGACTCAATTCTTCCTTCTTCTCCCACTATTACCTCTTCATCTGGGTCTATCTCTCTTACCAAAGAAAACCTGGAGGGGATGGATGTAGCTTTCAAAGTTTTATCAGACATCATGAATGATGTCAAGAAGACCTCCGTTGATCCCATCAGGTTTAGCGTTTGCGAGTCTTTGAGTAAATATTTCGGTTCTGACAAAATGTCGCAAATGTCTTTAGAACAAGATTTTAAGACATTGAAGAATAATCTTCAAAATATTTCGCTGGATCGTGATAATCTTCGCAAGAAGAACGAAGAATTAAAAGGTATTAATTCTCCTCCCCACCTTTTTTTTTTTTTTTTTTGAAGACCTTTTTCGCCTTTCAAGCTTTAAACCAGAAACGAAAAATGGAGATATATCAGTTGGAATCTGTCATTGAAGAAACTCGAATGGATAGAGATGTTTGGATGGAGCAATATAACCAGTTAGATAACCTTCATACATACTTTGTTGATCAAATAGATAATCTTACCCAAGAGAATGTTCACTTAGTTTAGAAGCAAGACTCGCTGAATAATGAATTATCTCATCTCTCTTATTATTTGAGTAAATCTAATTTGGAGTTGGAAACCTTATCAGATGAGAATGGAACTCTATCTCAAGAGAAGCGAGTTTTGTTAAACAAGATGGCGATTGGTTCGCAACTGCTTGATGTCTGTCAGAAAATATGTAATGAACAGGAACAATCTCTCTGTTCACTGAGAAGTAAACTTCAAGAAGTCACTGTTGAGAGGGATAAACTTATTCAGGGTAGAATAACTTTAAGTGTGAAAACTAGCCAACTGAAAGACCAATATTCCAAGTTAAAAGAATCATATTCTTCTCTTGCTAAGGAAAATAACTTGCTTGTTTCCAACGAAAAGAGTTTTCGCTCTCGATTAAAAGGTTTGGTTGGAGATAATTTTGACAATGCCATGGATCACTTGGAGAATAGCTGCTTGGCTTTGACCCAACATCTTATTTCGCAAAAGGAAGGTAGTCATAGAAATTGACTGCCTCATCTATTCTTCCTTTATCAAGTCTTCAAATCTTTTGTCTATATGACTCTTTTTGTTCTTTGTTTTTGCAGAGTCTGAGAGAGATCTTCGCTCCTCCCTTTCTATTCTGGAGTCTAACTATGCCAAGATTCGCAAGGAGAATTCGTTACTTGTTTCTAATCTTGCTAAGTCTCGTGACCGGGCTGAAAGAAGATTGGATTATCTTTCTCACTCCAAAGACATCCAAAGTAGAAATCACCAGAGGGCACTCCTTCGCCAATTTCATCTCAAAGCAGAAGTCATCGTGAATGATATACTATTGTCCAAATCTCTCGACCCTGTATCTATCGAACCTCTGGAGGTTGAAGAGGATGAAATCCCTAATCTTCCTGATAGTGATTATGAGTACGAAAGTGGCGAGGATGTCGCGAATGAAAAGGCGATCCCCTCAAACAATGAAGCTGTCAATAATGACCCAAGTGAAGGGGGTTCTGGCGAGAATAAACCAACTGGCGAAAATGTGAAAATTGTTGAAGCTGATAAAATTGTTGAAGAGTGTTTCACATCTCCTGCTGGCGAAAAGAATGATGTAGAGAGTTAAACTTCTTTTATAATTTTGTATTTTCTATCTTCTTTATCTTCATAACTTTTTGCATAAGACGCTTTTCAATTCCTTCTTAAGTGCACTTTTTGATAAGAAGGATTGAGTCTACTGTTGAACAATTCTCTTATTTCCTCTTACTATCTTATGAATGACTTTTTCTTTTGTGGTTTTGCTTATATTGAAATGATTAAGCAAGTCGTTCTGAATTAATATTTGCAAGTTCAGTCTCGCAAGCTTGTTCGCTTACTCTTTTTGTGTGGTCTTATTTTGCCTTCCTAGTTAAAGGTCTTATTTTTCCACCCCTCATTATTGCGACAAAATCGCAGGACGTCTGTACACTTTCATGTAAAGACCCATTGATCTTGCCTTATCGTTTTCTTAGTATTATTGCCTCTGCAGGATGTTTTCGTTGCGACAATATGACATGCCTAGAAATTCTCGCGAATTTAAATCCCCATGACATTGCCGTCTTGCGACGAAATCGCAGGACGTCCCTACGTTTTCATGTAAAGACCCATTGATCTCGTCTTATCCTCACATTAGTATTATTGCCTCTTCAGGATCATCGCACAAATATGACAAGCCTAAATTTTCTTGCGAAAATAAAGCCTCATGACATTTGCGTCTTAAGACACTTATCAGTTCCCTAATGGAGGGTGCCGCCCTTATCATCTCCCTGGTTGCCCCTTCAAGGAGGCGTACATAGGCCATACAAGACTAGATCCTCCCATCCGGTATTAACAACAACCAGTTTTTTTCGCAGCCTCTTATCCCTTATACCTATAGGGCTTATGGTTACGAGACTGCACCCTAAGTGGAGTTTTCTTTGGGCCGAGTGCAGCCTGTGCCAAGACTTGCCAAGAATGGCCGAGACACTTCAAATGCCCCAAGCACTCTTGGCTCAACCGTGTACCTCGGCGCCTTTTTCATACACTGACTCCTTGGAAGAGACCCTCGGTCGTCCAACCAGGGTATAACCTTATATATATAGTTGGAAATCCAAGGTATCTCCCCCGGATGGGCTTTATTGACCCCAAATCTCCATGACTTAGGTTCCGGGGCGGTGTAACCTTTTCCCCGAGCCATGTCAAGAGATACCCCTTATATGACGCACTTTAGGTCTTACATTTGCCTCTTGCGAAATATCATTCGCGAACTAGGGTGTACGCCATAAAGGTTCGTCCCATTCGTATATATCATTTATTTTTGATTATTTCTTCTCATTATCTTTGTGAAATTATCGCATAGTCTTGCTTTGTTTGCTGTGATCTCGCTGTAATAACTAGATTTTCATATATTATGTCTCGCGAGACTTTCGCGTACTCCTTCTTCGATCGTCATATTCTTTGTACTTTCGACATGTCTTTTTCACTCAAAACAATTTTTTTTTTTTACACAAATCTAAAATCAATTATTCATTTCTTACACTTCTTACTTCTGTTGCTCTCTGCTTCTTCATTTAAATTTCCTGATATTTCCTTCCCTTTTACGGAACCATCGCAATTTCCAACTGTCTTCAGGCATTGGTTTCGCAATGTATCTTCATCTCTCACTTCTATTGCGTCCACCATCAGTCTTTCCCTTTATTGCTCTTCTTTGGTGTTCTGCTTCCAGTTCTTCTTTTGAGCAGCCCTTTCCTCGCAAGATTCCACATCAACTTCATAGCACTTTTGTCCCTCAGCCCAATCTCCTTTTATAACTCCAACACCACTGGGATGAGGAAATTTGATGCACTGGTGGTAAGTCGATGCTACACCCAAGATCTCATGTAACCAAGGTCGCCCAATTAATGCATCATAGGGGGACTCCACATCAACTACGCAAAACAAAATTTCAGTTGATAATCCTTTCAGTGGTATTCGCATATGAGCTTCTCCTTTAGGTTTATTGGCAGTACCATTAAAACCATAAATCTTATAAGTTGAAGGTATCAGATCTTCGTCTTTCCCTCCCATAGTCTTGTAAGTATGGTAAAAAAGGATGTTTACAGAACTTCGAGTATCAATTAAGATTCTATTGATTGCCCATGAATTTTCTTCCTCATCATCTTCATCATCAACATGTTTTGGGTTATTCTCCAATCTTACCACTAATGGACTGTCATGCATCTCTCCGCCCTCAGGTACCTCTTCTGCGGTAAAAGAAATAATCTGCGTTTGTCATTCCTTTAGTGGCGATGTCTTCGCGATGTTCATTACTTCTCTATTGTCAGCATCTCTTGCGAAAACCCTACTGATAACACTATCATGAAAATCTTCAATTGTGCTGTACAAATGTACGATAGAGTTGCAGAACAAGTTTTTGGCCTTCGCTCCAACTTCTACTACAAATGTTTCTTTCCCTTTTGTTGTGTTTACTCTGTGGATTTCTGGTGGTGGTGGTAATGGTTGAGTCTTCTCTTCACATTTTAAGAAATGATTTAGCTTCCCTTGGTCTATCATTCTGAGGATGATTCTTTTTATGTTTCTGCAATCATTTGTTAGGTGTCCATGAAAATGGTGATAGGAACAGAATTCATGACTTCTATCACCCGGAGGCGGTTCATTCCCCATGTTCCAGGGTGCATGTATATTTTCCATCAGGATTATAGCTTCCCATATTTTCTCCACGCTAGCATTCAGTGGGGGCATCTTGATTTCCTCCCATACTACCCTATGACCTCGCTGCCCTCTATGATAATTCTGCCTCTGACCTCCTTAAGTCTCTTGCGGCTAATCAAGTCTTTGAATTTTGTTATTTCCGCCACGGTTATAGAAGTTTCTCTCTCTTTCAAATTCTTCCTGATCGCGACTTCCCATGGCTACTAATTTTCGCTGACCATAATCCGTTACCATTTCTTGTTGACCCTGCGAGGTGTTCGCCACTGTGTTTATCAATTTATGTAAAAAACTTGCATTCACGGCTCTTGAACTTGCATTCGCAACATGGTATGATTCCATCTCATTTTGCTTTTCCTCTAGAGCAATGTACTCCTCCTGAAGTTCTCACAACTCAGTCATTGTGATTGTATTCTTGACTCTAAAAACTTGAATTATAACAGATTGGTTGCGAACATAGCATTAATGAATGATAAAATGAGATATCTCTCATCCACACGACCAGCCATATCGCTACACATTGTCTTCCACTTCACAGTCAGATGTTTCAAACTTTCACCAACCCTTTGTTTTAACCAAAATACATCTTCAATACCCGGTCGCGAGGAATTATTACTTATGTACGCCCCTAAAAATATAGCTTGTAAATGGTTGAATGATGTAATTGTGTTTCTTGGTAAACCTTAAAACCATTTCAGCGCTTCTCCTGTCAAACTTGATGCAAAATACTTGCACAATATAGCATCATGATTTTCCCATTGTAACATGCATCTCACATAAGCTTTGATGTGTTGTATTGCACAAGTTGTTCCATCAAAAATGCTGGTTAACGCAGGTAAATTACACTTCGGGGTTATTCCTCCTAGTTGCACTTTTTGTGTAAATGGAGTTTTCGCAGCTTCTTCGATGGCCTCATCCAATTGTCTCTTTCCTCCTCCCCTTTTACTGTTCAGCATTCCTCTCATTTCTGCCAATTCTCTCAGGATTTGCTCATTTGCATCATAATTTGGATCCACAGGTCTTTTTAGTTCTGCCTCACTTCTCCTGCGTTCATGTCTTCTTTGACTTTCTTGTTCATCATTCCCTTCTCGTCTTTCTCTGCGATCTTCTCATTCATCTCTTTCACAAATTCACACACCGTTATATCTATCATTTTCTCTTCTTTGCTGACTATCATTTCTCCTTTGTACTCTTTCATATTCTTCATTGATAATACCATTGTTGCGATTTTGTTCTCGCCTTCTTTCTCGATTATCATGATTATTCTGGCGAATTGATTCTTGTAACTCCTGTTCTTCCATTTCTGTTCTCAATCTTTCTCTTTCGCAAGCTAGGCGTGCTTGCTCAACATAGTGTCTTTCAATTTCATCTTCAATTTCTTTTTGCTTCCTCTGCCTTTCTCTCCCATGCAATATTCTTCTTCCTTCTTCCTGATTTTCTTCGTCATTTGGATTATTCCGCCCCTGTCGCTGCCTATTTCCTTGATTTCCATCATTTCGCCCATTTTGAAGAGCCTCGGGACGTGGGATATGACGATCTTCTATTATTTCTCTTCTTTCGCAACGTTCTTCGTCTGGATTTTGCGCTTCCTCTCGATTTTCTTCATTAACATTTTCTATAGGTAAAGTTCTTCTCCTCTCCTCTCTAACTGATCTTGAGCTTGACCTTGTAGTGCTTCTCGACCTTCTGTTTTGTAATCTCATATTTTCCATCCTCAACTCATGATTTTGCCTTGTTAAATTTGCACGTTCCTCTGCCTCTAATCGTCTTTCTACATGTATTGTTTGTCTCAATGTCTCTAATGCTGCGACCTCTTCATTTCCATGAATTATTTCTCCAATCACTTCTCGATCTCTCTCCTCTTGTCCATTGTTTATCAATTGCTGTTCTTCTCCCCTTTTGTCCACAGAGTCTGATCTCCAAGTATGCATGCTTACTCTATCATAATCCACAGTTCTATTCGGTACTAGTTGAATTGGTGATGGAATTTTATTTTCCTCATTACCTCTTGTGTTCATTATTGAGGATTCCCCCATTTTATTTCTCCCTTCTCCAGCAAGTCTCCTACTTCTTCTAACTGTTGTTGGTTGTTCTGAAGCATGTCTTCTTCTAGCCATTTCTCAGTTTCAATAAATTGTTGAAAATTATATGAAATTCCTTCCCTATTACTCCAAATTCTTTCAAATCACGATGTCGATCCTTACTCTCTCCCTGTTTCTAGCGCCAATATGTAGTTGCACGAAATCCTACACTACACCCCTCACAAGAATTTATACAATCAAATCATTTTTAGGATGAACAACTGTAATTTTTATTGATTAAACTCTTAAAATGTTTACAAGATGAAATGGAAATCAGTTAAAGAATTACAATCACTCTAAACTTTCTCTCTCTTAATGACTTGCCCAACACTCCAAAAAAGATCTCTCTCCCAATAGACCTACTCGGCTCTTTATATAGGGTATTACATAGTGGATGACAGCTAAGCTGTCTTTTATTTTCGGGAATGACTTGCGAAATATCGCAACTGTATAAATATATAATCTCGCAATTCTCCTAGATCTCGCTAGGTCTTCACATCTTTCTCGTGTTTTGGCTATCGTCATTCATTGCGTCATTTATATTACTCATCTGCGACACCTTCGCAATGGTGTCATTTATTGATCTCGCGAGGTATTGATGTCGCGATATTCTGATCCCACAGATGCGGCTTCGGGAGAGAGAGCGTTGAAGCGGCTTCTTCTGGAGAGAGCGTTGAAGCGGTTTCAGGAGAGAGCGTGCGTTGAAGCGGCTTCTGGAGTGTGCATTGAAGCGGCTTATGTGCGTTGAAGAGGCTTCTTCTGGAGAGAGCGTTGAAGCGGCTTCAGGAGAGAGCGTTCCTTGAAGCGGCTTCTGGAGTGTGCGTTGAAGCGGCTTCTGAAGTGTACGTTGAAGCGGCTTCTTCTGGAGAGAGCGTTGAAGCGGCTTCTCCTTCAGTTTGATTTTCCCTTACAAATTTCATGCTTCTTGATTGACCGTCTCTCTTGTGTTGAAGAAGTCCTTGACTGACGGTGAAGGAATTTCATGCTGAGTCTCAGTCCCCAAGCGTGAGTTATATGGCTCTATCTTGTATGGTCGGTGGGTTTACCATAACAAATATATCACCATCTCGCCTCCGTACTGGTGACTCTATTACTTCTCCATGGGAAAGCGAAATATACAAAAGTTCGGATTATCTCTGTTCGTAGTGGTTGTTGTTATGGTGAAGCTCTGGCGGGCAACAACGATTCTTGGCAGCAGCTACGATCAGAAGAGACTGGCAAGGAGAGGCATGGTAGTTACTTGCACGAACTTGGCAGTCTTCATATAATGGTAGAGATCGTCTCGTTATTAGAGGGAGAATGAACCGATAGCTTCCTTGATGTTTCCTCATGGAATGGAGAAGAGGGAGAGTCCCCTGCCCACGAGTATATATTAAGCTTTCAACTTTATAGATGCTGTCACGCTGGGTCTCTGAAGAAATAATTTGGGAGAGAGTTGGAGTTGAACCCAATGTTGATGAGGACCGTAAGAGTTGCTGATCATGAGGCCGTCTTTGTGTCTACGTTGTGTTTCATGGACGTCCAGGCATATCGCTGGTTTTCGATGATACATCTGCTCTCTTGAGTATGTCCTCATCTTTGGACATCCTGGAATCATAATGATAGCGTGCTTGCATCTTTGAGATGGGTAGTGTTGAGCAATCCCCAGCCACACTCCTTTGCCTTTACCGTCTTTGGATCGTGTCTTTGAGGAGTAGGGAAGTTTCCTCATGCGAATGTCTTAACTAACATGTTGTGCAAATATGAAGAAGCTCTTGACATGGAGAGTTCGTATGTACCTCTTAGGTCCGGGTGCGACCTCCTTCGGTAATGCAACTACTTCTTCTACAAGAGACGAAATTCTGAAAGCTTCTCTCACCGATTTGTTGCCGTCAAGCCAGATATGGTATATCCCGGACGTTGTTTTATCACTGTGATAGTCGTGCATGTGGTACTGAGGTTGGAGTTGGCGGTTTTGGACGCGCAGGGTGTTGTATCTCGGTGGTTTTCTTCTTGCTGCTTACAGAAGGCTGAAGGTTGTATTGCCTGTTGGTGAGATGTATACTTCCACGAATATCATGAGGCTCTTCATTCCTGGTAGGCCTGGTTCTTTCTAGCAGGGCAGGTGTTGTTGTAGCCGAGCTTAACAGCTTCACGAAGTTCAGAGGATGTCTGAAATTGCAGATTCTCCAGCATAGCACGATAGACTGCCACCATCCTATTATTGCATAATTCCACCAATCGTTGTTCAATCATATTTGGATCGTGAAAATCCAGTGCCTGAATTCTGGACCTCTTCACATAATCATTTGGATGTTCGTTGTTTCGTTGGAACATTCTCCCCAAATCTGAAAAGGTGATTTGCTCGGATACGAAGTAATACTTCTTGTAGAAAGCGGTTACCATCTCACACCAGTTGGATACGCTGTTTGGTGCAATGTTGTTGTACCAGGTGTACGCTCTCCCAGTAAGTGATTTTGATAACTCTTTCAGGCGAAGGACATGATTGTATTCATGCTCTCCTAATGACTCCAGAAAACGAGAGATGTGTTGACGAGCATTACCAGTTCCGCCATAAAGGGAAAATTGAGGAGAGGAGTATCCTCTTGGAAGAGGAACTCTTTGCACATCAGGAGGATAAGGAGGAGGATGCTGGTGCAGGTCTACCGGGTTTTCCTTGCCTCGATGCTGAAGAAGTCGTTCTACATCCTCACGCGTGATGAAATTGGACGGCTGATTCCTTTCCCTTGAGCGCTCAGGAATTTCTCCATCTATGAATGCACGCCCTCTTTCTGAGTTGCAGCCATGTTCGTCTGAGCCTTAGCGAGAATTTCTCGTCTTTCCATTAAATCAACAACGATGATAGGGGGTTGGCCTCCTCTGGTTCCTCCGGTCTCTCGTCCTGATGGGGAAGTGTCAATAGTGCTAGTAACGACCGGGGGAGTTACGCTCGAAGAAATATTGGTGGCAGCAACGGCTCTGGCTCTGGTGATCGGAGGTGTCACACCTAAGGAAGTATCTCGATGTTGTCCGGGTTGACATAATAGGCGAACCCTTTATGATGATTTGAAGATGTGTCAAGCCTCCTTTGTTGTTGTAAATGCACAAATTCTCGAAATTACGTCATGTTTTAGATCTACACGTTTCGTTGATGAAGTGGTAGCGGATATTCCTGACTTTAAATTGGTAGCAGTGGTGGAATAGAGATAGACCTTTTCTTTTGTGATCTCTGCAAGTGTCTCCTTAGGACTCCAATGGTATTGAGATTTGTTGTCGACTATCTCCATACTAGAACAACAGCTACACGAATCTTTACTTCATCTTTTTGGGTGTGGACCCTTTGAGGCATTTCTGGCTTGCTCCATACAAAACTTGTGGTAATGTAGAAAGGACGGTTGCTCCATCCGGGTCTCGATAGAAGCCATTGCTCTCTTCTAAGTAGTAGTCGCGTCTTGTGTCTCCATGCGGCTTTCTGGTCCTTTCATCTGGGAGATTTACTGGTGCTTAACTATCCGAAGCATTGCTTGAAAAATCATTTTCGTGAAGCGTCTTGGCGAATGGAACACCGGAATTGAATTTGGTTGTTGAACCTAAATTGAATTTAATGATTGAATTGAATATAAGATCCACCCTTTTGAAATTGAGAAAACTGGAATGAATATTGGTCTTGCAATCGAGAGATCAATCTCCCACTGTGGTCGCCAGTTGTTTATGGGTAAAAACTGATTCTGCTATTTTTGGTAATTTGGGGTGTGTTGATGAGAAACGAATTCAAACCCTAAACAAATGCACTGCACGGGAATGCTTTTAGGTTCGAGAAATCAATTTGTAAGACTCTGGCCTAAACCAAGAAATGGCCGTTCCATATTCAATTCGGTCACAAGGTGAAGAAGAAGGGTTGATCTTAGGGAGGGAAGCGGAGAAGGTGTTTGAGATTGTGAAGGTGTTGGCTATTTATGACTTGTATCAGAATGTTGAACTGGCTTGCACAATGTAAGCTATCAGTTCTTGGTGTTTCGGGATACGATGTTAACAACAACTTGGTTTTTCTGTGTTGTTTGAAGATAGGTTGAAGAACCTATTTATACAAGTCATTTGAGCGCAATCTTCATCTCGTAGGAAGTGGAGGAAGTTGAGTGATGGAGTAGTGGGGTCGTGTAAGTGATTGTCACACGATCACGCCTTTGCCCACTTCCATCATCATCGTTAACCGTCCATGCCTCCTAACACATTCTCGTAATGGGCGCGTTGCACGCCGCACGCTGTAAACCGCCAGACCAATACCCCAGTAAGCATCCCCCAGTTTGTGACATGTTTGATGTCTCGAATAGGTGGGTCAAGTCGTGGGACACTCCATGGAGAATAGCGTGGTGCTATTAGGTGAAACAACTAAGTTATTTATGAGGCCAAAATAAAATATGTATGTATTCGACGCATGTAAAGCAGCTCAAATTAATCGATGTGAAGCATCATTGTTTTTGAGCCTGATTGAATAAGTCGCGAATAAGCGTCTTAAAAAGTGGAAGCGTGATCGACCACCTTTGGGTGATCGTTTGGTGGCTCTAGGGGCCCGCCATTACTTGGCCGATCGCCTCATGTGGAAGAAGGATGGACGGTCTTCACAATGTTGATTTGCTTATTTTCTAAAAATAGATCTATACCATCCAATTAGACCGACGAAGTTGGATGGTTGTGATTGATTTGCGGCAGTTGTGTAACGCCGTTGACACGTTTTTAGGGTTTAGGGAGCCGTGTGGCCCACCCCTCTTTGGGCGTGCGTTCCGAGGCATTAAGCCCTAGTTTGCATAGGCCGGTCAATCACGTGTAAAGGTGGGTCCGCAGTGATCACGTTGACATCTTCGGGGCCGCTTAAGATTAAATCTAAGCCACTCAAATCAGCTGGCGAAGATGGGTGGTCGAGATCGATTTGCGGCAGTAATGTGTTGCCGCAAAGCGATTTTAGGTTTTTCTTGAAAACAGCGCAAACACTCATGTTCGGGCCGGCGATTTGGTGCGCTTTGGACTTGCTATGTGCAAGTCGATCAGTCATGTGTGGAGTTGGTTCGATGATGAACGCTTTGGCATCTCCTTGATCGTTTGAAATCGGATCTATGCCGTTCAACTAGGCCGGCGAGAATGGACAGCCGTGATCGATTTGCGGCAGTTGTTCAATGCCGCAAAGTGATTTTAGGGTTTCTTAAAACAGCTTGTTCACACTACTTTGAGCAAACGATTTAATGCTCTCTGGTTTTGTTGCAAACATGTCGATCGACTAGGGCACTAGTGGGCCCGCTGATGATCATGCTTGCGCTTCCCTAATCATTCATGGGATGATCTAATACGTCCAACCAGGCTGGCGAAGTTGGACGGCTATGATGGTTTTAAGATTGTATTAAACAGTCTAGGCTCGTTCGAGCTTCTCTCAAAACAGCGTGGCCACCTCTCTTTAGGTTGGCGTTTGACGACGCTGGGGAAGTATGTGTGGTGTTCGACCAGTTGGGGCATTAGTGGGCCCGCCAGTGGTCATCACGGTGATCGCCTATTCCTGCCAGGGTTTGGCTAGGCTGGTTAAATCATGTGGCTAACTTGTGCGGCCACGATCGTTTCTGAGACTGACATGGACAGTCTAGATTTTCCTTAAGGAAATTAAACATGCTCCATCGAGCTTACCAAAAGCGCGTCGATACGAGATTCTCTTTGTTTGAGAGCAATGCAGCCTGTGTGAGTGTTTTTATGCAGGTCTCAATACTGACACTTCGGGAGATTCATGCTACTCCGTTGCGAGCGAACATTTAATCGTCATGTCATGCCAATATTGAGAGTTCGCTGGGGAACATAGCATAGGAAAACACTAGGCAGGTCATGCATTAGTGAATAATGCTGATAGAACTCACAGAATATTTGGGATTGCTGTTGCACGCACCATTCTGAGTGAATTTCCTGAATTATATTGAATTGCTTCAAATAAAGTGAAGAGGTTTTCTGCACTCGTCACTTCTTAAACGACTCTTCCTTTTGCAGGGTAACAACGCATTAAATGCTGGTTTTACAATTTTAGCCCTGAACTAAAATCCACCATCAACATGACGTAAACACACATATCCCATAACATATTGCAATATATAAAACCATAAAGATTAATACTGCAAAAATCATCTTCTAAACAATTTTTAAGAATTTAAACAAATAAACCTAAAAACATGAAGATGAAAACGTTGGACATAGCTATGTGTACTCACAATAATGGCTATTCCAAACCCTAGTTATCCTTCTTAAACAAAAACCAGAATAAAAATTCTTTTAAGAAGTTTCTTAGACAAAATAAATAAAACATATACTAGAAACCGATCACAAGCTAATATCAAAGTTCATCTTCGCCAGCTTCACGGGTTTCGAGGCCTTTGAGCTTGTGATTCATAATATCAACTGTGTCTTCGGATAAGATATCCTCATTGAGAAGTTCTTTAGCATGTGACTTTATGAGACCAACGTCAGTAGTAACCTTTTTCAACTCAATTCTAACCACATCAAGATCCTTCATTGTATCAACAAGTTGCAGTTTTGCTTCCTCAAAGTATTTAAGAAAGTCATGAACCACCTCAGCAGAGACCATATCCTCATTCTCAACATCTTGGTGTGAGTAGGCATAATAGCATGAGGGATTAGGTGCACCATATTCTGCAAGAGTTCTTTTCTTCTTCCCTTTTGACTCGAAACCAAGACCTTTCTCAAGAAATCCTTTCGCAAAATCACCATAGCGAGATGAAGAAGATGACATTCTTGATAACCCCTAAAAAAATAACCTAGAGTTTGCGTACGTGACTTACGTAACTCAATAGGTTGGGTACTTAAAGGTTTCTTAGGGAAGAAGTTTTTTAGGGTTTCCTTAATTGATTCGCGACAGTTACACGTGGAACATGTACGAGTTCAATCTCAACCCAAAAAAAACGAACACGAGTCGTACGCACACGACCTTGCTGAAAAACTCTTGCACTATGAGAAAATCAAAATGACTCCAAAAAAATCTATGTCTCATAAGAGAGTACATGAGCAGCACCTTGTTTAACCAAAAAGAAAGAATAAAAAAAACAAATACTTGTGCAAGCATTTTCGTCAACGATACTCATGCTAAAGACGATAAGAAAATAGCTTGAGAATCCGAAAACACCATTGTCAACAAGTATACCTGAGCATATCTCTCAACTAGGATTTTTGTATGAGAGATTTCAACCTTGTGATTAAATAACACAAGTATGAGCCTTTAGCTCATCAAATGAATATTGTTTTTGGTTAAACCCCTTTCTTCTGTACTTTGGAAGAAGACTGTTATGATGTGAAAAATTATCATAAAATTTACTATCATCATAATACGACACATAGTAAGGATTTGTACCTGAAGAGTGTTGTCTAGATGGAGTACACAATTTGTTGATGATTTCCTTATATCCCTCAATAATCAATTTTAGGTTGTCATCCATCTGCTCATATCTGCATTCTTCACTAGATAAATGATTCACATCAGGATTAGTGATGCGTGTCGTAGGTGCAATCAAATTAATATCTATTTCCACACAATTAAAAAATAATATAATGGAAGTCAAGTTCGTTCCCACGAGGAGCAAGAGATTCTAGTTGTAAAAATTGTCACAAAAGGGGGGTGTAAAAAGCAAAAGAAAATAAACAAAGCAATTAAAAGATAAAGTTGAAAGCAATAAGAGAGACAAGATCAAGGAATCATTCTTCGTTGCAAAACAATGAATCAAGTTATGTTCTTTTCTACTTGTTATTAGTCACAGATTATCACCAACCGTAGGTTAAAGGTGTCCGCTTAGCTAGCCCCAAAATCCCTTATTTCACCGAGTAACAAGTCCGCTTAGTTATCAGATTCTATTCAAAAGAACCACCTTGAGGTTTGCTTATAAGATGTAATTCCCTGAATGCATTAAGATCTATGAATTTAGGTTTAGTACTAGTAGTTAAACTCGGTTCGCTTGGTCCACTTTCTAGCGTTGTTTTTACACACAATCGCTCCACGGAATCCCTCCGCAAGGTCTCGTGTTTTCTACTTGTGTAAAGTGTCGAGAACGATTACTTATTCCCTAACTTATACTAGAATTAGATTAAACTAACAAATCAATTTAGCGTGCACTCTAAACAATCCATCAATCAATCATGAATGAATAAACATTCCTATTAGTAAAAACAAACGATAATCATGTGAAAAACTTCAAGATAGAATTGAAACAAAACTCAAAACATGTTAAGAACTAGGAATTCATCCTCAATCAATGATAAAATTAGCTACTCATGTTTTTGAAATTCACACAAATAATAATTAAAAGGAGAATTTTTAAGTTCACACAAATAATTAAGAAGAAGAATTTTGAAAACAAAAACACAAGTGTTGTGTGTGTAGAGAGGTGTGTAAAAGATGTAGAAAACTTCTCTATTTATAGGCTTCAATATTCTCCAACTCTTCCAAGGAATAGAATCCTTTTCCTTTAGCAATTCAATTTCCAAATCCAAGCTTTTCTCAACTCTTCCATCTTCTCTTTCCAAGTTTGAGCCCAATTCTCCATCCAATTCCTAGTCCAAGTCTTCACATCCCATGAGAGAAATCCACACAAAATTCTCGCAACTTTTGCTCATGGGAAAACTGGTATTATGGCCGGAATCTGACCGGAATCCGTCACCGCCGGACACCTGAGAATTATGTCCGTCGAGAGCATATTCCGTCAGTCCACTGTTAGGACTAACGGTCAAGATAACGGTCTTTAACAGTCAGCTGGGTCAAGGATGGGAAGTCAGCCGGCGAGTTAGCTTTCTGATTTTGGGCTGAGTCGTCTTAATCGTCTGAGTCACTGCGCTGGATCGGCTCATCGGAATCGCTCCGGATCGGTCATCGCCGGCACCGAGTTGACTCGCCGGAGGGATGATTTGGCCGAGTTTCGGCTAATTACAAGACATTTACGGCCACGTTCAGGCCTCACTTTTCAGTCTTCTCCTGTGACAAACCTACACATTCATCTAATTGAGCATCACAGCTTCAATCAAACATACCCCATTCTCAATTTCTTTCATCTGCCATTAAAACCCACAGATCCCCTTTCTTATTCTATTATCTTCAAAATACCAATCATACACAGAGAACCCTGAATCTTCATCACGGCAGTACCATCTTCAGCCATTCAATCACCTTCTTTGTCTCTCGATTCATCACAGCAAAACCCATTAATTCTTTATCTCTGTAAACCCATCTCTTCTTCAAGCTCAATTCTGCACCCTCATCAAATCACCACAGCACTGATCCAACATCATTCAGAAGCTCAAACCCACTTCTATTTCACTCAATAACATCGATTTCTTCGTGATTCTCCTCCTCAGCAGCATCAATTCCGAACGGCAATAATCTTCACAGTAAACCCTAACTATTAACCCATCTATAATTTAACATTCATCCTCGGTTCTATCGTCAACAGCTTCCATTTCAACCACCAACCCTTTTCTATCTCAGAATCATTTCTTCGTTTTATCAACAGCACTTTCTCGATCTTAATTTCAGCAGCTGCACTCAATTTCTTCTCCATTATAGATTAGGTCCAAACCCCATCTCTGCTTTGTTCTTGATCTCCTTCACAATTCCACTCGATCCCCGTCCGTCCTCAACTTCTTCTCTCAATCTCTCGATTTATTTGTCGGAAAAATAGCAGCGCTGCTGCTTGATTTCAGCTCCACAGCTGCTTGCGCAGCTTTTCTCTTTTCTTAGTTTCAGTGAAAATGAATTGAACGAAAGATATTTCTTGCTTTTAGGGTTCGAACATGGGACGATATTTGCACCCAGTATAGCCACCCATTGATAATTCTGACCTCTTCTAAATGATAAGGGGTACTCCAAATGATAACCCCTTAACCATAGCTGGTTTGCGTTTAGTATACCTCCAAGAAGAGTTACCCCTTAACCTTGACTGGACTCCAGATAGTGCTTTCCCTGTGAAATGACAATTCTGCCCTTTTTGCTCAAATTGGGTGATTTCTTCTTCTTTTCCTCCGTGCGACTCCAAAGTAGCTATAAAACTCAAAACAAGCGTAAAATACATAATTTACAAGAAAAAATAGCAAATAAAGCATAAACTACTAGATAGTAAATACGGTGTATTCTACACCTATCAAATTCCCCCACACTTAGACTTTGCTAGTCCTCGAGCAAATCAAACTAAAAACTCACAACTTCAAAGCGTTCAAGCGTCACAAGCATCCAAAGAGTTATGAAGACATAGAGTTTCTGCATGCAAGTAATAAGAAGTTAGAAATACTAAAGAACATATTCTCATTCTTAAATGTTGAGTGAGAAATAACCACACTATAATGAGAGAACGCGTGTTTGAGAAACGATCAATAAGCATTTCGCCTCGACTTCTGCCTCACCAAATAGGGTTTTATGATAATTGCACTCAAAAAGACGGCTTTTTTATGGGTCTCACATGTGTGCAGGTAGGAATGAAGAGAGAATTCTTGCAACACGTTGAATGGTAGGAAGGACATCTTCCGAAATTTTGAAAAACCCACATCTTTTAATATTTTGAAAAACCATTTTTTTCTAACGATCTTGTTGATGGTGGATTTTCGTTCAAGGTTGAGTTTGTAAAAAACCAGAAAAATCATGCGCTGACATCTTGTAAAAGATAAAGCCATTTATAAGTGTTGGATACTCCCTCACTTAATTCAGCCTTGTATTTCCTGTACTCATTATGGGTGTGGCATGATGGTTAGTGTTACTCTTATAGAGTAACACGAACCTCCAAGCACTATAATGAATCATTATCAGTGTGGCATGAGACTGAGTGTTACTCATACAGAGTAACACGAACCTCCAAGCACTATAATGAAACCATGTACGAAATACCGCAGGCTGATTCTCGGTGTGTTATACTAGCCCGAGCCCTCTCGGTGTGTTATACTAGCCCGATTGAGCCTCTCGGTGTGTTATACTAGCCCGATTGAGCATCCAGGACTTGATCGTATCAGTCTCCGGATATGATCTGATCGCAGTCATCAAACTCCACAAGCATGATTGGATGACCACAGATCAATTCCATCACCCTAAGCATGGTATGGAATACCCACGGCCTTAGCTTGCCAGATATGATCTGATCGCAGTCATTCAACTCCACAAGCATGATTGGATGACCACAAATCAATTCCATCACCCCCAAGCAGGTATGGAATACACACGGCCGACCCCGCATGGTCGACCATTGGCCTTTGCTTGCCAAGAAACCGTCCATACCAAGCATTATGGGCGGAAAACCCTAAATTAGGGTTTGCGGCATATTACATGTGCCGCAAAACGGTCTCAACCATCCATCTTCGCAGGTATAGATGGAGGGTGTAGATGCAGACTCAAAGGGCCCGGAGCATGTCGACACAATCACCATGTGACCGCCTACACACTTGACCAATCGGTCAAAACCAACCATGGTTGGTTACAACACATTCGTCCACTTTGAAATAGCATGGTCGCGCGGCTTTGAAAGCCAAAATTAGGGTTCAAGCCATCACGCGCGTCCATCTTTCTCCGGCACGAATGGAGGGTCACAGATTAGATTAAGCAGGTCCGGTCATACCAGCATGACCACCGTGGGCCCATCTACCTCTTCATGCGGTCGGCCAAGGCATATCACGCCTGGCCAATCCAAAACGCCCGCTCAAACATGCATGGATACACTTCCCAAATTGCAAATCGATCTCGACCACTCAACTTCACCGGACGAATTGGGTGGCTTAGATCACGTTTTCATGGGACGGTGAGACATGGGCGTGAACATCGCCTACCATCTTCACGCCAAACCAACCGGCCGGGACCGACCAAGCTAGGTCGTCTTGGAAAACGCGCTTAGGAAAAGAATATGGCGCGCGGCTTCTTGCGGTATCAAACTCTTATCGCAAAATCGATCTCGACCACTCCTCTTTGCCGGTCAAATTGAGTGGCCCAGATCGCGCTTTCGTGAGGGAACGGAATACAGGCACCTACACCATCATGCCGTCTACACGCATGTATGGTCGGTCCTCTCCAAAATCCTTCCCATACTTGGTTTCGACCAAGCTGAAGAGTGATGCTTGCGCACCTCTTCAAAAAACCTAATATTCATTAACGGTCGAAGATGAGTGTCTCAAAGCTCATCTCATCCGTCCAACTTCACCAGCTTGGTTATACAACCCTGGTCAGGAGTCAATTGGTCAGTAAGGCGTCATTACCCATCGCCTTACCACACCACAATGCAGTACCTGCATAAAATACACACGATACTTTACAAGTATCAACTTCCTCAATAACGCAGTTATTCAATCCAGCATTACATGCTACCTTTCGTGGATCCACGATCCACATTCCAGACATCAATCATGTCACAAACTGGGGGGATACATACTGGGGTATTGGTCTGGCGGTTTACAGCGTGCAGCGTGCAACGCGCCATCACAAGAACGTGTTAGGAAGTCATGGACGGTTAGAGATGAACAGGAAAAGTGGGCAAGACTGGTCGTGTGTTACCACAACTCCACTACTCCATCATTCCACTACCTCCACTTCCCACGAGAAACGTGAATGAGGCTCAATGACTTGTATAAATAGGTTCTCCGCCCTATTTCCAACAACAAGGAATAACGGAGAACAACACAAGTTCATACGACAGAAACCAAGTGTTAATACAAATCGTATTCAAACACCCAGAGCCTGCTTGCATCAACCGTAAGCTTGCTCATCTTTCTGTTACAAGTCATAAGCAAGCCAACACCTTCACAATCTCAACACCTTCTTCGCTTCCCTCCCTAAGATCAACCCCATCTCCTTCACTTTGTGACCGAAACAAGTCTGGAACGGCCATTTCTTGGTTTAGGCCGGACTTGCACAGATTGATCTCTCGAATCTACAAGCACTCACCGCGCAGTGCATTTGTTGAAGGTTTAGATTCATTCCTCATCCACACCCCAAATTACCAAATTCTGCAGGAGTAGTTTTCACCCATCAACAATTGGCGACCACAGTGGGAGATTGATCTCTCGGTTACAAGAATCGAATTCTCGAATTCGTTTTCGTCTCACGATGTATCCTCACTCGGAATCCGCAGGTGGTTCAGATATCATGGGAAGCATAGCTAGAATGCTGGAGGATGTCTTGGCAAATCAAGTCGGTATCACCAGAAGGCAGAGCGAGACATTTCGCCTTTTGAATGATATGGCGGCACAATTACAAGAAGCATCGACAGGCATCCACTCGGGCAATGCAGAATCTTTAACCAGGAGTCACATCTTTACCGGTGGAGAAGCAAAAAGGGCGCGCAACCGCAGGAGACCCAGGGAAGATGAACAACATGGTCCGGTCAACAATGGAAACCCGATGCAACTCCACAGGAGAGGAGACTTATCCAGAATGCTACGATGTCTGCCAGATAAAGAAGGGGAACCTGCAGCCTATGGAGCCTTGCAGAGGATTTATACCTCAAAGCTCTTGTCGAAGCCGGAAGACTGTCCAATCCGTGTCGGCCTTCCAACCAATCGAAGAAACGCTTGAGGAAGGAGAAATCAATCAAGAAATGCCCGAATACGAGAGGATGGGGAGCGTTCAATCCGGTCACTCAGCGGTGACATTACGACACCTTCTACATCCCTCTACTTAGGAAGACAATCCATGAGACATGATGGCGCTCGCAAGTCTTCCAACTTCATCTCCTCTGTTCCATATCAAAGCCACGGGAGACATCGCAACGCGCCCGCTAACGCAGGAAAAGCTGGAAACAAGGTACTTACATTTCCCCTTCCCAATGAAGAAGATTCTAGAGCTACTGGAGACGTGGGTACGAAACGGAGAGATAAAGCTACCCCCGATACGGCGCCCACCTACTGGTCAAGGAGTAATGGACCCGAGGTACTGTCATTACCACCGGTCCCTTCATCACCCCACCGGTGAGTGCAACGCTTTGGAGCGCATTGTTCAGGAGAAGCTTGGGTCAGAGGGATAGCTTTGAGAAGTTAGTGCGGAGGATTTTCTTGGAGAGGCTACCCCGGTTTGATACAAATGAGGCTTCAAAAGCAAGTAAGTTCTACTCAACAATTTTACAAGAAAGATAGTTTAGAATTCACTGGGGACTTAGCATCCCACGCGTGGAGAAAGAGTCTCAGTAATCAAACACCATGTCTGTTTCATTCATGCTTTCCTTTCACACAACGTTTGCAACTTCATGTGACATGTACAATCATTCATGACCAAGATGCAAATTTCATTTAAAATAACCTCTTTCAGAAAAAATCATTCACCAAACTATCTCAAAATGAACCAATTCAATTACCTATTAATTCAAAACCGGTAGTCAAAGGAATCCTCACTATCACTCAAAAACAAGAACATCTAAAGGACAAGTAGGTAGCTACGATCCTTCAAGGAAAGTCCTTCAGCAGCAACTCGTCCTTCTGGGCAAGAGAGACTTTCATTCTTTGAAGTACAACCTGCTTCAGCTTCAGTTCCTTAGGCAACTTTTCAACCTCTTCTTCCTGGCGAGTAACACAGTTTATGAAGGGGCTCCGTCCTATAATTTCCGGAGCTACCGTGGTCAATACACCTTATGCAGCCGTCACTTCTACCACCGGTGCCGGCGTAGCGGGGAGATGTTCCAAGTAAGTGTAACACCTCCCGTCACCAGAGTCAGAGCAGCCGCAAATCCCGATAACTCCTCAAGCGTAACGCCTCCAGTAGTCACCAGAGCAACAACTTTAACTCCGCATCGGGACGAGGAGCGGGAGGGACGAGAGGAGGACCACCATCCATTACCATTTCAGACTTGATGGAGAAGCAGGAAGTTCTTGCTAAGACTCAAACGGATATGGCCGCAACTCAGAAAGAGGTATTTCAGCCGCGCGGACCTACGTGGACCTGATCAAATGAGCGACATCAGATATGAACGGTCCTGTCATGTAGATTCCTACACTGGGGACTGATCCTCACAACGATCCTCCCCAGGTCAACAGATTTACTACAAACCAGAGACCAGTGGATTAGGAAGCGGCATCTCTAGTGGAAAGCTTGTGTGAACTCTTGCGCCTCTCAAAGAATCAACGTGCGAGAGATGTTTCGTAATTAATAAAATAGCTCGGACGTACACCCGACTCCTTCACGTCCGTAAGTCTTAATCGCATCGAAAACACCAGTAAATAATGTTACATTTACGGAAGAAGACGACATGATGGCGAGAAAAGGTCACGACCGGCCCTACATGTTACCGCACACATCAAGGGTTCGAGTTCGGGAGGGCCCTCGTCGACACAGAGCATCTTCCAATGTGATTTCTCTCAAGACTCTCGGGACGGCCAAGGTTAGCCCATGCAAGATTGTGCGTCATCCCACCACAATGACGGACTTCGAAGGAAACCAGACAAAGCACATACGGTGAAGCTTCAACCCATACTCACACCAAAAGGGGACGCACTTTCGAAGCAAGACGTGATTAGAAGGGGAAGACAATATACCGGCGTCGCTGTTAGCAATTAGCAGGAGAGACTGACACCCAGTCTCTCCGCCCAATGGAATGCTCCAAAAGCGATTCTCCTCTACTGAACATCGACATGTTAGTAGATGCAACCAGCGGACACGGCATGTTCTCCTCCATGGATGGATGTAGCGGCTACAACCAGGTAAGGATGTACGAGCGTGACGCAAGGGCATATATCTCACCAACAGGCGATACAACCTTCACCTTCTCGTAAGCAGTTCCCTGAAGCAGCAAGGGGAAAACCACCGAGATACAATATCCTGCGTGTCCGCCAACTCCAACTCCAGTGCCACATGTACGGCTCCCGCAATGATGCAACAACGTTCGAGATATTCCATACCAGGCTCGACAAAAACCACTACGAACAAACCATGTAAACCACGCTTGGGGACTGAGGCTCGGCATGAAGTTCCTTCACCGTCGGTCAAGGATTTCTTCAACACGAGAAAGATGGTCTGTCAAGAATCATGGAATTCGCAAGGGTAAATCGAACTGGAGAGGAAGCCACTTCAACTCTCCCTCCCGCAGAAGCTGCTTCAATAGTCTATTCAAGAGGCGCCTCAATGCTCTCTCCGGGACCCCTGTTCGCTTCGGAATCCTGCTTCAACACTCTCTCCAGGATCTACCTCAATGTTCGCACTGTAAACCACTTTAACATCCTCTCGAGTCGTTTCAACACTCAAGCTACATCAATAATCTGCACTCTAAGTTATCTTTGATGTACTCATTGCTTAAACGTACGTCTCATCCATCCTTCATGAGGACCCAGCGGAGCATGAAAAACCCTGAAGTCGATAGGAGGAAGGTTATCCTGTGGAACGGATGTTTTCATATAGTTGAAAGGGCGCGGTGAACAATTCATCATCGATGTTCGGCATATCTTTGAAGTTGTCAACACTTCCCGACTTGGCACCGACCACATTATCTCCGACGGTGAGAAGACATCTCAACAGGATTCTTTCTACCGCAATAAAATAAAAAAGACAGGAGTTAGAACTTGTATGAAAGCATATGAGAAGTGTCGCCACACACGGCAAGACACAACTCACACAATGGCTTGAGTCCAAACATCATTCAAGTCAAGGAATAACGGAGAACAACACAAGTTCATACGACGTAAAACCAAGTGTATTGATCAAGCTTCTTGGTATAACTCAAGTTTTCAAGTCTCTGGTATTGATTTCAAGTCCAGGAGTAGTACAAGAAAGATAGTTTAGAATTCACTGGGACTTAGCATCCCACGCGTGGAGAAAGAGTCTCGGTAATCAAACACCATGTGGAAACCCGATGCAACTGTTTCATTCATGCTTTCCTTTCACACAACGTTTGCAACTTCATGTGACATGTACAATCATTCATGACCAAGATGCAAATTTCATTTAAAATAACCTCTTTCAGAAAAAATCATTCACCAAACTATCTCAAAATGAACCAATTCAATTACCTATTAATTCAAAACCGGTACAATCATTCATGACCAAGAGTCAAAGGAATCCTCACTATCACTCAAAAACAAGAACATCTAAAGGACAAGTAGGTAGCTACGATCCTTCAAGGAAAGTCCTTCAGCAGCAACTCGTCCTTCTGGGCAAGAGAGACTTTCATTCTTTGAAGTACAACCTGCTTCAGCTTCAGTTCCTTAGGCAACTTTTCAACCTCTTCTTCCTGGCGAGTAACACAGTATACAGAAGGGGCTCCGTCCTATAATTTCTGGAGCTACCGTGGTCAATACACCTTATGCAGCCGTCACTTCTACCACCTAAGAAAGGAAATCAACCACTTATATCGAGGATGAGATTATTTACTTACCTTCACATCCGATTGCCAATTATGATAACACCACTCTCACGGAATCCAATAGAAACGTCTTCCGCTCCTAGTCTTCATGGTTTTCGTCTTCGGTTTCAACTATGGATGATAAACCCTTGAATTTCATAAATCCTTGACAATTTGTAACCTTTACCTTAAATCCTTGTCGCTTGAAACTTCCTTATAGATTTTCCTTCCCCACGGCTTATTAACAAAACAAATATTTCTCTTGTTTTTTTTTTTTTTTTTTTTTTTTTTTTTGAAATTACAAGAGAAATTAAATACAAAATAAACCATGGCCGTGGGAGAAGTATTTTACCGCTTGATTCTTCACAATTTGTATCGCCTCAAAATCATAAACTTCAATAATTCTCACCTTTTGATTTTCTTTGCTTTCATGAATAAGTCTTTATACTTGGATATAGAATTACCTCATTGTATTGTAAGTCCTCAACTTATATGTAAAAATCCGCTCATTTGTATGTTGCTTTACTTGAGTTTGAAATTTGCTCTTTTTCTCGTTCCGTTGCTTGTAAACCTTAAACTTTTCCAACTTTCCTTGTAGATTTTGATGTCGCTCCTTGTTGATGATGAATGTGTTTCTATGGATCCGTTGTTGTCGAGAGAGAGAATGGTGCTAACTGCAAATCGAACTACAAGAAGGAAGTTTTCATCTATAGACGTCACCCTCATGATTGACAAAATTAGCACTCAAGAGATCAAAGAGTAGTGCTTCTATTGGTGGGAGGTTGGGTATCTCACCATTCTACCCGGAATTGACGTACGGTGACACACACTCAAAAGAAGCTCTTTAATTTCTGGTCGGTGCCTCACATGATATGAATACGGGTAGTCTCCACTAATGATTGATCAGCAACTCTAATAACGCATTTCTCCCTGCACCAAATTCGCATCACCGGCATGATTAAATCCATTATTTAACACTCAAACAAGCAAGAAATCCGAATGTAGTTCTATAACATTTCCAAGTTCAATTATGTCGGTCAAAATCTCTATGTAAACATACCTAGAAGTATGCTAGTGACTCTAAAATCTTTAAAAGTTGGAGTTTCTATGTAAATTTTTTTTTTTTTTTTTAATTTTTTTATTTTTTTGTAATTTTTGTTTTTAAAAACATGCTTAACCACTCCCCCACACTTAAACCTTACATTGTCCTCAATGTAATTGAATCCTCCTAGTAAAGTCAAGGTGGGAGATTTTAACATGATAAGAAACAAGAAAAAGAAATAACAAAAATAAAAAGCAAAAGGATAAGAAATACAAAACCTATGGGTTGCCTCCCATTAAGCGCTTGTTTTAAAGTCGACGGCCCGACTTAGCTCTTGCTGCATATTACTCCTCCAGAGGGAGTGAATCTTGAAGTCCAATTACGTCCACATGCTCCGTTGGAAAGTTTTCATAATAGGGTTTTAACCTATGGCCGTTGACTTTCAAATGTTGTCCTGTTTTGTCACTAACAATTTCAACTGCACCATGAGCATAAACATTAGTAACAACAAATGGTCCCACCCAACGGGACTTAAGCTTTCCCGGAAATAAACGTAAACGAGTATTAAATAAAAGGACTTTTTGCCCCACAACAAAACTTTTCCGCGAAATCATCTTGTCATGAAAAAGCTTAGTCTTTTCCTTGTAAATCCGGGCACTCTCGTAAGCATCATTACGTATCTCCTCTAGCTCATTTAGTTGTAACTTCCTTTGTTTCCCCGCTTCATCATACTCCATGTTGAATTTCTTTATCGCCCAATAAGCCTTATGTTCAAGTTCAATAGGAAGATGACAAGCCTTGCCATAAACCAACCTATATGGAGACATACCAATCGGTGTCTTATACGCCGTTCTATACGCCCAAAGTGCATCGTTGAGCTTAAAGCTCCAATCTTTCCTTGTGGTATTCACCGTTTTCTCAAGAATGGACTTGATCTCACGATTTGAAATTTCTGCTTGTCCACTAGTTTGTGGATGGTAAGGCGTACCAATTTTGTGTGTTATGTTGTACTTCTTGAGGAGAGCGTGGAAAGCCTTCTTGAAATGTGAGCCTCCATCGCTTATCACCACTCTTGGTGTTCCATGCCTATTGAATATGTTTTCCCTTACAAAATCACAAACAACTTGAGATTCATTAGTTTTGGTGGCTCTAGCTTCCACCCATTTCGAAACATAATCTACGGCAAGAAGTATATAAAAGTTTCCATTCGAATTGACAAAAGGGCCCATAAAATCGATACCCCACACATCAAAAATCTCAACGGCAAGAATTGGTGTGAGTGGCATTTGATTTCGAGCACCTAGATTGCCCGTTCGTTGACATCTATCACACGATTTACAGAAGGCATATGAATCTTCAAACAAGGTGGGCCAATAAAATCCACTCTCGAGAACTTTGAGAGCGGTACGTTTAGATCCAAAGTGGCCTCCACAAGCAAAAGTGTGGCAAAAGGAGAGAATGGATTGAAATTCGGAATTAGGCACGCACCTTCGCATTATTTGATCAACCCCATATTTCCATAAGTATGGTTCATCCCACACATATTGCTTAGCTACCTTCTTAAGTTTCATCTTTTGGAAGTTGGACATTGTATTAGGTACTTTCCTTGTCACCAAGTAATTCACTATATCCGCATACCAAGGTGTTGATTCTTCCATGGAGAAAAGTTGTTCGTCCGGAAAGCGGTCATGTAATGGAAGTTCCTCTTGAGACATAACAAGTCTACTAAGATGATCCGCAACGGTATTCTCCACACCCCTCTTATCACGAATTTCTATGTCGAACTCTTGTAACAATAGGATCCACCGGATTAATCTTGGCTTAGCTTCTTTCTTCTTTATTAAGTGTCTTAGTGCGGCATGATCGGAATACACAATAACCTTTGTACCCACCAAGTATGATCGAAATTTTTCCAACGCAAAAACTATAGCCAATAACTCCTTTTCCGTGGTAGAATAATTGATTTGTGCATCATTAAGGGTCCTAGATGCATAATAGATAACATGGGACAACTTGTCCACTCTTTGACCCAAAACGGCTCCAACCGCATAATCACTAGCATCACACATTAATTCAAATGGAAGATTCCAATCCGGTGATTTGATAATTGGCGCACTTGTCAACATTTCCTTCAATTTGTCAAAAGCATCCTTGCATTCGTTGTTGAAGTCGAAAGGTACCTCCTTTTGTAATAACTTGCACATCGGCATGGAGATTTTGGAGAAATCCTTGATAAACCGCCTATAGAAACCTGCATGACCAAGAAAAGAACGGATCTCCCTCACCGAAGTGGGATATTGTAAGTTTCTTATTAAATCTATCTTTGACTTGTCCACTTCGAGCCCTCGAGAGGACACAATGTGACCAAGTACTATGTCGTGGTTTACCATAAAGTGACATTTCTCCCAATTAAGGACAAGGTTTGTGTATATGCATCGTTTAAGAACTAGTTCAAGGTTGTTTAAACATCCATCAAAAGAATTGCCATAAACACTAAAGTCATCCATAAATACCTGGATGATGCGCTCCACATAATCCGAGAATATACTCACCATGCATCTTTGAAAAGTAGCCGGCGCATTGCAAAGGCCGAACGGCATCCGTCTATATGCAAACGTTCCAAATGGACAAGTGAAAGTGGTCTTCTCTTGGTCCTCCGGTGCAATAACAATTTGGTTGTATCCCGAATAACCATCCAAAAAGCAATAATAAGAATGCCCCGCTAACCTCTCCAACATTTGATCAATGAAAGGTAAAGGAAAGTGATCCTTTCGGGTTGCGGAATTAAGCTTTCTATAGTCAATGCACACTCTCCAACCGGTTTGAACTCTTGTAGGAACAAGTTCATCGTCTTGATTTCGAACAACCGTGACTCCGGATTTCTTTGGTACTACTTGAACTGGACTAACCCACTTGCTATCGGAAATTGGGTAAATTACCCCCACACTTAGCAATTTGAGTATCTCTTTTTTCACAACCTCCATCATGGGAGGATTTAGCCGACGTTGAGCATCACGTACCGGCTTCACGTTCTCTTCCATTAGAATCCTATGCATGCACATGGATGGACTAATGCCTTTGATGTCCGCAATTGTCCACCCAATAGCCGTTTTGTGCTCTCTCAAGACTCTAAGCAAACGGTCTTCTTGTACCGGTGTGAAGTTCTTAGAAATAATCACCGGAAGCTCATCTCCATTTCCCAAGAAAGCATACTTCAAATGGTCCGGAAGCGGCTTCAATTCTAGTTTGGGCGCCTTCACAATCGATGGTACAAGTATTTCATCATTCACGGGTAAAGAAATATATGAAACATTACCCTTTTTAGCTTCTTGCAATGTCGCCAAAGCACCACACATCTCCACCAATTCCTTGGAGATTTCAACATCCAAGGTAGACAAGCCATGGACGTCCAATTCAATGCTCTTTTGCAACACCACATCAAGTTCATCCTCTTGGTTCAATTCCACCATTTGTTGCGCTAATGAATCAACCACATCAATGGAGTAAACGGAATGCACATCACTTGGGTAGCGCATGGCTTCAAATATGTTAAAGTGTATTATCTCCTTGTCGAATTCCATAGTGAGTGTACCCTTATCAACATCAATCTTCGTCTTTGCGGTCTTCATAAATGCCTCCCAAGAAGTAAAGAAGTAGATGATCGGTTCTCATTGTTGTCCATATCCACCACGAACAAGTCCACCGGAAAAATAAGCTCATTTACTTGCACTAGCACGTCTTCTACAAGCCCCTTAGGATATATGTTAGACTTGTTTGCTAATTGAATAATAACTCTTGTCTCTTTCAAAGGTCCAAGATTCAAGGAGTCATATATTTCGGCCGACATCACACTAATGGAAGCTCCCAAATCAAGTAAAGCATGTTCAAACCTTTTCTTACCAATAGTAATTGGCACCGTGAAACCACCGGGATCCGTGCACTTTGTAGGCATCTTCTTCAATAGCATAGCCGACGCACTCTCGCCAACTTTAGTAATTTCATTATCAAGCAACCTATCCTTCTTGATGCATAATTCCTTCATGAACTTGGCATACCTTGGAATTGTCTTGATAGCCTCAATGAATGGTATGTTGATTTCAATCTTCTTGAAGATATCCATAAGTGCCTTGTCTTGAGCTTCTTTCTTGGATTTAGCAAACCGACTAGGAAAAGGAGGTGGAGTAGTGAAAGTAGGCACCGGTTCCTTGGATTGATCGGTTGGTGTTGAATTCTCCTTTGGTGCGGTTTCCTCCTTGTCATTGACTACCTCCTCACTAGCTTCTTCATGATGACTTGGACCCTCCACTTGTCTTCCACTTCTTAGAGTAACCGCATTAACATTCTCTCTTGGATTCACAAATGGTTGTGAAGGAAGTTTTGTGGATGCTTGAGATTTTAATAGGTTCACATCGGTCGCCAATTGTCCCATTTGAGTTTGTAAATCCTTGATGGCCGAATCAGTCTTTTGTTGATTTTGTTGAAACAATGACGTAATACCTTGCATCATGACATTAAGCTTATCATCTATTGAAGATCCTTGTTCCTTCACTTGAGGTTGGAATTGTTGAAAACCACCTTGTTGCGCATATGGATTAGGAGCCGCCGCTTGCTTGTTTGCATAACTAAAGTTGGGATGATCCTTCCAACCGGGATTATAGGTATTGGAGTATGGATCGTACCTTGGCCTTTGATTTGGATATAAAGCATTTACTTGTTCGGTCTCACCATCCGGAATAATTACCGCGGCCATCCTTTGCATCATTATCTCCATGTTACTCATCCTTTGATCAAGATGTGATGATGAATCACTAACTTCATGCACTCGCCTAACCATTGGTTCATCCCTTGTGTAGAATTGTTGCGAGTTTGCCGCCATACTTTCAATCAACTCTCTAGCTTCGGTCAAAGTCTTGTTCATTAGTGCACCACCCCCCCGCGGCGTCAAGAAGAGACCTATCACTTGGGTGGAGAGCTTCGTAGAAGTATTGGAGTATCATAACGTCACTAAATTGATGGTGTGGACAGCTTGCCACCAACCTCTTGTATCGCTCCCAACATTCATACAATGATTCTCCCACTTGTTGTTTCAATCCACAAATCTCCTTGCGAATTTGAGTAGCTTTGGATGCGGGAAAATATCTCTCGAGGAAAAGTTTCTTCATCCCATTCCATGTTGTGATACTCCGGAAGGCAAATAATATAACCATTCTTTAGCATTGCCCGCCAAAGAAAACGGGAAAGCTTTCAACATTGCTCCATCCGCATTAGTCTCCGGTGGAAGCATAGCCATAACTATGGTATAGAAGTCCATAAGATGTTTGTTTGGGTCCTCATTCACCATGCCATGGAACTTTGGTAACTCTCTAATCAACCCGGCTTGATCTCGAAGGTTGAGTTAGTTTGGATACACCATTGTTGTGTATCAAGCTTGTGAGAAGCTAGGTCCTTGAGTGTACGTTCAGCCATTGTTTCTTCCTCTTTGTCCGAATCACTTGATGAAGAAGGAGGAAGTGGAGTGTTAACCGCTCGAATGAAATCCTTTAGTTGAGTGCCGGATCGAAGACGTATTGGACTCGGTCTACCCTTCTTAAGCATTCACCAAAGGTATAACACCGAAACAAGATTCTCAAAAACTAAGTTAGATACGGTAAAGAATCTAACAAAGCAAGAATAAAGCAAAAAGAAAAATAAAAACAACTAAAAATCGCCGTTGCTCCCCAAGAAACGGCGCCAAAATTTGATGCGTGTCGTAGGTGCAATCAAATTAATATCTATTTCCACACAATTAAAAAATAATATAATGGAAGTCAAGTTTGTTCCCACGAGGAGCAAGATATTCTAGTTGTAAAAATTGTCACAAAAGGGGGGTGTAAAAAGCAAAAGAAAATAAACAAAGCAATTAAAAGATAAAGTTGAAAGCAATAAGAGAGACAAGATCAAGGAATCATTCTTCGTTGCAAAACAATGAATCAAGTTATGTTCTTTTCTACTTGTTATTAGTCACAGATTATCACCAACCGTAGGTTAGCAGGTCCGCTTAGCTAGCCCCAAAATCCCTTATTTCACTGAGTAACAAGTCCGCTTAGTTATCAGATTCTATTCAAAAGAACCACCTTGAGGTTCGCTTACAAGATGTAATTCCCCGAATGCATTAAGATCTATGAATTTAGGTTTAGTACTAGTAGTTAAACTCGGTTCGCTTGGTCCACTTTCTAGCGTTGTTTTTACACACAATCGCTCCACGGAATCCCTCCGCAAGGTCTCGTGCTTTCTACTTGTGTAAAGTGTCGAGAACGATTACTTATTCCCTAACTTATACTAGAATTAGATTAAACTAACAAATCAATTTAGCGTGCACTCTAAACAATCTATCAATCAATCATGAATGAATAAACATTCCTATTAGTAAAAACAAACGATAATCATGTGAAAAACTTCAAGATAGAATTGAAACAAAACTCAAAACATGTTAAGAACTAGGAATTCATCCTCAATCAATGATAAAATTAGCTACTCATGTTTTTGAAATTCACACAAATAATAATTAAAAGGAGAATTTTTAAGTTCACACAAATAATTAAGAAGAAGAATTTTGAAAACAAAAACACAAGTGTTGTGTGTGTAGAGAGGTGTGTAAAAGATGTAGAAAACTTCTCTATTTATAGGCTTCAATATTCTCCAACTCTTCCAAGGAATAGAATCCTTTTCCTTTAGCAATTCAATTTCCAAATCCAAGCTTTTCTCAACTCTTCCATCTTCTCTTTCCAAGTTTGAGCCCAATTCTCCATCCAATTCCTAGTCCAAGTCTTCACATCCCATGAGAGAAATCCACACAAAATTCTGCAACTTTTGCTCGTCGGAAAACTGGTATTATGGCCGGAATCTGACCGGAATCCGTCACCGCCGGCCACCTGAGAATTATGTCCGTCGAGAGCATATTCCGTCAGTCCACTGTTAGGACTAACGGTCAAGATAACGGTCTTTAACAGTCAGCTTGGGTCAAGGATGGGAAGTCAGCCGGCGAGTTAGCTTTCTGATTTTGGGCTGAGTCGTCTTAATCGTCTGAGTCACTGCGCTGGATCGGCTCATCGGAATCGCTCTGGATCGGTCATCGCCGGCACCGAGTTGACTCGCCGGAGGGATGATTTGGCCGAGTTTCGGCTAATTACAGGACATTTACGGCCACGTTCAGGCCTCACTTTTCAGTCTTCTCCTGTGACAAACCTACACATTCATCTAATTGAGCATCACAGCTTCAATCAAACATACCCCATTCTCAATTTCTTTCATCTGCCATTAAAACCCACAGATCCCCTTTCTTATTCTATTATCTTCAAAATACCAATCATACACAGAGAACCCTGAATCTTCATCACGGCAGTACCATCTTCAGCCATTCAATCACCTTCTTTGTCTCTCGATTCATCACAGCAAAACCCATTAATTCTTTATCTCTGTAAACCCATCTCTTCTTCAAGCTCAATTCTGCACCCTCATCAAATCACCACAGCACTGATCCAACATCATTCAGAAGCTCAAACCCACTTCTATTTCACTCAATAACATCGATTTCTTCGTGATTCTCCTCCTCAAGAAGCATCAATTCCGAACGGCAATAATCTTCACAAGTAAACCCTAACTATTAACCCATCTATAATTTAACATTCATCCTCGGTTCTATCGTCATGACTTCCATTTCAACCACCAACCCTTTTCTATCTCGAGAATCATTTCTTCGTTTTATCAACAAGACTTTCTCGATCTTAATTTCAAGAAATGCTCTCAATTTCTTCTCCATTATAGATTAGGTCCAAACCCCATCTCTCGCTTTGTTCTTGATCTCCTTCACAATTCCACTCGATCCCCGTCCGTCCTCAACTTCTTCTCTCAATCTCTCGATTTATTTGTCGGAAAAAATAGCAGCTGTCCGCTTGATTTCACTCCATGCTGCCTTGCAGCCTTTTCTCTTTCTTAGTTTCAGGTGAAAATGAATTGAACGAAAGATATTTCTTGCTTTTAGGGTTCGAACATGGGACGATATTTGCACCCAGTATAGCCACCCATTGATAATTACAGCCTCTTCTAAATGATAAGGGGTACTCCAAATGATAACCCCTTAACCATAGCTGGTTTGCGTTTAGTATACCTCCAAGAAGAGTTACCCCTTAACCTTGACTGGACTCCAGATAGTGCTTTCCCTGTGAAATGACAATTCTGCCCTTTTTGCTCAAATTGGGTGATTTCTTCTTCTTTTCCTCCTTGCGACTCCAAAGTAGCTATAAAACTCAAAACAAGCGTAAAATACATAATTTACAAGAAAAAATAGCAAAGAAAGCATAAACTACTAGATAGTAAATACGGTGTATTCTACACCTATCAATTAGCATTATCTCCATTTCCGATACGAGAGAGAACAAGAGTTCTTCTTGGACAATATTTGTTAAAAGATCTATTATGATTTTGTGCATTTGAGGAACTCATCGAACTGACCTTCCTTGTAGGAAACACATAATGTGTGCTAAAACCAATTGGTTTAGACATACAAATGTCAGTTACACCTTTAAGAATTAAATCTAAGGTATGTTGAAGTTGAATCAACGATTTGTTTTTCAACTTGGATTTTCTTTTTTGCACTATATGCCCTTTTGAATCACAAAAAAGGCACACTTTCTAATCACGGGAGTGATTAGAGATCTCAGACCTAACATTATCGTTTGGAGATGTCTTTCTTCCAACTGATGTGTGAATCCCCTGCACATTAGTTTGAGTGGGAAGGGAATCTGAAATTACTTCTGAAACTGGAGCTTTTTCAGTTTGAATAGAAGTAGATGGTATAGTAGACTTTTCTAAACATCCTTGAATGGAGAGTTTACTCAAGAGATGTTCAACATCTAAGGCATCCTTTTTAAGTTTTGCCTCAAGTAAGATACGAGTTGATCGAACTTCAGGATTTTCTATATATGAAGCCTTTTCACTGGAGCCACAGTCATTTACTACACCAAAAAGGACATTGACATGTTTTTTTAACTGTTTGAATCTATCAGCTTGAATTCTAACAAGGTTTAGAATTAGTTTACTCTTTGTAGCTGTTTCCTCTTGAATAACAGAGTCAGATTCATTAGAAAAAAATATGTCAGTGTTAATCTGTTTCGTTTGAACACTAGGTTCGTCTATAACAGAGATTGAGGGATCTTTCTCTTTGATAGACCTATTAGAAACAGAGTCTTTATTTCTGGTGACGCGTTTATCAGAGATAGTACTCTTGTCCATAGATTCAGATCGCTACAAACACAGACTGATAAGGTCTTTAAACGTGTTTGCCTGCTCTGATACTAATTGAAAATGCGGGGGTACAACAACCTCACCCAATATTTCGATTAGCAATCTGTATGGACTAACTCTAATATACTTTTAAGAGAATCAACTAGACAGTCAGACTCAATCTTAATAAAAAGTATATCAAGGAGTTAATATCTCTTTCTCTCGATTTGATCTATACTCAAGCAAATAGAAATCTGTGAGTCTTTATCAAATACAAGAGATATAAACTTGGATGGTACCAAAGACCAATATCCAAGGATCAATAAATTTCCAATCAACAACCAAAGGTTGGATTTCACAATTGATCGATACAATGCACAACCTGTAATATTTCAATTATATAACAAAATATAATGCGGAATAGAAATAACACAGACACCAGAAGTTTTGTTAACGAGGAAACCGCAAACGCAGAAAAACCCCGGGACCTAGTCCAGATTGAACACCACACTGTATTAAGCCGCTACAGACACTAGCCTACTACAAACTAACTTCGGTCTGGACTGTAGATGAACCCTAATCAATCTCACACTGATTCAAGGTACAGTTGCGCTACTTATGTCTCTGATCCCAGCAGGATACTACGCACTTGATTCCCTTAGCTGATCTCACCCACAACTAAGATTTGCTACGACCCAAAGTCGAAGACTTGATAGACAAATCTGTCTCATATAGAAAAGTCTATAGGATTGAATAAATATGTCTCCCACAGAAATACCCAAGAGTTTTTGTTCCTTCTTTTGATAAATCAAGGTGAACATGAACTAATTGATAACTCGGATTTATATTCTCGAAGAACAGCCTAGTATTATCAATCACCTCACAATAATCTTAATCGTATGGTAGCGAAACAAGATATTGTGGAATCACAAACGATGAGACGGAGATGTTTGTGATTTCTTTTTATCTTGCCCTATCGGAGATATAATCTCAAGTCAATTATTCAATTGAACTCGTACTATAGAAAATATAAAGATCAGATCGCTCAACTACAAGAGAAGTAGTTTCGTCTGGCTTCACAATCCCAATGAAGTCTTTCAGTCGTTAACCTATAGGGTATCGAGAAGAAACCTAAGGTTAAAGGAGTATCGACTCTTGCAAAACCAACTAGTATCACACAGGAGGTGTGGGGATTAGTTTTTCCAGTTGCTAGAGTTCCCCTTATATTGTTTTCAAATCAGGGTTTGCAATCTAAGTTACCTCGGTAACAAAGCATTCAATATTCACCGTTAGATGAAAAACCTGATTAGATACAAGCTAATATCTTTCAACCGTTAGATCAAAACTTAGCTTGTCACACAAAAATGAAATGTATTCATTTAGGTTTGAGTAACCGTACCTAAACGTGTACACTTAGTTGGTTCATAAATAGTTAACCAATGGTTAGCCGTATGAGCACTTTCATATTAAGCGTATTCATCCTTCTCATAACTAGTTCAAATGACTCATAAGAACTAGTTGAAGAGTTGTTCAATTGCTTAGGTCTTTATTCATAGACATAATTGAAACAAAATCGGTTTGATTCATTTGAATAAATTCATGAACAATATACCCACGGTTTGCAAAGATTGCATTCCTTATAATTTATTGTTTTAAGTTCATGAACTACCGATTTGAGAAATAACCAGCTTGGGTACGCGTATGGGTATGCATACCTTAGCTACCGGATTTGAGTTTACAAACTCAGCAGAAATTTTCGGTTCGAAAACTTCCGTGGGTACACGTACCTAAGGTGACTGGTTTACTAGTTTGCAAACTACAAACTCAGCAGAAATTTTCGGTTGAAAACTTCCGCCAGTACGCGTACCCAACCTGTCTTCTTCACCAATAACGCATGCACACATATGCACGCACTTGGTTTCCGGTACATGGATTTATACACTAATGTGCGAACACACTATATATGCTTATATCCATAGATGGTAATCTCAACTCTACATTTTAATCATTGAAACATTCTTCTATAATGTTATAACAATCGTTATTCACGACTATCATCATCAAAGGTATTTTCAATATTGAAACGTCATCATGACTTTCATCACAGGTAAAGATGAAATGTGGTTAAAGCGAAAGCTTACCAACACATATTTCGAGAAAAAGATAGGCGAGTAAACTCGGCTCGAAATAGCAAATGTGTATGTATGAAAACTATTATACTTATACGACTATTGTCTCAATAGTAGGAGATAGAATAGACTATTGAGTGACAGATGAGTTCAAGTCTCCACATACCTTTTAGTCGGATGAAGTTCCACTGGTTCCTCGAGTAGTTCTTCGTCTTTGTAAGATAATCGCCATGGAGTGTGGAGCTCAACTATACTTGACTATCCTAGACCGAGACTTAGTCATAAGTAAACTAGAAATCAAGACATATAGTTTTGATCACTAATATTGACAAACATGCTTGAGATAGAAACGCATGCGAGTTCGACCGATCAATGCTCTAACACCCTCATTTAGGTTTATGTAACCGTACCTAAACGTGTACACCATGTTAGTTCACAAATAGTTAACAGAGGTTAGCCATATGATCACTCTCATATCAACCTTATTCATCTTAACCATAACTAGTTCAAATGACTCAAATGAAACTAGTTAAAGAACCGTTAAATTGCTATATTCTCATAGAAGTATACAAGAACACAATTGGAGCAAAATCGGTTTGATTCAATCGAATCAATACATGAACATTATAGCCACGGTTTGCAAAGATTGCATTCCTTATTTTATAAATGTTTAGGTTCATGTACATGACCGATTTTAGAAAGTAACCACTTAAGTAACCGGATTTGAGTTTGTTTTGGTTTTCAAACTCAGCAGAAATTCACGGACGTGAACTTTTCTCGCCGGTATCGTGACGCATACTTTGTAGCTCGGTTGAGTTGGTTTTGATTTCCAAACTCAGCAGAAATTCACGGACGTGAACTTCCTGTTGATGGGTGAAAACTACTCCTGCAGAATTTGGTAATTTGGGGTGTGGATGAGGAATGAATCTAAACCTTCAACAAATGCACTGCGCGGTGAGTGCTTGTAGATTCGAGAGATCAATCTGTGCAAGTCCGGCCTAAACCAAGAAATGGCCGTTCAGGACTTGTTTCGGTCACAAAGTGAAGGAGATGGGGTTGATCTTAGGGAGGGAAGCGAAGAAGGTGTTGAGATTGTGAAGGTGTTGGCTTGCTTATGACTTGTAACAGAAAGATGAGCAAGCTTACGGTTGATGCAAGCGGGCTCTGAGTGTTTGAATACGGTTTTTTGTATTAACACTTGGTTTTACGTAAATCCGAACTTGTGTTGTTCTCCGTTATTCCTTGTTGTTGAAATAGGGCGGAGACCCTATTTTATACAAGTCATTGAGCCTCATTCACGTTTCTCGTGGGAAGTGGAGGTAGTGGAATGATGGAGTAGTGGAGTTGTGTGTCGGTAACACACGACCAGTCTTGCCCACTTTTCCAGTTCATCTCTAACCGTCCATGACCTCCTAACACGTTCTTGTGATGGCGCGTTGCACGCCGCACGCCGTAAACCGCCGGACCAATACCCGGTAAGTATCCCCCAGTTTGTGACATGATTGATGTCGGAATGTGGATCGTGGATCCACGAGAGATAGCATGTAATCTTTGAATTGAATAATCTGCGTTATTCGTAAAGTCGATACTTGTGAAGTATCGTGTGTATTTTATGCGAGTGCGCATTACGGTGTGGTAAAGTGATGGGTAATGACTCCTCACTAACCAAATAACTCCCGACCAGGGTTGTATAACCAAGCTGGTGAAGTCGGACGGATGAGATGATGTTTGAGACACTCATCTCGCGACCAGTTGATGAAATTAGGGTTTTAAAAGAGGTGCGCAAGCATCACTCTTGCCTTGGTCGAAACCAAGCTGGGAAGGGTTTTGAAGAGGACCGACCGGGCATGTGTGTAGACAACACGCCGGTGTGCACGTCCATACTTCACTTTCCCAAGAAGGCGCGATCTAAGCCACTCAATTTGACCGGTAAAGTTGAGTGGTTGAGATCGATTTGCGATAGGAGTTTGATGCCGCAAGGAGTCGCGCACCATACCCTTTTTCGGCGTGTTTTCCAAGATGACCTGACTTGGTCGGTCTTGGCCGGTTGGTTTGGTGTGTAGACGGTAGGCTGATGTTCACGCCTATGTCTTACCGTCTCATGAAACGTGATCTAAGCCACCCAATTCGTCCGGTGAAGTTGAGTGGTCGAGATCGATTTGCAATTTGGGAAGTGTAGCCACGCATGTTTGAGCGGGCGTTTTGGATTGGCCAGGCATGATATGCCTTGGCCGACCGCATGGAGAGGTAGATGGGCCCACGGTGGTCATGCTTTGGTATGACCAGGACCTGCTCGATTTGATCTGTGACCCTCCATTCGTGGGGAGGAGAAGATGGACGCGCGTGATGGCTCGAACCCTAAATTTGGCTTTCAAAGCCGCGCGACCATGCCATTTCAGGTGGACGATTGTGTTGTAACCAACCATGGTTGGTTTTGACCGACTGGTCAAGTGTGTAGGCGGTCACATGGTGATTGTGTCGACATGCTCCGGGCCTTTTGAGTCTACATCTACACCCTCCATCTATACCTGCGAAGATGGATGGTTGAGACTGTTTTGCGGCACATGTAATATGCCGCAAACCCTAATTTAGGGTTTTCCGTCCATAATGCTTGGTACGGACGGTTTCTTGGCAAGCAAAGGCCAATAGTCGACCATGCGGGGTCGGCCGTGTGTATTCCATACCGCTTGGGGGTGATGGAATTGATCCGGGGTCGCCCAATCATGCTTGTGGAGTTGGATGATTGCGATCGGATCATATCCGGACCGATATGGTCGGTTGGGATGCTCAATCGGGCTAGTATAACACACCGAGAGGGGCTCAATCGGGCTAGTATAACACACCGAGAGGGCTCAATCGGGCTAGTATAACACACCGAGAGGGCTCGGGCTAGTATAACACACCGAGAATCACTGCACGGGTATTTCGTACATGGTTTCATTATAGTGCTTGGAGGTTCGTGTTACTCTGTAAGAGTAACACTCGGTCGTCATGCCCACGATAATGAGTACGGGAAATACAAGGATGATATGAAATTCACGGGGAAGGGATTGTTGCTACATGCTCCATCCTGGAGGAATTTCATGTATTCACGAGAATGGGATTGTTGCTACATGCTCCATTCTTGGTGAATTAAGTGAGGAGTATCCGTCACTTACAAACGGCTTTATCTTTTATAAGATGTCGCGCATGATTTTACGGGTTTTTTTACAAATTTAACCTTAAACGAAAATCCACCATCAACATTAAGTCCCCCGCCTAGCACATAATGGTTACACTATTGTGTGGTAGGCATGAGATGGTGACATACGAAATGACCAAGCTAGAGTGAATACATATTTACTAGGATAGTTTCACATTGTCGGGCGTTTCCTCGGAACCGGGTCGGTCTTGATTAAGGATGCGAAGGAAGCAGGACTTGATCCGGTGAGTCGCTTTGGTTCCTCTTGTACATGTATGAGCTCGGCCGCTCCTTCAGGTGTACTTCCTTAGTTATACACGGCCTTCCTCAGGTATATTTGATAAGCCTTGTTGATTGTTATCCCGAATTAGTAGCCTTCATAGGTGGTAAGTAGAGACTTCTCTTCCTTCCGGGATTCGTCGACTTGTGAGATTATAAAGAATCATCTCAACGTGGTCGTTTATTCTATATCCAGGTATCTCAGTCTTGCTCGATTTTCTGATTAGCTGATCGATAGTTTTGATGATCCTCTTTTTTTTTTTTTTTTTTTTTGTGTGCTCATAACCTCTTCTTCTCTGCAGATTATCATGGAAGCGGTAGACGCTCATTCTGTTGCTTCCCCCGAAAGAAGTTTTGAAGTGGACAAGCACGAAAACCATGCGCATGGAGAAGTGATGGCTAAGATCGATCTTCCTCTTCGTGAAGTCGGGCTGTGCTATACGGGGGGATGTCTATCTCCCACCTTCGTATTGTCGAGGACGATATCCGTGCACTTTCACCGCAATTGACATGGAGGAGCGGCGGAGGCGCGAGGAAACGCTGCTACGGAACACTAGTAAGCGCAAGGGCGAGAGAGATTTGCGGCCGCGGTTGAAGAGGCGGAGAGTTGAGCATGATCGACCCCGAATGAAGGCAAGTGTGATTACCCGGTTCAGGACGGCGTGATAATCCTTGATTCTGATACAGACGAACCTGAACATTCGAAGGCAATTTGCGTGGCCCCTGGTGTTGCTATGCCCTTTGATGCTCTGCTGAAGATGTTGGGATGGAGTGTGCTGCTGCTGCTGCGGCGGGGATGCCCGATGCAGAAGTTGAGGAGGATCCGGAGGGAGGTGCATCGACAGGTGACGGAGCTGACGGTGATGTGGGCGAGACCGACCCTCTTGATGATTGAAATTTCTTTTGTTTTGTTTTTCTTTCCAAGTATATTCTGCATGCTCGAACATCTTCCTTGTACTCGGTGGCGGCTGAGTTCAAGGTTTTTCTTTGATTATTTGAATAAAGCTTTCCTTTACAATCCTTTGCCAAGATCAGAATCGAACCTTCTCGGGCGCAAGGGTGCGCCTTCATACATAATTCTTAGTGATAAAAGAAGTTACCTTTGTAATGGAATATCCATGGACTGTGATGCAATATCTTCCTGGCTTTGCTGGGCAGATGGCTCAAATCATTTTCCGCACACGTTCTATTTCCTTCATCCCGTGAGATATTTTCTTAGGGTTTCTTTTCTTGCTCCAGTGGACTGATTTAAGCTGACTCAGGGGTTGGTGTTTTTAGGAGTAAAGAGGTTCTCAGATGAAAATAATGCTTCAATTGAAAATTGAAAATTGAAACCCTAGCTATGAATGCAAGTATTGCAATCATTTTCTGGAGGGATTACAAATATGACATGAAATTATAAAAGGAAACACGCTGGAAAAATATAGCACAGCGTTTTAAGGTGTGTAGGATGCTGGAAAGTGGTAGCACAGTATCTTAAGTTCGGTAAGGTTTGAGCCATCGTGAGTGAACTGTTATGCCCTCCAGGTTATCAGCGTTGATGAGCTTGCAGTAGCCACCTAGGATAACATCTGCTACCAGGTACGGTTCATCTTCTCTTTTGGTGGGTGAGTCAGGTAGAGTGGTCATCTTCACCGTCATGTTTCCAACATTGAATGTAGTCGCCTTCGTCACTAGGTCTCCAATTCCGAATGGGTTTGAGCGTGCAGCCACTTGGACCTCGGCCTTGTTGTCTTTGACCAAGACAGCTTCTATGCTCCTGATAAAATGTTTGAAAGGGGCGGCTTCCCATTCACATCTCCTAGCCGGGGTTGGTTTGTCGGTTGGAGCCAGTCCCCAGGACTTGTCAGAATGAGGGGCGGTAGTTTGCAAGGAGGGTTGTGTGATGAGACTTACTTGAGACCGGAACCTTTCGGTGTATGCCGACGTGCTCTTTCCGAGAAGTTGTGTCATATTGGCAAGTTGTTGGTGCGCAGCGGAGACGGTCATCGGTAGTCCAGCGGGCGTGTTGGAGACTCTTTCGAGCATCGAAACCCCAGTAGAGGACAGACTTCCAAGATGGCTTTGTTGTCATGCGTCCAAGAGCGCCCTAGGATCATGTCGTAGTTGGGATGATCTTTGACTACATAGAACTTTGCTCGTGTTGAGGCATCTCCCAATTTGACTTCAAGGTCGATGTATCCATACGCATCTCTAAGCTCTCCTCCGAATCTTTGACCCACGGTTGGGTGACGAGTAGCCTCTCGCTTCGAAATCTTTGCCGCTCTCAAGGTCTTGACAAGTAATGATGTTAAATTCGGAAGCCGTATCGATCAACGCGTTATCAAACTCAACGCCTCTCAAACGAGTGACGGTTAGGAGTCCCAGTTCCCTTTGCTCGCATCTTTCAGAAAGGCGAGGTTCTTGGACCGGTTCGGGATACGGACGCCTTTGCACGACACAACGTGGTTGAGGGCCGCAAATATGTCTTGACGCTGCCCCTTGGAGAAATATAAGATTTCACACATGTGCTCCATCATAGATTGCACGGTCTTGCGAACAGAGTCCCCGAGAAATCATGCAGTTCCCGATAGGTAGAGGATCTCTATGAACACCTTCGTTTCCAAGCCGGAGTTCCCCGGTCTCTACCTTTTCCCCGAATATTTGTTTCAACTCGTTGCAATCTTTGGTTGGATGATGGACGAACCGTGGTAGCAAAAGTATCTGGGATCTGCTATTTCTTCCTCGGTCGGAGTACGCCTGATAGGGGGTAGTTTTACGGCATCATCTTGGATCCACGCTTCCAAGAGCTCTATCACTTCATTCATGGGAAAAGGAAAACCCGTGTCTTTGGCGTTTTGTGCGGGAGTTTTGTCTGTTCCTTTTCGAGACGAAGTCTTGTGTGCCGAGGATGTTCGCTTGGTTTGTTGTTCCGTTATCGAAGCTTTCCTCTTTTCTCCTCCGCGTACCACACTCACAGAAGGGCCAGGGTTGTATTGTTTGTTTGTGAGACGCCGGCTTCCTCGACTTTCACGCAAATCTTCACTTGAACAACTTTGGTTCTTTCTAGTAATCTTTGGTGCGATTGTTGCTGAACGTTTTGCAGCTTCGTGGAGTTCAGAGAATGTTTGAAAGCCCAGATTCTCTAACAGAGCGCGGTATATGGGTATCATCCCATTGATGCATGATTCCACCAATTGCCGTTCGGTAACATTCGGGTCGTGACAGTCCAGTGCTTGGGTTCTGAATCTTTTAACGAAGTCGTTGGGATGTTCATTGTTCCGCTGGAGAATTCTTCCTGTGTCCAAAACGTGATTTGTTCGGACACGAAGAAATACTTCTGTAGAAAGCACCGACCATCTCGCTCCAATTGGATATCTTTGTTAGGCGCAATGTTGTTGTACAGTGTGTATGCCCTCCCGTGAGTGATTTTGAGAATTCTTTTAGGCGTAAAACATGATTGTATTCATGTTCCCCAAGGCTTCCAAGAATCGAGAAATGTGTTCACGAGCATTACCGATGACCGTCGTAGAGGGAGAACTGGGAGAGGTGTAACCTCTTGGTAGAGGAATCCGTTGCACATCTTGAGGGTACGGCGGCTGATGTTGGTGTAGGTCCGTTCGGTCCCATTTTCCTCGATTTTGGAGAAGTCGCTCTAGATCTTCACGCGTAATGAAGTTGGAAGACTGGCCTCTCTCCCCTTGGCGCTCAGGAGCAACACGAGTTTCTTCATTCATGTGAGTTCGAGTGGAAACACTGCTCGGGTGTATTGAATGCATCTCTCGCCGACTCCAAGGGTTGCCGTGAATCTTGCGGTAATCGTTCGATCAAAGTTTTAAGGAAAGTGAGTACCTCTTTCTGAGTTGCGGCCATATCTGTTTGAGTTTTAGCAAGAATTTCCTGTTTCTCCATCAAGTATGCAATGGTACTAGACGGCGGCCTTCCTCTTGTGTCTCCGGCTCCTCGTCCTGGTGGAGGAGTGAAAGTTGTTGCTCTAGTAACCACTGGAGGCGTTACGCTCGAAGAGACGCCAGGATTTGTGGCTGCTCTGGCTCTGGTGATGGGAGGAGTTATTCCTACTTTGGGATATCTGCTTCGCTACACGGTGCCGGTGGTAGAAGTGACGGCTCCACGAGATGTGTTGACCACGGTAGCTCCACCGACAGGTACTTCAACACCGGATTGTTATCCACAACGGCTCCATCGAATTGATTGTTGACCAGACCTTATTCCACCATAATGATTTTTTGATTGAATCGATTCTAAGATCTACCCTTTTTAGATTGATGAAATTGAATTGAATTTCGAAGAAATTGACTTTACAACCGAGAGATTAATCTCCCACTGTGGTCGCCAATTGTTGATGGGTGAAAACTACTCCTGCAGAATTTGGTAATTTGGGGTGTGGATGAGGAATGAATCTAAACCTTCAACAAATGCACTTTGCGGTGAGTGCTTGTAGATTCGAGAGATCAATCTGTGCAAGTCCGGCCTAAACCAAGAAATGGCGTTCCAGGACTTGTTTCGGTCACAAAGTGAAGGAGATGGGGTTGATCTTAGGGAGGGAAGCGAAGAAGGTGTTGAGATTGTGAAGGTGTTGGCTTGCTTATGACTTGTAAAGAAAGATGAGCAAGCTTACGGTTGATGCAAGTGAGCTCTCGAGTGTTTGAATACGGTTTTTGTATTAACACTTGGTTTCTGTCGTCTGAACTTGTGTTGTTCTCCGTTATTCCTTGTTGTTGAAATAGGGCGGAGACCCTATTTTATACAAGTCATTGAGCCTCATTCACGTTTCTCGTGGGAAGTGGAGGTAGTGGAATGATGGAGTAGTGGAGTTGTGTGTCGGTAACACACGACCAGTCTTGCCCACTTTTCCAGTTCATCTCTAACCGTCCATGACCTCCTAACACGTTCTTGTGATGGCGCGTTGCACGCTGCACGCTGTAAACCGCCGGACCAATACCCCGATAAGTATCCCCGATTTGTGACATGATTGATAACTGGAATGTGGATCGTGGATCCACGAGAGATAGCATGTAATCTTTGAATTGAATAAACTGCGTTATTCGAGAAAGTCGATACTTGTGAAGTATCGTGTGTATTTTATGCGGCAGTCTTTGCATTACGGTGTGGTAAAGTGATGGGTAATGACTCCTCACTAACCAAATAACTCCGACCGAGGTTGTATAACCAAGTGGTGAAGTCGGACGGATGAGATGATGTTTGAGACACTCATCTGCGACCAGATTGATGAAATTAGGGTTTTAAAAGAGGTGCGCAAGCATCACTCTTGACTTGGTCGAAACCAAGCATGGGAAGGGTTTTGAAGAGGACCGACCAGGGCATGTGTGTAGACAACACGCCGGTGTGCACGTCCATACTTCACTTTCCCAAGAAGGCGCGATCTAAGCCACTCAATTTGACCCAGGTAAAGTTGAGTGGTTGAGATCGATTTGCGATAGGAGTTTGATGCCGCAAGGAGTCGCGCACCATACCCTTTTCGGCGTGTTTTCCAAGATGACCTGACTTGGTCGGTCTTGGCGGTTGGTTTGGCGTGTAGACGGTGGGCTGATGTTCACGCCTATGTCTTACCGTCTCATGAAACGTGATCTAAGCCACCCAATTCGTCCGGTGAAGTTGAGTGGTCGAGATCGATTTGCAATTTGGGAAGTGTAGCCACGCATGTTTGAGCGGGCGTTTTGGATTGGCCGGGCATGATATGCCTTGGCCGACCGCATGGAGAGGTAGATGGGCCCACGGTGGTCATGCTTTGGTATGATCGGACCGCTCGATTTGATCTGTGACCCTCCATTCGTGCCGGAGAAGATGGACGCGCGTGATGGCTCGAATCCTAAATTTGGCTTTCAAAGCCGCGCGACCATGCCATTTCGGGTGGACGATTGTGTTGTAACCAACCATGGTTGGTTTTGACCGACTGGTCAAGTGTGTGGCGGTCACATGGTGATTGTGTCGACATGCTCAGGGCCTTTTGAGTCTACATCTACACCCTCCATCTATACCTGCGAAGATGGATGGTTGAGACTGCATTTTGCGGCACATGTAATATGCCGCAAACCCTAATTTAGGGTTTTCCGTCCATAATGCTTGGTACGGACGGTTTCTTGGCAAGCAAAGGCCAATAGTCGACCATGCGGGGGTCGGCCGTGTGTATTCCATACCTGCTTGGGGGTGATGGAATTGATCTGGGGTCGTCCAATCATGCTTGTGGAGTTGGATGATCGCGATCGGATCATATCCGGACTGATATGGTCGGTCTGGGATGCTCAATCGGGCTAGTATAACACACCGAGAGGGGCTCAATCGGGCTAGTATAACACACCGAGAGGGGCTCAATCGGGCTAGTATAACACACCGAGAGGGCTCGGGCTAGTATAACACACCGAGAATCGGCCATACGGGTATTTCGTACATGGTTTCATTATAGTGCTTGGAGGTTCGTGTTACTCGTAAGAGTAACACTCGATCGTCATGCCACACCGATAAAGAGTACGGGAAATACAAGGCTGATATGAAATTCACGGGGAAGGGATTGTTGCTACATGCTCCATCCTGGAGGAATTTCATGTATTCACAGAATGGGATTGTTGCTACATGCTCCATTCTTGGTGAATTAAGTGAGGAGTATCCGTCACTTACAAACGGCTTTATCTTTTATAAGATGTCAGCGCATGATTTTCTGGTTTTTTTTACAAATTTAACCTTAAACGAAAATCCACCATCAACACTTCCATACTTTGCAAGTCTCCATCAACCATTTAGTACACACAAGTATGTATACATTTGGTTCCCGGTTTTGGACTTATACACAAATGTGCGAACACGCTATATGCTTATATCCAAAGATGGTTACATGATTCTAAGCTCTTTATTTTAATCATTGAAACATTCTTAGAGGATGACAATAGCCATTTTCACACACTATTAGCATCAAAGAAATTTTCCAGATATTGAAATAATCATTATCGAAACATTCCAAGTCTACACCAAATGATTGTATCACACAAACCATGTAAGATGTTACTCGGAAATTTTCTCATGATATAAGATGAACTTGGTCGAAGCGAAAGCTTGCCAACACATAATTCGATAAATATGTAAGCCAGATAAACTCAGCTCGAAATCTCAAATGTGTATATAGAAAACTATATCGTAATACGAATTATGTCTCAATATAATAGATAGAGTATAAATAGACTTTCCAAGTGATATATGAGTTCAAGTATCCACATACATTTTGTCGATGAAGTTCCATAAGCTCCCCTTAGTAGTTCTTCGTCTTCAAATGATGAACATCGTGAAAACTAAGCTCAACTACACAATCTATGTCCTAGTCCGAGATAGTTATAAATAGGCTAGAAATCAAGACTTATAATTTTGATCACTAACATTGACAAACATACTTGAGATAGCAACGCATGCGAGTTCGACCGAGCAGTGCTCTAACAAGATTTATCTATTCAATAGACTTTTTTGGGTGAGACAGATTTGTTTATCAAGTCTTCGACTTTGGGTCGTAGCAACTCTTATTTGTGGGTGAGATAAGCTAAGGGAATCAAGTGCGTAGAGTCCTGCTGGGATTCAGAGGTGTAAGGAAGACTGTACCTTAATCAGTGTGAGATTGGTTAGGGCTCAACTACATTCCAGTCCGAAGTTAACTTGCAGTAGGCTAGAGTCTGTAACGACTTAATACAGTGTGGTGTTCAAATCTGGACTAGGTCCCGGGGTTTTTCTACATTTTCGGTTTCCTCGTTAACAAAATTTCTGGTGTCTGTGTTATTTCTTTTCCGCATTATATTTGTTTATATAATTGAAATATCACAGGTTGTGCGTAGTTCAATCAATTAGATAATCCAACCTTTGGTTGTTGATATAAATTGATTGACACTTGAACATTGTTCTTTGGTACCATTCAAGTTGTTTCTCATATTAATTAGGCTTACGGATTTCTATCTGTTTGATTTGCTGATTACATTGGGAAACAGAGATAAAACTCTTGGATGTTTTTTTCTTGATTGGTCTGACTGTCTAGTTGATTCTCTTGGAAATATTGGAGTTAGTTCATACACATTTCCGAAACGAAATATTGGGTGTGGATGTTAGACCCCCGCTTTTTCACATATAACACTTTAAAACTTTTCATGAATCACACATATGATAAAAAATGTCTAGATAATATTTTTAGAGAGTTGATCAAATGCCGATTATCTCATAAAAATAATTTTTATGTATCTGAAGATATTTGGCAGGGTAAGTATGTGTACTGTACCTGTTCGTGAATATCTTTGTCATGGTACATGTACCGGGTATGGATACCCTTATGACAATAAAAAAATTTAGGAACTCACAGATCTTTTATGGTTTGCATACCAGGAGTGCATATCGTTTTTTGTATTAGAACCAACAGATCTTTTCCGGTTTGTATACTGGGTATGCGTACCGTTCCTGGTTCACGAGTCATAGATTTTTTTTTGGTATGGATACCGGGTACGCGTACCACAAAGTCGTTGTCGAACTATAGCTACGTCGGTACGTGTACTGGGTACATGTTTTGCGGCTCCTGACTTATAACAGTTCTCCCAGTATGTGAACTGGTATGCATAATGTCTTGTATCCATATTAACATTAGTTTTATATCTCTCTAATAATCAATTCGAAACATGCTCGAATAATATTAATGACACATATCACTGTTCCGGGCTATTTTCAAATGATTAAATCTTGAATCATAATTTAAGTCATGAACAATAAGTTGTTCTTAACAAAATTCTTCAAGTATGAACAAATGTTCTTAAGTATAAGCAGTCATATTTCGAGAACAATATATAAGATAAAGTTGACTCGAAATTTCTGTTATGCATGTACTGTCTAATTTAGTCATGCGACAATGTCTCATAGATAGAAAGGTAAAAACTTTGAGAAATAGGTGGTTAAGTCTTCACTTACCTTTTGATATTGAAGTTCTCCAAAAGCTTTGGTTGATCTTCGTAATCAAACGACATAACATAGTGAT